>JAUMJK010000197.1:0-600000 GCA_033558105.1 Coccyzus lansbergi
GGGCCCGCAGGCCCGGCGGCCGCCCGGGACGGCCAGGGGTGGGGGGCGCAGCCAGGGAGCCCGGCCGGTGCCGGAGCCTGGGGGGTTGGAGGGGGCGGGGCGGATATGGCCCCGCCCCACGGGGTCCAGCGGCTGCGGGCCTGACCCGGCCCCTTCATTTTCTCCCGCTTTCTCCGTCCTCCCTTTTCTCTCCTTTCCCCCCTTTCATCCCCTTTGTCCCCCCTTTTTCCCCCTTCTCCCCCTTCTCCCCCTTCTCCCCCTTCTCCCCCTTCCCCCCCTTCCCCCCTCCCCTTCCCCTTTCTCTCCTTCCCCTTTTCCCCTTTCCCCTTCCCTATCACTTTCCACTTTCCTTGCTTTCTCATTTCCTCACCTCCCTTTCCCTTCTATATCCCTTTCTCCATCCCTTTCCCCGTTCCTTTCTCCTTTCCTATGCCTTTCCTCTTTCCTTTTCCCCTCCCCTTTCCTTTTTCCCCCTTTTTCTTTTCCCTCCCCCTGTCCCTATCCCCTTCCACTTCCCTTGCTTCCCCATTCCCTTCCCTTCCCCATCCCGTTCCCTTCCCCATACTGTTCCCCATCACCTTCCCTCTCCTTTTCCCTGTCTGCTTTCCCTTCCTCGTTTCCTTCCCCATCCCATTTCCCACCCCATCTTCTTCTTCATCCCTTCCTTTCCCTCAGTGGGAGCAGTGAGACAGACTGGGAGGGAGGAATGGAGCAGCAGATGCTCCCTGGAAAGCTGCTGTGAACCTGGGGTGCCGGCAAACACCTTGCACGGGGACAGGTGGACATGCTGACATTTCCTGTGGAGCTGGGGGCAGTGGGAGTAACTCCCTTAGCTATCTCCATGTTTTTTAACATGCAACTGTATCGACATGGCTGTGCTGGGCACAGTTCTGTGTGTGCAAAGAGTGCACGTGCTTTTAGGTGGTGAGGCACTGGAACTGATTTCCCAGAGAAGTCATGGATGCCCCATTCCTGGAGGTGTTCAGGGCCAGGCTGGATATGGCTTTGACCAACCTGATCCAGTGAAAGGTGTCACTGCCCATGGCAGATGGCTTGGAACTGCATGATCTCAAGGTCACAGAATCGCAGAATGCCAGGCTGGAAGAGACCTGAGATCATCTGGTCCAACCTTTTAGGTGAAATACAGTTTAAATGAGATGTCCCAGCACCCTGTCAAGCTGAGCCTTAAAAGCATCCAGTGAAGAGTAATCCACAACTTCCCAAGGGAAGTTATTCCAATGTTTAACTGTTCTTGTGGTGAAACATTTTTTGGGGATGGTCCCTTCAAACCCAAACTATTCTGTGATTTTGTGATTTTTTTACCAATAGAAAATGCTCCAGCATTATTTTCTATGCAATGCAATATACTTTTCTGGCTTTTGATTTGAGTAATATTAATTCAGGGACAGAATTTTCAGAATTGACCATCTGTGATGGTGTTTCTGTGTTCTTCTCCATTTAAAGAAGTTTACTGGTTTGCATTCTCCCTCAAAATTGGAAAGAAAGAAGATTCAACAACAACTTCTTAGCATTGTGGATCTTGGTATTTATGTTTTGGTACTGAAGAACATTTAGGTGATAATAAAAGGAAAGAATTCATACCTGTGTTTATGTTTCTTGCATTCCCAAACCTTCTATCCATACTTAAAAAAATTGCTGTCACTCTTAACAGAAGCCTACAGTCTTTCTTTGTAATTCTAGGTAGTGATTTAACTTCTCTTCTTCTCTGTAGCATCCCGGCATCATTGCTGAACTTATATTTCACCTTAATTATATTTAACTGAAATGGACTTCAATTCCTGTATGCATATTTATAGAACTATGATGTACTTTTAATTTTTTTTAAAAGTATTTCTCCATCTCTTCTCTGTGATGTTTGAGTTTACGTGGTATTTAGGATCTATAACTTCAAGTTGTAGGTGGTCTGTCTTGAAAATCTTAAGGGCATTGTGCTGCAAGCGTGGAACGTAACTCCCAGCTTCATCCATTTAATCTGTTCTGGGAAAGGAGCAGGAGTTTCTGTTCTTGGCTTACTAGCATATGTTAACATCAACCCTGAGGAAAACAGCAGGCCAGAAATTCTCAATCTTTAAAAGTTTTGGTCTGTCCAGAAGATGTGTGTTCTTTCTCTTAAGTTAATGTTTCACATTGCTTGGGATCATAAAAACAATTGTAGTAGGTCAGATGGAAACCCAGCATCCTGGTCTGAAAGCCATCAGCTGCAGGATGAACTAAGAAAGATAAAACAGGGTAAAAGCATGGATACTCTCTCAGTGTGTTTTTAATGATTTTCAGCCTAGGACTTCATAAGCCATGGTTGTTGTCTTTGTGTCTGACAGCCTTGGTGCCATATCCACCCTCCCGCCTCCATCCCTTTCATTTGTTCTGTTGTTATTTGGAGTCCATATCAGCTTTCGGTATCTACAGTGTCCTGCAGTGAGCTGTTTCACTGGATAACTGAGAATTCCAGGGGGGTTGGGGTAAAGGAGGGGAGAGGAAGGCTGCCTTTTTCTGTGTTGTACCAGCAACCTGCTGATGCTGCCTGGTTCCTCTGTTTTAACAGGTAGGAGATTCCTGTTTCTTTAAAGTGCCAGTCATGGATTTTATAGATGATACCTTCCCTATAGTCTTCTCTTTCTTACCTTGAAGGTTATGGCATAAAATCTCAAAATCCTTTGTTCTGTGAGCTGCTGGGCCATAGGTAGCTCGTGTGCTGCAATTTAAACCATTGAATTAGCCAGTTAATACCAAAAAAGTATTCTGTTAATATTTGAGGGTTTTACATAGAATGTTAATTTACCATATAACTGAGAAAATAACTTTTTTTCTGTATTTTTTCTGTTTTCTTTTAAAGAACATGACAGTGACGATGATTCCTATGAAGTGCTGGATTTAACAGAATATGCACGGCGTCACCATTGGTGGAATCGTGTGTTTGGCCGGAATTCAGGACCAATTGTAGAAAAATATTCTGTAGCTACCCAGATCGTGATGGGCGGCGTGACTGGCTGGTGAGGGAGCATCCATTTTTATAACTGTTCTTTTACTGTTCTAAGAAGATCCCTTTCCAAGGCTGTTTGAAACAGATAGATTTATCTTCTCTAATGGGATCTCCTTTATCATTGATCAGGTTTATTAATCTGTGAACAATTCCTTAACTCGTTACTCTGACTCATCATTCCAAAGTGTTTTGTAATACTGGTAAAACACCAGCTGGCTAAGGGAACTCATAGGAGTTATTCTGAAAAGGGTTGGGGAAATGTCAGAACTCTAAAAATATAAGGTATAAATGGAAAATTACTGCATGTAACTTCTGTATGGAAAAGCATATTTTCTTACCAGTATAGATTTAGAAACCTAGTTATGATACTATGGCTAAGACACATTTTGTAGTAGAAGAAATAAAGAAAAAAAAGTGCGTGTCAGACTATACTTTTAATTAAGATCCCCACCATATAGGGACTTTTTCCCCTCTAAATTCATTTGGAGCCATTTGGAACAAATTAACAGTCTGCTCTCATCTTAACTGAAGAGAGATACCACAGCATAGTTATGCTAAAATTATTGATGGAGGAAACTAGACAGGGAAGATGAAAACTTAAACTGGAAAATGCGGCTGCAGTCTTAGCAGCTATGTCATGCAGCTATGTCAAAGTGTTTGTTACTTGTCAAAGGGATTTGAATGGTACTTGTCTATTCCAGTATTCTAAAAAATTAACTTTGGTGGAAAATGTCATTGTGGTAGCAGAATTTTACAGCAGAATTATACAAGATTTGGAAGATGAAATAGATGGAAAATGAAATTGTCATGTTGAGTCTCAGTATAGCTTTGGATAGTGTAGGCCTAGCTTTCGGTCCAGTTTTTTTTATTTGCCTCTGTAGCCTTACAGTTATTTTTAAAAATTAGATATATATACATAAACTTAGAAGCTTCTAGGGAATAGTTCATCTGGTGTGCATAGAAGGTGGCCAATCGAAAGGTCTGGAAACTGTATATTTTGTTATCTGAAGGTATAGATATGCCTCTGTGTGCATTCGTGTATACAAATATGAATTCACCACTCATATCCCAGGGGAAGAAAACATTCTGCTGGGTGGGTGGGTAGGCAGGTCAGACACCAGCAGAGTTGCCCAGAGAAGTTATGGAACTGTCAGCCTTGGAAATATTTAACACTTGCCTAAGTCTGAGCAACCTGATTTAGCTTGGAGGTTGGATTTAACTTCGCAAACTGCCCCAGGTGGCTGGACCAGATGACCTCCCGAGGCCCCTTCCTGGCCATACTGTTCTGTGATACTGATATCTGTGCTGTTCCCTGTCTGATGTGGCAGTGTTTGGAGGCTAAGAACAAGAGAATTAATTTTCTGGTTGCCTTGATCCATTAAAAGTAGACTAAGGCTATATCCCAGTTGAGAGGTTCAGCTGATTTTAGCTCTTGTGGTAGGGAAGTAACTTCTTTTTACCTAAGATATTGAAAGTTACGGATTGTATAGTCAATATAAATAATGGTATAATGTATTTACCTTCCATTTGGGAACAGTTGTAGTGGCACATTTTTTATTATTACATTGTGCTTTATTAACATGCTACATTTAATAGCAGCATACAGCTCTTGAGATCCAAAGCCTGGAGATCTCAAGCTTGCTTTAAAGGGGCCATCAGACAGCCATGAACTAGCAACCATTACTCGTGTTGCCTTGTGTTATACATTATGAATTAAATATTGTTTCTATTAAATATTCTGATTTTAAAATTAAAAAAAATACGAAATTATACATTTGATTTGTTAAATGAAAAAATAGTTGTAGTTAGGAATTTTGGAGCCTGGCATTGTTAGCAGACAACTTCATTGGACTGGGTTTTTTTGTTTTGTTCTCCCAAGGTGTGCGGGATTTTTGTTCCAGAAAGTCGGAAAGCTTGCAGCAACTGCAGTAGGTGGTGGCTTTCTTCTGCTTCAAGTATGTAGAATTTCATGCTTTGTAAGTTGGCAAATGTTATTTACTAAACAATAGGAAAAACACAGCTGTTGGGTAAAATTTAATTAGGATGCCTTCTTATTTACTTGATCTTTGTAGTCTCATCAATCAAAAAATTACATTTCAGCTGGAATATTGTGTACAAAACAGACATTTCTAAAAACCAGTGGTAAATCTAAATCTGAATCTGCTCTATCCTGTGAATTAGCTTGTGGTAAGCCAGAAGAAACCTCTGTGCAGAAACTGAGGTGTTGTATGTGATTTGATATTGTGAGGTTAGAGGAGCTACCTGTAAACCTATGGTTAGGGACATCAAGGAATTTAAGATGTATTTGTTTCAAATAGATTCGAGAATTTTATCTACACTTTTAGAAGAAGCAGGATTCCTTGGCAGTTGCTTGGAGGGCATGATCCCATTATGCAGACATGTTTTTCCTCCCCATGCTGTCTTTACTAGTTATATCTGCTGATTCTCTGAAGCTTTGCTGATTTCTGATAGCTTCATTGCATTTCTCTTTTCAATTGGATTTCAAGTCCAGAATTGTTTAGTGAAGTTATCTGGCATGATCATTTGCAGTTTTCATCAGGCATTGTAGTTAGGGGAGGATATGTCTAATTTAAAGCTTTTTGGATATGCTAAAACTTTAAGCGAAGGAGAATTTCACATATTCTTCAATAAGATGCCAAGTAATTCTTAATTTTTCTACAGGCATTTTTCATATTTAAATACCAGTCATCTTGTCAGTTTTCCTTAAATCATTCTACAGGAAATAGACTGGTGCCTACTAAAGTTCAGTAATATACCATTTTTGAAACAGGATGTTAGAAATTTTTTATTTGTACTTTCCAACATCACCCTGGAGGGTTTCTGAAAGACATATCCCACCTCTAGTTATTCCGTTGATTGTAATGGCTGGTACAGTTAACCGTTGATCAGGAAGGCTTGGGTAGTACTTCTGATTGCTGCTATGTAATGCATCAAAATATCACAGCTCTGTAAAATACTTTTACTCCTTTCGTGGTCCTGTTCTCCACTGCTTTGGTGTTTGATTTTGGTTTTTTTTAAACCCTGTGCTAAACATATCTGAACTGCAGCACTCCATGTAAGGATGTATGCTCTTAGAACTATTTAGTTTAAGTTGTTTTCAGCAAAGATAAGGTGTGTTTTATTTTGAATAACTCAAAAGCAAGCATCAACAACAATGTGAGAAGTGAAAGAGAGGTGGTTTTGATATGAAGCTTGATAGTAATAGCATTCATTCCACTTCACCATTGTACATAATGACCTTTTTAAAACTGGAAATCACTGGTTATTTGGCTTGTGCCTAAACATAGGGATGAATTTTATGAGGATGTTGAATCCGAAGTAGTTCGGAATCATCTAGATGTAAATTTTTGGCAAAATGTGCTATACCAGCAAATGAATCAGTTTGATGGAGCACTCTGAACTTCTTTAGCCCATGATGTGTATTTCTGGATCATGAGGGGAGAATTATATACATATATATAATATATATTGCATATATATATATATATATGCAATGGATCTTGAAGCACTAATTCTCTTTTATGTCTAGTTTACTTAAAGATCTGAATCTCCCTTCCCATGGTGTATGCCATTGGTCTTAATCTTTTTAAGGAGAATTCCTATTTAAATATGACTGAAGAGCGTGTGGAACAGAGGCCTGGCATCCAGGGGTGGCAGGCAGCTTGTTGCCTGCAAGTGCCTTCGTTAGTACTACTGATTACAGGAAGTGGAAAAGTTAAAACTGAGACCTATAGACAAAGGAAAATAGAAATTCCATGAAACTCTTTACTTGTGTGGTATTTTTGCTTGTTGAGCTGTGAGGTCTGGGAGCTTTCCTGTATATAAAACAGATTTGTCATGTGTTTAAGTGTCTGGTTTCTTAGCTGATCTCATTTACA
Source organism: Coccyzus lansbergi (assembly GCA_033558105.1). Lineage (NCBI taxonomy): Eukaryota > Metazoa > Chordata > Aves > Cuculiformes > Coccyzidae > Coccyzus > Coccyzus lansbergi. The sequence continues at coordinate 6,901 of JAUMJK010000197.1, forward strand.
GTTTATCTGAAAAGGAATATTATCCAAGGGGAAGAATGAGTTGCATATTTTGATTGAGTTGTCTACATCTTTAATTAAGTAAGATCAGATTCAGTTGGAAGGGAATGAAGTAAATGCCTTGGTCTTTCATTTCAATTCAAAACATTTTGCATTTTAAAGCTGAGTCATAAATTCTGTAGTGTAATTACATTTCTGTAGTCTTTAATTTTTTCATTTAAGGATCACACATCATTATTTTAATTTCCCTATGAATACATGTTCAGCGCTTCCCCTGAGTGGGCAGAGAAGCGTTTCAGCACATGACTAGAAGCTTCCTTTTTATATATAAATTTATCTGAACTTGCAGATGGCATTTCGACTACTAACTGCAATATTGACATTGTAATTACCTGCTAAAACAAGAAGGACTACAGAAGGCAAGATTGTTGGCTAAAGCCCATTCAGTGAAACATTTCAGTCCTGAAATTAAAATACAATCTTTTCTTCAGCATGTGTTGACTTCATCTCAAGAAATCTGTAGGAAACTGAAAGCAATTTATTTTTGGAGTTTGTACAGGAAATAAAAAAGATTTTTTAGATTTTAGTAAGTGATCTACAAGTTTTTCAGTCTCAATACAGATTAAATTAATAGTCTCAGGAGTAGAATAAAAATGACATTAAGGAATTTGCATAGTTTTTCAAAATTAAGACCTGTTGTCATGTCTTTGCTGGACATTCAAGAGCTTCATTTCACCAACTGTCCTTTTTTACTGAAGTATAGTTCTTCAAATGTCCTGGTATAAGACCGGTATGTGTGCCCTATTTTAAGGAACTATAAGTAATTTCTCATATTTTGCTTTATCCCATTAATATGCTATTGATGAATTCAATTCAGTTCTTCATTAAATTATTTTCTAACTTGATGTAAATCTTTGAAAATGACACAAGAAGCGAAATAAACTTTAATATATCCTTGGCTGTATATTATATAGGGCGTTGCTGATACCATGATGTGATGAGATTGCAGTATCTCAGTGAAGTATGGGGAGAAAAATGTGTTTCTGGGGTCGGAACTTAATTAGAAAGAGTTGTATTCATTTTATTCATTTTGTGTTGAATATCCCACTTGACAGTTGAGGTCTCCAGACTTTGAAAGAACATTGAGTGGAATAACCTAAGGAAATGGTAGTTGAAAGTTAACCTTTTAAAGAAATATCATATTTCTGGCAGGTTTTGATATAAATTAGAGGAGCATCATTTCTCTGCCTTTGTAAATTGCAGTAGTTTCACTGGTTACAGTGGAGCTGTGCCAGCAGATGATGGCTGAAAACACAGCCTTTGCAGTTAAACTCTTCTAAAAAACGTTTTATCATTTCTCAGTCCCGCCTTGTCTTTGTGTTTGGAAGTTAGAGACTTGTCAGATCTGTTCTGGAAACTGATTGAGTGTGATGGGGGTCGCTGCCTATATAAATACCAGAAAATACCTGTACATGGCTCCTGGATGCTGCACAAGCAGCTGCGCACAGGGAGCTCACATGTACCTTCTGGGCTTGCTTGGGCTTTTTTTACTATGAGAGATTTTGTTGTTGAGGAAATTAAAACTTTTTTGTCTTGCGCCTCTCCAGTATCACCCCCAAAATGAAATTTTACTTTTTAGATTCTCTGTTTTCTTTCATCAGTGTAGAGAAAGATGCACGTATTTTTAGTATTCCTGCATGGATGTATTTTTTTTCAATTACCTTTTTGGAAAAAAAAAATTTTTTTCACCACTTCTGGAAGATCTTGAACAGAACCACATTTTACTAGTGTGATATATAAAAGATAGAGAAATATCTAATATTCCATTATCATATATACACATATAGTTAGATCTCTTTATATACAGAAATCCACACCTACCCCCTTACGTGCCTCTTTAAGAAAAAAATATGCATATATATATATATATATATATCTGTACAGACATATATGACTCCTTAATAGATATAAGTATGGAGCTGATAATGGAATATTATTATTTTAGTTTGTTTTGTAGGGGCTGGGTTTAAAAATAGTAGTGAACATTAAGAATTTGTGTTTATGTACATTTATTGTTGTAAACAAACAGGGATTTATATTATGTATTAAAGTATAATTATTGAAGTCTGTCTCACTAGCATTTGAGTTCAGAGGGATTATTCATATGCTTACCAAGTTATGTAATTAATAGGATTGCAGCCAACATAGATATGACACAGGCTCTTGACTATCACTGCAGTGAGTACAGGTTTTTTTTCCTCTCAGTTACAAATTGTGTTTTCAGAACATTGTTACTTATTTCACAGATGTGTTCAAACACTCAAAAGCAGACCTTAAGATCATGGCTCCTAAGTTCAGGGAGAAAAGTCCTATGATTTTCGTTGTGTAAGCTGGAGTTCTGACACAAGTGTAAGTTGTAACTACTAGAGAACCAAACAAAACTTGATTAAAACCTTCTGACTTGTCTTTGTACTATACGGATAACTAAGCTAATTAAACTAGTATTAATGAAATGTTTCTTTTCAAGTCCATTTGCTTCTATTTTTTTACAAGCAAGCAAATATATTAGCATTCTTACATTGTGTTGGACTGGGTAGATCAGTCCATATTTATAAGTTTTATGTGTTTGAAGACACTAATTCAGTGCTTGGGTCTCTTTGAGATTCTTGCAGTAATGTTAAATTCATAAAATAAAAATTACCCTAGTGTGCCACATTGGTTTTTTTCATGGATATGTCACCCATTGACTGGATTTGTAACCAGTGCAGCTTTAAGACTGGATTTATGTTTTCATACCATATACTGCCCTTTATTAGCAGTACATGCTGAGCACTAGTACTGTGTGTTCAGATTGGAGAAAAGAAGGCTCCAGGAGACCTTTATTGTGGCCTTTCAATACTTAAAGGAGGCCTATAAGAATGATGGGGACAGGTCTTTCAGCGGAGCCTGCTGCAACAGGACAAGTAGTAATGGCTTTAAACTAAGGAAGAAATATTTTACAGTGAGGGTGGTGAAATGCTGGAACAGGTTGTCCAGGGAGGTCACAGATGGAAACACTCAAGATTCATGGAAACACTCAAGGTCAGGTTGGATTTGGGCTCTGAGTAACCTGATTGAGTTGAAGATGTCCCTGCTCACTGCAGGAGAGGCTGGACTTAATGGCCTTTAAAGGTCCCAACCAAACCAAACCATTCTATGATAATATTTAATAAATTCATTTTGCATTTGTCCAGTGAATTTTTTCAAAATCTTGCGCAAAGATGGAAATTGAAGTTTGCTTTCTTACAAGGGTAGTCTTTCAGGAGCTTTGTTTTGAATTCAGGCAAAATCTGTCTAACACTTATTTGGGGTTTTTTTTTAGGATCATGACATTGTAATTTGTGGGGAAATATGTTTGATAATTATTGTAGCTGTTGTAAAACAAGCTAGATGGTCTAGTTATTTGGTAGAAAGAACTATGTGTAATATCAATGCCTATGAGCTATGTAAGGCAATTCTTTTTATGCCAAACCTTATAATTTGTATATTTATGAATCTGTTCCATGAAAATTCATTATCTATTGCTTTTATTTACCAGTGGTACTGTTTGCACAAAATACTATGACATAAGTTACGTGAATTTGCCAAACATGACCCTAAGAAGGACCTGAGAAATGTTACTCTTCATGAAGTTAGTGGTGTGTATCTGTTTACCTTAGCAGTTAAAATAAGCAGTAATCCTTAGTCTAATTTTTTCCTCTCCTTTCCTTTTTTCCAACTAATGAGTTATTTTAACTGTTCTCCAGAGCATGGAGTAACTGCCTGATTTTTATTTTTCTTTAAGTTGTGATCTTATAAGCATTTAAGTATGTATTTCTTTTGTGAATTGTCTTGTGGAAGTTGGTGGGACTCTTGGTGTTGGTCAAGTAACAGAACATATTGTTTTTTTCTAGGATCAAATCTTAGTAAGAGAAATAAGGCAAAGGGTTGGAATGACAGTTAAACATACTAAAATCTCATGGCTGTTGTTTAAACCATACTGGGAGTTTGAATGTAAATTGATCTGAACAACCCCTCCCTCCAAAATTACCGATTTTGTTGATGCTAGAGAATTTGTGCTGTACAAATTATTTTTGAACGTACAGGCTTTGTTTTGTAGAAAGTATGAGAATTCTCTTGAATCAAATACTCTTTTTTTTGTTGGACAGTTTAAATTATGTAGGATAGAATAAGTTTTCGATATTTCAAAGGATGATTCTGATTAGCCCCCTGTCACAACGCAGGATTCTCTATTTGTGAAAGATCCTGAAACAAAACAGTTTTTACATTGTTATCCTATGAATGTGCTTTTCGCTTTCCTTTTCTTACAAGAAAAGTTACAGCAAATGCTGAAGGAAAAACATTGTTACTGCAAGCTTTTAGAATTAAAGAATAGAGAACTGATAAAATTAACAAGAGTCTACTGAACTCTGCCATTTTGTTTTCTAATTTGAACTGCTGTTCCTGTGGAAAATGGTAGTAGTTGAAGCAATAGACCTGCTGTAATTGGAGCAGTGTCTTTTCCTGCATCTGTAATAAGAAAAAAAAGAAAAAAAAAAAGAAAAAGCCCTTCGTAGGCACTAAGATACTATGTTTTGACTCATGAAATGTTAACTACCACTGTACTAAATACCCTCTCTTTTCCTAGATTGCTAGTCATAGTGGATATGTACAAGTTGACTGGAAGAGAGTTGAAAAGGATGTAAACAAAGCAAAAAAACAGTTAAAAAAGCGTGCAAATAAGGCAGCACCTGAAATCAATACCCTAATTGAAGAGGTAAGTCTAAGGCGATAAACTGTTTTCTGCCAGCCAGTTTTTCTTACCGTACACTGCAGGTGATGATTAGTTGAAAATGCAGGTGCAAAAGTGGAAGGCATCAGAAATGGTCCAGCTGTATATTTTATTAAAAGTCATCAGATTGTATTGTCTTTCATTAATTTAGCTTTCCGTTTTGTTCAGTCTTAAAGATGACACACAAACTTAACAGTTAATGCATTTCTACAGCTGATATAGCTTAGGGACTGCCACTGACTTTGCCTTTCAGTCTGTATAGGTTCTTGGCTAGTGAGAAAGCCTGTAAGGTGATGACATGATAAAAAAAATGAGGGTGTTATGGTTGAAACATGGTAGCTACAAAGACAAAACCCAAATCTTCTTAAACTGCTGATAGCAAAATTATTTGGTTGGAAAAGACTGACCTTTCTTCTTGGAGAAAGGCTAATAACTACTTTGTAATTGGAGTTGTGGATTTTATCTCATTTCTATAGAGTTCAAAGAATATCTGTCTTAAGAATCTGTCAGTTACATACTATGTTGAAAAGAGGTAGCCCATGATGCTGATCAGTGTCACTGGGGCTATTTCGTTCTGGCATTTGAAGACTTCTATTTAATAATTTTTTCTTTTTGTTTTTTTAATTTTTTTTTTAAACTAACAAAAAAGGATGTTTAGCTTGTTCTTACATATTTTCACATACAGGCAATCTAAGTTTCTTTCTCAATAACTGTGAATCCTGACTAGGAATATGCTGCAGGCAATGTATCAGCAGCCCCACTAGCACTCTTTTAATTAAGAGTTTTGACATCTCAGATTGAACCTGTATAGAGTTGAACATAGGGTGATAAAAATTGCCTTCGATTTTAATGTGAATGTGAAGTCCTAGAGAGATGGATTTTCTCGCTTCTTGAACCCCAAATAGCTTAAGCTGTCCTCCATTGCCTTGCAGAAATGGATAGGACAAGATAGGGATTTCATTTTTCAGGGTTTTTTTTTTTTTTTCTCTCTCAGATTATATTACTTTCTCCTAAATGTGTACCTGTAGCCTCTTTGAAGTGGAAGATTTATGAAATGGCACATTTGATGTAATGTCTTATACTCTGTGCTATTACTTCATGAAATATCGTACACAAATGTTGTCACACATAAGTGATTTTTGTAGAATTCAGTTGTTGGGAAAATGGCTCATAATGGAGTGAAGTGCATATCTTTTCTCGTGATCCAGTCTTCCAAAAAGCAGTATTTTTTAAAAACCTTTTTTGTGTGATTAAAATTGAAATCACGGTGGTGCTTTTGTGCCAAGTGAGTTTGTGAAACATCTGTTCTGATTTAATCAAAACAAGAGTTGTATTGGTGTGAAATTGCTATGACAATTCCTCTGTATTTTGACTTTTAAAATGCTAACTATATTTTAAATGTATTGTTAAAGAGAGATGAGAGTCAGTTTTTCACTCCATTGATGCCAGCAGTTGCCACCTGGTCTTACATATTTTTAAACACGTTGCTTCCCCTTGCACATCTCTCCATAATTTTAATATTCTTGTTTCCAGGCAGTTGTGATAAGTATTAAATGCTGCAATCAGACACAATTAACTCGGTTCTTTATGAATGTTGTTTTTCTTCTCAGTCAACAGAATTTATCAAACAAAACATCGTGGTGTCCAGTGGATTTGTTGGAGGCTTTTTGTTAGGCCTGGCATCATAAGGACCTGAATCGTCTCTTCCTGATGGCGTTTATGTCAGCAAAGAACAACTATGGGGTGACATGCTGTCTTAAAGCAAGTGTGGTCACTCAGCCTTCCAGAGCAGGAGGAGTGGACTAGCTAGACAATTTGAAAGCTTTTACATTTCAGGCTTTTGCCTCTTGAAGCTTGGCAAAACTAGGATTTGCTGAAAAACTGTGCAGTGTGCTCATTATAGCATTTCTGGGCAAAACTGGTTCATCTTCATCATGACTCTTTTTATCTATGACCTTTCAAGACCTAGCATTTTTTTAAAATGTTATTCTTGGAATATAGATATGTAACCATACTGTAAGAAAGAAAGCTCCGTTGCTGTGTTTTCTGTTAAATATTGTTTAATTTAAAAGGTTTTTTTTCATGCTCTAGTAGATACATGACTACATAATGTATATGGTACTGTAGTTTCAGCCTCATGGCTGCCCATGTTCTTTAGAAGTCACTGCAATAATTTATCAATCTGTAATACCTTTCTACAGAGTATTAAATAACAAAGAATCATGAGCTTATTAAAGGTGAAAATTAACTTTGACTCTGGCCTTTGTGTACATAGAAAATAAGGAAGTCTTATATTTAGAGCCTGCAGGCATCTGGTACAAATATTTACAGAGATACCTATGGTACTTGTGTGCAAAGTGAATGAATGTACCAATGTTACTTTTCTTAATGCGTAATTTACTGATAACACTGTAGTACATAGATAAGCATTGCAAGAGCAGACTCCACAGTGATCTGATGCTTAACTGGTTGGCACCCAATGAACCATGGAAGTCGTTTCAAACTTCAGTAGTTGGAGAGATGAAGAGATGAGGCTTCTGCCTGAGCACTTTGCAAGGGCTGGTACTTGGTAGGGCTTGATAGCATGTCAGCGCAATGTACCCTGGGTGAAATGAAGGCTGCTCTTGCAGACCATTCTAGCTGGAAATGATACTCACTTTTATATTCATCCCTGTTGCCACTGTGGTCTCCCCTGCTTAGACATGTATTTTTCACAACTGTCACGTAATTTGGCTTCTGCAGTCTAGGGTGTCGGCTATGGAAAAACGATGGTACAGACTGGTTTCAGTTAGTTTATTGGAAGAGTGCCTGCTTCTTCTGAAGTCTGGGAAAGAAATGGGACTTAATCTGCTTTATGTGTTTACTGCTCCCACCTTTGATGGATCAAAGCAAGAAGCAGGTTCTAAATGAGATTGGAGGCATAACTGGGTGGGCTGGAATATTTACTCTCAAATAGATTTTTAAGGTGGTTTTGGTTATTTGTTACTAGGTTATTTTAAAGAGGCTGAGAATCCCAACAAATGCTTAATATATTTTTCTGCATTTCAAACTTGTGAACCTTCTAGAAATTTCTGCCCAAGAAAGACTCTTTCCCCATTTTCTCTGTTTTTCACTGTATCAACCAATTAATGTGAAATGGAATCACTCACATGGGTTCTGTTGGGTTCTTACGTCTGAGCAACAGCGATTCATTAGTATCAGATGGAAGGATGTGAACTTCAGATGTATGGGACGTGGGATGAACATCTATCAACTGGGCTATATGTGAAATTCGTTTGACACAGCACCCTAATATATATTTAAATTAGTGTGTCTGTGGACTTCGGAGGTCTATATTATTTATTTACTTCATCTATGCACGCTTCTGGCCCAGGTAAGTTACAAAGCATGTCATGCATATCTGTGAGGTTTAATTAGGCTAAAGCCTATTTAGGACTTTTGAAAATAAAATGTAATCCCCCCGAAACTCAGGGAAATAAATGGCCACAAATTACACGTTAGCATCCTAAATATTTTGTTTTAAGGTGAATGTCTAAACCCAGTTCTTGTAGTTTATTGGAAATGGGATGCCCAAGGAGGAATGTGTACACTGGATCACCTGGGATTTGAAGAAAAATTAAGAAACATGAGAATGTTAAAATGTAAAAGTTATTTTGCCTTAGTGTTCAGTCCAAAGGGTAACGGGAATGTAACAAGTCAGCTCTTTTCTGCTGATGAAGCTAATGGATTTTTGGCTTGTCAAAAGAGTTGCTGAAGCCAACTGACGTGAGTCACCGACCCTGACTGGAATGAACTCTCGCATTCCGAAGGGCTTTAGGAATGTAATGGCTGCCTCAGTAGCATGAACTAGTAAACCTGCATTTTTAGAGTCTCCTCTGTGAAAGGATTTCAAGGTAACGTCCTTTAGTGTGCTTGCTAAAAAGGCTGCCCATGTGATCAAGGAATATGCTTCATAGTTAAAAATAGAATTAAAAAAAACAACAAAACCAAACCCCAACACAGAGTAGTGTGCAAGACTGATTTCTGCAGAGGAAAGTCATTCTGTTATTCTATTTCCTTTATCTGAGATTTTCTGAGCAAATTAATAAAGACTGATTGAATTAAATATATTTGAGGGGTTTAATTATTTTTTTTGAAGCCTTTGGAATAGGAGGCGTAATGTACGTGCAAAATTGTTGAGGGACAAAAAAAGTAGAAATGGTGTAGTTGGAAAGGTGAACACTGGTGTTTTGTATTGGCTTTTGATTGGCTTTAGGCAATGTATTCATGACTCGATCAGAACACTCGCTAAGTTCTCTAATAGTTTATTAGGTTGGTGAAGCAGAGGGGATGCTACCAGGGACTGCAGCTGGAACTGACAGGTTGAAAGGAGCTGATGGAGTGGCAGAGTTTGATAAACATAAATTACCAAGACAAATAAAAGCTTTTTTTTTTCTTCCAAATACCTGAGATTTTACATATGCCAGCTCAGAACAGAGTCTCATATATCACTGTACCTAAGGGAATGCTCTATAAAGTCACAGTCAGAAAAATGAATATTGATTGGGATTTTTGAGAATGGAATGAAGTGCATCAGAAATGCTATTTCTGGTGGTAAATTCTTCTCTGGAATGATTTCAAAGTTACTGTTATCCTCTAAAACTAATGCAGGGTAAGAAGATTCAGAGAAGGGTAAAATAAAGATTGAAGAAAATTTTGGAAGAGCATTTTTTGGAGAGTAAAAAGAGAACATCAATTTTAGGAAGCAGATGATTAAGAAGGAAAGTGTTGGAAGTAGATAATTTAATGAAAGGCTGAGCCAGCATTTCTATGCTCTTTGTTGTATAGCTGAAGAGCTTAAACTGAAAGGTGAAAAACATGAAACTAGCACAGGGAAACAGCCTTTTCCATTAACAGATAATTGGTCCTTGGAACTAATTTCCATTGTGTGCTAATGAAACCAAGGAACAGGCTCCATTCAGGAAAAGATGGGGCAACACTGAGGTAAAATGGAGGAGTGCTGAGTTATATCTAAAGATGCAAGAAAAGCAACTTTAGTTTTCTCTGGCCATAGCTAGCTCATACTGCTTGGTCAAGTTCATGATGAAATGATTCTAGTGATCAGATTATCCTACCTTTGCCTTCCGCAGGCTTGTGTATTTTTCTTCCCCTCTAACAGTTGCTAGCAGTCACTTTTCAAAACTGAATGCTGAACTGAAGGATTGGGTCAGGCATGCCAAATATCCCTCTGTAGTGAATGGCTGTGAAAAGTTCAGTTAAAAAAGAGTTTTGGGAGAGATTGCTAATAAATCATCTATTTGTTTTGTATTATCTTAATGAGATAATCCATTTTCTGAAATTACTTCTTTTTAGTTAAGGCAGCACTGGGCAATAAGTTTTAATTAAAAGTGAGATGACTGGTTGGTCAAAACCAGTGTGATCTTATTACTGAATTTTAAGAGACCAGAATTAAACGTTGTTTCTGTTTTCACAGCCAAACTGAAAATTAAAACGTTATAGCTAAAGATACAACTGCCTCCTAGATTCAAGTGTATTTGTCATGAGGTCTTAGGAAGGGAGACATGCATACAGAGTAAAATGCAGAAGTCAAAGCTGTAATTCAAAATTGATAACTATGCGATTTAATAATATATATATATATAGCACACAGTAATGTGAAGAAGCATCAGTAATGCCTCCTCCTAACCTTTTGAAAATTGCTGGAAATCTGAAGTTATTACTTTTAAAATCAAACTTCTATAGTGTGCAGCCGCCTGTGTGGGCTCTCTAGGTGATAATGGAAAAAGATAATGTTCATCCAAATCCAGCACAGGTAGAACAAGGCAACATTTTGGAAGGGAGATTGATCATAAAAAAAATGTGGGGTTTGGTTACCCTAAGACTGGGACAAGTGGGTGGTGGAAGAGAAGGACTAGAATCAAACCTTCCAAGAGTAGGAGGCATCATCCTCCCTTCTTTTTTGAGTTATAGTTAAAAAATTAGACAGGAATGATGAGCTTAAGGAGCTATTCTTCCTGCGTCTGATTGGGAAGCAGGTCTGATGCAGTTTGGTGATGTCCCACCACTGGGACATATTGAAAAGTTAACATTTGTTATTTTTGGGCAATCGGGGAAATGACTGGTGGGCTCTACTGAGACAGTTGACATTCATCAGAACCTGTAAAACCGAGAGCCAATTTTAGTTAAGATAATTGTGGGGTAAGTCTGCACAAAGCATCTAGTGCTGATCCAGCACAGTCTGAAAACTCAGTCATGTTTGGCCCTGCATTCAGAATAAAAGGAGTGTGGAGAACCATGGAGCAGAGATGTAATACAGGTTTCTGTGGTCACACACTGGACTGGAAATGGGATGGCTAACCAGAGCACAAGTGCTGTCCCACTTTCACTAAGGAATCTTACTGGACCTGGCTTCAATTTCTAGCTTGGGTAAACCAATACAACGGTGACAAATTTGACTAGTTCATAGGTTCAGCACACAGAGATGCTCTGCACCTTCTTCTCTTGTTCCCTACCCTCTGTGTTTCTCAGTGTGCTGTGTGTTCCCACCCCCCATGCTTTTGTTTTGCCTGCCTTGTTTTTTTTTCACAGTTACCCAGAATAGAGCACCACAGCATACACTGCTGTTGATCTGTGAAAAAGCAGGAATGCAGTGCTTGAAAATAGGGGGAAGGTGGGAAATAAATCCCACAAGCCAGTCCAGCCGTTGGACTACCTGCCAGCTAAAGCCTCTGGGCTAGAGAGCTCGAGGAAGCCGGAGAACTCATTCAGTTACCTCTTTCTGGGAAACTTCTCTTGCCTCCTGGACTAGTGCCCTACCCATTAGGTATTTTGAAACAAGATATCCTCACTCTCTCCTGCTGATGCATTCTGGATGTGTCTCACCATTCATGAGAGTGAGCACAGAAAGTTTCGAGTCTCATCTCAAAGTTTACCTTAAGTCATTGCTAAACAGTTAAATATGCTGCTTGAAGTGGAACTGCTCTAATAGGATGACAGGCAGGCAGGATATTTTGCTGCCTATTGGCAGGATGCCTACCTGAGGACTGGAATGTATTGTTACACATCTTATCCTTGATACAAGAGTTTTGGGCTTCACTGTCAAACCCCTACAAAATCAACTGCTCATGGCCTTAAGCCATAACAAACCCATTTCTGCCTATGTGCACTGTATGTTTTTAAAATATTTAATAGAAAATTTTAACATCCACAAAGGAAAATAATGAGTATTGAACCATACAATTCCCATTTAACAGAGAAGCTTTGAACTTCCCTTGCAACAAGAGGCTTTCTACATTCACTTGCCAATATGTGCTCATGGGACCTAGAGAATTAAGAGCCAACATATCTAGTGTGATTTTAATTAAAAATCTTGCTTTCTTTAAGTATTAATTGTGAAGTAAAGGTTACACTATTTTCTCATGTGTTCAACATACAACAAACTCATACTACAGCCAAATATACAGATTTTTACTTTCAGACCTCAAATCCTCTCCAGTGAGACAATCAAAATGCCTCAACAGGCAGATGTTGCTCAGAAAGAATTCTAAGCCAAAATACATCTGAGCAAATTTGTAAGTGTAAGAAAACCCTGAAGATATATGAGAAGAATGTATGAAAATCAAGTGTTGCCAAATATTGTTTCAGAATCCACTTGGGATAGTAAAGAGGAGGAATGAAAATTAACAGCAACGAGGAAGTTTATATTTTAATGCTCCTCTAATAACATATGATTGTTAAAGTTAAAAATATTGAGAAATTGCCTTTTGGAATTCTGATAGGTTTCTTTTCTGTTTATACGGCATCAAATATGACATCTAATTTCCAATCTTAAAATCTCCTTGTGCAAGCTAAACTGCACACTAGCTTCTCCAGGTGCTTTGTTTTGAGGTTGCTTATAGAAGCAAAGATAAGCATATGCTTCAATGACTGACCGGTTTGCATATGAAAACACAGGTAGAACAAACATTGGAAGTGATACACACATATTTTTCTCTTTTCATGTTGTTACAGGAATCTCTAGGTAGGCTTTGAGAGCGTCATGTGTCCTGCAGGAAATCAGAAAACTGTAGACCGCACTTTGTATAGGAGTTGAAGGTAAGGCACAAGTGAAATATGTCTGAATATGGCCGTGGAGCTCGGTACCCTATGGCCTGTTATATAAATGAAAGGAAACAGGCATTTCTACAGCAATTTTACCTTATTCTTAATTTAACATCTACAGTAGCTCACATGAATTAGACCTAGAAGAACCCCCTTTTCTCCATTGTTTTTAAAGGCACGCCAGGCTGTGACTCACTCACCTGCAGGTACTGAAGGTTGAGTGAGACCAACACCATGAAACACATTTGAACTGCCAAGGGCACGAAGGATGAGAATGAGATTTACCAAGGGCAAATCATATTTGATCAGTCTTATCTGATGAAATGACTGACTACATGGAGGAGGTGAGAAATGTGGATGTCATGTTTTTTTGTAAAGCTGTTGACATCATTGCCCTAGAGAATTCCCACCAGTAAGCAGAGGACATGTAAGCTGGCAGAGTGGGGTTTTATGTGAGATGAAAACCAGCTGCACTGCCAGGCCCCAAGGGCAGCAATCAACATAGAATCATAAAATAGTTTGGGTTGGAAGGGATCTTAAAGATCTTCTAATTCCAACTCCTCCATGATGGGCAGAGACACGTCCCACTAGATCAGGCTGCTCAAGACCCCAGCAAACCTGGCCTTGAACACCTCCAGGGACAGGGCATCCATGAATTCTCTGGGTGAGAGATGGTTCAGTGTCTTCATCAAAGATCTTCATCCTCTTAACAAATATGTGGATGACACCAAATTAGGAGAAGCATTTGGCACATCAAACTGTAGCGCTTCGATGCATAGGCAAAGCTGAAGAAGTTGAGCATTGCACAGAGCAATCTCTCAGAGGATTCTTGCACAAGAATCTATGGATGCTACGGTGGACCCCAAACTGAAGATGGAGAAAACTGTGTACTGTACTACCTTAGAAGGAGCATGGTCATCAGCTACGGAAAGTTGTGATCTACCCGTCTGTGGTGAGAGTAGTGAGAACACACTTGGAATACTGTGACCATTTTTGGGCACAACAATTCAAGAGGGAGGTAGAGAAACAGGAAAGGGTCCAGAAAAAAACACCTAAGATGATTAGAGGCCTAAAGCATAGGACCAACAAGGAGTGGGCTGAGGTTGTTTCACCTAGGAAAGAAGAGGCTGAGGGGCAATATAAGGCTGCCTAAAACTACTTGAAAGAGAGTTACAAAGTTGATGAAGCCAGACCTTCCTCAACAAGGAGCAACAGCCATAAGTTGTGGCTTGGGAGTGTCACACTGGACATCAGGGAAAGCTGAGGGGGGATGAAGAACAGGCCTTCTGAGGAACAGCTGAGAGAGCTGGGGTTGTTTAGCCTGGAGAAAAGGAGGCTGGGGGGAGACCTCGTTGCTCTCTACAATTACCTGAAAGGAGGTTGTGGAGAGGAGGGAGCTGGTCTCTTCTCCCAAGTGACAGGAGAGAGGACAAGGGGCAATGGCCTCAAACTCTGCCAGGGGAAATTTAGGCTGGACATTAGGAAAAAATTTTTCATGGAAAGGGTGATTGGGCACTGGCAGAGGCTGCCCAGGGAGGTGGTTGATTCACCTTCCCTGGAGGTGTTTAAGGTACAGGTGGATGAGATGCTGAGGGACAGGGTTTAGCGTGTGATAGGAATGGTTGCACTCAATGATCCAGTGGGTCTTTTCCAAGCTAGTGATTCTATGATTCTCTTTCACCAGAAGAGTGGTGTGGCAGTGGGACAGGTCACCCATGGGAGGTGTGGGTTCTCCCTCCTTGAGGGTTATAAGATCTGTCTGAACAAAGCCACAGCCGACCTGACCCACTGCTGATGACCAGCTCTCCTGCTGTGAGCAGAAGGTTCCAATGATACCATCAAAGTAGCACATCTATACCAAAGGAAGGTGTTACCAGTCTTTCTTCAGGATTTAGCCCTGTATTCCTACACATCTGAACAAACATCATAAGTGTTCTTTTTTAATTCACAGAGCAGAAAGAATACGTGAATACATGCTGAAGGTATACAGTACTGGAATTAATTCCAGGGGTTTGCCCCTTTTTTAAAAAAAGAAAAATAAAGCTTAATTCATTTATTATAACAGAATTGGAAAGGTTAGAGACCTGCCAAATGTTTTTTTTATGTTAGATTTAATCTTAGAAAATTAAGAATCTTGGGTAGATGAATAGTGATAGGAAGGTGGGTAATGGTTTGAAGCTGATAGAGGGGAGATTTAGGTTAGGTATTAGAAAGAATTTTTTTCCTCTGAGGGTGGTGAGGCACTGGAAGAGTTTGCCCAGGGAAGCTGTGGCTGCCCCATCCCTGGAGGTGTTCAAGGCCAGGTTGGATGAAACTTTGAGCAACCTGGTCCAGCGGGAGGTATTCCTGCTGATGGCAGGGGCGAGTTGGATCTAGGTGATCTTCAAGGTCCTTTCTAGCCCTAACTATTATATGATTCTATGATTCTATGATACATATGAATTTGTGTGCACGTGATTTGCTTGAATTTGTTGCAGCAGATTCTGAAATATGGGGCAGCCTGAAAAAATGCCTTTTTTTTTGCTAATAGGCACTCCTACACTGATTTAAAAATAGTAAATTGGAGCAAGGTGTGTATCACAGAGCCTGACATGAAACAGTACATTGATAGAAAATAAGGAATAGAATATGTGATGAAGATTGACATTGCAAATAAAAAATGAAGAGAAAAAAGATAACACAAAATAATGGAAGACGCAAAGTGATCAGGGAGCACCGAGAGAGATACAGGAATGGAAAGTTGGTGACAGATGAGGTTGACAAGGCAAAGGGCCTGAAGGAATTCCTCGCCTCAGTAATCACAGAGGCAGCAGAAGGCAATATCCCAGGAACTGGAATTCATTTTCCTCAGGGAAGGAAGGAAAATGTCAAAAGGTTTTACTCTTGCACTGGAGTGGATAATAAGGCAATTAGTACTATTAAAAGTTGTCAGCGCACCCAGATTGGAGTGATTAATCACATCCTAGGATTGCAAAAGAAGAGGGAGATGCTGGAAAGCCTTTGTGGAGCTGCTGTGATAACTTACTGGAAATGGAATTATTGAGAACTGGTGAGAGTTTAATGAAGTCTACACTAAAAAACTAGAGGGAACACTGAAATGCTGGCATTTATAGACCTGCAAGCTTGATTTCACTTCTGCAGGAGAAACTAAATACTGGTGAGTCATAGCTATGTACATTTGTAAGTGGCAACATGAATGTATTATTAAAAATACTTCATTTTAACTAACATGCCATGGGAGAAGTACCTATAATACAAACAGTTTGGAGTCTGGTGCATAGAAGATTTATGCAAGTAATCTCTATTAATAGAATTCCTCAGTACAAATCCTTTCTCGTCAAGATGAGAAGAGGTCTTGGCAATGTCGCACCCATGATGTGACTGTCCAAAGCGTTTATAACATTTCTTCAATTTCAGATGTTGCATTTCTCTACATTAATATGTAATACAGAGGAGGAAACTGCTAACCTTTTACAAAGATCTGTAAATACATGAACTACACAGAATTAATCATCTGCAGTTTGAATAAGAAAGGAGAGGAATACAATTTTTTTTGTATGTCATACATCCACAAACCTTCCCTCGTCTGGTCTCCACAATTTTATCGTTTGATCTATTTTAAGTAGGAGCATGATTCCTTAATGAAAGAGTTTAACTGCTGCCCAGCCCCAGGTGGCTATGGATATGTTAACACCACTTTTTTAACACTATAGCGTCCTGTGCCATGCAGAAGCTGCCAAACTTCCCAGCCATTCTGCTCAGGCATCTGAGTAAAGCCACAGCTGAAACTACCAACCTGGGAAGGTTTCCAAGTTGTTCTTTTTTACTTCTGTGAGCCCCAGCCAAAGCTTTTCCCACCACTGAGTTCCTCACTGTTGCCCTTGATGGGCTGCCTGGTATCTATTAAGGCTTGATCTCATGGATGAAGCAGTAAACAACAATATCAGGCAAAATTCTCTGCTCGGTATTGTGGGCTAGTTAAAACCTGTGTTGCTCAGGGCAGCAAGATCCCGTTACCCACATTTATCCCCAGGGACCAGGGCAGTGGAGGCTCCCCTTGGAGGGGTCAGCAGGGTAGGGCCTGGCAACCTGGCCCCATCCCAATCCCAGCGAGGAACAGCTGAAGCTACCAGACACCTCTCTGGGTCAGGGATGTGGGTGGGATTAGGATGAGTGGGGCCCGTGGCCAGACAGGGCTGCACCACAGCTCAAGTGGGGACCAAGATGAGGGTCTGCGCTGGGCAGTAGTTCCCTGAAGAGGCTGCCCACAGCTCCTTCTCCCACAGTCCTCTTCCAAGTGCTGGCTCCAGGGTTGGGTCAGGGCTGCGACCATCATCCTGCACCTCCAGAGATGAAGACGGACTGAAGAAATGAGACCACGTATGAAGAAAGTCATGAATCATAGAATCATAGGGCCTCACGCTCTGCCAGGGGAGCTTCAGGCTGGACATTAGGAAAAATTTTTCACAGAAAGGGTCATTGGGCACTGGAACAGGCTGCCCAGGGAGGTGGTTGAGTCACCATCCCTGGAGGTGTTTAAAGGATGGGTGGATGAGGTGCTAAGGGGCATGGTTTAGTGTTTGATAGGAACAGTTGGACTCGATGATCCAGTGGGTCTTTTCCAACCTAGTGATTCTGTGATTCTCTGTGCCTTCTTAGAAATGAGTTTGTGATCTCTGTAACAGTCTTAATTGTTCAAAGCTTTTAGTCTTCTGCAGCACAAACATAGAGTTTGGTTTTGCTTCCGTTGAATTCAATATGATAACCTCTGACTTAAGCAAGACAATTAAACAAAACTAGATTATGACTGCTGTCATGTCAGAAATTACATGAGAAAAGTGGATAAAGAGTTACTGCCATGCTGTGTGGATACTTCATGTCTCTGTAGGTGCTTGGAATCTGTAGTTTAGAAAAAAGATGGTGGAATTATATGCCAGAAGGTGCCGGCCGAAGAGGGACAATGATACTCTGTGGAGTATCTCCATTGTGCCCAGCACCAGCAATACTGCTCTGACTGGGTTGGCTGAAGAAAACCAGTGAGGTGAGGGTTGTGGGAGCAACAGATTGTGTCAGAATAACCAGCACCACTGGGAAAATAAAGGAAGCATCCAGGGACACAAAGGCATCCTTCACATCTTCCCTATCTACAGGAACCACCTTGCCCAGTGCACTTACATAGCAACTGCCTTGAGAGGTTCCTGCTGCAGGATTTGTGCACGTGCACACCCTGCATGAGTGTCAACAGGACATGGTCACCACTTTAGGGTGGCTGACAGAGCCTCATTAGGTACTTGCAAATCTTGTGTGGTTCAGGCATGTGTCCATGGCTGGGAAGCCTCCTGGGAGGGTTTTGCAGAGGCAAAAGAGCTGCCAAGGCCAACCCTGCTGGCATGCACGAGGGCATTGCCACCCAGGCTTGGGACCTTGGGCAGTCCCCATGTCCTTCTTCCATCTCTGAAGGATCTTCCCTCCTCTTTAGCTCCCGATGGACACAAGCTCACCCTCCAACACAGCCTCTGCTCTGCTTGGCAGCTGCAGTGCAGGTTTGGATGTCTAAACACATCTTTGCCTGAGTTGCAGGAGTCAGGGAAAAATATTTCTGGAAATAGCCTCTTGGGGGACAGAAAACCTGGTAGTGACCCAGCAAGTGGCTCTGTCTGTGTGTGTCTAGGCAGGCACCATGTTTGTGGGGTTTGTGACTGATCCAGCAAGTGTGACCCACTTGCATCCTTGCTTCACCTCAAGGTGTCAAAATCAATATCAGCTTCCCCTCAGCTCTTCCATGACATGTTGCTGAGACGTGGCATGGCCCTTGGTGGTGCTGTGGCAGCATCCCTCCATGCATGAAGCAGAACTCCTCCAGCTGGGAGGGGCTTCTGGAGACTCTTCAGTCCAAGTCCGGGCTCAAAGCAGAATCACATACTTTTTCCACAAGGGACAATGGGCATTTTGAAAAACTGCTCATCCCCATGCAGTTAAGAGGTAACATCAACTACATTGACTCAACCATACTCTGATTCCTAATTTCTGACCAGCTCTCAGCAGCCTCACTTTCCTTTTCTTTTTTTGCTTTTTCTTTTTTTAAGCATGCCATATCTTTTCTTGCAGGTGTTTTCCCTCTTGAATCCTTGAGCTCCAAAACAAACCTATCTCAGCAATCCTGTAATTTTACCTTTCTTATCTGTGTGCTGACTTTCTCACAGCTCCTTCTCAGCAGCTTGACTCAAGGTTATGCAGCTGTGCCATATCAGAGCTGGGCCTTGGAACCTTGATACACAGGCAGCTGAGCTCCCTGGGGGAGGTTACAGAGATAGGGGCTTACAGCACTGCACTGCCCCTGTTATCATATGGATACTTTGGGAATGACAACCAAGCCTACAAAAACATGCTTTGCTCCTCAGGTCACATAATGGATGGGCATCGCCCTCAATTGCTATTGACTTGGAGGTGACAAGGCAGTGCCCACCACTGTCACCAACCATTTTTGTTCCTCATGTCACGCCACTGAGGAGCTGTATTACATGCAAAATTTATGTCTCCTAAGTGAAACTTGATCATGAGTGTTTCTACAAATGACAAAAAGTGATGTCATTCCTGTATAATATGTATTATTCTCAATTTGAGGTTTGAGTTTCTTGCAACCTGCTCAGCCCCAGAAGGCGCAGTCTTTTTTTCTCCTTTTATCCCCTTCAAGATAACAAGTAGTTATGGACCTGATCTCCTCAGCTCCATAATCTAAACTGAAGCGGTAGCGTCAGGCACCCAGAAGTTTTGCATTGCTTTTCAAAGGCTGTCAGCATTTCTCATGGATGAACAGCAGCGGCAACTGATTCTGGATTTCAGAGAGGGTTATTTTTCAGACAAGGCAAATTGAGTTTTGTGCAAGAGATTTCCTTCTGAAAAGATGAGGAGATGCGGACACTTGTAGCCTGAGGCTTGCACCAGGAGACAAACACGCACAGCTGAAGTGATAACACTGGTCCTACAAAGCTGAGAAAACACTCCAGAGTGATTTCTAAAATCAGAGTATTTTGATTTTGTTGATTATCTGCACTGCTTTTCTTAATACCCAGCCTTGTAAGAAGTAGGGAATCTATAGTGCTACTATCCAGATTACCCAATATAGTTTTCCTTGGCTCAGCATGTACTCACTTAGGCCACTGCAAGTTCAATAAGGGATCAGAGGCACCAGTCAGTTAAATTATCCAAACATTTTTGTTGGAACAAAATTGAAAACCATTATCTCACTAGAAGGATTTAAAGATTACACATGACACTGATAAATAAGAGTATCAGTTTAATGTCTGACAGGTCACCTCTCCGAGGACTAAAACCTGTCTTTGCAGATGGATAGAGATGGTTATCAAATGATCGTTCCTGTCTCTTTCTTTTATGAAAACTGCCTATTTTGTGGCCAAGTGGTACAAAGGCAAAATAATTTGGAAGAGTTATTTTAAGGCCAAAACCAAGTTCTCAGAAAATCTGTCTCCAGTCTTCAAGTACAAGGTTGTTATAAAGAGGATTATGATCAACTGCTCATCATGTCCACCAGAAGAAGGACAAGAAGAAATCAGCTTAAACTGAAGTAAAGAAGATTTAGTCTAGGCAATAGAGAAAACCTCCTAATGACGACAGTCATGAAGTGCTGGACAGCATAACCCAGGAGTGTTTTCTTCAACTTCTCAAAGAGAAGATTATGGAAACATTCAGCACTGATGGTTCAGAAGTGCTCAGTTCTGTCTCAGTGCATAAGACAGCAAGGGTTGGGAGCATGTCCCTTCCAGCTGTGAATTCCTGTGTCTTTGGGATGTGCTAATCTTAGGCAGTGAGAGGCTTTTCTGGTAGCCTAGTGCTGCTAATGGATTCGTAGAGGCATAATGAAGTTCTTCAGGCATTTTGCCCTCTTAAGCATACAAAATGTCGTGCAATGGACTATTTTAGTAAAAAGTGCCATCCCTGCATGTGGGCTATTACTTGTTGAAGATGTTGTAGCTCTGGGTGCCACTTCATCTCTAGAGGGATAGCAAAGGGGTCAGGACTCAGATACCTGAACAGGGGGTCCAACACCCTTGGGATGCCTCAGAATACCCAAGCCATCCATATGGAGTTTTGAGTCACCTCTACTAACTCTATATGGATGACTTGGATACTATAAGGTGTCTCACATGGACTGGGGTGCCTCTATTTAGACAATCGAATCATAGCCTGAGATATCCAGAGCTACAGACTGGGAGAAGCCTGGCTGGAAAACTGCCAGGAGGAGAGGGACCTGGGGGTGTTGGTGGACAGCCGACTGAACATGAGCCAGCAGTGTGCCCAGGTGGCCAGGAAGGCCAATGGCATCCTGGCTTGTATCAAAAACGATGTGACCAGCAGGTCCAGGGAGGTGATTCTCCCCCTGTACTCAGCACTGGTGAGACCGCTCCTTGAATATTGTGTCCAGTTCTGGGCCCCTCAGCACAAGAAGGATGTTGAGGCTCTGGAGCAAGTCCAGAGAAGAGCAACGAGGCTGGTGAAGGGGCTGGAGAACAGACCCTATGAGGAGCGGCTGAGAGAGCTGGGGTTGTTTAGCCTGGAGAAGAGGAGGCTGAGAGGAGACCTCATTACTCTCTACAAGTACCTGAAAGGTGGTTGTGGAGAGGAGGGAGCTGGCCTCTTCTCCCAAGTGACAGGGGACAGGACGAGAGGGAATGGCCTCAAGCTCCGCCAGGGTAGATTTAGGCTGGAGATTAGGAGGAGGTTTTTCACACAGAGGGTCATTGGGCATTGGAACAGGCTGCCCAGGGAGGTGGTTGAGTCACCTTCCCTGGAGGTGTTTAAGACACGGGTGGATGAGGTCTTGAGGGACTTGGTTTAGTGTTAGATGGGAATGGTTGGACTAGAAGATCCGATGGGTCCCTTCCAACCTGGTTGTTCTGTGATTCTGTGATATCCAGCTTGTCTCTGCAGCTGGGAGTCTCACCCTCACCTCTACAGATCTCCTGTTTCAAAACATGTAACTGACTCCCAACCTATCTTCCTCCAAAATGCAAAGCTGCTGAGGCTGAAATGCTTTTTTTTAAAAGGAGATCACATTGTTTTTACAAATATCACAATAGTTACTTACACATCCTGTAAATAATTTTCAGCAAAATAGAGCAAACATTGCACTCTGAGGAGTGTCTTAGGTGGGAGAGGAGTCATGGGAAGAACAACTACAGTCCACATGAAACGATGCCCTTCCCTTCCCCAGGACCTTGAGCTGATATGTTGTGAGATGAAAGGCGGGTATGTTGTTTGTTCAGGTCTTGGCAGCTTGGCCCTGGAAAAATCTTCACAGTTCGAACGGCTGGTGCCACCACAGCAATCCACACTATGGCTTACCAGACACTCAAAATGTAGAAAATTGTGGTCGGTAGCAGCACAGGACAAAATGCAAACCTGTTTTTCTTGATAACGGGCTGACATCATCCTGTGTGTGAATTGTCACCCTATGTGTAGACTAGAAAGTTGTGATTAGACAACTCACCTAAAAGAGAAACTTGACAAAAAAAAATGTAAAATATGACTGCAAAGCTATATAAATTAGCAGGGGGATCCCAGGATCTGTCAGTTCCTGAATTTATTTATAATGATTTTTTTTTTTTTTTTACTACCTAATTTCAGTTTGATGAATCCCTTTGAGAGCTAAGCAGGTCATGTAGCTAAACTAAGCAAGAGCTTGTCTTCTTTATGAACTGCTTCTGAGTCCTGTTTGTACTCAGAGGGGATGGTGTCACATAATTGAGTCTCACTGGTTTAATTTCCATTTGACAAGAAAATAGTTCTGGTTCTTAAAAACAATACACAACAGAAAGAACTCTTAGTAATACTCTGGTGACAGTCTTGACGGGTACTTCTTTTTTAGTTTCCAGATCTGCACAAACTTCAAATGCAGTTGATACTGTATCATTCTGTTTCAATGGATATTATCGTAGCTCATGGTATTAGTCCAGTTACACCGAATTTTGGCTCTTATTTACAGCTACATTGACTTTACTTATTTCATACAGCTGCATGTTTAACACTTAATAAAGTTACTAACCATTTCAGTGAATCTGATTTTGTCCCAGAGCAAAATTAATTAAATCTGCCAAACTGCTGGGTGAGGAATCCAGAAGAAAAGTAGTAGGGATACAGTTGAAGGGTCAGCTTTTCCCAGCTGTTTACAGATGCAGAAGAGAATTTAGGCCTGTTGATCTCTCTGCTCGGAATGACAAAGTTGGAGTGCTTATTTTCCTGACTAGATAAATTATAGACAAATCAGTCTCTCCATTCTCTCAGTTCTGAGATTGTGCTAGGGTGAAGGAATCCTGATGGGTTGGACGCAGGAGGTAAAAGGGGATTGTGCTTGGGATCTTCTGTGTATGGATGTTAATCCATCTCTCTAGCACCACAAACTAGCCCAGGCCATTTTTGCCTCAGTTGCACACATGCTTCTTGTTAGGAGACTCACAGCACTGGGGAAATGCATGAGGCAGCAATCACCTGAACATAGAAATTTGTCAGAAGCCTGGTAGGTACTTTAGGAACAAAGGTATGTGCAGAATGGGCTTCTCTGTTGGGAGGTCTGTGGGCTAAGCGAGAAAGTGTCCTACTACATCCACTCTGGTGAAGACCAATGGATGGTGATGGACATACCTGCACCTGGAATACCTGGGGCTCTGCACAAATAAACCCCTTGCTATCGAGCATCTGTACATGCATATAATTACCTGTTACTTTATTTCAGTATGAAATCTAGGAAAGACTGCTTGGTTAATCATCAATTTATTTATATCCCTGGGATAGGAAATCTCAATTACTCCTATCAACAGAGTCCAACTATTCGAATAAAATGAAAAGTGGCAACAGTTGCAGTATGCAGATTGCTGCTTCTTGACATTTGCCTGACCTGCTCGAGACAGCAGATTAAGAGAGAAGGCTTCAGAGGAATGTAGCGTTTGCCTTCCCATGTCTACAGCGAGATCACTGACATGAGGGAGAAGGCTCCTCACAGGAGTGAATGGCAGGATGGAGAGAGACAACGAAGTATACATCAAAACAAGAAAGTTTCATACTGGACATAAGAAGGAACTTGTTCCTTATGAGGACAAGCCCAAAGTGGATTGGGTTGCCTGCCAAAAAATGTTGTGCAGGTTCCATCATTGGAGGTTTCCAGGTCCTGTGTTTCTCAAGCCATATGCAACATGTGTTGATTTCAGAGTTGATCCTTGTCTGAAGGCCCCAAGGTCCCTTCCAACCTGAGTTAGTCTGTGATCCTATGATTACTTTAACATCTGCTGTTAGCAATGCTTGTTGCCAGGTGGGGTCAGCCTGACGGGAGCTCTGTCCCCAAATCCCATCTCTGTGCTGCTCTCTTACCCCTATAGAAAACAAGTTATCCTATGGCCAAGGGTACTAGGTATTGTGTCACCTGTTGCAAGATTGCTTGTAGGATCTAGGTGAGCAATAACTTGCCTAGAACAAATTATTGGACAGGACGTCAAAGAGGGAAAACGTATGGCAGGCTAAATTTAAGCTTTGTAACTTCAACACTATAATTTCCTCATTTGGTAAAACACACAAATGTGTTTCTCCTTCAGTGTTATGTGCCACATTGTGGGACATGTTTTGCAGGTCCTATGTGGAGGTAATTCCCTCATGTCAGTGCAGTTGCACTATTAGGTATATAGTGGAACTGTTTTTGCAAAAATCATTGGCAAAAAAATATTAGCAAAATTTGCCTTTGCAAATAATCAAAAAATAACCATACTTTGCAGAATATTATTGCTGGCAAAAAAAGGCTTTTCATTAGGGATATTACTCATTTACTTCATGGTTACAGTGACAGACTTGATGTTATTTAGGAATACATAACATTAGAATCATAGAATCATAGAATAACCAGGTTGGAAGGCACCCATCGTCGAGTCCAACCATCCCTATCAAACACTAAACCACGTCCCTCAGCACCTCGTCCACCCGTGCCTTAAACACCTCCAGGGAAGGTGAATCAACCACCTCTCTGGGCAGCCTCTGCCAGTGCGCAATGACAATTTCTGTGAAAATTTTTTTCCTAATGTCAGCCTGAACGTCCCCTGGCAGAGCTTGTGGCCATTCCCTCTTGTCCTGTCCCCTGTTACTTGGGAGAAGAGGCCATCTTAAACTATTAATCTCAAACTGACTATGTTTTCACACCTTGTTTTCCTTGACAAGCAGACAGTCAAAAAATAAGACCCTGTTCCAAAGAAATTGTACATTTGTAAAGTATTTTGCTTTACACAGAACATACATTTTAATTTACACATCTGTATGGACTGTGTTCTTGTATTTTATTGAAAACTACCCAGTATCTGGGCTGCTCATTGTAGCTTAGCTGTGATGGCTACTAAGCACCATAAATCCCAAATCTCTGACTGTGATGAAGCAGGATGAGAACTCAATTAATATGCTCCTACTTCATTACAGAGCAAGGCAGTTTCACTCATCAAAACGTGTCCTAAAAGTCTAGGTCTTAGAAAGATGGCCTCTGTCCCCTCTTCTTAAAACAGAAAATAATGAAGTTGAGGAGAAAAAGTTCTATGGCATCTTGAAGGCCCTTTTACGTTGTCTGTCCAGCCAGCGTGGATCATAAATGGTGAAAATGTTCTATGTCTGTGGTGAATTTTCTCTGTACCCACACAGTGAAAGTAGATTTAGCTCGAGAGTGCAGCCTTGGTCAGAAAAATAATCCATCTAGTCTAGAATCTATACTGCCTCTTAAATGAGAAGGGATCCTCTAAAAAATCATCTGCATACTGATGACTAAAACTTATATTGCTGTACAGAGGGGTTTAGATCACAAGTACATAAGAAACATTAATCCTGTCATCTCCTGTCTCTCTACAGGAATGTTTTTCCAGTCTTTCTTTTTTAGATCCTGTATTAATATTAATACACCAATGGATTGTATAACACGATGACTGGCATTTGCAGTATCAATTTGTGATCTAGAAAAGAGATGTGGAAGCAACATTCGAAGGTGACACAAAGTCACTTAGGTTAAGCTAAGCCAATGGAGAGAAAAGAATTCCCAGAAGTTTTGTCCAGCCTGAAAATGTGGGCAGTGGGATGAGAAAGCCACACTGGTGTTCAGTGAAGGAAAATCATGTCCAGCAGATAGACTAGCCTGAAGCACTCTGCACAGTGCTTGGTCCTAAATCAACAGACAACAAGGCCAGGGAAAGACTGGGACATTCACCTGGAGGGTCGGTGTAAACCAGGAGTCAAATCACAAACAAGATATTGGTATACATAAGGAATGAGATAAAAAAATATACTGAATATTATGACATTACAGTGTCAGTAAGGTTTAGTGGTTCACATGGGACTTTGCATTTGTTTCCAGTCAGCCTAATGCTCTACAGTGACCTACCTGAAAGAGCTAACGTAGCTTAAAGAACTTATTCTTCCTGAGATTCCTGTGAAGAGAAGAGCAAGCTTTGGGCTCTTTCCTAGGGGGTATTTCAAGCATCTCCTGGCAGGTTACTGTTCTCCACCATCCTTCAGAACAACCTGTGTTCTTTCTTCCATTAAAAGAGAGGGTAATGTTAACCCTTTCTCTACAGAAATGTAAAGTACCATCAAAGAAAATTGTTAGGGAAGCTGGGGAAAAATCCCAAATTAACACTGAGGAAGCTCTTTGATTTCCAAAGGGAACAATCAGAATTATAGAATGTAAGGAAGTCAAAAATAGGTAGACCTTGCACTTCTGATGACTTTTTTTGTAGTACGATATCAAAACCCACCAATGACATTGAGAAGCAGAGGATGAAAGAGGAAGGATGTTCCATTCAATGTGGGGATGAAGCTTCATTGCCTTGACAGACTCACAGTATTAAAAAATGTCATCCACTCCACAAGTGATGAGATAACCAACAGTTATGCTAGCAATGATTAAAACATGAGCAGTCACAGGGCTTGGGGAGCTATGCTTTCGATTATCACCTAACTTCTTAATGTAGAAGCTGAATATTCATATTTGCCCTGATTCCACCAGCGAGCAGTCTATTCACTGGTTATGCACTCACAGAGTTTCTGCATTTCTCTCCCAGGCATCTGGCAGAGCTACCTCCGTAGACAAAATATCCCACCTGTTGAATTGGTCCTTGTGATCTCCTCAGCCATTTCCGAGCAAGTGTACAGCTGCTGGCCATGCAGGAGGAAAAGAGACCATAGGGACAAGCCGGAATGTGTACCTTGGAGTAAATGATGAGTCAGATTGTTGTGAGTGAAAGGCCACTTATTTCTTCACCTTTCCAGTAGGGTTTCTGCCAGGCCATTACTGCAGACACACATCATTGTATCCTGTGCAAAAAACAGTGCTGAAAGAGCCTACACAAACACCCCACTGACCCTCAGGTGGAACAGCTGTACATAAGCCATACCTAACAAAAATCATTCTAACCTGTTGTTTCTAGCACTGAAAGGTGAGGATGCTCTGCTCAGCAGAGGTGTGGCACTTCATCATCATCCTTACCACTACAGTATTTTCCTGTTGTAACTGGATTGCTTTCGTCTTGTCCTATGCACTATGGCCATTAAATACAGACGAAGCATCACAGCTACAGAGAGATATTGTAAATCTTGAGCTTTCTTACATGCAGCACCTTTCCCCACATTTTGTGCTCTTAAAGCCTTGAACCAAGCAACCAGGAGGCAGAAGCACAGTGAGATGCAGTCAAGCATTGGGAAGGTCGCCTCCCTCTTGTCTGCAAGTCTTCTCCTTGGCCACACCTTATCCTGCCATTCAGCTCAGAAGCACGGGCTACTCAAAGTCATGCAGCAAATGGCCCCACTAGCCTCCAAGTGCTTCCTGCATCCTCCTCTCCTTGCTGTGCATCCCCCTTTTTTTTAAAGGGCCATAACTGCTCTCAGCTGGAAGAGCACTAAACTCTGCACCCACCACTTGCTTCTCTCTCTCCTGGTTCCCTTCAGCTCTGGTACTCCCTGCACTTTACACCACAAAAAATGTCTTCACTGGAAGGGTTCTCAGGCACTGGCACAGGCTGCCCAGGGAAGTGGTTGTGGAAGTATTTGAAAGACAGAAGATGAGTTGTTCAGGGATATGGTTTAGTACTGGACATGTATGATTGGACTTGATCTCAAAGGTCATTTCCAACCAAATGATTCTATGATTCTATATATCGAGTCTCTTCTCATTTTTAATAATTAATGAAAGCATAAATCACTTGTCTTATTCTTTTCTCAGGAGTAACAGGATGGAGATTATTTCTAATTCCCTGGATCCACAATTCCCTGCACCTACTTTTAACAGAAGCACTATGTTCATCCTCTTCTACTCTTCTTCAAAAAAGGCACGAAGTTTTCTGAGCTTCTCAGCATCATCTGCCTATTACCCCACAGGGTAATTCTTCCCTTGTTTTTCCTTTTTGTTACTATCAAAAATGCCCTTAAAATGCCTTATTAGTATAGGGAAAGAATAGAAGTATTTTATTTTTTGCCTTAGACTGTTTGATTCTTTTTCTATATGCTCATGCTGAGCTTTTTTTAACAATCGTTTTTAGATATTTGACCTAGTTTCTATGTTCTGTACACTCCCTTCTTGCACTTGAGATCACTGAAGAGCTTGTGATTTCACAGATACCTCTTAACTTCATTTTCTATCCTTTCTTCACACTGGCATATTTTGTGATTCTACTTCTACTGTCTTTTAGTTGATTTTTTTCTTGTTGTTGCTTTTTAATGAACCATTGACTCTTTCTGGACTTCTTTTCTTCCATAGGTTTGATTCCCAGAGGAATTTTACTGCTAATATCTTCTGTGTTCATTAAAATCTGCTGCCTTCGAGTCCTTTACCTTCAGGTTTATGTTATCCCTCCTTCATTCCCTGAGGTTTACAAATCCTGTAACTCTCTCACTAACATTGTCCTCCACCTTCACACTCCCCAGCTGTTTCTTCCCAGTGGTAGGAACTAACTCCAGGGTCACCACTTGGGAACCAGATTTCTGTGTTGCTTCACAACAAAATGCCAGAGAGACACTCACTGAGCAGGCAGTTCTTCATAACTGTTGGAGTAGTTGGAGACACACAGCCTGCCCCCCAAACCAATCACCTCTGGGTTTCTTAAGTTATTCTACTAGCTGCTCACAAAAACCCCTCATCTATCTATTTGTCTGAGAAGAAATGTACGTAGTTGCTTTTCCCTCGCCAGTTCATATTTCTCCAGTTCACTGCTTTCCATTTCTTCCTCATATGCGCAGTTTCATGTAGGCTCTGTGGAGCATCCTAACGGGAGGGGAGGGCAGAGCTCTGGCAGTTGCTGAACCTTCCCTGCTTTGTGAGACTTGACAGTTGCACAGAGAAGTGCCTCATCACAGGCAAGACCTCTAAGGGAGATTACTTCACCCTTCCAAAAAGTCAGATAAATTAGGCAGTAAGATTTTGCCCAAGCCAGCAGCCATGATTTGACTATCAGGGCTGCTTTATTCCCCATTTCTTTAACAGGCAGCTTCTCTTTTTAACAAAGACAGTTTAAAATTTGGTGCTCAGACCGTGCTGGATCACTAAGTTTAGTCTGATTTGATCTTGTCATCTTCATTACGAACTGACCCTACAATCTGAAACAGAAACATCATAGCTGCATTAAATACCAATGAAATTACGTGCAAATACAAAGATTAACTCGTTCCAACTTGACTTTTCACTGCATGATCCTGTTCTCCTCATCCACATAAAAATTATTCAGCCGCAAAAGGCCCTTGAGCATAACATGACATTTACAGCATCTCTCTGAGTATTTCTTGTTTATTTCTCATATATTTCCTTTGGTAATAACTTAGTCACTCAGCAACACCCTACAGTATACACATACATTACATGATTATCTCATATTTTATACAACACATGTTAAAGTAATTAATTTTCTCAGGCAAATGTCATGTCATTTAGTTCATCGGTAGGAGCCAAATATTTGTGCAACCGTTTGTTACAAATATATGCATAATCACAGAACACTTCAGCTTCATGGTATTTATTAAGTGTAATTTAAAGCGACACTGTCAAGGTTGTTAAAGTCTCAACTTTCACATTAGTTTTTGTTCCACTTGGAATTCCTTTAAGGATTCAACCCCAGCCTATTTGTTTATTTGTTAACTATCCTTGCTGCAGCATTTAGCACACAAAAATACAGTGTCCCTGTGGTGTGGAACATGCCAATGACCAGCTAGTTTCATGACCCTGCATGACAAAAGGGTTTCATCTCTCATTTAAACCTTCTTTAACCTTTTCATTGACAAGATCTGGAGTTTGTCTTTATGATGGAACCATAGCAAATAAGAATAGGTACCTCCTTCATGAAAAGAACTGAGTTTAATCAGAAGTTCAGTTTGAACTTCAAGTTAAGACATTTCTTTCTGTGCTAACACAGTTTGCATCCAACCAACCAAACAAAAAAATAAAACTCCACCATGACATCTGTTCCAATTTCAACAGATGGAAAGAAAAGTAGTCATGAAGCACCAGGACCTGTTGTCTTCAAAAATATATTTTAGGGGCACAAAAGTACCTCTGACAGACAGTGAAGTCTGCTTCTCCATCTCCTAAATTAGGTCTTGCCCATACTTTAGACATGCTGATACAAAAGTCCTTCAAGTACATTTTGAGAGAGGAACAGTGGAGCTGTGCAGTAAGAAATTATGCTCAGAGACTCAACAGGCTGAACCAGACAGTTACATTCAAGCTAACAAACAGCCCAATAAATCCTATTCCCTCCAGGCTGTTTATTCTCCAGCAAATTCAATCAACAGGTTTGGAAAGGGGGACCTGGCATTCCACTCATTTATTTTGGCCTTCAATGAGAAAAGCAGCAGTGAAGAAAAGAAACAGAACCAAAAGCGGTACAAGTGGGAATGAGAAGTGATAGAAGGAAGTGCAAACCCAAGAAAACAGAAAGACAGGAGAAAGAAATGTTGGGAAGACACAGCAGAGCAACAGCAGAGATGAAAGTGAAAGAACAGTGCAGCAACTTGGTGGGACCACAATTAGATTATTGTGAAGAGTTACCTTTATTTGAGAAAGACACATTCAAACTAGAACAGACAGAGAGAAAAGCAGACCTGGGTGTTCATTAGAAAGATGAACTATCACACAAGTGGAGTGCCAAGAAGTCTGGTTTGCTAAACTTGGCAAAAAGCTGAAAGGATATGTGATGGCTATCTGCCATTACATAAGGAGTAAGCAGCAAAAAAGAGACACATTATTCAAAGGACAATGTCAAAACAAGGATGAAATGGATACGTTTCTCATGAATGCCTTCAGGTTGGAAGTTGGAATAAAGTCCTAATTAGCAAAGGGATTAGGTTTAGAGTAAGCCTCAATTTCTAACTTCTTTGTAATTGAGTGATTTCAGTCAGTTTTGAGAAGCTGGTATCGACCAAGACTTTTGATCCATACTGATGACCTCACTGTTAATAAGTCAGCTCTTGATTAATTTAAGAGGCGAGTTCTGGTGTGGCGCCTGCAGTTGCCAATGTCTTGGTCTCTGCATTGGAAGGTATTACTTGTTACTCTCTTTCTGTTACTATTCTGGCAGACTTCACCAGTTTAGAGACCACTGCTTGGAAACCCAAAATGTACTTACTGCTTTGATATCTTACTGCTTTAATTTTTTTCAACAGACAATGCACTATCATATTTGAAGTAGAATGGATGAGTGCTCAAAGCAGCTTTGATCTGTCCTAGATCCTCAAAGCAGCCGGCAAGGATAGCTTGAAAGCTTTTTATTTAAAATAAGTAGCATTTCCTTCCCTCTCATTTTAATTGAAATAGATGCTGAATGCAGGGCAAATTGTATTGTAAGCTTGATTGGAGAAAGCAAGTATATTTCTAAACCAGCCTTGATCAATAGCAGTTTCTGGTAATTGACTGTAATCTATCTATCTAAGTAACAGTTTTCTATGTAATCTATGTAATCTATCTATTGCCACAGGAATTTAAAAAAATTGTTACGTTTTTGTTGTTGTTGTTTTATCCATTAGCTGAAAAGATTAAGATGGAATATGGAAGATGCCAGGAGAGGGAGGAATTGATCAGTCATGCAGTTTCAATTGATGGCGTATCCTCAAGGCAACTTGCAAGACTTGGAGAACTGCCAACAGAATTTTCCTAGGCAGAAGGAAGCATACTGGCAAATCTGGCTGAACAGAGCTGGGGCTGGCATTTTTGAGTGTCTTGCAGTGCCTCGTTGGCTGAATGGGAGAGCTTTGTCGGCCAGCATGGAGATTTAGGCTACAGGTAAGTTACACCATTTGTTAAAAGGAGGAAAGAAGCATATTTACACTTCTGCTGAGCCAAACTCCTCATTTTTGTCAGCAAGGCAGTGTAAAAACAAAAAGAGGAAAGTCAGGAAATGTTTGTGACGTGGATGGATTCTGTCCCATTGACATCCAAAACAGGTCAAGAGTAAAGGAAGAAAAACCAAATACAGTTAGGAGGGAAATAGCTGTCATCTTTCTTTATCACGGTCATGAGTGTGACCCATACACCATCCTACAGTGTCTACTCTCATTGGGTTTCTGGATGCTGCAGCTGAGGTGACAGTGGCATTTCCCTGACTCTTGTAGGGCTGTCTAAGGGTGTCTGCCCTTTTAGGCTGCTCCTGTCACTGAGTCATGATGCCCCACTGCCACGGAGACTTCCTATTCAGGTGATTTGTTTCCACTCTGAAACAGATGTTCTTTGGAGGGAGGAATGTGTGTTTTGCTCTTTGCGTGGATGAGGACATAACTTGGGGGCCTCAACTTGGGGGCTTGATGAGCAGCTTTGTTGCTGCTGAGTGCTGTATTTGCATGTTCCTCCTGACAATTTGTTAGGTACGTTTCTTATCAAGAGTCTTTCTATCCTTCCCAGCAACTACTGCACTCTGTATTAAATGCATGTCTATGGCTTAATTGCAAAAAAAAAAAAAAAATCAGCATTCCACTTCTGAATTACATTAGAGGCTTTTCTGTTGGGTTCATTTTACTAGCGTGGCTGCATCTTAAATCAGCCCATATAAGGAGGGTGAAGAGGAACTGAACAGCTACTCAGTACTGCTGGTCTCACTGAATATATACAGCGGAGACAACTCAAAGGTATCTATCAAACTCAGAATATTTCTTTTTTGTGTACTTTCAAAAGTGTGGGGGACTTAGGAAAGCGGCCATTCATATTCTCCCTGAATTCAATGACAGGAAAATCATGTCGACAGCAAACATCCCGAAAGAGCTCACACCTTATGCAAAACAGCTGCGTATCAGATGAGTAGGAACTTCAAAATGCTTTAAACAGGCACAACAAAGTGAAACACACCCATCGAGCTTGTTCTGTGAGACATCAAACTTCTTCCACTGAATTTCCAGAGGCTCATGAATTTGTGATATGGTGTGATGGGGTGGGGGCAGAAGTGGAGGAAAACCAGACAACTACATGACCTCACAGGCTGCACCAGTGGAGGTAGCACCAGTGGGGGTACTTCAGCTCCCAACCTTTTCCCTACCCAACACCTCACTTTCTCAAAGGGCATCAAAGATCTGAGCGAGGTGACTCACGTGCCTTATTAGGACATGCTGAATTAGAGCAATTAGCCATGGAAATGTCATTCTGACTAAGAAAACCTTCCAGTGAGACCAGGCTGGATGTAACTGCTTTCTGTTCTCTTGTCCCCCATAGGAGAAAAAGGTTATGGGCCATAAGCCATGAAAATTCCTACTTAATATTTTGCATTCTTGGGGCAGTGGAAAGCTGCAGCAACAATGCACTGAGCACCCATGTGGCCCATGAGTAGTACAAACCTGTAGCCACAAAAAAACCTGATTTTTCCCTGTGTGGGTTGTTTGGAACACTCCCCAGCTGCAGCCTAAAATTATTGTCTATGTGTTGTTTTCTGGCTGCCAAAGAAGTATTTTCAAATGCTGCGTGTCTGTTGGTGAAAACAAAATGAATGAGGTAATAAAAGACATGGGAAAATATAGGGAAGCAATATTTCTAAGGAGAGTGTTTGATTCCTTTAATCCTATAGTCTACATGATTTCTGTGACAACTGTTACAGTGTTTGATATTTTTCTAAGACAGGCCTAAGGAAGAAGTTATTAATAGGTAATAATTTTCCATTCTTAATTTCTTGTACCTTATTAAGTGTATGTCAGAGTTCAACTTACATTCAAGTAAGTGTGATTGCATGATGATACGTGTAGGTCCATAATTCACTTTAAACTAGGCAGCCTGGGAGCAATCTAATTTTTAACAGCCCAGCCTTAACATGGCCTGCAAAACCAGTCCCAGAATGAGGATAAGTAATACACGGAACAGAAGCAGAGACACGTCTTCAGAGTGAAGTGGCAGTAAATGTTGCTTAGTTTAGTCAAACTTTCATGATCTCCTTTTCAAATTTTCCTTTTTTAGTCTAACACAACTTGGAAGTGGAAGATCTAGTCTTCCACCCAGACAAATGGACTAACAAAAGCCTGGAGTCAACAACACTTGTTCAGAGTAAAACACAGCTGGGTTTTGTTTTTTCTAAAAAAATTAAGACTTTTCTGGAAAGTTTTGGGTTGCTCAAAAGATTACAGCTTGAATAGTCTTACTTATTTCAAGTTTACTAGTAAAACTCAATACCAATACAAACAGACTAGAATCTCTTTTTATTACAAAACCAGTATTTTCCATGTTTTCCCCAGCTGTACCTTCCCTCCTGTTTTCCTCCTCCTTTGAACTGTACAAATAATGCAGCATTATGTACATTCATGACCATTATCTGTCAAGTACTGTCAGAATATACAGTTAATTTACTACTGCCAACTGTTTGCCTTTGTTGTCATTAACAATCATCATTTAATAAAAAGCTTTTATCAAAAATGATTTTCCTGTAGTACTTCTATTTTTCCCAGAAAAGACATTAAAATTAATTTGTTTTCACTTGATCTGTATTCTTGAGTGAATATAGCAAGGAACAAAAAAGACAAACAGAAGAGAAAAACCCCAAAGAGAAAGTAATGTAGAAAGAAACAATTCTATAGGAAAATAGAATATACTCTATTTTTTTTTGTTTCATAACAATGATTGAAGACTGGCAAAAACCATCACATTGTAGCCATGTGTTTTTGTGTAAAAGGAAGACATTGTCCTTCTCCACAGCTTCCTGTGGCTTCTTTTACTGGGTAAGGCAGAAAGACTTGACCTGAAGGTTGGGGACAGTTCACAAGGTTTTCTGCTGGGAATGCATCTGACCCTTTGCTGATGCCATGCACTTCACTAGCCTTCCTAAAGAAGTGCTGCTGTTTCCCTTGCATGCTTTTCACATGCAGCCTCTGACTGTACTGCCTGAAACCTTGGGGCAACAGTTTATTATTGATACCAGAAGAGTATTAACACATTTCAACAACCCCACTACGTAACAAGCCACAAAAACTAAGTAGGAGATACCAATTCCAGAGGAAAAAATGAGATGAAAAGAAACACTAACTCTTCACTAGTGTGATTTGATGATGAAGGGAGAACTCTCTCCCAAATGGGAAGCTGTGCCATTAGTTGCAAGGGGCTGGTGGGGACTCTGCATGAAGCCACAGCTAGGCTGGTTCACTAATCTCAGGGAGACACGTGGCCACATACACGTTATAAAAAGCACCGGATTCGCTTCCTGAAGATCCTTGTTCTCTAATGACAGCTGCCAAAACTGGAAGGTACGATTTATGAGTGCACAGCTGACTCTCCTGCAATGTTTGTCAGGTACATAAAGACATATTGAAAGTATATCAGGGGATTACCTGAAAGTGCAAAGAACAACAGGTATTGCTGAAGAGCTTCATTGCTGAAGTATGGGAGTGTTGTGTGCCCTGCAATGACCCTTTCAGAATTTGTGCATTGTCCCTCCCCACTTCCCTTCCCTTCCTCCTTCCTCACTTTCTCCCTTCTCCTTCCCCTAATATAAAATGAAAGAATTTTCACTGAAACTACAGTTTTTGAACTCAAGACATTTTTGGCAAATAACAATTTGGGTACAAATGCCGCACAATCACTCCACGGGAGTTGTATGGGGAGTGCCTCCTACACTAATTCAGACTGAACATGTTTCCTATGCTGTTTCATGAGCCTCTGTTTCAGGGAGGAGAGATGATACGTTATGGGAATTTCATGGTCTGATGCATTGTAGAGTATGAAATATGGCAGGGGACATCCACTCCATCTATAAGAATAAGGATGTTAAGCAACAGAAGTACAGCTCCTCTGAAGCAGCGTGATGGCATATCAGAATTGAAATATTTGTGTTTCAACTATTTTATCCATAAACCCAGTTTTCTGTAAAAAGCAGTTCTAATTAAAAAATATACATGCACAAACAGCTTTATGTAAAATGGAGGAATGTAGCGTAGCATGGTTGCTGTTCTCTGGAATAGACTTCGGAGACGATCTGGAATGCATCCTCCCTTATTAACAAGGAAAATGACACTTCCATTAAAGAAAGAAACAACCCGTTCCTCCCAAGCCATCCGTGAGAAAGTCTCAGTGTATTTTCTGTTTGAAATTTAAATTCGAGCATAATACCACCCACAGTAGGAAACGAATGTGATTAAAATGATTGCTCCTTTTATTTTGAATTAAAATACATTTTAAACGTTTATCTTTCTGCACCAAATGCAAATGCAGGTGCATAATGCAGCAATGGGAAACCCGAGAATGGAATCCCACTGACCCAGTTTCACCATCCTCGTGGACTAAAATGGAAAAAAAAAAGAAAAAAATCATAGAATCATAGAACAACCAGGTTGGAAGAGACCCACCGGATCGAGTCCAACCGTAGTCACCCCATTCCCTTCTGTCCCCACTGCTTTGGGGCTCAACTCCAGCCTCCCCAGTCACCCCATTCCCTCCCCAGTCACCTTGGGGTTCATGAAAAAGCATCCCACACCCCCTAAGCCCACCAGGGCCCTGAAATAAATGTGCTGCATGAGAGTAACAATGAAAAAAACCCACATTACACATTAATTTGTGCATAAAACAGTGAATGTGCTAGGATTTGCCCCATCCATGATCCTTGTTCTACTTATTTTGGGGGGGATCATAGAATGGTTTGGGCTGGAAGGGACCTTAAGGATCATCCCGTTCCAATACCCCTGCCACGGGCAGGGACATCCCACTGGATCAGGCTGCTCCAAGCCCCCTCTGAAGATGCTGCTGCACCCCAGAAGGGGGGAGGGAGGGATGGGGCTGCACAGAGCCTCGGGCCCCACGTTAAATTCGGAGAGGTGTGTGAAGGCAGCGGCGAGTTCTCATCGGCTAAACAACCGGGTTCGCACTCACTTCTGGGTCTTTTCCAACCTAGTGATTCTGCGACCCGTGCTACGGTCCCGGAGGCGCAAATCCCGGCTCCCTCGCCCCTCCTGCGGGGCCGGAGCTCCCGAGGACCGACCGCCGAGTCCCGCCTGCCCCCAGCGCCGCCTGTGGCACCGGGGGAGCCGCCGCCAGGCTGCGCGGAGCGGGGCTAGGCCCTGTCCTGCCCTCGCCCTGCCCCACCCTGGCCCTGCCGTCATCCCAGTGCCCGGCCCTCGCCACACCGAAACCGCTCGGCCCCGCTCGGGGACGTTCGCAGAATCGCAGAATCATCAGGTTGGAAGAGACCCACGGATCATCGAGTCCAACCGTTCCTATCAAACACTAAACCATGTCCCTCAGCACCTCGTCTACCCGCGCCTTAAACGCCTCCAGGGAAGGTGAATCAACCACCTCCCTGGGCAGCCTCTGCCAGTGCCCAATCACCCTTTCTGTGAATTTTTTTTTCCTAATGTTCAGCCTAAACCTCCCCTGGCCGAGCTTGAGGCCATTCCCTCTTGTCCTGTCCCCTGTCACTTGGGAGAAGAGCCCCACTCCCTCCTCTCCACAACCTCCTTTCAGGTAGTTGTAGAGAGCAATGAGGTCTCCCCTCAGCCTCCTCTTCTCCAGGCTAAACACCCCCAGCTCTCTCAGCCGCTCCTCATAGGGCCTGTTCTCCAGCCCCTTCACCAGCCTCGTTGCTCTTCTCTGGACTTGCTCCAGAGCCTCAACATCCTTCTTGTGCTGAGGGGCCCACAAGTGAACACAGTATTCAAGGAGCGGTGTGTGTCTCCCAGTGCTGAATACAGAGGGAGAATAACCTCCCTGGACCTGCTGGTCACACCGTTTCTGATACAAGCCAGGATGCCATTGGCCTTCTTGGCCACCTGGGCACACTGCTGGCTCATGTTCAGTCGGTTGCTGACCAACACCCCCTGTTACTTCTCCTCCGGGAAGCTCGGGGATGTTCGGCTACAGTCGGGAATGTTCGGCTGTCCTCGCCCCGGCTCGTCTCCGCTGGCCCCGCCCCGCGGTGACGCCACCTCGCGGTCTCCAGGCAACGGCGCCCGCAGCGGCGCGGGGCTCCCGCGGGACGGGGCGGTCATGGAGCTGCCGTTCCTGCCTGGGTTCTCCCGCCACTGGAACGTGAGTGACAGCGAGGGGGAAGCCCCTGCCTCTCCCGTCCCGAGCCCCGCACGGCGGTGCCGGGGCGGCGGCGAGGGGCAATCCCTGCGGAGCCGGTCCCAGGGGTGGCGAAGCCTTCCCCGCTCTCCTTATCCCGCAGGTGGAAGGCCAAGTGCTGTCGCTGTGCAAACCCCGCTCTGTGTCCAGAAAATCCAGCCTCCTGCTCTTGGGAGCGGGAATACCTGGCTGGGTCCAGCCCTGTTCAATGTCTTCATCAATGATCTGGATGAAGACATTGAGTGCACCCTTAGCAAGTTTGTGGATGACTCTAAGCTGGGTGGAAGTGTCCATCTGCTGGAGGGTAGGGAGGCTCTGCAAAGGGATTTGAACAGGCTGGACCGCTGGGCAGTCCAGCGGCATGAGGTTTAACATGGCCAAATGCCGGGTCCTGCACTTGGGGCACAACAACCCTATGCAGAGCTACAGACGAGGAGAAGTCAAGCTAGAAAGCTGCCAGGAGGAGAGGGACCTGGGGATGGTGGTTGACAGCAACTGAACATGACCAGTGGTGTGCCCAGGTGGCCAAGAAGGCCAATGGCATCCTGGCTTGTATCAGAAACGGTGTGACCAGCAGGTCCAGGGAGGTTATTCTCCCTCTGTACTCAGCACTGGTGAGACTGTTCCTTGAATCCTGTGTTCAGTTCTGGGCCCCTCACCACAAGAAGGTTGTTGAGACTCTGGAGCGAGTCCAGAGAAGAGCAACAAAACTGGTGAAGGGGCTGGAGAACAGGCCTTATGAGGAACAGCTGAGAGAGCTGGGGTTGTTTAGCCTGGAGAAGAGGAGGCTGAGAGGAGACCTCATTACTCTCTACAACTACCTGTAAGGAGATTGTGGAGAGGAGGGAGCTGGCCTCTTCTCCCAAGTGACAGGGGACAGGACAAGAGGGAATGTTCCACCAGGGGAGCTCCACCAGACTAGACATTAGGAGGAAGTTTTTCACAGAAAGGGTGATTGGGCACTGGCAGAGGCTGTCCGGGGAGGTGGTTGAGTCACCATCCCTGGAGGTGTTTAAAAGATGGGTAGATAAGGTGCTGAGGGTCATGGTTTAGTGTTTGATAGGAATGGTTGGACTCAATGATCCAAGAGATCTTTTCCAGCCTGGTGATTCTATGATGCTATGATCTGTCAGCTTTCTTGCTGGGAAGAAGGGTGGTGTGGACCTTCAGATGGGAATCCATGGTCCAAAAAGAAAAGAAAAGATTTCATGGAAAAAGCTGTTACTATTACAAAAAGTAGAAGCTAAAGCAGAATTAAATTTCATCTAAGTAATTGTATTTTTTTGTAAGTTGGGCAGAATGTCCCTCTGATGGCATGAGTTCTTTCAGACAGTGTTTTTCCAACCACTGTTAATTCTTTAGAGATGATAACACTTTATGTGCAGTGTGATCTGTACTGAATGGATGTGTCTTCTGTAATCACCTCTGTTTTGCAACTCTAGACTTTCCCTATGTCACAGGCAAGGTCAGAGAGCTGAAGCTAGCTCCAAATTAACAAGAGTTTTGACTGTTGCAAAGTTCAGGATAACATTACAATTAGTCCTTGGCAAGTACTAGAATATGTATAAGATTTCTGGGAAAATTTATCCATTTGTATGTAAGTGGGGAATCCATCCTGTCCCAGCTCCTGTCTTGATGCACGGTATTGATGGAGATTGCTCCTTCATGGTGCCCAGGCCTGACAGGGGATGCTTGCTTTCTAAAACTCTAAGTCTTACAGAGCTTATTTGCCAGCAATTTTGGTACCATTATTGTGTCCCTAACAGACAGGGAGAGGCACATACCCTCTAAATAAACCCAAAAGGCTTTCCAGCGGGGTTGCGAGGTGGGGATACTAGGGATGCTAACATAGCTTTTCAGAGCTGCCAGTACTATTAAATAGCAATGGCAGTCTGTGAGTATATAGGGTGGTATTTTTATCATGAGCCATAATAGCAAAC
The DNA here is from genome assembly GCA_033558105.1 of Coccyzus lansbergi. Lineage (NCBI taxonomy): Eukaryota > Metazoa > Chordata > Aves > Cuculiformes > Coccyzidae > Coccyzus > Coccyzus lansbergi. Next base: position 47,276 of record JAUMJK010000197.1, read on the forward strand.
AAAAGAGAAGGCTGCCATCACTATTTCAGGGTTGTTCAGCAAGGATAGGGAAAAAAATTGCTCAATATGATCTGTACTGTGAAATGGTGCCAGGAGGTAAGGAAGGATCTGGCAATGGTGGTGTAGCTGGTGCCTTTTGGAGGCAGATGAAACAGTATAGACTTTCTTAATATTAAAACATCTGGAAGGGAATCTGTTGTTTTCAGGCTCTGAACATGTTGTGGCTGTTAGAGCCCTCATTTTTCCATCCTGACTGCTGGGTTGCTTTGCTAGCACCTGGGTCTTATCCATGCTATGAGGGAGGGTATAGAAGGGGATAATGTAGTTCACAGACAATTTGCACATTTGTCAAGACACAATGCCAATGATTTGTCAATGCCAATGATGTCACGAGCTTCAGTACCTCTTCAGCATGAGCCTTCTTGCTTTTAGCCTATCTGGAGCCTACTTTATAAGACATGAATCAGTTTGTATTAAGTGCCATCCAGTGTAAAACTTCTGACAGCTCTCTAAAAAACCGAGACAGTTAGATGCAAATGTAGCTGCCCCAGCATGAAATAGGTGGGCTCCTCAACCTCTCTTGGTCTGTCAGTACTACAGAGTTGCGGGCAAACACAGGATCTCTTGCAGGAGGACCCAGCTTACAAGCAATGAGCATCTTCCAGTCAACTTCTTCCTCATGAACAGCAGGCCAGGTGCTGTTGTGTTAGAGGTGTCAAGTGGTGAATACTCAGTCTCTCTTGCTCAATTCTAGTTTGTATAGTATCTTTACAACAACTCTTTATCAAACAACTCTTGTTGTTTGTGTATATAGCACTTCAGGTGGCTGTTGGGCAAACGTATCAGCAACATTGGAATCAGTTTGCACCATTGGTATCTGCTGGGTGGAAGCAGAATAGCTCAACTCAGTGTTATCTGTGACATAACTTCATTGTTCTCCAGTTTTCAACTTTACTTAAATGATAGAGTTTGTTTGTTTTGGATTGTGATGGAGTGAATTGTCTCCAGACCTCCACAGGGGCAGCAAAGGGACTTTGTGATGGACATAGTGCCTCCTTTTTCAGAGAAAAGGAACAGTGTTTGGCTCCACAAGTTTAGGAAGGATTATGGAAAGAGAGCATTGAAAATTCAGTGTTGAATTACATATAATGCGTATGTGAGGAGTGAGAACTAAAGGTGTGAAAACCAAGTCACAATTGCTATGAGATAGCATTGGAAAACCATTGTTATACCCTTGTTAGGGCTCCAAATTACTCTTTTGGGCATTCTGTGTGATAGTGGAGTTAATACTGATATCTCACCTTTCTTGAAAAGAATTTCTGATCTCTATGTAGTTGTTGGCTATTTGATTTAATTTGTTTTCACAGAGTTCCACAAATGAGTGGTTTAGGAAAGCATATTATAAGAGGGGGAGAAAAAGTATCATTGCTATAGGTAAATTGAAAAAGAAGAACTTTTCACCTGTTAGTACTCTAATAATTGCTGTAAACACCTTTTATTGCACAGAAAAAGCAGTAGCAAAGCATCCCCTGAAGAAGGATGAGCAGAGGATGGGAGATTGCTGTTCCTGTCAACCCTTGGTTTATAATTATGGATATTAATACTACTCTTATCGCTGTTCAAGCTAGTACTGCAATCCTCTTTTCTCTGCCCCTAATGCTTCTACCTGACTCATATATAGGCCCACGAAAGGAAGAGCAGTACATATGCATTTTGTCTGCCTTGGATGTGTTTAATGAGGCAGCTGGGCTGTCTTCTGAAAATCTGAGCTTTAAAGGTAGTTGGGGAGATGGAGTCTAACTTCAGAGTGGCAGAACTGCATTGGCAAGTGGGAAGTAAGAAATCTTTTCACAGCACTTAGGTCTCCAGTTCTAAATCCACTGGCCCTTGTATTGCCCCTCCATTATGATTACTATTACTTCTAGCTCACTCTACCAGGAACGCTTACTTCCTTTCCAGCCAGGAGCAAAAATGCTTTATCTACGGCCCGGAGCAAGGGCAGTGAGGCTGGACAGCTAGCAGCCACCCTGGAGCCAGCACTGTGAAATGTGGCATCTGCTGGCTTTTTTTTGCTATTTTCTCTTATCTGAGCTGGAACTGACTGGTGCCTAATTCAGCTACATCCCCGACAGCGATGTTGCCGCTGTGGTCTTGCATAGCTGGGACAAAATCTTGCTGCCAAGGCATTACAGCTAATGAGACTGGAAGGAAACATAGGGAGGTGGTAGGCACATTTAAAACAGACAGAGTGGGTCCTGTGGTAACATAAGATAATATCTCCTGTGTGCTAAATGAAGAGCAGGGATGAAAGGGACAGGCGTAGCACATGTGGTGTCATCTTTGATGTTTTGTTTGATGGGATGGAGAAGAATGATAGCTAGCAGAAGGTGTCAGGAGCATTCAAAGAAAGTATAAGGAACCGCTTCCTTTTTTCAAATCTCTTTAAAATTGGAATTACATTAGTTTGTGTACACGTAAGTCCACCCATCAAATAAAACTCCTTCACATCCTTTAAAACTCCTGTTCCTTGAACAGAAGTCCATAGGTAAGCTGCTTATCAGCACTGCCTGTCATATTCACACGTGGGTGATCAGGAGATGTAACAATAGAGCAGGCTGGTATTTTGTGCACATATTAGCCCATCTTCTGCTTGCTTGTGAGGCCCCACTCTTCAGGACACTGACAAATAGGCAGAAGTTAGGCCTTTCCCCTTTGCTGAGACTGAGGAGACCAGGATTTATGCTGGGAGTGCTGATGCCCCTCATCAAGGCTGATGCTCCTCTGTCCTGACAGCCTTAGTGCCCTTGTGTGCCCAGTAGTGGCAGGATGTGGTACACACGCATCGTTTACTGTCCTGTTGCAATAGAGAGTTTATTAATTTCTTTATTTTCAAAAGCAGATACTAACTTGTGGGTTACCCTTTTGAAAATGTCACTGCCTGTTGTATACCCTTGAAAAGGGGAGTTCCCCCGTAATTTTATTTTGTTCCTGCCACTGAAGCAGATATTTGAAAGCCATGGGGAGACTTAACTACTGTGGCTTCTGCCAGTGGAGCCTAGCTGATACTGAAATTGTAAAATAAAGAGATTTTTAGCTTTGTCCATAGAAGTTACCTGTGTGTCACCTGTCTGTCAGGACAGAAGATCACAGATCTTGATAACCATGTTTAGTCCTGCATAAGGTTGAAATTTACCATACGATAGGTTTGCTCTGTTACTGCAAGACAAAGTATTCTTTCCCTGGCCTTCTTTCCTGATCCCCTTCTACTATGTCCTACCCCTCAGCCCCACTCTCCCAGATCTCTGCTTGTTGACAGCCCCTAAACCCAAATCTTCCCGTAGCTGCCTGCCAGGTTGCATCTTAGACCTATTACTTTTATCCATCTATTGTCTTCTCTCAGGCTGTACCAGCTCAGATAGTAAGAGCAAGCTAATGGAATCATAGACCCATAGAATGGTTCCTTCCTAATTGGAAGGAACCTTTAAAGGCCATCTAGTCCAACCTCCCCTGCAATAAGCAGGGACATCTTCAACTATGTCTTCTCCATTCAAGCTTACCTTGAATGCTTCCAGGAATGGGGCTTCTACCACCTCTCTGGGCAACCTGTTTCGTTTTTTTCACAACTCTTAATGTAAAAAAATCTCTTCCTTAAATCTAGTCTGAATCTATCTTCTGGTAGTTTAAAATCTTTACGCCTTGTCCTATCATAACAGGCGTAGCTAAAAAGTCTGTACCCATCATTCTTATACTCCTCCCCTTAAGTATGAGAAGGCTGCTGTAAGGTCTGTCTGGAACCTTCTCTTCTCCAGGCTGATCAATCCCAACTCTCAGCCAGTCTTCATAGATGAGGAGTTCCATCTCTCTGATCATTTTTGTGTCCCTCCTCTGGACCCACTCCAGCAGGTCCTTAGCTTTCTTATAGTGATCCGAGTTGTTAACGTTGATGCCCTTTGTTCTGGGATATGTTAGAGGGGCACAAGTGTTGCTGGGCACAGTGTCTTTATAGTACCACTTAATTTCTGAACACACTGAAACCGCAGCAGCAAGCTGGGGTGATATGAGTTGACAATTGGTCATGTGAATTTGACTGGCACTGTCTGCAGCACTTGCATTTATTTCTGTTAGAATCATAGAATCACAGAATCATTAAGGTTTGAAAAGACCTCTAAGATCATGCAGTCCATGTGTCAGCCCAACATCACCATGCCTACTAAACCATGGCCTGAAGTGCTTTTTGAACACCTCCAGGGGTGGAGACTACCACTTCCCTGGTCAGCCTGTTCCAATGCTTGACCACTCTTTCAGTAAAGATGTTTTTCCTAACAATCCAAGCTAACTCCACCCTGTTGAAGCCCATTGCTTAGCTGAAGCAACCAACAGACTGTAACAGCAGCCTAAAGTAGGTCACAAATGCCACAGTTCATCCTGGTTCAGGATTTGAGCAGGACCTTCACAGTGCAGCTTTTCTCAAAGTGGAAGTTAAAGATGGATATGGGGAAGAGAACCAGACTGATACCAGTGACTTCTGCCTTATCTCCCTGTGGCACTTGGTTAAGTGTAGCTCCTGAGAAAGAGTGTGCCACAGGGCTCCCCCATCACTCCAGCTACTGTGATGAGAGAGATCCAGTTGTGTTTGCTTCAGCTGTAATGTGCGACTCCCCTGTGAGTTTGTCGTGACTCTGTACCAGAGTATTAAAGAGCAAAATGGAGCAAGCATGAGGCAGTGCTCCCCAAGGACTGCGGTGGCTGAATTTGCAAAGCCAATAGCTGCAGTTAGAGAATCCTGACCTTTGCATTAGTCAATATTGAGTGTATCCTCAGTATTTATTTCAGGCTCACTGCACAGAAAACAGCCAGCTTTGTTCAGCAAATCTACAGCCTGTTCAGCTTAGCTGCATTAGCACAGCAGACACAGTAAAGCTCTTTCCCTGCACTCTCCAGATTTCTTTGAGAAGTCATTTAATATTACTGTGGAGGTAACATGATGTTCTGTCTCTATTTTAGGTTGGATGTTGTCTGAGTTCATTAGCTTAAGTTGCCCAAATGTCATTTTTCTCCTTTGTGAAATTAAATTAAAATTACAGTTTTCTTAAACTTTCTTTTGTTTTTCTTTTGTTGTTGTTTTGGTTATTTTTGGTTTTTTTTAAGGAATACTTGTAACGAATTTAGAAGAGACTATTTTGCATATGGATTTAGGAGCTTTTTGTGGAGAAGAGGCTCGTAAGTAATTCTGTGATTAGGAATCTAAAATAGTCTTTCCATCAAACCCCAAGAAGTTACAAGAACACCACAAAAGATTCTTAACAGAATTGTAGCTGTTGGGTCACGTATTTTTATATAAAATTGTGAACAATTTTGTGATTTCATCTTTAAATTCCAGCAGAAACACTTCGATGAACACTTTGCCACACTTTAGCTCACCAAAACCCAGAAGCAGATGAACAGGCAATGCTTCTAGAGGAAGCTTTGAGGACATGAAAAGCTTTCTTTGCTCAGGAAAACCGCTGCCCTCACTGTGCTTTTATAACTGTGCCTTTCCCTGAACTCATGCTTTGGTAATAGAGAGGAAATAATTAAATACTTGTAGTGCCAAAAAGTGGATCTGTTCTATAGCACTTTTGGTATAAATCAGATGTTTCTGCCTAGAAATTTTCCTTTAAAAACTCAGCTTGACTACAGTTTTTCCACATTTGAACTGATAAATGCAGAAAGCTCCTTTCTATTCTGACTTCTGCCCAACCCTTTATCAGCTTACTAAGGAACAAAATTACTTAAAAAAGAAGTAGAAGAAAGAAGGGGTAGCTCATCAGTACCTGAAGGAGAGGGAGAACACCATCCTGAATGCAGACGTATTATGAAGGAAGTGCCAGACCCCATCAATGCCCATCTTTTCCAGAATCCCATAGCAGGAGAGCACCTATGTTCACTTCTGAATGCCAACTGAATATGAGCCAGCAGTGTGCCCAGGTGGTCCAGAAGGCCAATGGCATCTTGGCTTGTATCAGAAACAGTGTGGCCAGCAGGGCCAGGGAAGTGATTCACCCCCTGTACTCGGCACTGGTAAGGCCACACCTCAAATGATGTGTTCAGTTTTGGGCCCCTCACTAGAAGGACAGTGAGCTGCCAGAGCATGTCCAGAGAAGGGCAATGAAGCTGGTAAAGGGGCTGGAGGAGTGGCTGAAGGAACTGGGTTTTTTTAACTTGGAGAAAAGGAGGCTGAGGGTAGACCTTATGACTGTTTACCAATTCCTGAAAGGTGGTTATAGTGAGGTCGGTGTTGGTTTCTCCTCCCAAGTGACAGGCAATAAGATGACAGGAAACAGCCTTAGATTGTGCCAGGGGAGGTTCAGATTTGACATAAGGAAAAATTTCTTCACTGGAAGGCTGGACTCAATGATCTTAAAGGTCTATTCCAACCTAGCGATTCTATGATTCTTCAGGGAAGGGTGGAATGACCACATGAAGAGCTGCTCCTAGTGCCTAAATGTCAGTACTTACACTGTGCATCGAAGCATGGCATTTTATATCACAGCTCAAAAAATATTTCCTGATATGAAATACTTTATTTTGAATGTTATTACTGCAAATATGCAGCTGTTTTTAAAGTAATTTTAAATTCCTGTCTTGAGCAATGCTATGGGCTAACTAGTCATCATACAAACAAGTATTTCCTTCTATTGATTTTCTCTTTTATTCAGTGACCCTTGCTCTTGAGCTTTAAACATCTGTACTCCTTTTTTTCACATGCATCATTTTTTAAACTATGACAGTTGCCATGTGCCCTTTTGTTCACCTCTTTTCAAAACATTGCTTACCTTTTAAATGCCATCTTTAGTTACGCGCTTCCATATACCCAATCATTACCGTCCCCAATATGCAACCTTATCTCATTTTGCAATGACTGTTCTGAAGGGTGTTGGCTAGCCCAACTTTTCTTAGCTTAAACAAGGTATGGCCATTGATTATTAGGGTATTAAAACTAATAATTTGTAAAAATAGTGAGTTGTTTATTCTTTATCATGCCACTGTGCTTGCAAAAGTGATATGCAAAAGGATTTTAAGCAAAGGTTAAGCTGAAGTAGTGCTTGAGCTGTTTGTGTCAAGGGCAGCTCTCTGTCCTGCGTCACTGGATTTAGAGTATCACAAGGCAGGTGAACAGTTCAGACTGTAACCTTCAGTGTGCAGTAGCTTGTGTATATGAGCGTTGATTGTTATGAGCCATGAGTCTGGATAGCTAACTTTCAAATTTCTCACTCTCTTCCATGTTGGCAGAATGAAAGAACTACTTAGTTACTTTCAGGTTTTGCAGCTTCACTGCTTATGCTTGTTCCCAGAACTGCTGTGCTAAGCTTGTGTTACATTATCTTAGAGCTCTTGAATGTTACCATGATGAAGTAAAGATTGTTTGTGCTGTTCTTTGATTCATGATACTAGCTTAGAAATAATTTAGAGTTGTCTACACCTTTTTTGAGAATAATAAATGTATGTGTTTGATAATTAGTGATGCCCGGTCTTCCAGTGTAGTGGCAGAGGTAATTCTGGCCCTCTGCTGCTTTACGGACACACCTGCTCTGGTGCTGCTATGAAAAATTTCCCTGTCCAGCCTTTTCATCTACTCAGAAACTTCTCTGTGCTTACCCAGTTCCTCTTCTTTCAGCTTCATCTTCCCTCATGTTCTCCCAGACCCAAGGAGGGCACAACTGTAGTAGTCTCCATCTCCCCTTACCAGGTGTGCTCAGGTACAATTACCCGGTGACCCCTCTCTGCCTTCCCAGACAAAGCATTTTGAGGATCTGGGATGGCAAGGAAGGCAGGAATAGTGAGAGGAGCTAATGAGTCAGGACTGCTACTCATGTGAAGAACGTTTAATGGAGCTTTCTATTGACTTTTGTTATTTCCCTATCCTCTCATGTGAGACTGATGTGTGAGATTATTAGAGGTTTGCTGCCTGAGTGCAGCTCACACCGGCTGCCTCCATTGGAAGGAACAGGCCAGCAAAGCAGGCAGCTCATTAATAGGGACATTGTAACAAACAAGACTGTTGTCCATGAGAGGCCATAATCTTTTGTCTGCCACTTCAGGACTGGCTCCAGCCCCAGACAAAAAATGTGAGTAGTCAAGATGGGTTTCTTTGCAGCTGGTTGTGCATGTTGGTTTTTTTTTTTTTTTTAAGCACACTATCCTTAATTGCCTGAAGAAATAATGTAAAGAAATCACTGCAGAGATCTTCTTTTAGAATAAGCTCTGATAGAATAAATATTCTGTCTGTATTCACACCCAGCCTCCCAAAATTCAAGCGTATTCACTGGTACAGAGGTATTTATTTCATGCTCAGGGATGCAAGTGTAAATAAGAACTTTGGTGTAACGAGAGCAGGCTGTTCTCTGGGTACTCCTGAACTATTTCCCTTTGTCCTCTGGAGATCAATAGGAAAGGTTCTTCCTCTTTACATTTTGCAGCAGTTCCCGTGGGTGACTTGCTTCTTTGTACCATATTCCTCAATCCCTGTTGCAGGGAAGGGGGTTGGAAATGGCTGGTGCCATCCTGTCTTTCAGCCTGGGTAAATTACTGGAATATTTTTCCTTTTTCATCTGTAAGGATGGCAAATTGGCCACTGAAATGGGTTAGTTTGCTTGCAGCATTCCAACTTTTATAGGCTTTTAGATTCTGCATTAAAAGTAATTACAGAGGAAGTTCTACGTGATCAATCCCACTTGCCTAGATAGTTGACTTATGTGTTTAAAAACAAACACGTAGATTTTTTTTTTTCTGTTTTTCTTCCAAACTTTTGACAGGTAGGGAAAGAAAAGTTCCACAGATCACAGCACTGGGTTTACTGCAATAATGTTGCTATGCTGGCTGGAGAAGATAAACCTGGAATAGGAGGTGAACCATTACCTGGTCAGAAGCCGAAACCTAAATATAGTGCATTTCCTGAAGGGATAGGAAGTGATGCTCCTGCTTGGGTGGCATTTGACAAACAGGTACGTAGAAATCTGTATCTTTATGGGTTTTTTTATGAATAGCTACAATATGACAAAGACAGTGTAAAGGTGAAATTCAGTCAAATACTTTGGAAGATTATTTTGTGCATGTGAAAAAGCTCCTAGATAGATGAAAAGGGTGGTAATAACTATTTTTTATCTCATTGATATATTGGACAATTAATAGAAAAAGTATCATGTCATGCAGCAACATACAGAAATATTTCTGTATTGGGATACGTCTCCTACAGGATATAATAAAAATAAGGGAGTAGTTGGTCTGTTTCATGAGAATGAATGTAAGGTAAGCCCCAGTCCACGAGAAAATGTGCCTGGACACTTAGGAACCATTAACTACAGTGGAGTGCCATAGACTTGGAATCCACTTATGCTATCATGCTTGATTTCTCAAAATCCTGTTGACTTTTGTGTGATCTGTTTATGTATAGAATCATAGAATCATAGAACAACCAGGTTGGAAGAGACCCATCAGATCATCGAGTCCAACCATTCCTATCAAACGCTAAACCATGTCCCTCAGCACCTCGTCCACCCAGATCTCTCTGCCGCCTTGACCAAGGAACTGGGACAGCAGGTTCAAGACCACTTCCCACCAATACTTTCCTATCAGCTGTGGGGAACAAGCACCTCAGTAACAGCATGGGGGCTCCGTACCCCTTCCCTCCTCAAATCCTGTGTTCAGTTGTGGGCCCCTCAGCACAAGGAGGATATTGAGGCTCTGGAGTGAGACCAGAGAAGAGCAAGGAAGCTGGTGAAGGTATAATAAGGTAGATTGTGTCTGCTATAGACACAGGAAGTTAAAATTAAGTTTTTTATATTGTAAGACTGAAGCAGGACCAGGGAAGTGATTGTGCCCCTTTACTTGTCATTGGTGTGGCTGCACCTCAAATACTGTGTTCAGTTTTGGGACATTGTGCTGCTGGAGCACACCCAGAGAAGGGCAACAAAGCTGGTAGAAGGGGCTGGAGAATAAATCTCATGAGACACAGCTGAGGGAATTGGAATTGTTTATCTTGGAGAAAAGGAGGCTGAGGGGAAACCTTACTGCTGCCTGCAACTACCTGAAAGGAGGTTGTAGTGAGCTGGGTATAGGTCTCTTCTCCCAAGTGACAGGATGAGAGGAAATGGGTTCAAGTTGCACCAAGGGAGGTTCAGATTAGACATCACAAAAAATATCTTCACTGAAAGGTTTATTAGGCTGCCTGGAGAGGTGTTTGACTTGCCATCCCTGGAGGTATTTAAAAGACAGGTAGATGAGTTGTTCAGGGATAGGGTTTAGTAGTGGACAGATATGGTCAGACTCAATGACCTCAAAAGTCTTTTCCAAACAAGTAATTCTATGATTCTATGAATTTTGTAGCACACTGTGATTACTTTCAATATTTAAATTTACATTAAATGCTACTCAGCAATGTTTAATTAATATTTCTAAAGCAAAAAAAAACAAACCTACAACCATAGAAGAAAAATGATCCAGAAAAAGTAATCATTTAGCAAATTGCAGAAATGTTGCATGACTAAGTGATTACGGTATTTAAATATTGGAAAGACTGGCTAATCTCATTTTTGTTTTAAAAGAAAATCCATGCAGGTAATTGCAGTGCAATTATGCATTCATCTCTTTAGCTGATCAAAACTTCTAAAAGAAGATTCAGGTCTTGGACAGATACATCTGACTTCAGTTAGCATTACCTCAGAAATCCTTAATATTACTCTCACATTTTTCAGCAACACCATGAAGTAAGAACTGGTCTAGTAGTCCTGCACTTGCTTTATCTGCACCTTTCTTTCGAAGAAATGTGCATTGGCTTCTCAGGGCCAAATGTGAGTCAGTGGAACTTTGAGCAGAGCTTTTAAATAAAGGGGTTAGGTAGGAGGCAGTAGGAACCTGCCACTGAGTGTCAGGCACTAAACTTGGCTGGTACGATGAGCCATCTGGCTTTTTGACTTTCCTTCTCTATCAATATATTCCTCCACAGGGCAATAGAGGCCAGGAGTATGCAGGTTCAGGATTGGCCTCTGGGGGGCTCATGTGTTTGTATTAATCGTGCACTGTTAGCAGGTACTAACCAACTAATTTAGTTTCCTTAGTTCAGAACCTAGAATACAACTGTTCTCCAGTACTGCAGTTTGTGAGTCAGTAGAATGGACTACATGAAAAATGCTTTGGGTAGATATTTATCTCTTTAAATATAGTCTGCTTTTTTACCATTTTTCTTTGGTTTCTGACTTTTAGCAGTACCATACTATTTGGAGGAAGGACAGGCATAAAACTTCATTATTAAGTGCGTTGAGGAAAAAGTTTTTGCAATTTCATATGCCTAATAGAAAGCAGGTGCAAATTTAATTTCTTCTGTGATTAACTACACTCAGAAGGCCTCCTGGGTTGAAGTAATGTTTATAATTCGACTGCTACAGGTGCCAGGGAAACTTTGTGCCAACTTTATAAAGCGTAACAGACTTTATTCAATATTTGTTATGTTTTGTTTTCATAGGTATCATTTAATTTTTTTAATCATCTATTTTGATCTGCAAAATTTCAGTTGGCTGCTGCATGTGTTTCAGTCATACAGAAGCACCTTGATGAGGGTATAAAGAGAATCAGGTTTAAATGCAAAAGGACTTGCACCAACTCCTTAAATGGAGTAAACGAGGACATGAGTGTATGCTCAGTGCAAGAAATAAATAAAATGTATTTAGGTCCTGATTGTGCTTGGAGATGTATGCCACAGACTATTTTGCCTGACTGGTGTCTCATAAGACAACCATTTTTAGGAAAGACCATTGACAAAATTAAGAACAATTAGCAATCAAATAAGGCACTTGAACAATAGGTTTGTTAAACGCCTAAACTCTAGTGGGACCAGCAGAACAGGGAGAAGAGGATACAGCATCTGAGGAAGTGTCCACTACTAAGTAGATACTTTTTGCATGTTCCCTTAAAATTGGTCTTGGGGATTAAAGACCATAAATGATACCAAGAAGAGCAAAACTTATGTAATGGTTTGCTGAGTTTGAGCTGGGATCTCCAAAAGGAAATACCACTGTAGTACACCACTGAGCACCTCACCCCTGAAGCTTTTTTTCTTATGTTATTGCTATTGCTCGAGACCATGAAGACCAGTTGGAATGGTCTCTGAGATTTCCCCACTTGCTGAATTGCAGAACCAGGGAAGTTCTGAAATGCCAAGATTGCACAGCTCTAAATGACTCATGGAAAACATGATTCCTCTCTCGTAGCCTTCAGTACCTTTCTTCAGACAGCTTGCAGGATCTGTTTAAAAAGAGCTCACCTTTTCAGTTACCTCAGTGGTAAAGGTATTACTATCATGAAGCACTTTATTTCCAGCAACTCATTGAATGGCTGTCTAAAATTTTCTTCAGGACCTGGGTAGCTCATTGTGTTATCAAAAGTACTTTGTTCAGAAGATTTTCCAAGCAGCCTGCTGATAGTTTTGTATTTGATTTATTTCTTTACTTTAGAGTTTCATCTCTGCTTAGATGTTGTGATAATAAAAATGCCAAGCAAAGAATTTTAAATTTATGTGATTTAATGTGGATTTCTATTCTTACATTTCTGAGAAATAAATCTGCCTCCTGAAATCCATACACTTAGTTACTTTAATCTATACAAGTTTATTTTATTGACATATTTTGCAAAAGCACTGGAGATTTTTCTGCTTTATACTTATTTATTGATTTTAATAGGTATTGTCTTTTGATGCCTATTTTGAGGAAGAAGTACCTGACAAAAATCAAGAGCTATATAGAATCAGACACTGTAAAATATACTTCTACCTTGAAGATGATACAATTCAAGTGATTGAACCCCAAGTGAAAAATAGTGGCATAACTCAAGGTATCTTTTTTTATAACACACTTTTTTTTTTGTCCTTTATATCTTTCTTTAGTACAGCCTCGGTCCATTCCAAATTATGCATAACATGACTCCTTATAGTTAAAATGGAATGCAAATGAGCAGTTTAATCACATTTTCTTATTATGGATCACAACGTGAACTTTTTTATTTTCTTACTTTCTGAAGATTGTAAGGCAGAATCCCCTCCCATACTCAAGCATACTTTTTTTTCCTCTAGTATAGTTGGTTGAAAACATGTGATAGTATGTCTTTTGTCAGTGTTATGTCATTTCTGCAAAAGCAATTAGTGTTCTAGATTACCATTCCTGAGCTTGGCTCCTCCCATCTTAGCACTGACAGTAAGCTCTTTAGCGACAGTTCTGTAACTATTCATTTGCTGCTGCAGTATTTGCTGTTACTGAAGGAGAGCAGCTTTTGTGCCTCTGGTAGTTGGTTATGATTAAAGTGCCCTTGGCACAGTAATTTTTCCTTGACACCTCTATGTTAAGAAGCTTCCTTACCTTGGTGTCACATGACTGCATTTGGTCCAGCCTGAGGACTTTGGGAGGGGGGGTTTACTGAAGTGATTTACTGGAGTATTAATGGACTCGGTTTACATTAAGAAAATGTTATCTAGCAGTCAACATCCTGTTGCAGAAGGGGAACACAGCTGCTCCTGCTTGGTGTTTATGGGTCACTGCCAGAATTAAAAAAAAAACTTTTCAAAGGATTTATTCCAGATAAGCAGGATATCTTGGGATAAGTATCTTGAGATGGCTGCCCCTCCCAGTCCCCAAAGATATTTTGTACATTCTGGTGGATCTTAGTACAGCAACTTTCAAAAATAAGTTAACCATTTAACTACCATATTCTTTTCTGAGATGAGCAGATGCTTTCAAATTCTTTGTCTACAGAGCAGGGTAATACTTAACAGCAACAATACACATAACACTTTTATACCTGGGATCAAATTACCTGAGAATCTTTTTTTTTAAACCAGTTCAACAGGCCCTTCTCTCACCATGTTGAGTAGTTCTTGCCAGAAATCTTGTTGGCTCTTTAGCAGAAACTGATTTTGAATTCAGACAAACCTCATGCTACTCCTGCCTGGGAAAGTGCTTTCTCAAGGGCTGAACAGATCCATGCTGGATCTCTCCTCCTGGGAACTTAGAAAGTACTTACCCTCTCCCTGCACTCATATGCATGAGGCTGGAGACATCATAGGGTTTAGGTTTTCCTATACCTTTGAGTCACAGCAGTGGGTGTGGCTGTATCTGGATTTTGTGGCTTATAACAAATAACCATTGACAAAGGAAGTACAATTAACCTGGGCATCAGAGGCTATGTCTTTGAGAGGGAAGATGGAAGCCAGGCTCATTAGGACAGGATAAAGCAAATTTAAAGCTGATTCCTTTGTATCTAGCTGTAGAAATGCATCATTTTCATTGTCTTTGTGACATGGGTTGTGCAGACTGTCCCTTCAGGCCTGATGTTCTTGGCAGTCTAATCATGATTCTGTGGTGACAGGAAAGCTATAATTTCCTCATATTTCCTTGGCTGCATATTATGTTAGTGGGTTTGGAGTCACCTTTGGTACTGGATCTAAAATTAACTGAATAGTGCTAGAGAGAAAAAAAGAGTCTTCCATGCAAGGATATTTTCAAGGCCTCTAAGCTTTGCATGAGTACTTTATGTGGGATAATGAGTATACGCAACATATCAGACTTAAAATGAAATGTTATGGGGTCTCACAAGTGCACTTAATTTACTTGTTGCTGGTACCTGGGTTGGTAAGGAAGCTTTGTACATTGATTGTGTTTAGGAAGGAAAAAATACTGTGAAATGAAAGGCCCAAGGACAATTTGGATTGTGTTTAGGCTTCACAATTGATAAGAAGATCTGGGCCTATACTTTACCACAAATATCTACAGAAATGTTCTAGGTATCCTAGAGATTAATATGATGTAGTGGGAAAAAGGTGGTGGAGATGCCTATCAGAGGATTCTCACATGTACTTGGTCAGTGGCTTCATGCCCCATAACTGAACAACAACAAAGTGTTTATGCTACAGGCACTCTATATTTGTTGTTGAATATATATGTAAAATCAATATTTCTTAAAAAGAAATCACAAACCATTAACTGCTAGTCTTATTCTATCTTCAAGTAAAAAATAGTCCATTGCCTCTTTTATTATACTTAAATATATCTCATATTATTCAAATTCCCTGTGCTGACCGGGAATTTGTAAACCTGAGAAGAACAGAATTGTAATTGTCTACATTGTGAAGCTGGTAAACTGAAGCACAAAGGAATGAAGATCTTCCCATGATCATGCAGAAAAGGTCTTTGGCAGGATGAGGAACTGAACTGAATTAAGTTCAGGATCTTAAGCATAATGTTGCCCTCCACACCTCTGCTGAAATAGATTTTGGTTGATTAAAAGGCCAGAGATTTGTAGCGGAGAGTTCAACTGCAGGAGACCTTGGGCTGTTGAAAGGCAAACTGCACTGAATAAGAGAGCACAGGTGTGAGAATGTGAGTGAAGGAAGAAGCGTGGGAACATCAGGAGCAGGATAGACTTAGTCTGTGTGGACAATTGGGATTGCAATATCAGGAAGCTGTGTAAAGGAGGAATAGCAAAAAAACCCCCACCCAACAAAAAACCCACAAACATGATGGAAAAAGTGGAATTGAACTGTTGAAGGCAGAAGAAGGTGGTGACCTTAATATTTGGATCTTTACCCTGATGAAAACAATGTAAAATAGACACCTCAAACGGCTGTTCTCAGTAGTCTTCTTGTAGAACAGATATAGCAGTGGTAGAGTAGATCAAAGGCAGGTGGTGGGATAGATCAAAGGCATGTGGTAGGGTAGATCAAAGGCAGATCTTAGCTTGGCTGGTTAATGGCTTGGGGCCATGAGATTACCAGTACTTGTGCCATAGCTCACAAATGAGTGCTTGGTGGTCTAAATGGGTGTTCCTGGGCATGGTGGGATCAGAGAGATGTGGTAGTTTTCCACACCACTGTGGGTAGCATTCGTAACTGCAGAAAAAAACTCCAAAACTCAGTGAGGCTTGTGGACTGCAGGAAGATTTAGTGAGAGAGTAGCTGTCAAGGTAGAAGAATTTCTAACTTCAATTATGATTTTACAAAACTAAAATAAATTGGTCTCAGAAAAAAAGCTATAAAATGTGCTTTTATCATTGATTGAAATCTCAAAATGACACAGTGAATGATCTCTGGGAAATGTATTTCAATGACTTTAAAAAAATGCATTATGGAATTGGCTGCTGTACTTGGACATGAATTTGGACAGATCAGGTTGCTACCAAATAACTGAAATTTAATTTCACTTAATTTTGGAAACTGCCTTCCTATATTTTGAACTTTGGGAAATATTAGAAGCATTAGAAGAAATTTATACAAAGAGAGAAATTCAATGCAAACCACAAAGGAATGCAGAGGCCAACCTGAACCTGAGAAGCCAGAGTCAAGGCTAAAAATACCAGGACAATCGCAGTGCACAAAACCTAACTAAAGATAAGGGAGAACAGAGTGAAGAGAAGGACAGTAAAGTGGGCTGCATAACAGACTCCACTGTGTCCTTCCAGAGCCAGACCACTAATTATTCTTCCCATATAAAAATAAATTATCCTATGGAGAGTCAGGCTAGATATGGTAGCACAAATGTTTTGAAGATCTAATTCCGAATTAACAGGACTGTGGCTGGCTGATACTGTCTTACCAAAAGGTCATTTATGTCCCATGGGGTTGACCATAGCTTCCAGTGCAATCCAGGCCCTGCAAGCCAGGACAGAGTGGAGCAGCTGGCTGGTTTCCCCAAGGTCAGACAGCTGAAAAAGAGAGTGGAGCTGCATGCTGGCTGGCTTCCCAAGGCCGACTGGCCGAAGAGGAAAGCACAAGTGGGAAAGTGAAGTTGCAGTCAGCTCCTCCAATGTAACAGGTTATCTAAGAGTTTAAGACTTTGCCTGAGGCCTTGAAATAATTGTGATTTTGCCATATATAATGGTGGCCAAATCATGACCTTGCTATGCTCTGAGATGAATAAATAAACTTATGAGTAATAAGTGAATTTAAGAAGGCACCTTGTTTATTGGAATGAACTTTTTGCACTGCAGGAACAATAGTGGTTGCTTCTCCTCTTTTCTGTGTGAGCAATCAGAGTGTACAAACTCGAGGTATTATCCATTCCTTTCCTCTCTAATGCACTCTTGAGGAGTGCAGAGGGACTCAGAAAGCTATGCTGAAGAAATTCTTGATACCACTTTATTTCTTCTGCAAGAGCAGCGTAGCAGCAGATCAAATCATTTGCTGCCCAGCTTCATGAGCTGCCCCATAGTTAAAAGGCCTTCGTTGTTATTAATAAGGTCTCCTTAAGCTGCTGCTGTAGTTGCCAAATAATCAGAAACCCTGAAAGCTAAGAAGATACCCTGAAAGCTAAGAAGATATGCTATAGGTTGTTGATGGAACTCGATGCTGCCACCACTGTCAGCAAAAAGCAGTGCCCTAGCTGCCTTTACAAGTGCACAGTAGAGGAGAGCTTTAGCATGACGAGATGTGTGTTTGAAATAATGCTTGCTGGTGCAGTAGTACCAACTGCTCAATAAACAGACAAAAGACACAGTAAACACCAAGAATAGCCATCCGAGTGATGCACTATCCAGATCCTCCTTTAACAACTTGTAGCAAATTTCTAGAAGTACAAATGTAATTATTATTTTGCAGAATGAAGGAGAGTTTAAACCACGCTGAGACCTAACCTCAACTGATCAGGTTTTATTAAATTTCAAATTCAACAATATAAAATATATCATCTACATGTGTAGATCAGGCACAGCGATACCTAATATAAGCAAACGATTGCTACAGATAATATCTTTACAAGACAGTTTCCATTAGGAAAGGAATTCTTATCCCTCAAAACAGAATGAGCACGTGTATTATACTTTGAAAAATGTTACAGAAAACTAGCTGGTGGCTTATTCACCAGTTCTGAGATTAATATACCCTCAGAAAACACCTCGTATTAGAAATTGTCAACTGAAATGATGATTCTACAGGATTTGCATTTATGTAGAGGACTGTTCTGACTGAGCATGCTATCTGTTGGTTTTTTTAGGAGTCACCACAGGATTAGCCAAAATCAGGTAATGCATTTTGAAGTATGTGGTTTTCTTAATAGTAATATGATGCAGTTTTTCATCATGTTAATATGTGCTAATTACCGTGTTTTGTAACTGATGTTTCCCTGAGGATGTTTCTTAAATGCATGTGTAATTACATTATAAGCAGATAGGTTCAAATTTATTTTAGTCAAAGGTCAGTAATGTCGGATTTGGTATGTGTGAAATATCAGGGTGCTGAAAGGGTCTTAATTACTTTGATGGGAATGTAAAGTAAATCTGCCCTTGTTTCTATATTCCTCTGAAAAAATCAAGAGTTTGTTTTCATTGTAGGAGTTAGAATGTAACAAACAGCTCTGATAATGTGGGAGTGGAAGATATTCTATACAGATTAGTCCTTAGGGAAATACAGTGAACAATAAAGAATTTCCATGGACTAACTCAGAAACAGGGCTGTTCAAACACCAAACAAAATCACACAGTGGCATCTTTCTCCCTCTGCCTCTCTTCATCCCCTCTCTCCCCAGGCCCACCTACACCTCAGCCTACCCCTGAAACAAAGTAGCAGCTCTGGAAAATCATCAAAAGGGACTCAAGGGGAAACACTACCAGCTGCAGAGCTGAAGGGAACTGGAAAGAGATCCAAGTCTTTAGTGGAAGATAATGAGACAGACCTTTTAGATAATTGTATCTAGTAAACTACTATTGTAGTAGTAGGTTAGTAACAGAACTATTTTTAGTTTTGGAATTTTTTGTGTGTTTACTGTAGTTGTCTTAAAGTTGCATCTTTTATAATTATGGTAATTTCAAAGTTGTTAGGAACCTGTAGTGGCAAGGAGTTATTTTAATATTATGGATTGGTGGTTTCTCTCTTGTCTTAACCAGTGGGAATTCACACGCTAAAGCTGGTGTTATAGAGGTGTCTGTGTTAGTCCCAGCTTTACCAGTCTGCTGTTCTTTGTGAACTGTAACTTCACTCAGAATAACCCATAGATTATTGTACATGCAGCTGTGTACCTTTCTTTAATGTATGTGTTATATATTTTTTTAACCTACCGAGGCTGTAGTTTATAAGTTGTTTCTGAAATACTTGTAGCATCAGAGAATTGTATAAGGGTAGAAGGGATATCTTAAGATTGTCTAGTTCAAGTCACATGCTTAAAGCAGGTACAGCTAGAGCCAGATGCTCAGGGCCACATCCAGTCTGGTTTTAGGTTTCTCTAAAGACGGAGACTCTACAACCATTTTGGACAGCCTGTTCCAGTGTTTCATCACTCTCACTGTAAAAGAAGTGTATCTTGTGTTCAGATGGAATTTTGTATCTTTTAGTTTGTGCTGATTGTCTCTTATTCTGTCAGTGGACACCATCAAAGAGAGCCTGGCTTAGTCTTCTTCATTCCCCCCCCCCCCCCCCCTCAAGTATTTATAAACATTGGTAAGATCCCCACCCAAGACATCTGTGCTCCTGGTTGAACAGACTCAGCTCTCTCAATGTTTCCATATAAGAGATGGTCTCTTAATCATCATCAGCAACTACTTCTGAAGCATTACCCAGTTCATCAATGTATTTGTGATTTTTCAGCTAAAAGACTAATAGTGGGTTCCTTCTCTTTTAATGTGGCAAATGTAAGCAAATAGAATGCTCCCAGAATAACAATTTTGTCCTGTAAAGACTACCAAGAAGAAAACTTAATGTGTACTTACTCTAACAGAGTTAAAATCTCTCTTTTTTGTTAGTTCTTTTTATTTTTACTTTCTTTATCTTTTGAGTAGTATTCCTGTTAGACTATGAGTTATGAATTCTTAGCCCTGTACTTCTGAGATGATAGATCAATGTTTAAATTTCTCTACTGCAGCCCAGCAATCACCCCAACCCATCTTAGTTGTCTCCACTTTCAGTTTGGTCCTTTAGAAAGCTGAACTGAATGCACCTGCTTCTATGCTTGATAGATCACACTTTTTTCTTTGTAGAGCAGTTTTTTTCACTAACCTTAGCTATATATAGCTCTTCTCACCCTGCAGAGCCTCCTATACACCCCTGCCACACGGTGGATTTTTTGCACAACTTGTTTTGTGGGCTCTTAGTTTAAGAAAAATTGATGATACTAATAAGTACTGGAGAGTACTTTGCTTAAAAGAAAAAATGAAAAAAAAAATATTTTTTCCTAATGTCAAAGCAGTGCCTTTGCTATTTTTGCTGGAAAAATACTAACCTGTTACATTTGCAGCAACACACTGGGATTTATTCTAGTGGTTTCCTGTTGGTGGTAATTTACTGTATTAAGAGAGACTGACATTCTAGAAGATGACCAGTGTAAAGTCGTCTTGTTAATAAAAAGAGTCTTCTTACCTAGTAGTTTTTTGGCTGAATGACGGTGATAACGAAAATAATTTTGTTTGCATCATATATCTTCATTTGTTTTGGTCATATCGGCACAGAAAAATAGCAAGTCTGTGAAGTGATTGTTAGAGCAAAGGTTGTTCACTCTATGAATTTGTTCTAATTCTTTTACAGGAACTATTATTCGACGGTGTCGGGTTCCACTTCCACCTCCTCATGAAGATCAATTCTATACTATAGATCATTTCAATATCGGCATAGAAGTAATCTTTTTTGCCCAGAGATATAAGATTATAGATTGTGACCAGTTTACAAAAAATTTCCTGCTGAAGATGGGAGTTAGAGTAAATCCTCCTGCAGCTTGTCCAGATGATCCGTACACTGCAGAACGGAAAAAGGTCAGATGAGACAGTGATAGTGAAAACTTTATTTTATCAAGAGTGCTATTAGTACTATGCATGGTATAAAATATTTCTCTAATAACAAATAGAAAGTATGTAGATGCAACTATTTCAACATAATGAATTGCAAGAGAAAACTTACTTTAAAAATTTTATTATATGACTCATTGTACCAACATTGTGAAGCCCCAAACATAACTGGTTTTCTCCTGATGTGTTCACCTTCTGAAACAGAACAAAATAATTGGTAAAAATGAAATAATCTTTTCTGCGTTAAACTGAAAAGAACAAAATCGATCTGTGTTCTGCTTATGATTTTGCTTGAGCTAATTTGATGGTAATAAACACTTCAAAAATGTTTAAAGGAAGATCTAATTGGAGTTGTGCTTCAAGCACATCTGTGGCTTCCTGCAGACTCACTTACTTGGTCTCTTCATATTGTTGTCTTTCATCTCTACCCTACATGTTATTAACGGTTCTTTGTATATATAAAGCAAATTCTTCTGCCTTGCCGAACCCAGCACTCTGCAGTTTTAAGACTTGTGAGGTGTTATTTTAATGCAATTCCCTCTTTTCTGAGTATATGGGAACACAAACACCTCCTCCAAAAATCTCACTCGCAGTACCTAGATGCTATGTGGACTCCTCTTTGCAGGATGTGGAGGCTTTTCTCGGGAAATAATAGTGGGAGTAACATCTTTTGTAGAGAATAATGACAGTTTCTTTCACTTCTGTTTTTCTTGATTAATAAAAGTGCAGATGGCACTGTATTTTTTTTCTTGCCCTGACTCTGTTAGGACTATTGGCCCACAATATGCAGCCTGTTGTGGTAGATCCAGCCTAATGCTCTGAAAGCAACAAATGCTACACGTCTGTTGATTTCAACTTAATCCTCCTATAGAAAAAACTGCTGAAGCTCTCAGCAGAAAAAATGAGAGATCATCATGACTGAGATGTGTAGGACAATATGCGTGTCTTTGAGGCACACTCGGGCCAACATGTAGGTTTCACTTCATTCATACTTTCAGGCTTTTTGCAACCCCCCCGTGAGAAGCAGTATTCGCAGTATGTCTCCTGGTTCTGTGTAGTGGTGATTCAGGCTGGCTGTGGGTTGCTTTTCCCTTACTCAGGTCTCATAGGGAAGAGGTGTGTATTAAGATCTGCTGAGCTATCTTGATATTGTCAGAGTGGCAACATTACATATGGTACTGTATAACCTGCTTAGATTTTTTTTTGTAAAAACAATAAACAAAACATTTAAGCATTGTGAATATGTGTTCCTAAAGAGAATGGAGAGGGGAGAAAAAGAGTTTTGAGAAAAATGAGCATCAGAAGACCAAAACATACTGAAATCTGTGTTTTAATATTCTCAGTTGTTGAGAAATTACAGAAAAGTCATCTGGCAAATTCTGACTGCTTTATGCTCTAACTTTTCTGTCACTGTGGAAGGAAATTTTATTTATTTATTAAGGGTGGGTTGCCTTGGACTGCTTTGAGCAAAATTAAATTGGTTTTGCACCAGAATCCTCATATTGCGGTTGGCCAGAAAAAATACAGGTAGAAGGGAATACGATGAGATAGAAAATAAAACCAATAAAAACCAATGTGGCAAGACCATTAGATTCATATTTCTGTATTGTTAGAGATGATATTCTGTGGATGGTAATGCTATCTGGCTCTGTGTCCATATTTGATAGCTTATTGCATCTTCAAGGGTCAGGAAGGAGGGAAGATAGTACTGGGATGGTAAATACTGTGCATATGGGCATGATGATGCCTGGAATTGAAAGCACATTGCAGATTAGCAAAGACTTTGGCAGGAAAAACAAGGTTCTGCACTCCTTATTTTAAATTTTGATGCTCTGAAGGAATGGGCCTTCCCCACTCAGATTTTTAAGTCCAGACGATGTATCGGTGCATAAATAGAAATTTGGAGAATGATGTAAACTGCTCATAATTAACGGTT
Source organism: Coccyzus lansbergi (assembly GCA_033558105.1). Taxonomy (NCBI): domain Eukaryota; kingdom Metazoa; phylum Chordata; class Aves; order Cuculiformes; family Coccyzidae; genus Coccyzus; species Coccyzus lansbergi. The sequence goes on from JAUMJK010000197.1 coordinate 69,996, forward strand.
CTTTTTGTTCAGACAACTCAGCTTACATTCTCTCATTCATGTTTGTTATCTTTCTCTTTTGGAAGCAATCCTGTAGAACTTTCATAGTTTAGGACTGTTTTGCCCCTTTAAAAAGCTTCAGACATTGTCGATTTTGACTTAGGAGAAACATCTTCTTGAGATTGCTATTTATATGTGTGACTGTAACTGACAGTTTGTAAATGAAATCCGCAGATTGGATTATCATCCTGGGATGTGATTTAATGCAGTGCTACTGGTTCTGCAGCAACCATGACTGTAGACAGCATCATGTCATTCATCCCATCAGCTGGACTGTATCTGTAGCTGGAAATTTGCTATTCCTTCTCAGACCTATGGGTATATATTGAAAGAAGAACATACAAGCCCAGTACGTGCCAGCTCTATGACATGAATCAAAATTTAATTAACAATTTTTTAAAGCTAAAAAAAAGAAAACACTGAAGGGAAAAGGAAGAATTAATTCTTTATACTACATCATCTATAAAAATAATTTTGAAGGAAGTAAATCAGGAAGGGTGATGCTATTTGGAGATGTAGTCATCTGATTACCAAGGGCAATTTGTGAAAATGCATGCTGTACTATAAATAATTTAACAATTCTCTGATCTGGAGGGCCTTATTATAAGAAAAACAAGGATCAAAACCAATCCAAAATTGTTTTCATATTTTTTCTGAGGGCATAGCAACCCTGTAAATAGATCTTTGGTAATGGCATAAGAAGTGTTTAATGTATTATAGTTGTGTGCTGTTATGTGGAAATCCTAAAAGCATGTTCTAAGATTAGATGGTACCCTGAAGTTTGGTATCCTGTTCTTAAGAGCAAATGATCAAAAAGGTATTTCTCTAAATTTCTCCTTTATCTGCAGAATCTGGATAGCATGAATCCATTGCGCCCTTATGAGCGCATTGACACTTTGAAACAATTTCTGGAGTACGATGGACAAGTTTTACGTTTTTTCTGTGAGTGGGATGACCCGGAGTCCAAGTTTCATGACCCACGGAAACTTGTTCTGCGCTATTATTTGTCGGATGATACTATTGATATAAAAGAAATTATACCAGTAAACTCGGGCCGGGATGCAGTTCCACTTTTCCTCAGAAGGGATAAGCTTCCCAAGGTGAGGACTGAAAATTTCAACTTATCTCAAATTCTTCCACTAATTAAGAAATAGTAAATGACTTCTTTTGAAAACCCTGTATTAGGATTGTAATGATATTTAGAAAGTGTTATGACAGTATCAATCATAATTACATGATTTAGGTTTTGCACACACATTTATATGACTTAATAAGTTAGAAGATGGGAAAAAATAGTTTAGGCTTGTTGTGCTTAAATTAAAAGTAGAGAGAAATTATGCAGAAAGATATCCTTCCTCCTATATTAGTATATTGAAGTAAATGTATTAATAAAGCTGTGCAGTAATGGAAGTCTAGAAAATTAATTAATATTGATAGCCAAACCAGTGTAAGAAGTATGTGAATTCAGGTTTGGTCCATATGACTTACATTTGGAACCTTTAGAAAAGTTCAGTTTTTGTGTTCCATACCAATACTTCTTTGTAGCAAATCTAGAGTGATTTTGTAAAATTTAGTTTCTAGATTTGTTACCTTATTCAAAGCTAGTTAAAGTCAATAGGAATTGATTAATAAGATTTTCATGGTATTAATCAGGTGCTTATTTGAGGAGGCTGCTCTCAGAGAAATCTTCAAGGGGTTTGAGTCCTCTGTAAGCTATAATGATTATAGAATTAATGAGCTGGATATACTTCTGTATCACTCCAGACAGACCGTGGTGACAGAATAACCATCATCTCTCAGATGGAGTACAACACTAGAGAATCTTTTCCCTCCCTTTCTTCTAATATTACTGATCTGTTTGTGATGCTATAGATGTACATGAGATTTTAACCGAACAGCAAAATATTGCACTTCTCTCACCCTGTGCATCCTGTGTTCTGAGATGCTGAGTTAACCGTGTGTCTATGTTGACTGACCCCTTCTGCATGCACTGAAGTGCATGTTGCAGCTCTAAGGGCTGGCTTCTTCCTCTGAATTCAATGGAAATTTTCAGGTCAGGAGGAGACGTCACTGAAAAGTTGGGGTGTCATGGTAGGTGGTTTGAGAAAATAACCTTCTTTGGTTACACTGCATTGACAGTTTGTTCATAATTGAAAAAATGTAAAGTGTTTGCATATTAAGTTTGATATTTGTGGGATAAGTTACTACTGTAATTTTAAAACTTAAAATAGAAACAAGAATACCAACAATTTTGCCAACAGAATCATGCTGACTCGAATCCCCTGTATTTGCACATTGGTTAACACAGTAGGACCAACTCTGAGATTTTCTTTTGTGTGTTATTATAATTATTACCAATTAAAATAATAGCCTTTAAAGCAGATATTGACAAGGATGTGCTACTATGAATGTGCTACTTTGGATGTGCTAGCCTTTGCTTTCTGTTAGTTTCCAAGAAAAGGGGACTTTACTCTTGGTTACATGGTAAGATTCTAAATGATTCTCCTGGCATACATACTAGCTTTTAACATATGTTCATTAGTGTAATCTTACCTTAGAATTTACTGAAAATTCTCCCAAGAAAATAGTACAATGCCAGTCAGCCTGTAAAAAACCTGCTAGTTTTAAGAGAACAGAATATTCTTTCTTCACTGTTAACTGCATTTATTAAGAGTTTGTCTCTTTTTTGCAGTATGCTCCACCTGGACTGTATCAGCCAGGCACAATCACCAGTCGCACTGTTCTCAATGTGTTTGGAAAGTTAGTAGGAGACAAGGGGCGTTACATTCTGGACAATCGTAAGGTCAGATATTATTGAATGCCTCCAGCTGTTGAATGCCTTTATTGTAGTTCTTGTAATTTCTGTGGCTGTTACTCTCTACAACAGAGTTATTTTTAAAATTGTGGCACCACTGGAGAATACCTCAAATGGAAACTACCGAGATTTACTGTATGTAAATTCCATATTTGGGAAAGTGAGATAGTTTAGCATGGAGTGAAAACTATTTGCAAATGGAATATGAAAGATATTTAAAATCACATGTTTTAAATGACCTAGATTTTAAGAAAGGTGGAATTCTGAGATTAATAGAGCTGCTATATCTATGTTCCCTCTTTTATTAGACAGGAGCAGTGCATCAAGAATTTTACAGAGACAGTGACCTGAAAATAGGGGCAGTAATTAATGTTTGGGGAAGAAAGGTAATACTCTGTGACTGTGACGAATTCACTAAACAGTATTACAGGACAAAGTACAACATCAGTAAGTAGTGATAATTATCCTTTCCTAATGAGCTTTTTTATAAATCTGAGTTTGGCAGAGCTGTCTTCGAATTTTATTACTGACGGAATGTGTTCATTCATTGCTTTAGCAATAACAATCTGTTGTAGGCTGTTAACAATAAAGCAGTAATGTTTCAGGTGATCCAAAAGAGCTTTCTTATATGTTACTCCATTGAAAACTAACACATAATGTTCATGTTCTGTTCCCAACTGCCTCTATTTTAAAATTAGAATGACAAAATAGTCACATGGATAGACTGCCAAATCTTCTTCTCTCCTTCCAATTCCAATTCCAATTCCAATAGCTGTGTTTGCAGTCAGAAAAGAATAAAGAACATGTAGTGACTGGGGAAGTAGAATGAGCTTAATTATTCCCCAATGCTGTTTCATTTTATATGGATGTCAGTATCCTCACATAATGATCTTAAAGGTCCTTTCCAACTTAAATGATTCTACAATAAGATTTTCTGATGCCACAGTAGTAGTCGTCTATCACATTATTGGTTTTACAACACAATTTCGTGTCTTGTGGACCATAAGAGCATGTATCTCATGAAGTTTCAACTCTGAATTCTGGAAACATTTAGCAACTATGTCCATAATAGAAAATAATTTTGGAAATACTTAGCAATAGGAGCTTTTGTTTGTCTGTTTCTGTGTTCTCTCAGTCAGATTTGCTAATGGTTCTATTATCAACATCTTCCTGCAAAACCAACTTTGTTAATTTATGGCAGTTTATTCATTCAATAAAAATAGCTAAATGTCTTGCTGTTCACAGATGGTTGGAAGAAACCTACCATGGCCTTTCCCTGACACTGTGAAACAAAATACCTGTGCAGACTAATTTTTTTCAGCTTGGTTTGCAATCAGATAGTGTGTAATGCTTGGATTAAAGCTTGTTTGCTGCATTGGGGGAATTAAATGATGTAGTGCTGCCATTACAATAGTGAATTTCTTAATTGGCAAAACGTGTCTCGTTATGACTTTTAAAATTATAACTTGACATGTCTGTACCAAAATAAATCTCTTTTACTAGCCAGTGTGTAAGGAAGCCATATTCAATAACTATAATTTTATTTATAATAATAGTAAGTCCAACTGCAGGGGTGCAAACTAGGGGCTTCTTTCCTTGATAGTTTTTTCAGCCAAGACTGCTGCTGCTGTTTGGCAGCAATATCCTCTGAGCAAAATATCCTGGAACAGTGAATGGGAGCGTCTTACTCATGGCAGGCAGTAAATGAAATGCAGCTGACTATTGTGTATTGACCAAGCAAGGCAAAGAAATGTTACACAAATACTCTTCCCCTCCTATAATACTGGTTCAGTAATTACTGGTTATGTCTCTGGATGTTCAGGTTAGGTGGTTTGCATGTTACGAGAATTCAGAAGTTGCTGATGTGCAAAATTCTAAAAAATGGGAACATAGGTGATCTAGTTCATTCCCATTGTTCTGAGTCAGCACAGTTTATATACATAGATTGTCACTGACTGGTGTTTGTAAAGCCTTTTATCAGCATCCTCCACTAGAGGAGATTTCTTTGCCTCCTGAGGAATCTTGTCCTAACCTCACAGTTAAAAATACTGCTTAATAGCTACTCTGAGACTGCATTGTGTAAACCGAGAAAGTAACTTTTTAACCTTACCTTTGTTGGACACAGAAAGCAACTGCTCAGTATCCTCTTACTGTAACATCCTTGTATATATTTGAAAATAATTCTAATACACTATCTTACCTCCCTCCCTCCCTCATTCTCTCCCACCCTCCAAAACTGTTTGCTGCTAGGGTAAACCTTTCAGTCTTTCTCCATAGTCCATTCTTTTATACTGGTGGTATTTTTTCTGGTTTTCTCACTGTTCTCCCCAGTTTCAATGCCTTCTTAACATGAAACACATAAAGATGTGCTCTAGCTAAGACCTTCAGGAAGCTGGGAAGTGTTTTGCACATGCTTGTAAAGATACATGATGACAGAGACTATGGCTAACACCAGAAAACCCCATCCATCTTGATACAGCCTGTCTTGTTCACAGAAAATACACACTTTCTCAGAGCTAAGACATTCTCACAGTTTGCTTTGAAATTCTTTCTTGTTTTCCCCATCAGGATTGAAAAAATGTGGGTATGACTTTTAACCTGAAAGGGACTAGGAATAGAATCTGGATAGGTTTTGGCTTAGAAGCAGGTTTTGAGAGAGAAAGGGTGAGGGTTCACCTTTTATTCTTAGCGAGTTACAAATTTGTTTGTGTCTGGTGGATGCACAAAGTACTCTCAGTGGGCTTAGTCCCACAAAGTGCACGGCATTTTGTTCCCATCCAATTAAACACTGATACGTACTTAATTGCAGTTTGCATCCAGGGAGGCCATTTACTTGAGTAAGAGTAAGCAAGTAGATAAATTAGTTCTTACATCAGGGCACAGTGCTAAGCACCTTATGGCAAAAATCCATCTATTTATTATTGTGTTTTCACATTACTTCCCTTCAATTTGTACTCTTCTGCCAAAACCATTAAAGAGGCCGGCATTTATTTTTGACTCTGCAGTTTCAGCATAAGTTGCTTGCCGATGGAACTTGCCCTTTAGGAGAATTAAGGGCAGTTTGGATTTCCCTTGAAATGCATGATTATGATATCTGATATTTTTCGAGTGTTGGTTTTGCCTATTTTACTCTTTATACTGTTTGTGAAAAGCAAAGGAAAGCTTTTCTGTGGGTAAACAATAGCTAATGCCCTTCAGTAGGAAGCTGGTGACATTACTATCATATAGCAATGGTATGAATACAAGAGAAAATGCCTTAATGTGTGATATTATCTGCCCAGATTTGCTATAGCAGCGTCAGAGACGAAGAATATTCTGTAGCCATGTAGGTGTTTTGGTCACCCAGTTGAACCTTGAAATACAGTGAAGTGCAGCAGGGGGAAGCTGATACTTGTTCTCTCACTAAATGCAGTATCTTAGCACAGAGTTGAATATAAAGTGTAGAACTGAATATGAAGTGTTCTTTCTTGAATAACAGATTGTTCCTGAAGGAACAAAACCAGTAAAATCTGGTTTCTTACTGATTTTTATTCAATGTCCCGGCACCTCCCAAGCCTGTCTGTTAGGCTTTTTTGCAGCACCCTGCAATCCTTCTGTCCCAGTTCTCCTCGCCCTCCCACCCCCTCATTTCTCAGGCTCCCTCTCTGACCTGCTGCCTGGGCAGAGCAGCGTGCGGGGTGATCGACTGGACAGTACATGTGTGCTTTTGGCCAGGCAGCTGCTGCTGGATAACAGCTGACATCTTGCTTTCCCCTCAGTGGGAGCATTAAAGCCTGCTGCCAATTTTCACTAGACTTGTCAGAGATCAGAGTCTCTCTGGCATCTAACCTCTCTGCTACAAGGGCTGAAGACTGAGCAGCAGCTTCTAAATATACTTGTGCATTTACAGTTTCCTCAGGTAACTGGAGTAATAATAAAGTAAGACTATCTAAAAGGAGCTTTTCTTTGAATCAGAATAAACACTGTAATGTTTTAGCTGCATGGGCGGTTCTGTGAGCACTAGGTTGTATTTAGTCCTGCATGTAAAAGTTGTGAAGATGGTGACATTACCATCTTATTTTACTTCTTACCTGAGTTGTGAAACAGACTCTTTCAAAAAACAGGTCTCAGTTGTTTGTTACTTGTCTTCTCTTGACTATAGAGAGCATCATGTTAAAAATTTCATCCCTCCGGGTTATCACCATGTCTTATATTGCCCAAGGCTAGATGGATTTCTCTCTCCTGTTCTTGGCTCTAATGCTCAGAGGTGTCTGTCTTCTCACTCTGAAAGTAGAAGTTTTTGCCTGCCTGGTGTATACTGATATATATATATATGTTATGTTTGTACAGTTATCACTCTAATCCAAAATATGTAGCACTTGACTCTCCCTTGAAGTACAGTTTTATCTAACACATGAGGGCTTTCCTATAGCTCTTCATCTGAGGTTAGAAGATAAACTTACAATGTATGCCAAAATCTTAGTGTATATTGAAACTGAAAGCAGACAAGCTTGCTCAAGGTGGTTTAATGCTTCCTCTGTGGCAACAAATTCTTCTTAAGGAATTTAGTTTTCCTTACTAGGAAGGCTATGCTATCTCCAAATTGTTTGTGTGCTAAAGATGAGGTTAGAGCTGTTTTGTTTCTTGCTGTTCCCAGTGCTTGTTCAAATCTCACTCAGGTTTTGATGTCATGAAAAAGTTACTAGTTTGTGATATACCTTTGATATACCAGGTGAAATAAGCTCTCTAGTGCTAGACTGTCTCCTGCTGGGCATCAACTGATGCAGTAACAAGGGCTGAAACTGTCCATGGGGAAAATATCTGTGCCATTCTCTCCAGAAGTAGAAACTTGTAATCCCAGACATTCAATTTACTCTCTACCCACTGTAAATTCACAGTGAAAATTTGTGTGTCGGGGAGAAGAGAGAACTGATTCCTTTTCCAGACTAAACGGGTAATTTGCTTAGGACACAGTGATAATCTGGAGATGAGTGCATTTTATGTGTAAGTGCAAGTTATCTGTCTGGTTCTGTCGTGATGGTATGTGGCAAAGCAAAGATGAAACTAATTCTGAGCTCAGATATAGCTTTTAGTCTACAGCACCTGGCTGGCTGTTCAAAAGTTGCAGAATTGACATTTTAAGTAGTTTTGTGAAGTTTGTTTCTCCATGGCAATTTCTTTCTGAATTTCCTCATTCACAGGAAAGAATCTGAAAATGTAGTCCTTTTAAATCCTGGAAACTGTAGGTGGCACAAGGCAGGATGTTTGCGTTGCTGTCTTTCGTAAATATGAATGAAGCAAGGTCATTTATGAAAGGATAGGAAGCACTCAAGTTGTGTTTGGACTTTGTTTGCTCCAGGCTTGGGTTGCGAGGGATTTAACTTACTCTCTGAGACTAACAGAATATTCCACTTAATTTGTAGTTTCCTTCTAGTTTATAAAGGTGATTTTCATCCATATGTGCTGAAGTATTACACATACAAAGAGAAGTGCTTCAGCAGTACTTAGAGGGGGCCTGCAGGAAAGCTGTGGAGTGGCGTTTTGTGGGGGAGTGTGTGGATAGGATGAAGGGTAGCAGTTTTAAGCTGAAAGAGGGGAAATTTAGATTAGATATTATGAAGAAAATTTTACTATGAGAGTGGTGAGGCACTGGCACAGCCTACCCAGAGAAGTCAAGGAAGCCCCATCCCTGGAGGTGTTCATGGCCATGTTGGAGGAGGCTTTGAGCAACCTGGTCCAGTGGGAAGTGTCCCTGCCCATGGCAGAGGGGTTGGAACCAGATGATTTTAAGGTCGTTTCCAATCCAAGCCATTCTATGGTTTCTTAATCAATGCTTTCTTTGTGAGGGTCAATGCATGTATACTGTGACCCTCACCTAGCCACAGCAGCTTGTCTCTTGGGTTTATCAGTTCCACTGAGCATCCTGGCTTCCCAGGCTTTTGGAAGTAAGTGTCTTATTGGCAACGGCGCGAAGAGAAGGGGTTTGTTTCTGCCAGAATACATTGTCACAAGCCTCTGGGTCTGTGAGGCAGAAATTATCAGTGCAGATTAAGACGGTGCACAAGCAAGGTTTACAAACAGCAATGAGACTGCTGTCGGAAGGCCTTGAGTTGGGAGAGGAGAATGTGATGAGAGAGGGGAGTGGGATGATGAGGAGAGAGGGAAGAGGAAGGCAAGAAAGATTGGAGAGGGAGAGGAGAGAGAAGGGAGAGGGGAGTGGGGTGGGAGAGAGAAGGGAGGGGGAAGCAGGATGGAGAGGGGAGAGAGAAGGGAGAGAGGAGTGGGGTGGGAGATAGAAAGGAGAGGGGAGTGGGAAGAGGAGGGGAGGTAGAGGGGGTTAGGGTGGGAGATAGAAGGGAGAGGGGAGCAGGATGGGGAGGGGAGAGAGAAGGGAGAGGGGAGCAGGGTGGGAGAGAGAAGGGAGGGGGGAGCAGGGTAGGAGAGAGAAGGGAGAGGGGAACAGGGTGGGAGAGAGAAGGGAGAGGGGTGCAGGGTAGGAGAGAGAAGGGAGAGGGGAGTGGGATGGGGAGGGGAGAGAGAAGGGAGAGGGGAGCAGGGTAGGAGAGAGAAGGGAGAGGGGAGTGGGATGGGGAGGGGAGAGAGAAGGGAGAGGGGAGCAGGGCAGGAGAGAGGAGAGAAATGGGAGAGGGGTGAGGGAAGCGAGATGGGAGAGGGGAGCGAGATGGGGGAAGGAGGGGAGAGGGGAACGGGATGGGAGAGATGGGCAGAGGAGTGGGATGGGAGAGGGAAGAGGGATGGCAGAATGGAGAAGGGTGGAGAGGGGTGGGGAGGGGAGTGGAATGGGAGAGGGGAGCGAGGTGGGAGAAGGGAGGGGGGAACAGGATGGGAGAAGGGAGGGGGGAACAGGATGGGAGAAGGAGAGAGGAGAGGAACAGGAGAGGGTAGCAGGAGGGGAGGGGGGACCAGGGAGTGGGATGGGAGAGCGGAGATTGTAGACAGATAGGAGAAAGGAGAGGGTATCGAGGCGGGGAGCGCGGTGCCTGCCGTCCCCAAGGCGGGCAGCAGGGGGCGCTGCGGGAGCGCGGCGGCCGCCGGCCGTGCCCTGCCCTGCGCTCCCCGCTGCCGCTCCGTGCCGCGGGCTGGGGGGGGCTGCCCGCCCACCTCCAGCCGGGGAGGGTCGCGCATGCGGTGCCTCTCGTCGTGGTTGGTGTGACTGGCGCTCTGAAACTGTATGGAGAGTCAATTTGGTCGCGAGCAGTATTTAGCAAATCATATATTGGTGCATTTTTACATATATACACTTGCTCTCTCACCCTAAAGATTGTTTTCGGAGTGCTCGGTGGCTTATGAGAAGCTCGGTATGAGCCAGCAATGTGTGCCCACAGCCCAGAACATAGAATAGTTTGGGTTGGAAGAGGTCTCGCACATTTATAGTTCCAATCCCTCAGGACATCCCACAAATGAGGCTGTCCAAGGCACCATCCAACCTGACCTTGAACACCTCCAGGGATGGGGCAGCCACAGCTTCCCTGGGCAACCTGTGCCAGTGCCTCACCACCCGCATTGTGAAGAAATTCTTCCTTATGTCTAGTCTAAATCTGCCCCTCTCCAGTTCATACCCATTGCCCCTCATCCCATCACCACAATCCTTTGTGAACAGTCCCTCCCCAGCTTTCTTGTAGCCCCTTCAGGTACTGGAAGGTCAGCCCTATCCTGGGCCGCATCAAAAGAAGCGTGTCCAGCAGACCTAGGGAGCCCCTCTGCTCTCGTGAGACCCTACTTGGAGTCCTGTGTCTAGCTCTGGAATCCCCAACATAAGAAGGATATAGCACTATTGGAACGGGTCCAGAGGAGGGCTATAAAGGTGATACAAGGGCAGGAGCACCTTTGCTATGAGGACAGTCTGAGAGAGTTTGGGTTGTTCAGCCTGGAGAAGAGAAGGCTCCGAGGAGACCTTTTAGTAGCCTTCCAGTACCTGAAGGGGCTTCAGGAAAGCTGGAGAGGGACTTCTTACAAGGGATTGTAGTGATAGGACCAGAGGGAATGGCTTTATATTGGAAAGGGTAGGTTAAACATTAGGAAGAATCTCTTCATTATGATGGTGTTGAGGCACTGGCACAGGTTACCCAGTGCAGTTGTGGCTGCCCCATCCCTGTTCAAGACCAGGTTGGATGAGGCCTCGAGCAACCTGGTCCTGTGCGAAGTGTCCCTGCCCATGGCAGGGGGTTGGAACTAGATGATCTTTGAGGTCCCTTCCAACCCAAACCATTCTAGGATTTTATGAAAACGTCAGAATGGACTTTATTCTGCATATGGGCTTGGCCTGTTCTGAATCAGAATCACATAAAGGGCACATGTAGTTTTCATGGGGGAGAAGACTGGCATGGTTTTGCAAAAGCCCCTCTTGACTGATTCAGGTGAAGGTATTAACTTTTCAAGTCACAACGTATTCTTCTAAGAAGTAAAGGCCAAGGGAGGCCCCTTTGTTTTTTCAGGTTAAAGAAAAACTCTTACATCTGAATTCTTTTTGTTTTTCAACTTCATGCTGCTGTTAGGCAAGTCAGATTTTGAGAGAGTGTTGCTTTGATCTTTGGATATAGCCATGTTTAAAACATTTTAATCACAAACTAATTCAGAAAATGTTCCAAGTGACAGCAGTTTTGTCATTCTACTAATTTGCACCAAATCCCATGCTGCTAATGTAGGTTATTCATCTCTCTTCAGTTCTGATAGAAAAGCTAGGTTTTAAAGGAAAAAAGCCCTATATAATGGAGTCCACTTTTAAACACTGGTCACTCATATCAGTCTTTCCCTCCTGGGCTGTGGTTTGTGATCCATCTTCTTTCAGATAGGCTGATGTGTTTGTCTTTTGCTTACTAGCCCAACCTGCTCTCTGTTCTTCAGGGCACCGTCTCCAGCCCACCTAGGTATGGAGGTGTGATGTGGCTTCACATGGGCAATGCTGCGCTAGTCAGACCATGGTTAGTTCTGACCTTGTGGCACCTGTCTTGGTGCAGAAAGAGCCCAGCAGGTTGTGGAGGGCAGGAAGCTGGGCTTGGGGCCACGGCAAAGAGGAATGACCGCAGCTTGGGCTGCCCTGCAATTGAGGAAAGCGACAATCCCCCTCTGTTCAGTGCTGCTTAGATCTCGAGGCACTGTGCCCCCTTTTGAGTCTGCAAGGACAGGAAAGATGTGGAGCAGCTAGGGTAAGTTCAGGACAGTAAGGGCTGAGTAGCACCCTGGGGAGCAGGACTTGCTCCTCCAAGTCGCTGCCTACACCCACATGCAGGGAGGTTGCTGAGACCAGGTAGCTTGGCTCTTCACAGGGAGACATGGCAGGAGGGCATGAGACAACATAAATAAGTGTAAACAAGAGGCTCAGAGTTGAATATCAGGAAAAGCTTTTCTTCGTAGGGCAGCCTGGGATATGCTGAGGCTGACCCTGTCCTGAGCAGGAGACCACACTAAAGATCTCCCCAAGGTCCAGTCCAACCTGAATTATCCTATGTTCCTATGATTTATGCCTTCATTTGCCTCAGATCTGCCCATCTATTTTCTCCTGTATACAAATTACCTTTTTCCTCTCACCTTTTCCATTTTCCATTAACCTTATTTAACCATTGGACTGCATTGCTATGTTGCAAAGTTTTATGTGAACCCCACTGGCAGCTGTGTTGCAGTGGAAGAGCTGCACAGGGAAGCAACAAGTGGCCAAATGATATAGCAAAATTTTCACCAAGAAAAGAATAAGGAGGGGAACCATAGGATAGCAAGGCTTTCAGGAACAAGCCCTTTGGGAACTGGCTGGATGTGTCTCTGCTGACTCAGGAAAGCTCCTGCTGTGTATCTAGGATAGTGAGGACCGTTGGGCACTACCAGGAAAGACTTGAAACTAGGGAAAATGAATAAAACAAAGCTTCCAAAATTCGTGACTAAGTGAGGTGTGAACTGAAGGTATTGGCTTCAATGTACTCAATTCTTCTTGCTTGTGTATGACTTAAATAATGAATAAAATAGTATTTATTTTCTTCTGGTAAAAAGCAGAGAGCAAGAAACTCATAAGCCAAGTATTTACTTAATCATGTTGTCTGAAAGGATAATACTGAAAAATTAATTTAGAATTGTTAATTTATTATTTTGTCATTTTATCCCATTTTGAAACTGTATCTCTCTTGTCTTCTGCCTGCATATCTTCATGGTATTTGTCAAATATTTTAGGATTGTAGATGAAATCTGGAAACCCATGAAGAAAAAGTAATTTCACTGTTGGCTTCTGTGCAGTCTTCTGTAACAGCAGGAGGGATCCTGGTTTCACTTTGACTAAGTGCTCTGCTAGAGAAACAGGCTAATAAGTTTTCATGTTGGGAGTTTAAATTCTTGGTACAATGGTTTCATCAGAACAGTAATAAATATGTCTTTCTATCTTGTAGCGGATTTCACTCCAGTTTCACGTAAGGCTCCACCACCTCCCATACTGGAAAAAATGTTTCCTCCTTATAATGGATTTGGTTCTGAAGAGGATTCTCTGTGCTCCTGTATGGGTCTGCTGCTCAAACCTCCTAAAAAAGATTTAAAAAAATTCCTGGAGAAAGACAGGTATTTCAGTGAAAAAGAATTAAAACTTTTCCAATGCCTTTTTTTTGTGAAGGACATCAACATTAAGTAGAAGTATCATATTTTTCAGCATAATATGCAGCTCATGAGACATTTAAAGGACAGGTGGATGAGAACTAATGTAGTGACATGGTATACCCATTTTCTCTGAACTCAGCAAAATTCCTCTCTTAAGAAGGCAAATATTCTGATCCTCCTATCTCCCACCTCTTTCTCTTCTGCTATCTTTAGTGGGAGTTTGATGGAAGACTTAGTCCAGGAATTAGTCAGGAATTTTGAAGTTTCAGCAGTCCAACAGCGATTTATTTTTCTGCTCGACTTTCTAGTGTTTACTTTTTTTGTCTGCTGAATTTCATGCAGCTTACATGAAGTATATTAAAGCATTAACCCTTTATTTTCCATTAAGAAATGGTTTGTCAGGCAAGGATTGTTGAAGCCCAAGCGGAAAGTAGTCACATGCTAGGGATTCACCTGTAGAGCCCCTGTAAACGAAAAAAACTATTAGAAAAAGCCTTGGGAATGTATTGATAGTGCATGTAGTGGTACTGTAAATCATTTAAAACACAATCACTTAACAAATATTCAACTAGTAAGATCATCTGATGGGCCTGATTTTATGGAGATAATCCTAGTATATATAGCTATTCAAAATTTGATTTGCAAATACACATACCTAAATGTGTTCTTCCTTCATAAATTTTCTGTTGGAGCTTGATTTGCACTGGATTTAGTTGCAAATTCATTCCACACCTGTGGCAGAGAAGTAATTTCCCGTTATTTATTTCTATCTTGATGTCTCTAGTTGGTTCTATTAATTTAAGCTGAAAAAGGTAACTTTGTGCCATTATCCTTCTTGGTCCAGGAATAAAAATTAAAGTATGTTAAGAAACTCGGGAAAATGCATCTCTTGGTGATGAAGACTTTTCTCATGCTCTGGATTTTGATTTCTTGCCTCTGCTTTTGCTTTTTAGAAGTGTCATGGAAGGTAACATAATGCACTTTATCGCAAAACTCATCACCGATAGTCCTATTGATAAGGATCGGAAATTCTTTATTTCCTACTTCCTGAGTGATGACACCATTTCAGTTTTTGAATATAAACAGCGAAACACAGGTAAGGTGTAGTAAAGTCTTGCAATCAGTCACAGTTGCCGTGCTCATTTGATTAGAGTTTACAGTCAACGCTGTGGCCAGACTCAGCACTAGCAGAAGCAGGAATGTGGATTTTTAAATGCAATGGGAATTACATCAGCAGGTCTACTGCATTATCTTACATAGCTGTATGTCATAGTAATTTATAGTCTTCATCACTCAGAGTAATGCTATTCATTGTATGACAATCCTTCACAATATCCTTTGGGAACTGGAAGTTGAATGCATTAGAACTTTTATTACATTTTAATTTGCAAATTTGACCTCTAAATATTTGCTTTTGCTGGGGATAACATACAGGAATTGTATTATACTGATGATAAATAGGGACAGGAAATGTAAGACATCAAGAATGAAAGAGTAAAATTCTTTGTTTTGCAAGATTGTGTTATAGTGTTATGATACTCATATCCATTGTATAAAAGTAACTCAGGAAAGCAAAACAGCTGTGGTATTTTTTAACATACTTCAGCATTAGTCGTGTAGTGTTGAGCATATGAAGAATGAGGATTGCCTATATGTGCGTGCATGTGTATAATGCTGAGCTGAATTTCAAGAGCCAGATTAGTATTGTTTAAATGACAAATGATTTGTTGCTTCTCACTTGCTTGATCACATTTATCCAGTTGCTGGAGCACTGTCACCCAATATTGTTACAGTTAAATTCTTTGAACCATTATTGTCTGCAGGCTGCCTCAAACTGAAAGGTTTTGTGATTTGCAAACATCTTTTTATTTTCTTGGAGTGTCCTGCCACATGGATGGAAGGACACAGTACTGGAAAAGATGTCAGGAAGTCAGAGATATAGGGAGGCCTTGGCTGAGCATGATCCTGTTGAAGAGTGCATTTCTGTGAAACCCACAAATCATCTGTAACAATGGTTTCAGAGCAGTTAACATGCAGAAGTGTTCTGACACCTCTGAACATGTGTAGTTAAAGGACTGACTCTTAAAAGCTGCTGTCAGCCTCTGATAAAAACCCATGGAGAGAACAAAAAAATCAGGAAATCACATTCTCTCAAAGACAGGAGAAAGAGAGTAATAGAAGGTTTCCTCAGTTACCATGTTGGGCTCTTGTGGAACCTCATGACTAACTCTTCTGATACTGCTTGAACTGCCCTTTGTCAGCTTCTTGGCACAGACCACCTTAGCATGTTATTTCAGGTAAAACCTGCATTGTGACCAGCTCACTGTGCTCAGTACCGATCTGTTTGGTACTTGGCAGCTCACTTTCTACATCAAAGACTGTTGTAGAGAGTACTGTTCTCTCCTCTTTACTTCAGGCTCTGATGGCAGCAGTTGACATTTTGAAGTCCAATTATTACCTTACAATTAAGGACTAAGTATTCTTGTAACCCTACTTTTAGGCCTTTACTGAAAATTATTTGTGATATTAATCCATTTCAGACCTGTGATGAACATCTCATCCATAAAAAAATGAATGTGTGGGTATCTAGACCCTTCTGTATTTCCCAAGATCTCTTTTCGTGCCAGTGGTGCTACCTAACCATTTTGAGTGTCCTGCACATGAGTAGGTTTTTGGGAAGGCCTGGACCTTTTCAACGCAAAGAACGTGCATGTGTGTTTATATCCAACTGTATTATGAAATCAAATGAAGTACAAGCAATTATCTGAGGAATATTTTGAAAGCGTGTGTAGTAACCACCTAAGTTTCAGTGAACATTCCCAGTTAGCACTGCTGCACTGCATCATCAAGATTTAACAGTTTATGGCAGTAATGTCCTGTCATCATTATTTTACTAATTTCCTGCTGTCCAGTGGCTTGTAGTTTATGCAACTTCTTTTATAACAGCTAAAGATGCAGACGTGTATGTATATATTTCTTATAGTAGTGCTGCTGTGAGGTTCAAGAGCAGCTCAGTTCTGCACTAGTGAGTGACATGTTTGATTAGTGTTCTTTATGTCTGGAGACATAAAGGATGCTAAGAGTACATCTGTGTTGTTAAACTAAAGAGGTCCATGGAATAGTGTGAATCTTGGACCCTCATCATCATTGTCTGTTCTGTCTCTCCTGGGTTTTTTGACCCATTCCAACTGGACAAAGCTCCAGAGATCCTGGGGCTTCTTCTGGAGAACACTTACACTCCAGAAACCCCTCGTGCAAGACAGTAAGGACAAGGCAGCACCATTTTTGCCTTGCTCCACTTCTATCAGTCATCTATTGCTATCCGAGGAGGTTTTGCACACTCAGAAATACAGATACCTCTGCCACACCCAGGAGCTACAGTATGTACTCTCAGTCTTATGCTGTAAAATACCACTTTGTTGGGCTGCAACAGAGCCCTTGCATGCCTTCAAACAGTTTGAACACAGAAAAATAATAGCTGCGTCTGAAGACCCCAAGTTTGTCACACAGCATCCAGAGCAAAGCCAAGGCCACACACACTATGCAGTGCAGATGTGGTCAGTCCTTCAGACTCTCAGCATCACGGATGCCCAGCCAGAGATTGTTCCCTGGCTCCCTTCTGTATTGTAATGAGAATACATGCTGAAATTGTAGCTGGGGGCCAGTTGAGCATTGCTAGTTTAATAAAACATGAAGCAATAAACAGGCAAGTTTGCATACCAACAGTAACAAATACCTTAAGACACATATGAAAGGCCAATTATCTGTAAATGAGTTCTGAACTTGCCTAGGATGTTAAAGCAGATGTAGTAGCTGAATTTCAGCAATGGCAAAAACATGAAATGGAAGGATATGGCTAAGAACTGACCATGGGAGAGTTTAGTGAGAACAGCCTTGAAGAGGCAGGATAAGTAGAGACAGGGGGAGAGGTGAAACAGCAGTTGGGAAGATGTCTGGGACTGCAGAAATTTCTTTGTTTCTACCTTCCTTCTTTTCTTTCTTTGCCATTTCTCTTCTTTCTCTCTATCCCTTCCTCATTTTATTCATGTGTGAAAGAAGAGTGAATGGATTTCTTCAAGGTTAAGAATGAGAAGAGAAGGCTTTGTGGAGCTCAGGCAAGAGCAGCTAGGAAAAGGGGTAAGGCATGCAAAATAGGAGTGAGAAGAACATTTGTGTATGAGAAGGAAAATTGTTGAATTGGATGGGGTGGGAGAAGAGTAAGACAGAGGGAGTGAGTTAAAACAGTAAATGTATTTGAAATGTACAGGACTGGACATCTTGAAGCACTTGGTGGGGGTTGAAGCACAAGAACTTTAGCTCCCCATGCAGAAGATCACAACCCCATTTTTATTCAATGTAAGACCAAGCCAACAGCTGTACAAACACCTGCAAAGTCTGATCTGATCTTAATAGAAGAGGGTCTTTGGTTGTACTGTTTATTTTGTGCTTTGAACCTGGCTCTTGTAGATTTTCATCAAAATTTCTCATCATGTTTCAGCGTAAAATCTAACCTATTGAGATATTTTTGATTGTTTTCCTTTACACCTCTTGAAATGTGCTAACCTGTAACATTTAAAAAACAATTATAGGCCAGAGATGTTATGGTTAATTTCCAATCTAAGCATGCAATTGCAGGGAGGCAAAAGTGAAGTTGCAATATTACAGAGACCAGGTCTGTTTAAAGATTACAAACAGTTGCCAACATTATATAACCTAAAATTTCATATTTGTTTTAATAGCTAGATGAAAAAGAATATGTTAAGATTAGAGTTACATTAGTGATTTGAATTGGTTTTTTTTATTCAAACTAGACCTGACCATTACCATAGTGTATTTTTTGTCTTTTGCTTTTATGGTGCTAGTAAAGCAATTAAGACAGATATCTGATCTGATCCAAACGCTGTTTTAATAAGTAGTTTGGGTTTCACCTTCATTTAAATTTTTGGCTGTAAAAGGCATTTTATTACATTGTTGATCAGCTTTTATTGGACTTGCATCGCTCCCTAATAAGTTAGACATTATTAAATGTTACTTAAGTACACTTTTTAGCTTTTGGCTTGAAAGCACAAATATAAACAGGAAACAAATCCCAGGCACTCCAGAGTTGTTGTAGGGCACGTGTCCTGATAAAACAAAACCTGTGACAGCATGTTTTCTAGAGTGCTTGGTAAATGCAGTGCAGTCTTGTGGTACACCAGAAGATATTACTGGAGAGCTAAATGTTCCTTTTTGTATTTTACATACCCTTGAGCACTGCATGCAACTTGCAGTGGCATGAATAAAATCTTCATAATGCAAAAAGAATTAATGTGACATCCTGTCTTGTGAGACCTCACCTGGAGTTTTATGTCCACTCATGGAATCCCCAGCTTAAGAAGCATATAGAACTACTGGGATGGGTCCAGAGGAGGCTACAAAGATGATCAGGGGGCTGGAGAATCTCTGCTATGAGGGAGGTCTGTGGTAGTTGGGGTTGTTCAGCCTGGAGAAGAGAAGACTCTGGGGAGACCTTATAGTGACTTTCCAGTACTTAAAGGGGGCTACAGGAAAGCTAGAGAGGGCCTCTTTATTAGGGAGTGCACTGGTAGGATGAGGGGTGATGGTTTAAAGCAGAAAAAGGGAGATTTAGATTAGATATTACGAAGAAATGTTTCAACTGTGAGGGTGGTGAGGTACTGGCACAGGTTGCCTAGAGAAGTTGTGGCTGCCCCATCCCTGGAGGTGTTCAAAGCCAGGTTGGATGGGGCCTTGAGCAGCCTGGTCTGGTTGGAGATATCCCTGCCTATGACAGGGGGAAATGTAACTGAATGATCTTTGAGGTCCCTTCTAACCCAAACCATTCTAGGATTCTGTGATTCTACACTCAACTTACAAAGGAAATAATAGATTGCAGTTGAATTGCATTGGGAGAATGGTACATGGAAGATAGTGTCATGCCACTTCTTTTTATTTTTTTACATTCAAAAGCTTTTAAAGACAAGTTAGAATTGTAGTGTGCCAGAATTCATGGTCTTTGTGGGACTGTACTATCCTAAGTTGTGATTTGTTTTTGCTTTTTTCTTTAACAGTTCAAGGATAATTGCCTGTATCTTTCATTTTACATCTTGTGTTTCTAAAGGGTCAGTACCGAGGCTGGCGACAGGGTTATGGGAATGATTTGGAGAGGCACATTTTTGTCCTGTTTTAAAGAAAAGGAAAAAAAAAGAAAGGTGTTTGGCAGGCATTCAAATGAGACACGTCACTGAGCATGCACAACTTAACTGTTGCTGTGGACACTGACAGAGACAGTTCTTTTAGCAATGGGGGAAGGGAGAGTATATTATGAGACAAGAAACTCAAAGATTAAACCTGTTATTTAAATATAAATCAGCTGGTTTGGGGTGTCTTGGATTTTCTTTTGTGGTTTCTTTTCCCAAGTGAAGTCACAATTAATTATCTACAATTCTGTTCCCACAGGGATACGTGGTGGGAAGTTCTTGCAAAGAGGTCGCATTAAGAAACCTGGGCAGGAGCTCTTTAAGAGTGAGCCATCTGACTACTTCAGTGCTCAGGATCTGTTTGTTGGAGCCAGAGTTTGTTTCCATGGTCACAACTTCCTTTTGGTGGATGCTGATGAGTACACGTTCAACTACATGGAGAGGCATGCAAATGAGGTGAAGCAGGATCTTGTTATTTTCTATTATCTTTAACTGTGTCTTATCTATATATTTTTTCAGTATGTTTTATACCCATTTTTTTAACCCAAACTTCACAGCTTAATCCTTTCTGTCTACCAATGCATTTAGTGGACGCTAGCTAGGGAGCACATACAAGCCTGGTCACTCTTCACTGTCCATTGCCCTTCTACTTTCTCAGCACCCACTCTTATTTTATTAGGAGGTGTTGGAAGGTATATCCCTGCCTATTGTTTCTTGAGACTGTTTATGGACCTCTTATCCTTGAATTGATTTAACCCTTGTTGAACCTACAGATACTATGTGCTTCCACAGCTTTTTGTGGCAGCGAGTTGAAAAGTACACTCCCTGCTATATATATTTAAAAAAAAAAGATAAAAGCAGGAAATATCTTTTCCCTGTTTTAAACCAACTTTCCACTAGTTTCAATGCCACTTCTAGTGTTTTGGGACTTGGTGAAGACCATGATCACCTTATGTACTTCTTTTGTCATTTTGCAAATCTCATACATTCTTCCCCCTCTGCCTAATCCTATCCAGTTAAGAGTCTCACCCTATTTATTCTGTCCTTGAAAGGCAACTGTGAGATGTGAAGACTGGAACAATGCACAGTACTTGAGATGTGGGCATAGCCAATTTAGACTGTTACTGATGAGGCTACTTTATTCCCTGCTTTGATTTTTTGGGTTTGTACATATTTATCTGCCAAAATGTTTCCCTTGTAATGATAGAAATTTGTATCACAGTCAGGATTTCAAGCTTACAGTTTATATTGAGATTCACTGTCTTTTGGTTTTGCCTTCAGAGGGGTGAGCAACAATAATAGAGAGCTGAGGTGCCTCTGCTGATGTATAATTTATGCTACTAGTCATTACACAAATGGCTAGTAAAAAAGGCCTCATTCACCAAAGCCAGAGGTATATCTAATAGGAAGGAACTGATATAACTAAATGTTCACAGAGGTCACAAAAAAAGTATATAGGGGTGGAGAATGACTGAAAAGTCAGAGTGTTTTATGGGATTTTATTGTTGGTTTGATAAGAAATACAGATTTTTTTTTTTACAATGAAGTTTGTGCCACAGTATTTGAATAAATGTACCATGATGTACTTGGGAATCCCTGTTATGTACAGCTCTGACCTAGTCACCTGAAGATGCATCTTAAGAATGCATCAGCTCAGGAGCCAAGGCTTTTTTACATCCCAGTTCCTCTTCTGGATTGTTGCTCCATCTGTTGGACTGGACTGTAGCTGTGCAGACTTTGGGGTAGCGTATGTATTTCATCACTCATGGTGAGGCGGCAGCATGAATTTTGCCTTCTGTAGATTTTTTCCCAGAGCTGCCCTTTTGCTTAGGCCTATTGAGAGTACCTCTAGGGAAAATATCCAGGAGGGTTTATCAAGCTATGGTTCTCTGCCTGTTTGTCCAGACCTTTTGTGAATGGAGAAGGGTCTTAATGCAAGTTTTATGTGTTCCCTGTCTGCTGGCACACTGAAATGAGTGAACCTGCAGGACTCCCAAGATACCAGCAGGCCTAGTGCAATCCTAGGAACTGTGAGTCTTGATGCCCTTGTGCTGCTGCTGCAGAGGAAGATGCAACATGACCTGGTGCTGCCTTTGGGCCACACGTGCTATTCTCGCTCAAATGAAAATAGCAGAATAGTGTGATTTCTTTGTAAATTAATGTGGAGTTAAGACCACCTGCCTTCCTTGGAATAATGAGGAAGGTCTGCAAAATGCATGTTGATGTGAAATGCTACAACTGCTAAATACTTTAAGCGTTAAAATACAGAGCTATATACGATATGTTTTCTTACTGCTGGACTGTGTCTCCTCCTAGTAGAATCAAAAATTTCCAAAATGCAGAATGCATCATTAGATAGCGGACGTTCTTTAGAACTGCTGCTTGCATTAATTATCTTAGATGAAACAGATGAGATCTTAGTTTTCCCGACTGAATGATTGTATATTATTTAATTAAAATCTGCAAATTAGAAAGGAAAAACACTAAAAATCCTTGTTTAAAGTAAAGTTTGAAATTCTTCTTTGCTCAGTTAAGAGTTTAAGGCAGCTGGTAGAAAAAAAGTTTATTCTCCCGGTGGTAGATGCTTTATTCACATTCTTTGAGTAGAACTCCGGAAGTAAGGACACACTTTGTTTGCCTCAGTGCATCAGGGAACTACATACTCAGATCACAAGAACTTCAGCAATTATTAGAAAAGAGTAGAGTTGCAAGATGGTTTAAAGAAGGGGAAACATTTTAAGATGACTATTTGTCAGTAATTTCTTAAATTAGAATATTAATAATTTTTGTTCTGAATAGACAGAGGCTTCCTTTCAGCAGAGCACATCAGTATGTTTTCAAAAAATGGTAAAAAAAATCCAGAAGGTATGCTTTTCTTCTGGGAAATGCCATTTTGACCACATTTCTATAGGCATGTGTTGATTTAGATGAAATTTTGATTGGGTAAACATAGTGCAGGTGGTAATTGAGTTTGCTATCATCAAAACATTTCTTTGACAACATATGAAATATTTGGAAATTTTTAATTTTCTGTTTCAAGATTTTATTGATTGTATTGGTTTTCAGTTATGGATAGAGAAGAATCATTGAGTCTTGTAGTTTTGATTGCCACCAGTACTGAAAGTAACCGAAAGGGTCTAATTCTCAAAACTTTTCAACCCTTTTAGTTTCTTTTACAATTAGAGGAAAAAAAAAGATGTATTTAGAAAGTATAAGTTTACTTGCAAAGCAGAATGTCTGTCATACACAGTCTTACCAATATTATCCAGATTTGAGGAAGGCTCTTTCAAACAAGGCATCTCCAGAGAAAAGCAATGAAGCTGGTGGAGGGGCTGGAGAACAAGTCTTATGAGGAGCAGTTGAGGGAGCTGGGGTTGTTTAGCCTGGAGAAGAGGAGGCTGAGGGGAAACCTCATTGCCCTCTACAACTACCTGAAAGGAGGTTGTAGATAGGAGGATACTGGCTTCTTCTCCCAAGTGACAGGTGGCAGGACAAGGGGGAATGGCCTCAAGCTCCACTAGGGGACGTTCAGGCCTGACATAAGAAAAAAAAATTGGAAAGGGTCATTGTACACTGGAACAGACTACCCAGGGAGGTGGTTGAGTCACCATTCCTGGAGGTGTTTGAAGTATGGGTGGATGAGGTGCTGAGGGGCATGGTTTAGTGGTTGATAGAAATGGTTGGACTCGATCCTGGAAGTCTTTTCCAACCTACTGATTCTGTGATTCTGTGATTCTCTGTGCCTTCTTAGAAATGAGTTTGTGATCTCTGTAACAGTCTTAATTGTTCAAAACTTTTAGTCTTCTGCAGCACAAACATGGAGATTGGTTTTACTTGCATTGAAGTCAACATGATAACTGACTTGAGCAAGACAATCAAACAAAATTAGATTATGATTGCTGTCATGTCAGAAATTACATGAGAAGTGAGAAAGGTGAATAAAGAGTTACTGCCATGCTGTATGGATACTCGATGCCTGTGTAGATGCTTGGAATCTGTAGTTTAGAAAAAAAGATGTAAAGATAACTGCTTTGATGATGTAGAGAAGGCAGATTTTTAGATAGACCGCTTTGTCAGCCTCTAAATACTTTGACGATTCATGCCTTCTGCCCAGTCCTTACCTCTGTTCCTTGCTTTTTCAACAACACACTGTGTCCTTACAGCCCAAATAATATCAGGTTGGGGATTGAAGAAATTGATTTCTCTGAAACTTTGGTTGCCTTGAGTGGCACTGCATGATTGTGTCTGGAGTAGTTTTGGCATATGCAGAAACTGTTTTCTCTAAATCTTAGCATTTTACCTGCAACCACTGATGCTTTTATTAAACTTCAGTCACTTTATACTACTTTGTCAGTGTCTTAGAGACTTTAAAAGCCCTTTTCTAGATCCCCTTGAATGTATGCCAAGCTGTAAAAAGTCTTAGGCATAACTGAGACTAAGGCCCAGTCTCTGTTGTGGGGGATCTGAACAGGCTGGACCGCTGGGCAGAGTCCAATGGCATGAGGTTTAAGAAGGCCAAATGCCGGGTCCTGCACTTGGGGCACAACAACGGTGTGCAGAGCTACAGACTGGGAGAAGTCTGTCTAGAAAGTTGCCAGGAGGAGAAGGACCTGGGGGTCCTCACACATGAGCCAGCAGTGTGCCCAGGTGGCCAAGAAGGCCAAAGGCATCCTGGCTTGTATCAGAAACGGTGTGACCAGCAGGTCCAGGGAGGTTATTCTCCCTCTGTACTCAGCACTGGTGAGACTGTTCCTTGAATCCTGTGTTCAGTTC
Organism: Coccyzus lansbergi; assembly: GCA_033558105.1. Lineage (NCBI taxonomy): Eukaryota > Metazoa > Chordata > Aves > Cuculiformes > Coccyzidae > Coccyzus > Coccyzus lansbergi. The sequence continues at coordinate 94,392 of JAUMJK010000197.1, forward strand.
TGGGCCCCTCTCAAGAAGGATGTTGAGGCTGTGGAGTGAGTCCACAGGAGAGTGACAAAGCTGGTGAAGGGGCTGGAGAACAGGCTCTATGAGAAATGGCTGAGAGAGCTGAAGTTGTTTATCCTGGAGAAGAGGAGGCTGTGGGGAGACCTTATTGTTCCCTATAACTACCTGAAAGGAGATTGTAGGGAGGAGGGAGCTGGCTTCAGAAAAAATAATTTTCACAGAAAGGGTGATTGGGCACTGCAACAGGCTGCCCAGGGAGGTGGCTGAGTCACTTTCCCTGGAGGTGTTTAAGGCACAGGTGGACGAGGTGCTAAGGGGCATAGTTTAGTGTTTGATAGGAATGATTGGACTCGATGATCCGGTGGGTCTCTCCCAGCCTAGTTATTGTATGATTTTGTGATTCTATATGCTTAATACTAGTTATACCACATTTCAAATAATCTCTAGTTAAAACAACATTATTTACTAAAATAAAAGGGAGAAAACTATTTTCAGGCAGTTCATTGTGCTTACTAAGTTAGGTAGATCATGGCAGATATAAGGGCATATCGGATATACATTCTTGGACTTAACTCCTATTCAATGACTGAATATGTACATGTTTTATGTTAAAAATGAGTATAGCAAGTTAATCTTTGGTAGAGCTTTAACACAACAATCTGTATATTGAATGGAAGCTTAAGTACTCCTGTTTACCTAAATTTGATTTTTTTAAATGGCCTAGATTTAGAAGAAATAAGCATTCTTATTACATGACAGGAAGAAATGTTTCCTGACAAATTTCCACTCTGCTAATTCTGCAGCTGAGTAAACCAGCATACTCAGTCTAATATGAATGAGAATATCTGTTCAGCAGTTCCTTGAGCCAACAATGAAAAGATTAGTTTTAACCTGGTGAATTTTATTAATTGAGAATTAAGTAAAATGGGCCAACATAAAGCAAGGACTAAGTTATTAGAATGTTCTTGAAATGTTTCTACTTCACCAATTAAATGCTTGAAGGAAAAACGGATGCCCTTTTATGTAGCTGGAATAAGCTCTCTGAGCATCATCTGATGATTTTTGTTTATTTTTTATATTCTCAGTAGGAGGCAATGCTTTTCAGAAGCAAGCTTCCCTCCAAACTTAACACAGTGCTAGTTTATACTTTTGAAGTGAGGCAATGAAGAAACTAATAATAGTTAGTGGTTTAACATTGCTCTGCATCTTGACAGCTATTGCTGGTGCATGCATAGTTGGTTGCGTATTGCCTTCCTATATTTTGCTTTCTTCTGTTAAGTTCCCTGTGGCTGATATTGGTGTCATCATCAAGAAACTGAGAGACATGACCAAACCTCGTTCCCAAGAAATCAGACAGGTATTTGCAGCCGCTGATCCTGGGCGTACCAAAGTGATTAAGTATGACCCTTTCAGGTAAGACAGTGGCTTTTGGTTTTTAATATTTAATGAAGGCACATTCCCCCAGAATGTATAGAACATGACTGTTTCTTGATGCTTTCTGCATGTGTTTGCTGACAAATGAGATACATTTGTTTTGCATTTACTTAGAAACTGTATGTCAAAAAAAGTGAATCCTTTCCCCAGAAAAAAAGAGAAATGTGATAGATTTAAGTAAGCTGAAAAGCACAACTAAAATGTGCCTACTTTTTATGGAGATGGCACAGGGTATTGTGAAGAGAGGTAAGTCAGCAGTAATATATGCACTGAAGGATAAAGAAAAGCCTGTCTTGAGACAGTCTAACAAATTAATTGAAATTCAAGAACAAATGTTTGAGTTGGCTCCTGAAAATGATATTATTTGGGATTTGAATCATTGATAAAGAAGAGTGTTTGCAGAACCATGGTGTATTGAAATTATAGGATGCAGTGATAAGTATCTTTACAGAAGGTTGGTAAGAACGGTGATTAATACTTGGATAGTAATTTCAGCAGATATAGGGCGAGTAGATATCCAGGTTCTGGCAATGATCTGGATATGGCAATGGGCAAATGTATAGATAATTGAAAGAGGAAATTATGTTCAAATGCAGGCTGATTTTAGTTTGTCCTACAGCCAGAATACTCGAGCATATGAACTGTGTTGGGTACTGGTAAAGTTAATCATGTGGAACAGATGAGGAGATTTTACCTAGAAGCATGTTGTTTTTTCACAGTGGTAATAATACTATGGATTTAGGAAGTGTCATAATAACCAAAACATATAAGTAGCTGTATATCATGTGGAATGTCATCTCTATAGGAATGATAACAAAGGCAGAAATTGCTTCTGAAATATCTCAGAAGATATGTAGATCAGCGAAAGATTCTTCCTGCAATTCAAAGTGAATGTAGCAAGAAATGAAAACAAGCTGGTGTTCAGAAATGAAAAATAAGTGATTGAAAGGTAGACTTCAAACTAAAAGGCCACAGCTGCTGGCAGTTTTTGGTAAAAATATTTCTAGGCTCAGATGTTTTACTCAACAGAAACAGGATTCTGAATTGTTAATTGCATTGCAAGGGACAATCTGACTACTAGAGTAAGAAGTGGAGAAAATGGGAAGTTAATATATATCTGGAGAGACTTTATAGCACTTTGGAAAAGGGTTTTAATTTATGTACACAATAGCTGTTTAAAATCAAATAATTATGGTTTTGGTTTAAATTGTGAAACAATCATCTGTAATACTCTGTCTTCTTACATGCACTAAGAGCAGGTCAATGTTTCAAAACATTTGCATGACAAAATTGGTGGAGCACACTTAGAAGGAGTGATTGTGCTGTTAAACAGCAGGGAAAGACTTTTATTTTATTAAGAATAGGCTCAGTTGAGTCTAAATTTAATCACAGCCATAATCTGTGCAGCTGTGAACTGCCCGGCTGTTTAGTTTAGGCTAGTGCTGTTCTGTGGTATGGAGTAAGATACATCTAGTTATATGGTATTGAGGCACTTGGTTTCAGCAACCAAGTTGCAGTAGCCCTCTCTGTGAGTAAGAGAAGAAGCAAGCGAATCTATGTAATATTTTTTTTTGCCACCTCAGTGCTCACCTTGGTCTGGCTGAGCATCTGCTTGTGGCCTACATCCTTCCTGTGCTGGGACCGCAGGCAGACTAGCAGAAAGCATTTATAAGGCCAGAGGAAAAATTTGCCTCTAAGGAACATTTAGCTTTAGTGTTTTATAGGGATAGTAGGCTTTGTTTCTGTTTGTTCTTGTTATATCCGTTAGTCTAAAGGCTCTCTTGATTTTATTATCTATTTATCATATTTTAGAAGGAAAAAACCAGTTTTAACAACAAAGACAAGAGCACTTCTTTGCATCTATGAAAAGTCAAAGATATTTTGCTGTGAATAGGATCTATAGTTTTCATTCAGTTTTATATTTTCTTGTATTTTTACTGTTTATTTTTAATGACATTTCATGGTAAAAACTAACTACAAATGATTAATTTTAGTACAGGCAGTTATCTGTGCGACAGCTTCAACCAGCAGGGTAATCTTTTCTTATCTTAAATACATCTAAAGCTTTGCTGTGCACTAAATTTGGCTGCTCACATTTCTTTCTTTCTACCTATGTAATTTTATATGAACTACATTTAAAAATACGCTTGTAAGTATGAAGTAGTTAAGCAGAATTATAATTACACAATTTAATTTAACTACTTTCAGAACCCAAATCGAAAGCACATCATCCACGAAATAAACACATAGTGTTCACTGAAGCTATCCCCTAAGCTCTTGTTAAAACTACTGAATGCTTTGTTAAAAAGAGAAGAAAAAAGAACTAAAATGCCTGTGCATCGCATGGTCCTATCCAGACTACTTTTTCTCATAAGCTACTGGTGAGACTACGCGCTGTTAGAGACAAAGAAACATGTGGGTTTAACAAAGATGACTATCTTCAGTTCAGCTTGAGAAACAGCTCTCTTAAGCAGTTAATTATTATTTCTTCTTTCTATATCAAATTCAGATTGCAATCTGTCTTATTCTTTTAGAACAAAAAAATTAAAAAAATAACCAAGCGATAACTAAACTGTGGGAACAATTCTTAAAGTGTTTTTCTCTTTGTCAGGGAGAGTTTAGATGTAATTCTGTTTGTGAATCTTGGGTCTTGCTCATTAATCCCTAGCGATCACTGAATTATTCCTCAATTCCCAAATGACATAATAATTTTAGGGTTTTGGTGACTTGATTGTCACTGACTGGCTTGAGAAAATGAAAGACTTTTAAAATTCTGCCACTGGACAAATCTGTACCATGTGTGGAAATCCAGTTTGTGGATATATTCAAATTGGTGATGTTATCTACATGTTTTCAGCTTTGCCATCCCAAGCATTTAGAGCGCCAGTCTTATTAGTCAGTGTTGTCTTTCTATTTGCAGTAGTTTTTCTTCAGGGTCCAGGAAAGAGGCTTCAGTTTTGACTGGATCTTTTAATGTTGCTACACTATCTATAAAGATATACAGTAAATGCATAATTATAAGGAGATAATGATAATATTAATGATGGACCAAGTTTTGGCTTACATTATTTGAGTTTACACAATCTCAAATAAGGTTTGCTATAGTCAACAGCTTCCTTTCCCTTAAATGTGTCCTGCACTGCAAATGAAAGATCTTTTAGATTTATTTAATGTGAAAAAATCAGAAGTTGTATCAAAGTACACACAATACAGTGTTTAGCATCCTTTTTTGAATAGCTGTGCAAGCGCAATCATGCTCAATGAAAAGATATCTTCATTTGAACAGGAACGCACAAACCTTTAAGAGAAAGCAAGTGAAAAAAGGATGTTTATTGATAATTTCTTTTTTCAGTTTGGAAGGATACTAAGTTTGTGTGTTTTCAGATCACATATGTTCTTAAGGGACTCATTATTAGATTCATTCAAGAATTTAACTATTCTCCAGCCAGCAGTTTGAGTCTTTTGTCAGAATTTCATGCATCACTTAAAATTTGTTCCATTTATTTTCAAAGATCAGTATGTAATCACAGTGATGTAGTAACCTCAAGGGTACTGCAAGGTACAGCTTTAATTGCATTGATGATTATGGTGAAGTTTACTCTTAGTGTAGTTTATCCAGAAGTAATATATATAATTAATCTAATTTTGACTGAGGCACATAGGCCTATGTTGATGCTCTCCGTTAAAAAAAAATCCTGTTGAAAGTGAGCTCCCTAGAGCAGGCATTTGGGATCTTTTGCCAATGTAGTTACACTAAATTGGATTTGTCACGTGGGCTTTTAACAGCTGAGGTAACCTATGGTTCAGGCCATTTTTTTTCCCCAGGAGAGCAGGAAACCTCCTAGGTCTCAGTACATACCTTGCTACTAGTCTTTTTCTTCCCTTCTGTTATGGCAACATCCAGGACATACAAAGAACTCTTTAACCATTGAAGGCGACAAAACCCCTACTGCAAAGACAATATAGTCTTTAAAATTAGTCCTTCCCGTCCTTTCCACCAACAATATAAACCAGAGGCAGGTTGTTCTGAACTGTAATTACTAGTCCTGGTTCTTAAGCTCCTCCTTAAGGGCCAGCTTTCACAATGCTTTATGAAGTGTAACTTGACACTTGATTAATATTTTGTTCTACGTTCTATGTTCTTCTGCCCCACTTCTCTGCCATTGTTAATTCTCTCTCTCTCTGTGTTTTATGTAACTGTTATTGTGCATGCTATTTTTTCCTTGCAGATAATTAATCATGTGCTGTAGAATGTGAAGTGTAATTAGGAGCAAACCAGGGTAATACCTTGTTAATTCACTATCTTTTTGGATAAAGGCAATGACAAAATTAGTCTCTGCTAATATTCTATGCCAGTACAGCATCTCTGCTAAAAGGCTTCACTCATATTTATTATGTATTTTTGTATGTATAGCCAACTATTGAGGAAATGTGGACATCCTGCAAAAATTTAAGAGTTCAGGTAGTTTCTGTTGTACCTCCTTGAATGGATCAGGATTTCAAATTTGAGTGTATACATTTTTTAAAGATCTAATTACAGCATTTCATAATGAATACACTTTAATCCTTCTCCCCCACCTCCTTGAAATTCAGTGATTATTAACTGTTTTTAACTGCTTTTACTTAAAACCAATGTTGACTGTTGTTTTTGTGAACAGAAATTTGATAGTCAGTATCACTGATGGAACATTTTTGGAACATGAAATTGTGACTCTCGGGCGCTATTACAGTGTGAGAGATGAATGTGAAATAGACATCCACTTTCTCCTCGCAGTGGCTCAAGAACAGCTAAAGAAAAACAGATTTGAGAATTTTGATCAACTGTCTTCGGTGTTTATATACAATGACCGTGAAAAGTAGGTTTCCTCTATTTATCCTAAGCTGTTATTTGGGAAGCTTTGCTTGTGAACCTACCTACTTTCTGTTTGTTGCTGGGCAAATGATATATTGCAGCCAAAGAATATTATTTGTAATGTTAAACCTCTCTAGGTACTTGACAGTAGACAAGAAAAGGATAGCCTTTTTGTCTCTTTTTCATTTTGTTTGTGGGCTTTTTATTATAGGTGCTGTATCGGTGCTGAACATTCTGTGACACTGGATGCCTGTCACAGAGTAAACACAGTATTTTAAATCAAAAAGGAAAAATAGTGATTTAAGGGGAAAAAGAAAGGATTTGAGGCTGACTCTTTTTATGTAGCTCATTTTCCCTTTTTGCTCTCTGATATTGCAGATAAAAGAATTACAGAGAATCACCAAGGTTCTCAGTGTAGGGGAGACAGGCCACCACACGCACTTCAAGATTGTCAGCTTTGTAAAAGTGAAATTTCATAAAAATCTTGTTTTCTTAACCTGTACCCCAGTATTCCTCATGAGTTTTCCTGTTCACGGTGACATTCACTTGAAATAAACCTGGAAAATACCAAATGTACATTTCTCTCCCTCTGTTTCTGTTTGTGCAGATGTGGTGTGCTGCCCCGTGAGACGTGCAGGACTATTTGCAAGTCCTTTAGGTTGCCACTGGCTGACGATGATCTGCAGGCTTTACTGACCATGTAAGTTAAGGGCAGATGGTATGACCTGTGAGCATGGGTGCAAAGCAGTACCAGATATCTACTGTAGATACAGTTCTTAAGAATTTATCATTTATGTAATATTAAAATGTCATGATGCTGATTTTGGCCACATACACATATAAGTTATTTATAGAATATTTATAGTCAACTGAGATGCATTCATCTTAGAAACTTCTTTTCTTTTTGCCTGACATGGTAGATAATACAATCATAGAATGTTTCATGTTGGAAGAGACCTCAAAGACAATCCAGTCCCAATCCCAAAGCCTCAGGTCAGGACACCTTCCACTGGACCAGGCTGCTCAAAGCTCCATACAACCTGGCCTTGAACACTTGCAGGGAGGGAGCATCCACAACTTCATGGGCAACCTGTTCTAGTCTCTCACCACCCTCACAGTGAAGAATTTCTTCCTATTGTCTGATCTAAATCTTCCCCCTTCCAATTTAAAGCCATTCTCCTTCATCCTATCATTGCACTTGATAAAGATCCCCCTCTCAGCTTTCCCGTAGCCCTCTTTAAGTACTGGAAGGCTATTATAGTGTCCCTGCAGCCTTCTATTCTCCAAGCTGAATGACCCCAACTCTCTCAGCCTGTCCTTATAGCAGAGGTGCTCCAGCCCTCTGTTTATCTTCTTGGCCCTCATCTGGGTTTTACCAGAATTCTGTGGAATTAGTCTACTACTGATACTTACTGTTACCAATGAGGTTCACTTTTTTGGATCAGTTGTCCCCAGTTGTATATGTAATGTAAAACCAATAATCATATCAAAGCACATCATATGTTTTAAGAAACGTACCAAAATGAATTCAATGAAATGTCCTTGAATCAAGTAAACAATATCAATAATAAATAAAAGCATTAATCTCTCCTTAGTAGTATTTTATCATAATTTTTAAAAAGGAAAAGGAGTACTAGTGTGGGTTTTGTATTTTTACATAGCACATTTAATTGGTTTGAGTCAAATTGCTTCTATTAAAGGGAACAGAGCTGAACAGATCTACTAGTCAGTGCAGTTGTATTGAAGTCTACAGTTCTGAGTAAGCTGTGGTGTTTTGAACTCATTTCAAGTTGAGTTTGTTTTGTACAGTTAGTTTTTCTGGTAACAGGTTTAAATGCATGCTTATTGATCTCTTCTCTCCCTGATGGGAAGTACTTAAATGTTTTGTCTGACTTCGTACTGGTTAAAAAACAGGAGCAGATCTTGTCTTATGTCATGTTTAGGTGATTCTGGTAAATATGCTTCTTGATTTCAGAAGGATTGCAAACAAAACATCTGTATTTATCAAGAAATAAAAACACTCTGATAAGGCAGAAATGTGGCATCCGTTTTAATCATAGCATAGCTTGGGTTGGAAGGGACCTCAAAGATCATCTAGTTCCAACCCATCTGCTATGGGCAGGGATACCTCCCACAAATCAGACTGCCCAAGGCCCCATCCAACCTGGCTTTGAACACCTCCAGGGATGGGGCAGCCACAGCTGCCCTGACAACCTGTTCCAGTGCCTCACCACTCTCATCATGAAGAAATTCCTCCTTATGTCTAGTCTAAATTTACCCCTCTCCAGTTTATAGCCACTGCCCCTGGTCCTATCACTATGAGCCTTTTTTAAATGTCCCTCCCCAGCTTTCTTGTAGGCCCCCTTCAGTTACTGGGAGGTCACTAGAAGGTCTCCTCAGAACCTTCTCTTCTCCAGGCTGAACAACCCCAACTCTTTCAGCCTGTCCTTATAGCAGAGGTGTTCCAGCCCTCTGACCATCCTTGTAGCCCTCCTCTGGAATCATTCCAACAGCTCCATATCCTTCTTATGTTGAGGATTCCAGGGTTTATTACAATACTCCAGATGAGATCTCACAAGAGAGGCAGAATCCTCTCCCCCAACCTGCTGTCCATGCTTCTTTTGATGCAGCCCAGGCTATGGTTGGCCTTCTGGACTGTGAGTGTACTTTCCTGGTTTGTGTTGCGCTTCTCACTGACCAGCACCCCCAAGTCGTCCTTTGCAGGGCTGCTCTCAATCACATCATCCCCCATCCTCTTATTGAAACTGTGGATTGCCCTGACTCAGGTGTAGAACCTTGTTGAACCTCATGAGGTTATCACAGGCCTACTTCTCCAGCTTGTCCAGGTCCCTCTGGATGACATCCTGTCCTTCTGGTGTGGCAACTGCACCACTCAACTTGTTGTCATCTGCGAACTTGCTGAGGGTGCACTCAATTTTGCTGTCTATATCATTGCTGAAGATATTAAACAGCACTGGTCCCACTTGTCATAGATCTCTATCTGGGCATTGAGCCATTGACCATTGCTTTCTGAATGCAACCATATACCCAATTTATTATCTACCAAAGAGTCCACCCGTCAAATCCATATCTCTTGAGTTTAGGGAGAAGGATGTTGTGGGGTACTATGTCAAAGGCTTTACAGAAGTCCAGATACATCACATGCATTGGTATTCCCTTGTCCACTGCTGTGGTTACCCCATCACAGAAAGGCACTAGGTTGGTCAGGCAGGATTTGCCCCTGATGAAACCATGCTGGCTGCCTCTAATCACCCCTCTGCCCTCCATGTGCTTTTGAATAACTTCTAGAGTGTCTGTTCCAGACAGCTTGGCATCTTGTACTGTGGGCAATGCTTCCTACTTAAATCAGTATCAACGAGACTGCTTTGAGAAGCTCAAGGGGCTGTTTTTCACAAAGGCCCTGTTTCCAGACCCAAACCTTTCAGAGTAGTTCCTTGAAGTAGCCAGAAATATAATTTTGGCTATTTGTTTGCTTTTCACCACTTTTAACACTTAGATTGCAAGCATTAGTCATCAGAACCATGTCTGAATTTTAGCGTTAATCTAAACCTCATTTTTGAGAACTCCCACTAAGCTGCCCAACACAAAAAGCATTGGAGGACAATTGACATCCTGTACTAGACAAGGAGTTCTCATAGTTTCCACTTCATAAAAGCTGAAATTGAATAGATGCACAGACAAGGGACTAGAAGCTTTGCTTTATGTACTAACTCAGTGCTGATGAAAACCAGACAAGCCTGACACATCATAGACTCCAGAGACATGTTTATTGTTTGTGAATTTATACCAGGGAAGGCGTATGTGAGATGAACAACTTCTTTCCTGAAGAGTCTCAATGTAGGCAGTTAAAAAGAGAAAGCCCAGTGCCCTATCATAAAAATCAGAGATAAGCTTATAAGACAAGGAGGAGACTAAGGGTTGGATTTCATCCAGTTTCAGGCAGGTACCTATGACAGCTGAACTGGTATTCAGCTGCTGTAGATTCTTCCCGGAGGCAGTGGAGAAGGAAAGGGTTATCTCCATAGCCTCTATAAGAGCTGGATTTCTAAATTACCTTCCAGTTTCCTTTGTTGCTAAAGTGGCTGAGGTCAGCCTGTATTGCAGATTTCCAGATGAGAAAGGTAAATGTTGTGAAGCCAGAAATCAGAAATCAATATGAGAAGTCCTCCATAAGACAGAGTACTGTGTGTAATGCCAGTTCTAAGTTACAATATCAGCTGCTTTGAAAGATGGCACTTTATGTGATGAGTCACTGCACTGCAAATAAGCAGGAAGATTGGCGCATTCTTAATAAGAAGAGCACATGGCATTGATTGGTGAGTCTATTTTTTCACGAGGATGCAGATGCAGGGGAAGATTTTGGGAAGTCTATTTAATAGGAGTTGATTTCCAATAGTCTGGAAATTGAAATATAGAGTTGGATGAACAAGATTTAGACCTTTCTTTTTGTTTTCTGTAGTTTTCTTTGAGACTGAAGAATCATGAAACAGTCAGGTTTATTATTCATGAAGAACAGTCTCACTCTGGGGAGTATGCAATTAAGTGTGAGCAAAGTTTGTCAACAATCTTCTTTCCCTGATTTTTTTTGGATGAGGAAGAATGTAATTTTGTGTCCATTGATGTTTCTGAAAGTGAGGTGATGGGGTTCCTACTGTATGTAACTATTTATGAAAGAAGAAAGAGATACAATAAAAGTTGTTGGATTGACTCCCACAGAATCAGTATATATAGCTAATGCACTAGCTGGACCCTATTCAACTATAAAATAATGCTAGGCAATGTGATCAGATAATAGTTGAAGACTGAAGCTGTATGTTTATTCAGCTTTGTTATCTGAGATCAGGTGGCGAAGACTTTCTGTAAGACCTAATGATTCACTTTTTCCATTTTGGAAGGTGATACTCTCAAAGTATTTATTACCTACCTTTATAAATTATACTTCAATGATCTGTCACTTCATAAAAGCATGAGATGGGACCAGAAATTGCTGTTGAATATTGTTGTCACCTCTAGATGACCCAAGACTTTTTTTAGTGTACTGTAGAACCTTTCAGTTTCCTTGGAGACCAGGGAGAGTTTGCAGAGTCTGTGAAGTTTCATTAGACTAATTCAAATTTTCTGTCTAGATTAAGTTTGTATTTTTAATTGTGTGGTGGTCAAATACTTACTAGGATTTAAGTACTCAACAATGTGTCCATTATTCCGATTACCAGAGCTGGCTTATTAAATAGTATTTCCTATCTACATCAGCATTTCCTCACTTAGTCTTTTTAAATCACAGGGCAATACAGTCTTTGAATCACAATATATTAAGCAATGCGGATAGTTCACAAATGTTTCTGCCAGAAAACTACAGTAGTCATTATAAGCATTCCTTTACATTCATGGAGAGATAATTAACAATTATAGTTGTTTAATAAACAAATATACCTAAAATGCCTAAGTAATGAATCGAGAGGGAGGTTTCTGTTATTTTTATTTACAGCAATGCTAAATATATGCTAACAAGGAATTAAAAAGATGCACTCCTTCCCAGAGGGTATATAAACAGCTGGCAGATAAGGAAATAAGAAATGGAGGGAAGGAAGAATGAATAATAAGTTTGAGAGTATTACATGTGGATTGTTCCATATTAGTTTAGTTGTTAATCGTGTGTCCCTATTTTAAAATGTCTTCTCCTTTCTGTGTAGTTCTTCACCTCTCCACAGTACTTCAATGAGTCTGTTGGAATCTGAAGAGGGGCTTGTTCTGAAAAAGTTAATCTCCAGTGTCTCAGGTAGCAGTGCCTGATAACAACGGGTTTCCTACATGGTCACCCCCATTCTCAGGTCACTAATAGGCCAGGCCACGCCACTTCTGCCTGCTCAGCTTTTGCCTGATTTGTGGCGAGTAGTATTTTTTTACCTGATTACCTACCTGTAATGTCTTATTAGGGCTGAACTATTTCTTTCAGGAGGCAAACCTTCTTTTCCTGCTACAGCAAGTGTCCTGGTAGCAGGAGCAAAATTGGAAATGGTCACGTGTTCATTCTCCTGCACTCTATCTTTTCTGCATTGCCTTTGGTACTTGATAGTTCCTATGCTGTTTGTGATAAAAAGACTCTCTGGCACTACCATTTGTATCTCTTAAAAGAAATTATTTCTGTTATTCATCATGCTGAGGAACTGATGGTTCAATTTATTCAAGACATGAATAATGTATATACAAGATGGTAGACATTTCTTAATTCATACTGATCAGTTGCATAGACTTGTCCATACTTGCTGTTTTCAGTCTTTTCATGTGAGCAGTTTATAACAATTTAGGTGTATACCGCTGTTACACAGAGATTATCAAACAGGTTGAAGAGTCCCAAGATTTTCTCTAAGGTTAAAGCAGCACGATGCTTCTCCTCTATTATAATCAGATTAACTTATTAGTAAATGTTATTCAAACTAAGGAATTTAAACCTCTGCATGTACATCAGCTTTTCACAGAAATGTTTGGGTTATAGATTTCTTGATGGGAAAGGAAAAATATTTGTAAGCAGGCTTTACTCACAAAAGCATCCTCAGAAATATTCGTAGTGTGATTTAACCAAATTTCTCACATATCTGGAGTATTTCATTCTGAATATATTTTTAGAAGCAGAAATATGCAAGTAATTCTGTAATGTTAAGAAAAAAGCTCTGCGAATTATGATAGGGACGGGGAAGTGACTTTTGTAGTCTAAAATCACACGCATTGGTGAAGTCAAAGGGCAAAACTGAAGAGAAGCATGACTTCAAGAGATCTTTGTTACATCTTCTTGATAAGACAAATATAATTTCCTTCCCTGAAGAGCATTGTCAGTTTCAGTCATATTAAGTCCAGCCACTGAAATGTATGACATGCCTGTCCTACTAATGTACAAATTGATAACATCTCCTTCCTCAGTGCGTCTGGATACTCTATGCCAAATTGCAAGTATGTTCTTTAGTAGGTTAATACAGTAAGTAACAGCAGGAAAGACATCTAAAGAGTCAAATTGGTTTTGTCTCTCTTTTTTTTCTTTCTGGATTATTCTAGAGTAATGTTTTATGCTGCTTTCTGCAACTATTTAAATATGGATTTGTGAGTCTCATTTCCTCTGCCTGTGTTACAGTCTTTGGTTATTGTTAACTTCATGCTCATGTTGTCATCTCCATTTGCTGTCACATCAAAGGGCTTTTCTCCTTGTTAATGTTTCTTTTTTTTTTTGAAAGCAGAAGCAATGCTTTCCTTGACTTCATTGCTTTAACATAAAGTTTAAGTAGTTACATGTCTTCACTTGTTCTTTATTTAAAAATCCTGCTTCTACAGCACTACAACTTGGCAGTAGACTTAATCTTTTGACTTATCACAGTGTGCAAAAGATATATAGTAAAAGGAAAAAATAATTGTCATGATAGTTCTGGAATTAAAAATCTGTGTGCCATGGGTTTTATTTCCAAGAAGTATTAATATTTTTGTTGTCTTGTTACTTCTTATGCAAAACTCCATTCTTTTTCACAACTGCCACCTGCAAAAACCTGAAACAAACAAGAACCCCCTAGGAGTGGGGATGATAGTTTTCTTGTACGTTGAATATATTCCCGCAAAATAAGGCTTTATAAAAATGTTAATGTGCATATAAGCTATTATAAATAAGCAAGCTATCCTAAGAGGGTTTCAGGCTCGTCTTTAACACTAGTAACAGTAGCATTCTTTTCTGACTCTACTTTCATCTTCATCATAACTCACTGTACTTAACATTCCAGTTTATCACTAGCATCTCTGTTTATGGCTCTCAGTATATTTTTTTTTTATTATCTCTCCTGCTGACTATTAAGCGAAGGGTTGGGGGGAGGAAAAGGTGAGGATGAGTTGCAGTTTATTGCAGTTTATTTTTGTCCCTAGATTTATTTCTCCTCTTCTCTGGCATTATTTTCTCAGTCTGTGCTGTAAATTCTCCCTTAATGTATCTTCATGCTTAATTTTTACCAGAACCCTCTGCAGTGACTGAAGTGTCTTGAGGCGGATGTTTTGTGGAGTGCTATTTCCTTAAGAACAAGATAAAATTACTTTCTGAAAGTCTTGTTTCCTGGAAATGATGTTGCTCCTGTGCAGCAATATTTGTCTCACCAAATTACAGGGAAGGGTTGTTTAACTTGGTGTTTCCCACCAAAGAATAGGCAGTGAGTCTTGCTAGTTGTTTGTGTTGCTCCATAGACCCCAGTGAAGCACAGGCATTTCCAGGTTGTGTTTTTGTGCCTAAACCAAGTCCCTTTTATATGTAGTTAGTGTGAGTGAGACAGATGTCATTCACAGACACTGCTAGTACAATATTCATAGCAGAGTGGTTAAACTGTTCACTTCAGGAACAATTTGCATGGTAACTTTGGCTCACAGATGCCTATCACGCATTGGACCAGTCCCACTGAGATAAGAGCAGTTCCCAAGTGCCTTGATCACTTAAGTGGTTTACGGAATTGAGGACTTTTTTTCCTGAAGCTGCTTCATCCAAATGAATGGCAGAAGGATGATGTGGCTTACAAATATTCACCCATAGGGTTTATTAGGGCAGGGTAATGACTTCAGAAATTTGAGGGGGGAAGATAGTGTGTTCCATGTGTACCTGTAAACCTTAGCTGGCAGCATAAATATCTTCATGCAGTCAGAGGACCCTCATAACTAACACAAATCCATATTTGTTCCATAGAAACAAAGAACACTGCCATAAAATGATGACCAAGTGACAAGGGTAGTGATTTCCAAATATGACTATTATTTGATAGGTTAGAGAGCTGTATGTTTGTCAATTGTAAATTGATCCCAAGTTGTTCGCAAGGAGCATTTTTGAAGGATTGCTTATGATTGTCCAAGCCACATAAAGCAGGTCAATTTTGTTATAGCACTTTTTTTTTTTTTTTTGTTATAGCTCTTGTATTATTCTACTGGTTTCTCTGTGTTTGTCAGTAATCCCAGTGTTGGAGAAGATTGTGCAATGCTTCAAGAGTAAAATAAAATTTGTGGAAATGTAATGAATATTAAAAAAAGCTGAATTCTACTATGAGAAACAATACTTAGGTGTAGGGCTATGGAACTGAATGTATGATATAGAAGTCCTGAGGGTTTGGTAGGTTTTTCCTGTACTCCTGCTAGTGTTTGGTAATACAGGAGTGAAAAATTATTATCCAAAAAGTTTTGTATTAGTATGTTTTAAATAACACAATACAACTTTCTTAAAATTTTGCTTTAACTTTGAGTCTTGTGTATATTCTGCTTAGGTTTGAAGATGACAGTAAGCAAGTGGAATATAAGAAGTTTGTGGATGGGCTGAACTGGAGAAAGAATCAAATCCCTGCTTTCCAGACGATAAAGGTTCCTTTCAAGGTAAAACTGGAGTATCTGAATAAAGGAACAGTACAGTACATTGATATTATTTGTCCAGCTTTAACGTGAATACTGCATCTGATGGAGACCACAATAGTTCCCATATTATTGTATTTGTGCCTGTTTTCTTCAAGTAGTTATTTTTTTCTGGGAGGTTTAGAATGTAGCAGAGAAGTCAAACAGGGAGAAGAAGCCTTGTAGTATTCGTATGCCTAATTGATGTCACATGGAAAAGACAAAAGATATAATGGGCCTAAGTTGCTGGGGAGATTCTGATTGAATTCCAGAAAAAAAAAAATTCACCATAAGAACAGTTAAACACTGGAATAACCTTACCAGGGAAGTGGTAGATTCCTCTTACACTGAACACCTTTAAGGCTCAGCTTGGCAGGGTGCTGGGCCATCTTGTTTAAACTATATATAACATAAAAAGTTTGGATAAGATGATCCTGAGGCCCCTTCCCACCTGGCATTCTGTGATTCTATGATGTTTGTAACATTTTTCTAGAAGAGGGAGAAAAAGGAAAAGAGAAGGAGAAACAGGTGTAATTAAATATCCATGAACAATGGGTGTGAATACTGCTTCACCTACAAATATCATTGTCACGTGTCAAAGGATCTGTTTGCTTGCTGAGATAGTCAGGAAATACTTTAAACTCCACTAAAATTGCAGAAAATAACTGTGCTTGTATATAATACTTGTATAAGCTTGTATATAATACACTACCTCACTGATAAGCGCATAGCAAGAGAAGTATTGATGGATCAAATTGATCAAATTTGTCTATCCCTACCAGACTGCAGCTTAAGGTAAATAAAAATGCAGTATCACAAACTACAGAGATTAATCCAATCTTGCCATCTTGTGCCGAATGGAACATTTTAAAATAGATGGTACATAAGCCAGTTATGCTGGTTTTAAAAAACTTTTTAGCAGATAAATCAAAAGTCTTTCTGCCAACATGTAGTTTTGCTATTCTGACCTAGTTATTGTGTTGCTATGCTTGTGCAGAATGTGTTTGGTTATATTCAGACCATTTAGAAACACAGCATTCCTTTAAATTCAAGTTCCACGGCGACAGTTTAAACCAGTATTCCTCAAGTACTGTGGCTGGCATACTTGACTTACCAGCTCTTTCTTCTGTAGCATCTCGAACTGTCAGTGCTGTCTAATGAGGGCCCAATGCTGCTGCTTTACTCTGTTTTCCATGATAGTTTATTTTTCACTTTGTCATTGAGAAGAATTTTTCCATCTTGTACAGATAAAATCAAAGTCCTTCCACATGTTTTATACAGCAGTCCTGTGATTCTGGGTGTGTATTAGGTTTTGTTCAGTGAGTATTTGTTCTTACACAATAGAATACTGTGCTTGAGTTATAACACAACATTTAAATAGTGCATGGTCTCGGGAGATCGTGCCAGGATAAGGGGCCTTGTGAGCCTCAGTACTGCAGAAACTCAAAGATGGTCAGAGCTATGCCTGGAGGATTTTTGCCTTGAATATTGTGCTAAGCCGTGTACCAAAGAACCAGGGTGAAAGAAGCAGAGGTGTTGAATGTGTTTGAGTGGTTTCTTTTTCTCATGACAGGATGGCTTATCTAGCCATTGAGCTGATAAATCTGATTTGTGGCAGGTGAGGGAAGGAGGATGCTCCTGAGGGGTGAATGTGGGGTGCAAGTGACAGTGACACTAAGAGGCAGCCTTCACAAGTTGAAAGTATGGAGGAAAAGATGGACAGGAGGTTGAAGTGGACATTTGTGGTGAAATGTATATTCTGATCAGCTTAAAGACATGAAGTTCTGTTTGGGTTTTGAAGAAGACATTATCTTTTGTTGGAAGAAAGGTAGTGGATCGGCTTTCCAGGAAGACTGAGCGGTACATTGAATTAGGGGAGGAAAATTGCCCCTGAAATAAAAAAGGAAGAAAGAGCAACAAGAGTGATTATAACCAGTCATCATCATCATAGTCAGCTTGTTAGCTCCAAAGCCTTGCTGTAACTGTCGTATTGACATGTTGCACGATTTTTAATGAACTGCACCCAATATATTGATGCCAATATAGTTTACTGAATTTTATTGACTTTATTATTTTGTTAGTTAGTTACAATACTTAGGCTATCTTTGACATAGTACAAGAATATTTTAATGAAGAAATCAATATGAAATGTGGAAAAATACCAGAGAAAGGAAGAGACTTAAATCTCGTTCAGCTTTAGAATCCAGTTGTCATTCTGCTAGTGGCTCACTATGAATTAACAACTGTATTTTGGGGCTACACTACCTCTTTTTGACAGATAGATTTCAACAGCAGAATTGTTGGGTTTTAGCTGACTTTTTTCTTCTTTCTATCTCATTACTTCGTAAGTTTTTCGGTGTTGAGACATAGATAACTTACAAGACTTTCAAGTATAAGCATCTGAATGCAGAAAAAATAGTGTTATTTAATTTGAAAATATCTGCAAAAGGGCTAATGATAGAAAGCATTTTTAATAGAACATTCTGCAAGATTGATAAAACTGTGCTGTATGAAGTTCCAGTTTTTCACAGATTTGTGAAATGAGGCAGCTCATTCAATCTTATGTTGACCATCTTTTATTTATTCTTGATTTCAATATTATTTTGTAAGATATTCTCTGGGTTACTGATTTCAGGATGAAGATGACTGGAGCAGACAGCCACCATCCATTCCTGTGAAAAACATCAAATACTTATCTCTTCTGGATGATCTGTTTGGCAAGGAAGAATAATCTGATCTGTGCAAGGCACTGGTTTTGGATTAGTTTTTCAGCTCCAAAGCTTACTTAAACAGATACTGAAAACATTCCTAGTAAAACAACAACAAAAAATCAGATAGGATTTTTATTGCAATTCATTTCTTATTCCAACAAAAATGTATACTTCATGTGTTTTTATTGCTCCTTCTGAATCAACAGTACTCTTTCATGATAAGCATAATTAAAACTGTATCGTCTAATCTTTGTGTCTCATTATATGGAGAATTTACAAGCATTGAGAAATTTTTGAGTCAAACAGGGCAAAATCTGACTGACCCTGCTTTGTTGTGCAAACAAAAAATGTTGTTGGATGACCTCTTAAAAAAATTAAGTCAGACTATATTAACACAATAAGGTAATTCCATTCAAATTCCCTTTCTTGCCCTTTTAGCTCGTACCTGTGTTTTTTCTATATTCCTGTGGTGATGCTTAAGTATTGTTTGCATCAAAGTTTTTTACTTTATGGAGGAAATACTAGTAAGGTTTTAGCACAGTATAAAGTTGCTCTGGTATCAGAGATGATTATAGCCTTAATAAGTAAATACTTTGCAGGCAAGGAATGGAAGCTATCACTTCTTTCTTTTTGTTTTAGATGTGACTTGGATTAGTAGCCCCCCAGGTTTACTTGGGTGAGACATGTATGAAGAGAAAGTGTTTCAGGATACTTGTAGTGTGCAGCTTTCTTGAAGTCATGATGTACTTGACCTTTGAAAATTAACTGATGCCTTTCTCTTTGCTGAAAATCAGACTGATTAAATGGAGTTCCTGTTAGCATTTTTTGTATCCTTTTAAGCTTATGCCAGCTCAAAGCCATATTTAGACCTGATTTTACTGCTTGCTTTTCTGAAAGAAGTAATTACCATATTTTAAAGAATGGAAGAGCTGAGGTGAAGCGGGCAGTTGGCTAATCCATGGTGATGATCCACAGAGGAAGCAGAAGAGGTGTAAGCCAGTGCTGACGTCTGGGAAACTCATACATTCAGCAGACTGAAAACCCTATGCTTTCTGTAATCTGAAATTACAGTTCAGGGAGGAAGTGTTTTAGAAGGATAAGAATTCAGTGTATCTGAATCCCCAAATGGAGAGTAAGACAATAGTTCAAATAATAACTTAATTCTGTAAATCTGCATCTTTTTGAAAACTTGAAGATCCCTTTTAGAATGATTCCCTTCAGAAATACTGTGCTGCACTTTACATGATAATATGAATGAAGTCTTTAATTTTATGTCTTCTCTCTAGCACCCCAGCTCTTGAGAAGAAATTATTTTCCTTCTGTATGGCAAAACATAAATCTTTTGGCAGATTTTTACCTTTTTTGTCAGAAAAAAAGGACTTGAAGCAAGGCATAATTATCTGTGTTATTGCTACTTAGGAAGATGTTTGCAATAAAATAGTTTAGTGATGGTCTGTGTCCAAGGGGTCTAAAAGACAACTGTGAAAACTTACTGAAGTGCTTCAAGTGGTAGACAAGATCATGTACTGCTTTTTCATACAAAAGGGGGAAATGCTTTCTTTCATGATGAGAAAAATATCTGGTTGTGTGGATGTTGTCAGAAGCCAAAACAATAGTAACTTGTGTTTCAAACTGGTTGATGAAATCTGAAGATTTTTAAAATATGCCACCAAGACTGAGCTTGACACCTAAAATGAATGCAGTTGCCCTCGTAAATTTTTAATGTTCCTCAAAATTCAGAAGGATATGTTTCAGGTCTTGAAATCTTGTACAGCAGAGAGTTCCCAAGAGGGGTTGTCTCTGAACATTTGGAACCTCCCAAGTAGCTTTTAGAGATGGGAAATTCACTTTAGTTTGTTTTCCTTTATGTGTGTATGACAGAGGATCCTCTTTTCAGAAAAAAATGTAGTACAAGTAATATAATTTTCTGTAATTTCATATGGAACCCTGTGTGTAGGTCTGATCAATCATGGTCTGATCTGGTCATGGTTAAGAAAGGTAACTGCAAACTGGAACCAGTGCAGAGAAGAACTAGAAAGGTGACCAAGAGAACTTGGTTTGTTTAGTGAAATAAAAAGAAGCTTCAGAGAGAATATGACTGCCCTCTGTAAATACATTATGGCCAGTTGAAAATAACGTGTTTCAACTAAGAACAGTGATAGTCTAAGAAATGGATACAACTTTCCACGAGTAAATTCATCTGGGCAACAAAAGGTGGTTTCTCACTTCTAAAACAATGAAAGTCTCAAACAAGACTAAAGTCCAAGACTAAAGTACTCAGTTATTTTAAGGTTGAGATGGGTCATCTGAGGACAGTGATTATAGAATGTTTATTGGTACTCTTCTGGATTATTATTCTCACTTCTTCTTTTCTCATGCATCTTATGTAACCCTGATGATCACAGAAGAATCTCCTAGGATCAGGGCAGGCACGGCCTGAAAAATACTTTCAGTGCTTGTCATTGTGCTTACAGTGTGCTGTAAACACATTTTGTTGGATTTTTCTCTTTGACAAGTAGCAGTACTTCCAGAAGAGAAAGCCCTAGCCACTGAGCAGTCCAATAAGACTCTGTATAGTATGTCTTGTAGCATATGCTGCCCAGAATATTTCAACATCTCCTCTAATCCTGCCACCAGCTTCTTCTCTCTTTTCACATTGCTGATGAGGGGCCTGAATGAAGACAATATCATGAGATTATGTTTCAAGATGGCAGGAGGCCACAGCTTTTAAGCATGCATAGTACTAAGGGGAAGGCGGTTCTCACAGTTGCCATTAATCTCAGCTCTCAGTCTCTGTAGGGGAGCCAAAGGTATCTTCTTTCCACAAGTATCTGCGCTGTCCACAGCAGGAGCGAAGAGATTCACATTACAGTACCGGCTCACTGTCTCGCTGCTGGGATCTGCTGCATGTTCGGTGTTAATTTGTATTTCCTTGACTTGGCATTTGACAATAAGAGGCTTCAAGTTCTCTAGAATAGCTGCTGCTGCTGCTGCAAGCAAATGCCAGGCTGCAAATGACAAAGAGGACCAGTCCTCGTGTACAGTTGGTATGCTGGTTAGCTCATTGCCTCATTGCCTCACATCAGCTTCTGCTCCCATCCAGTTCAGAGTGTCTGGTTTGATAACTAGCAGATGGGCCCTTTCAGGCATGGTAGCCACAAGTAGCCTTACACAATCTTTGGATAAAAATGAAAATCCTCACCAGGCAATATTTTCCTGTGTCCTGCCTGTCCATACCTGCATCTACTGTATTTTTCTAGACAGAGCCATTTGTACCAATGTCAGATAGATGTACATCTACGTAAATGAAAAAATGTTGAAGTCCTTCAGCACTTGTCCCTCATGTTAATGCGAGCCGATACTATTTCATCACATGAAAGCTCTTCACAGTTCAAGTTTGGACTCAGCTGGCTGCCATGTCTGCTCTCTCTGTCTTGTCCTTTTAGCCTAAGAGATGATTCTGCCTCCTAAAGGTGAGCTTTATGTGGGAAAACTGCACAAATCCTAATTCCACAATAACCAAAATACTGGATGTTTTCAGTTACTTGGTAGTATTCAGAGACCATCAGTCCACATAGCAGTAATAGTAATTCACTGGTCTCTTGCTTGTTTTTAACACCTTGTAGTCATATGTAGGTTATTCAGTGACATGGAGAGAAACATCAGTTATCGGGCTGTGGATGTGGTCTTCCTGGACTGCAGTAAAGCCTTTGACACAGTTTCTCACAGCATTCTGCTACGGAAACTGTCAGCCTCTGGCCTGGACAGGCACACACTCTCCTGGGTGGAAAACTGGTTGGATGGCCGGGCCCAGAGAGTGGTGATAAATGGAGTTAACTCAGCTGGAGGCCAGTGACAAGTGGGGTTCCCTAGGGCTCAGTGCTGGGTCCAGGCCTGTTCAATGTCTTCATCAATGACCTGGATGAAGGCATTGAGTGCCCCCTTAGCAAGTTTGCAGATGACACTAAGCTGGGTGGAAATGTTGAGCTGGAGGGTAGGGAGGCTCTGCAAAGGGATCTGAACAGGCTGGACCACTGGGCTGAGTCCAATGGCATGAGGTTTAACAAGGCCAAATGCCGGGTCCTGCACTTGGGGCCCAACAACCCTGTGCAGAGCTACAGACTAGGAGAAGTCAAGCTAGAAAGTTGCCAGGAGGAGAAGGACCTGGGGGTGTTTGTTGACAACCGACTGAACATGAGCCAGCAGTGTGCCCAGGTGGCCAAGAAGGCCAATGGCATCCTGGCTTGTATCAGAAATGGTGTGACCAGCAGGTCCAGGGAGGTGATTCTCCCCCTGTACTCAGCACTGGTGAGACCACTCCTTGAATCCTGTGTTCAGTTTTGGGCCCTTCACCACAAGAAGGATGTTGAGGTTCTGGAGCAAGTCCAGAGAAGAGTGACAAAGCTGGTGAAGGGGCTGGAGAACAGGCCCTATGAGGAATGGCTGAGAGAGCTGGGGTTGTTTATCCTGGAGAAGAGGAGGCTGAGAGGAGACCTCATTGCTCTCTACCACTACCTGTAAGGAGGTTGTAGAGAGGAGGGAGCTGGCCTCTTCTCCCGAGTGCCAGGGGACAGGACAAGAGGAAATGGCCTTAAGGTCCACCAGGGGAGATTTAGGCTAGACATTAGGAGGAAGTTTTTGACAAAAAGGGTGATTGGGCATTGTCAGAGGCTGCCCAGGGAGGTGGTTGATTCACCTTCCCTGGAGGTGTTTAAGGCACGGGTGGATGAGGTCTTGAGGGACATGGTTCAGTGTTTGATAGGAATGGCTGGACTCGATGATCCGATGGGTCTCTTCCAGCCTGGTTATTCTATGATTTTATGATTCTTTAAGCAATAATGTCTTATGCCCTGAGTAACGTAACTGTTGAGTATTTGCTCACATCATGTCTTCTACTTTAAGGTGGCTCAGCCAGCAAGCCCCAGTAGAATGAGGAATACAAAACAGAAGCACATTTGTGAAGAAGTTACAGTCATGTTTCAGAGATAAAAATACCGCAATAAACAGTAAATAAACAATAAAGAGTCCAATATTTTTAAAATTATTGTTAGGGTTTAGAGGACAATATGGATACATTTGATAGAAAAGTGTCTTGAATGAAGAGTTTCTTAGGTTGCTGTTTTCTGTGAATTAACTTCTTGTTATTGTTTTTTTAGAGTGGTGACCAGCCCATTCAGGAGCAGCACTTGAGTTTCAGGCAATGCTCAAACAAGCTGGGTAGGGATGCGGAGACAAGTCCCGTGTCCCTACTAGTTTCCAATGTAAAGTTTAAAAGCAGTGAGAGGAAGTAACCAAGAAGAGGCAGTTAATATAGATATAATTTGTTCTAGTTTGGCTATAAACTCTTTATCTGCACATTTAGGTATTTCTGAATCATCTGTAAGTTTCTTCTGCTATGTATCACACACAAAAAAACTAGCTATCCGCATCTGCCTTTCACCCTAGCCATCTGTCCTCTTTGCTCTCCTCTTTTGTCAGGCTAGTTTCATATTAAGAACAATGAACAAAGAAGAGTGAAGGAGGTGATTCACAAACTTCTCAGAAATCTGGTGCAGATGCCTGGCAAGCAGCATGGTGGGATGATCTGTAATAGCAAAAATTCATTATGTCACCTAACAGTACTTGATGAAGCTCCCACTTTCAAAGACAAATCTGTCAGAATGGCAGTCTTGTAATGCAAAAGGAAGACCTTTTGCAGAGCTGCCGTGGCACAGGTGGGACACAACCTTCTCTAAATTAGCTACAGTTTATGGGTGAGGCTTATGTTCCTTGCCTTTAGATATCCACAGTGCAGATATCTGCACCTGCATTAGTGCTCTGGATCCCTTACTTGCTGATGGAAGGGTGATGGGCACCTCTAGGGAATGACTAGCCTTCAGGAATATCTATAAGAGGCATGATATACTCACACTGCCCCTCCCTCTGTACTGACTGTGAAGGGATTTTAAAAAAAAGCAACCAGCTAAATATAGATATTTGCACTGTTATTGGGTGAGATGAGTCCTCCCTTGTTAGCCTTGCTAGAGGAGGATTGAGATCACGCATGATGACTGCTCGGGTGCTCACCACACCTGTTGCAGGTTGCAGCAGCACCACAGCATGGTACTTGTAGGAATAGCTGAGCCTCAGGCACCTGTAGGTAGTCTGGGTTAAGCCTGGGCAGACTGGGCAGAGGAGCATGTGAGTCCACACTATGTGTTGACCATCCATGTGATCCCTCTCATGAGGTGTCCTGGAGCAGAGTCTTGGGGCCATACTTAGCAGGTGGATCTGAGTGTCCTCGATGAGCTTGACTCAGGCTCTGGCCTAGCACATCTTGGTCAAATTTCACTCTAGCTGGGAAACCTGAGTTGATTTAAAAGGAACTACAATTCCTCTCATTAGAGCTCTCCGAGAATCTAATTTAGCAAAGAATTTAAGTGTATGCATAAGGCTGTCCCTTTTACAGAAAGTCTCTCAAGTGTATGGAGAAGGCTTGCTAAAATCTGTCAAATGAAGCACTGGTGGAAATGGTTTCCTGACAAAGAGGAATTCCTAATTGGAGGTATTGTAATAAAAATCTCTCTATGAAAGGAGGTAGCAGTGAAAGGAGGTAGTATAGAATTGTCTGAACATGTTTATACAAGCTATATATTGTGTATTGTTATTGTAGTTCTTCTGCAATATAAACTAGCAATTAGCAATTAAATTCCCGTTATAGGATGATGTTGGTAATTGAGATAAACTGTAAGTGTGTAACTGTTTTAAACCTTTCTTTTAACTAACCCAAACACTGTAGTACTTATATAATTTAGAGATAATATACCCATTAGTAGAGTTTATGACTCAATAAACAGCTCCCACAAGTTCATAAAAGCCAGAACCGTAAACACCAGGACTATTAATGCAATAGAAATTCTGCACCTCCCTCTTTTCTTGGTGGTCTAGATAGAGCAAGGGGAAATGCTATCTCAGAAAAAAAACATTTGTTCTGGCTATATAAATATAAATGAATTGTCTTAAAATCCATCTGGAAATTTCCTCTCCTCCCCATGTCCCAGGTGGTCTGGCAAGAGTGATACATTCTGCTTTTTTCTGCAGGCAAGAGCAAGAGCTCCCATTTGAAATCATTTATATTAAAGGACTGCGTGTAAAAACACTGGTGGCATCCTTATCCCGCCTCTCCCTTCTGGAGAAATGGGAACAATATCTTCTCTAGGGCTGGGTTTCAAAATGTACTTTCTCTTTCCTTTTTTTTTTTTTTTTTTTTTTTTAAGGAAAAGCCTCATCGAAGTGCCTGGACTTCACAATTTTTAACCTCTTTGCTGCTGGTATTTTCCCCCTATTTTGGCAGCTGAATGAATTTCAGAGAAGAGCGCATACTTGAATGGAATTTAATACAAGCAGAGCTTTTGTAGCTCAAGCCTTTTTTTCATTTGGAGTTGAGGGAAGTGATTAATTAAGCCATTTGCAACAACAACAAAAAAAAACCAACAAACAAATAATGAACCCCTTTCCTTTGTCTGATAGAGCTTTATTTCACAGCTTGGTAGAGTGCCATTCTGCTTAGCAAATCATTGTACAATGAACCACCTCTTATCTTGTCACTTACTTTGCTGCTGAAGGACATTTCTTCCTATATAGTTAAAATCATATTGTTTGAGTTTAACAAAATGCATGAAGTTTTTGTCTTTGCTAGACAAAACCCCTTTGCTGGGTTCACATAGGTGATAAAACTGGAGGAACACAACAGAGCCACTGCTCTTGTCATCCCTCTCCCAGTAGGTAACTCATCCTGGGAGGAAACACATGGTTTTAATTTGTTTTGCTGTTGCATCATATCTTCTGGTTTTGCCACTTTTGTGTGAGTGTTTGTTTCCAGAGTAAGCATCTCAAGTGACTGCTGGGATTTTGTCTTATCACCTCTCCTCTGCTGGATTCCTGACCTTTATGACTACACCTACAAGGAAGTTTGGCCTTTAGGACCCCAGGAAAGCTCATTTTCACAAAAGGCAAAAACTCAGACATTCTGTTCTGCAGAAGCTTGGTAAGTAGCAAGCAGATAAGTCTCTTTTGTGCTTTGTGCCCTTTGCATTTCACCGACCTTCCCAGTTTATCCTGAAGTTTTAAATTTCCATAACAATTGTATCAAACAAGGAGGCACTCCTTGGGAATGTGCCTGCCCCTTCACTTTCACCCTACAACTTACACTCACAATGCTCAGCAAAGTTTCACAGCCTTGCAGCAAGTTCAGAGATGCACCTTTTGCTTCCACAGAATGAAGATTACCCAAGGCTTGAAGCAATAGGATACTCAAACTAGAAGGAATCTTAATGCATCTTAATGAAGCAAAATTCTTTTCAGGAAGCAAACAGTCATGAAGAACCTGAACTGTTGCTGCTGCGGTCCCAACAGTTTAACCATTGATTTCTGTGGGAATACTTTATGGGAAAATGTGATTGCTTCACTTCTTTCCTATCCTTGCACTCCTCAACTCATCTCAGCTGCAGCAGCCAGGTCCTAGGACTAGGTCAGATCCTAGCAGATCTCAGCTAAAAATGCAATATTGCAGGTATGCATGTATGGAAATCTGTGATGGATGCACTTGGCTCCTTAACTAAACTAGTGATAGTTTGGTACAGGGTCCAAAGGAGGTAAAGGCCTAATTTGTAACCAAGCCAAGAACTTCTCTGGTTCCAATGGGTTCCCTGAGAACCCAAAGAAAAGAGCGGAGTGACACAGTGGGCATCCATGCATATGAGTTTGGAACATCGATCATGCGACTAATACATGAATAGCCAGTAGCTTTTCCAAGACTCATTTATCAAGGAACAAAGAAAATTGTGAGTATAAGGAGTCCCATGCATACCTTTCCCATTGCATGCAATTTGACTCTGAGCCAAACACTTCATCCTATAAATGTGACAGCCTATGTGAGCCACCTTTGAACTCTTCCTGCTGAGCAGCCTGGCGGCATAGTGGTGATCTCCCCTTGAGCTGGGACACCTCTCAAGGTTGTTTCCCAAGGCACAGAGACGTTTCACTGACAGCAGATTTTTGGTAAGTGACTGATACCCTGCATAACCTTGTGGAATGGTAACTTTGATTTTGTGCCATGGTAACTTTGCCTTGGAAGTTTTGAATCATTGTTCAAACGATTGTGCCATACAGCAACAGAGTGAACCTTGCCACTGAACTTTGTTAATGTGTGCTTTTGCAACATCATACTTCAACAGAAACTCTTTTGCTGAGACCTCTGACAGTGGTTCATTGAGTGACTTAAATCACTGGTTTGTGACAGGGTTGTACCACCATCTTTGTGGCTGCAGCATTAGCAGCTCTGGGTCACAGTACCTGGTGGGATATGAAGCTCCACAGGTGGAGCTGTGCCCTGGCTCCTAGCAAGAAAAGAATCTAGATCAAAGCCTTGTGTAGACAGGAAAGACAGATAGTGACTCCAGTGTCAGCTCCAACCAGTGAGAAGGAAATTTTTGCAAGTAACACTAACAAGACTGCACATGGATGGAAAAAGGTGAATTCCCAGCTACAAGATAATGTTCCTGATGCCATGTAAGTATGTCGATGAGCATTACAGGATCTCCGATTCTGCACCACAGAAATATGTCTGTAATATTGCTTGCCTGATCTACTATGTCTGTATCATCCTGTGTCAATGGAAGGGATTGATGGAGTAACAGAGGCATTTTCATAAGAAACTCTTGTAAGAAGAGCATTAATGACTCTTCAGTAGTGTAAAGTACACCTTAATTTAAGTATGTGGCTGGGCTGCCACTTGAATTATGGAAAAGAAAACTGAACTTGTCAGTCTTTCTGTTGTATGCAGTTATAAAGTTCCCCAAAACCTCTTGAAAGTTTCCTAGTCATTTACAGAATCACAGAATCATTAGGTTGGAAAAGACCTCCAGGATCATCGTGTCCAACTATTCCCAACCACTAAACCATGTCCCTCAGCACCTTAATCTACCTATCTTTTAAACACCTCCAGGGATGGTGAATCTACCACCTTCCTGAGCAACCTCTGCCAGTGCCCAATGACCCTTTCTGTGAAAATTGTTTTCCTGATGTCCAGCCTAAGCCTCCCCTGGCAGAGCTTGAGGCCATTCCCTCTGATCCTGTCTCCTGTCACATGGAAGAAGAGGCCAGCTCCCTCCTCTCCACAATCTCCTTACAGGTAGTTGTAGAGAGCAATGAGGTCTCCTCTCAGCCTCCTCTTCTCCAGGCTAAACAACCCCAGCTCTCTCAGCTGTTCCTCATAAGGCCTGTTCTCCAGCCCCTTCACCAGTTTTGTTGCTCTTCTCTGGACTCACTCCAGAGCCTCAACATCCTTCTTGTGGTGAAGGGCCCAGAACTGGACACAGGATTCAAGGAATGGTCTCCCCAGTGCTTAGTACAGAGGGAGAATCACCTCCCTGGACCTGCTGGTCACACTGTTTCTGATACAAGTCAAGATGCCATTGGCCTTCTTGGCCACCTGGGCACACTGCTGGCTCATGTTCAGTTGCTGTCAACCAACACCTTCAGGTTCTTCTCCTCCAAGCTGCTTTCTAGCTTGACTTCTCCTAGTCTGTAGCTCTGCATAGGGTTGTTGTGCCCCAAGTGCAGGACCCAGCATTTGGCCTCGTTGAACCTCATACCATTGGTCTCACCCCAGCAGTCCAGCCAGTTCAGATCCTTTTGCAGAGCCTCCCTACCCTCCAACAGATCAACATTTCCACCCAGCTTAGTGTCAACTGCAAACTTGCTAATGGTGCACTCTATCCCCTCATCCAGGTCATTGATGAAGACATTGAACAGGACTGGACCCAGCACTGAGAGGGGACTAGGACTCAAAAGCAGGTTACAAACACCATATTTGAAGTCTGCAGGTGAGCCTTGAATTGTCCAAATCTCTGCTTGTAGCTTTGAGAGGCAATGAGGGTCTGTTTTCGTGAAAGTAGGCCCAGCAATTGCAGGATTGCCTTCTCACCAAGAAGTCTTTTAATTCTTTTGATCATTTTTTCCCCTCCTGAATTGCTCTGCTCAGTTGCACACACCTACCACTTTCCCTGGGTATGAAGCCACACTCTCTTTCTTGTGGGTCAGAGCGATTGTGTAGTCTTCTTTCTGCTTCACTAGCTGAGGCTTTCAGATGCTCTGAGACTCTTCAGACCGGTGTGCAAAGCCCCTGGCCAAACTTTCCTACTGATAGCATGTATAGAGCTATAGAAAGAATGAATTACATGATTATCAACACCTGACAAGCAGGAGGAAAAGCTGCACAACTAATGCATGGATGTTGATGAACACTTCCCTCCCCTCACATTCTTTTTTAAAAAATATCATGTTGGTGGCGTTTGACACATCTCTGCCTCAGTGTGCCAAAGGCCTCTCGTATTGCAGGAGGTATACCATGAATCACAGAGTGAGGTACAGTATTTTGGATTTAATATCGCTAATTCAATCCATGTTAGTGATGCCAAGCAAGTATTAGCTAAGGAAAATAATCAGTTGGCCATCTCTAGGGAGTGTTTTCAGAGTGTTTTCAAGTGCCAGGGTAGAGCCCAAGTTTATGGACCAGGATGTTTCCAGCTCAGGTGAGTGGAAATTGTTCTTGGGCTGATATGTTATAATGTTGCGTCTGTCTTGGGAGTCCAACTAATCGATAATATCCCAGTTCAAGTAGATTTTACGGTTTGATGCCATAGCAGCCTTTCATCTGTATGCATAGATATTTGAAACAGAGTAGCATCCTAGCAGGAAATGTTTACTGTCCTTCTGGAAGATAATAATGTGGTATTTATAATTTAAAATCAACCTTGTGCATTAAACTGGTCTACATCAGTTAAAATAGTGGTGGTGATGTAAACAAACGATGGATGGTTTTATTAATAATGGAACTGTCACCTCTTCCTTCCCTGAATTTGCACCACTCACTGTATCTACTCTGGGTAATATGGTAGGGGGAAAATATGGACCTCTGAGCCTGCAAGGAAAGAAAGAATGATTTACACATGGGCATGCTGCTCCTGAGAGTCAGGTAATTTCAGGAAGAATGAGCAACAAGGACTGGGAAAGACTTGTTGCACAAAGGTGATTACAGTTAGGTGGATAAGCCTTGCTTCGCCCATGAGGAACTCATGGCTTTTGTTTCAAGAAAGCCAATGTGTGTCTGATTGCCAAAGGTCACTTTTCAAACAGCATATGCTAAGTTACAATACTGGTGTAGCGACAAGAATCAGGAAAGGTAGCAGAAAGAGATAATCAACATTTATTTTCTTCTAACAATACTGAAATTAAGCTTTTTTATATTCAGGTCCAGCTCCTATAGCTGCTATGCTCCCTGAACCTCTGTTCATGGCTGTTGCTGTTCCTTATATTGAGTGGCCTTCCAAATAAAGTGAAAGCCAGTGTTATGAGTCAGGTGTTGGCTAGTGTGACCAAGGAAGGCTTTGGCTCTGCCAGCCTGCACTTGAAAGATTTCATTCTGTATTTTTTTCCAGTTCAAAGTGTGATGCTGTAATGTTCAACTGGTGGGAACGCTGCTATACACAGTTGCTAGGGTAACATCTTCTAGCTCATTTTCCTTTGACTTTTGTCATTCAACTCTCAGCATGGTCATAATAGTTCCTTTGAATTGGGGCATGTGAGCCATGAAGGGGTGCCAGTCACTGGCGTAAGAGCTGGCATTGACCAGGTGCTCTGGCTTGAAGCTCACCAAGGGTCTTGGGGTCAGCAGAGAGGTTTCTGCAGGTGCTGTAGGGGGAATGGCAAACATGAATTTGAATAATGTATTGAGAAACCTCTGCAATTATACCTGCAGCGATGATTCAAATCAAGCTTAGATGACTGAGATGTTTTTGTTAAGACTTTGTATTTACATTTCAGTAGCCTTTTCTTCCAGCAGTGATGTCCCTTCTTTTGTTGATGAATCTGTTAGCACTATATTGGTAGGCTCTCTGATGAAAGGTAATACAACAGGAATTATTGACACAGTACTCCAAACTGATCAGAAAATTCTTCTCTAAAGAGGAAGTGAAATGACAAGCCTTTTTCTTTCATTCAGCCATGAACATCTTTGCAATCATCTGTCATCAGCATGCCACAGAGGCAGTGATAGAAGTTGTAAACACCAGTGTCTGTTGAAGAAGATGACTCTCCCAAGTGTTTGTATGTTAAACTCTCTCTCGAAGAGATAATCAGGCAAAAAATTACTTACTCTTCTGTAGGAAATAGGTGGGGACTAATTTTCTGGTGGATAATTCTAGGAATTACTATGTAAGCAGAGACAAAGCAGATATTTTTGAGAAACAGCTGCAGTTTTGTCGTCATCTTTCTGTAATGCCTGTATGTCAGCAAAGTTCTGCATGAACCTTTTTGTCTCGTTGCACAGACACAGTAGGAGTTGGCTTGTGATCCAGAGGTATTGACCTGAAGTGGATCAGGCAAAGGTTGTGAAGAGGTCCCAAGAAGTAGGGTGAAGTGGTACATCTAAGATTAGCACAGCAGACCCAAGGCAAAATCATGACCCTCTGAACCCCTAAACAGCACTTTCTTCAGCAGACTTCATCTTTCCTTTTTTCTTCTGGGGTCAACAACTCAGGAAACGTCTTCTGAGGATGGCTGCTCTCACATTGAAACGGCCAGCTGAACCTGGATGTGGTCTTCCATGGGTTTTGTCCCCCCTGGGGGTCCAGTGTCCTGTGCTGGGTGATGACTTGCATCTCACAGAGAGGGGGACACCCTTGTGTCCCCCACAGTTCCGAGGGCTGTGCAGGAGGGTGACCCTCTCTGGACCATAAGCTACTCCTGGCAGGCTTGGCTACTTCTCCTGCTCCTGTCCTCAGTGTCCTTTACAAACACAGGCTGCCAAGCACAGGGAGGATTTTTCTGAGTGAGAGGGAATCCTGGGCATCAGGAGGGTAGAGGAATGACCCCGTACCAAGCCCCTGTCTCCCCTTTGACAGAAAGTTGGGTCGGTGTTGTTTTTGTTTCTGCTTGTTTTTTCCTTGCCAAAGAAATCATTGTGACTAACTCCTCATCATATGTGCTCAACAGTCTTTCTGGGATCAGGTCTTTCTCATGAAAACAAAAGTAATCCCTCTTGCCTCCCCTCCCAGCTAACCCATAATATACGTAAGTGTTCAAGGAAGCCAGGAATGTATTTTAATTCAGTTCATTATTAATAAGTTCAGGAGCTATGAGTTTTCCCCTCTTCATTCAAAATGAATTATGTTTTGGAGAAAAATATATCCATCTTACAAAGTTTTAATCCAAAGGGACACCTTGTAATTAAATTGACCAGTGAAAAGGAAATTTTTGTAATAAGGGTGCAAGATAAATATTTGTACCTTGCACATTCTAATTTATCACAGCCTTAAAAGAGTCATAGAAGTCATAGAGTCCATAAGGTTAGTTTTTCTTCAATGAAATGTGATGCATTCAGATATCATTCTCCTTTATAAATTAGCTTATGCCACAGGGGATATCCTCCTATGGGTTAAGAGTACTGGTCTGTGAGTGATAAAGTGCAGCTGAGAGAACTGCAAAGTGAAGATGAGTAGTCCTGGAACACAACCCCTAAATTTAACAGTACCCAGAGGCAAACTCAACCCCGAACTGACTCAGGGGTGGAGGGAAGCCCTGATGTATTATCATGTCTCTTCCAACCTGGTGATTCTATGATTCTATGTGGGAATGCACAGTGTGGCGACACTGCTAATTTTGAGGGAGAGAGGTGAAAGCACCCATGCTCCCTCCTTTAATCTGTATTTATTTACCTAGATGGTACCATGATGATATCCGCAGAAGCCCTGGGTAGGTGAAATATTTAAGTGTGAGCCTATATTTAAAGCATCTGATAGGTTCCTTTAATTTCACAGACAGTGCTTCGGTGCTTTCATATTTGTGATCATATTCATGATTAAATGCTTGATGCCTTCACTGCTGTGGGTCACATCCACCTTTTCGGATTTTACTTAGTGGTGGTTGTTTTTTTTTTTTTAAATAAAATACAATTCCTGTACGCAAGCCTTTATTTATGCATTCACCTTCTCTAATGTCTGCATGAGTGCTCATGCAGTGTTATGCACACACACGTATGTACACCCATTCAGGTGTATAAAGCAGACAGATAAGTCATAGAAAGACTCGCAGATTTTTACCCTACATTTTAAAAGTATGAAAATTTCCACTTTGTGAAACTGACTGTAATCCTGCTGAAGGAAAATATGCTAAAACATTGAAAAATATGCACAATTATTTCAGGAAAGGAGTGTGCACTGGGAAAGCCATGCCAATATAACTGAAATTATAGAGGAAAAATAACACTAATGCATTTTCCCAGTGTAAGAGGGCTCTAATTAATTATAAACTAGTTTTGCAGCATTAATTGCAGATGCAAAACTATACAGCACATTCTGAATGTTCAGTTTATGACTTGTATTGTGTTTGACCGACAAAATGTGAATACAAAAATGGAGTTTATGGGGGAAAGAATTGCCAATGCATTTTGCTGTGTAGAAACTAAATGAGCATTTTATTCAAGGGAAAAAGGCAACTTTCCAAATATTTTTGTTGTAGGCATACTTTGGCCCAGTTTGTGGAAGAAGTTACAATTTTAACAGGAAAACTAGCAAAGATAACTGAACTTGTCTCAAGTGAATACTTATTGTCCTTCTTGTTATTACTAAACCAAGTTTTTATTCCAGATATGTTAGCTATAGCTAGAAAAAACTCGAGAATGAACATGAGAACTGCAAATTAACATGCTGGCCTTCTATACCAAGCAAGGTATTGAAAATTATATCACTGATTAGAATTGGTAAATATGGATGGTTCCCATGTATGTGAGATACATGGTGAAAGGAAACAAATGCTGTTTCTGTGAGGGAAAGTCAGGCTTCGCAAATCTGTTGGCAGTCTCTGCAGAAGTCAGTGAGTACGTGACTAAGCAAGGCATTGCCAATAAAGCGTATCCAGCTTTCCAGAAGTGGTACTTTGCCCCAGGCGCATTGGAAAGCCAAGTTGTAGAGGGAAAAAGGCCCAAATCCTCTTGCAGAGCTGCTCTAGTCTAGAAAACAGTGTATGGTATAATCATAGAATCATAGAATCACCAGGTTGGAAGAGACCTACCGGATCATCGAGTCCAACCATTCCTATCAAACACTAAACCATGTACATCAGCACCTTGTCCACCCGTGCCTTAAACACCTCCAGGGAAGGTGAATCAACCACCTCCCTGGGCAGCCTGTTCCAACGCCCAATCACCCTTTCTGTCAAAAACTTCCTCCTAATGTCTAGCCTAAATCTCCCCTGGTGGAGCTTGAGGCCATTCCCTCTTGTCCTGTCCCCTGTCACTTGGGAGAAGAGGCCAGCTCCCTCTTCTCTACAACCTCCTTTCAGGTAGTTGTAGAGAGTAATGAGGTCTCCTCTCAGCCTCCTCTTCTCCAGGCTAAACAACCCCAGCTCTCTCAGCCGTTCCTCATAGGGCCTGTTCTCCAGCCCCTTCACCAGCTTTGTTGCTCTTCTCTGGACTCGCTCCAGAGCCTCAACATCCTTCTTGTGCTGAGGGGCCCAGAACTGGACAAAATATTCAAGGAGGGGCCTCACCAGTGCTGAATACAGAGGGAGAATCACCTCCCTGGACCTGCTGGTCACACCGTTTCTGATACAAGCCAGGATGCCATTGGCCTTCTTGGCCACCTGGGCACACTGCTGGCTCATGTTCAGTCAGCTGTCAAACAACACCCCCAGGTTCTTCTCCTCCTGGCAGTTTTCTAGACAGACCTCTCCTAGTCTGTAGCACCGTGGAGTGACTGGAAGATAAGATGTCAGGAGAAAGTCAGTGCTGGTAAGATCAAAGTAATGATGCAGAAGGGAAGTAACAAAATGATCAGCACTTAGCCAACACTTGGTGCTCAGCAAACCACTGTTGTTTAGAAAGAAGTTTGGAATAATTATGGAAATTCTTCTGTTACCATTGTCTACTACTCAACAGTGGAGGAAAAACGTAGGCAAACTAAGTACCAAATACTAGGAAAGGAAGTATTATTTTGAATTGTAAATCCAAGCTATGCTTCAGCCCCCTAAGAAATGAGTATTGGACAGCCAGATATATAGAGAGAATAACAACAATGAGGCCTATGACCAAAACTGCATGAAAGGGATGGTGAAACAGCTTATAGAAAAAGGTCCATTCAGGGAATGAGCCTGCTTAATGTTTTTCATAATGTAAGAACTAAGAGTCTTCCAAGGACATTATGAGATTTAAAAAGAGGGCAAGGAAGTATTAATTTCACACACAGTGTAGCTGCCTTGTGCCTGTGTCCTTGCCACAGGAAGCTGCAAAAGCCAAGAGGGCAGAGGGGCTTGAAAGGAGATTAGACAAATTCAGAGAGGACTGGGTCACCGGTGACTGTCAAACACAGCAGCCCAGCTGCAACTCCGTCTCCGGAAGCCCTGTGGCCACCATGAGCTGGGAGCACAGCAGGGATGCCACAAAAGGCCTCTGGGCACTGGTCCCGTTTCCTCTGTGCTTTGCTCCGAGCATCTGCTACTGACCGCCATCGGAGGCAGGATACGGGGTGGGACCAACCCTTGGTCTGACCTCACAGAGCTGGTCTTATGTTCCTCTATCTCACTGAGAAATACAGATGTGCTGTGCTGACATCTAAATAAAATAAATTAATCTAACTCTAAATAAACTGAATGTTCTCCTTGAACTAAAAAAAAAAACCCCAAAACAAACCAACAAAAAACCCCAAAATAAAACCAAGATAATGTTTATACTGGAAAATGTGCATTTTTTTCTTCCTGGATGATTCAAAACCAGCTGTAGTGGTTTATTCAGTCTCCCCCTCTCCCCAAAGTTCATTTTTAGGTTGAGACAAATGTTTTCAGTGCCAAAGAAGACATTTGAAAAGACTGTAAATGCGAGAAGCCAGATTTAAGTTGCAAATTATGTTTTGCTGCAACCTGAAGCAGTAATCTCATGATCTGCAGTAATTTTGGTAACATTTGCTTATCTTCAAGGAGAGAATGGCTCTGGTTTAGCAGAAACTGTGTTGTACTAGGAGGATAAACAACAATCTTACTGACTAAACAGGATTTCCTGATATTTTATAAAGGTTTCAGGAAAAATCTCCTCAGAATGTCGTTCTTGATGCTGGGGTTGAGGGATTTTAAAGTGATCATTAGACATGATAGTGCTCAGCAGCCACTGGGACAAGCCCTGTGCATGTCACAGAACCTAAGGAAATCTGGAATTAATCTTGGTGGCAAGCACAGTGGGGGATTTTGCTTTCAGTAAAGACAGGATTGCCCAACACTTCCCATTATAAGTTCTTGCTTATGCTTTCTCATAACATTGGCAAACTCTAGCTCTTCAGGCTAGAATTATACACATTGGATACTTTCCCGTAGCTTACAAATTTGGGAAACTGTCAATGCAAATGGAAACATTTGAGGAGGAGGAGCGAATGCAGACAGAAATGGGGGCTTAAAACCCACCTGCCAGCTCACTCCTGTAAAGGTTGCTATGTCTCCCTGGAGTTGCAGCAAAGACTTGAAAACTTTCACAGGATCTGGTGAAAGAGTGTTTTCTTGCTGTCACCAAAAGAAGTAGCTGTCAGTTAGTTATGTGATGCTCTGAAGTCCCATTTTTGCATGCTCAGAGATGAACAGAGGGTTTTCTCTGAGCAATGTTTTGAGGGGAAGGAAGAATAATGCATTTTCGCATTGGCTTTTCCCTTGCAGGTAACTAGAATGTGATCTTTTAAGAATAGCAGTGGTGTGACTTCAGGCCCTGCTGCATTAGGGATTACTGGAATTGAGTGTGCAACCTTGGCAAGGCTGGACTTCAAGGGTAAGGTCCCAGAACTTCAAGAAGCCCCAGTACCCTCCTGCCTTGCAGGCAAAGTCAACCTGCTGCTTCAGTGGTAACAGAATCATCATAGAATAACCAAGTTGGAAGAGACCCTTTGGATCATCGAGTCCAACTATTTCTATCAAACACTAAACCATGCCCCTCAGCACCTCGTCCACCTGTGCCTCAAACACCTCCAGGGAAGGTAAATCAACAACATCCCTGGGCAGCCTGTTCCAGTGCCAAGTGACCCTTTCTGTGAATTTTTTTTTCCTAATTCTCAGCCTAAACTTCCCCTGGCGGAGCTTCAGGACATTTCCTCTTGTCCTGTCCCCTGTCACCCTCCAGCACCCTCCTCTCCACAACCTCCTTTCAGGTAGTTGTAGAGAGCAATGAGGTCTCCCCTCAGACTCCTCTTCTCCAGGCTAAACAACTCCAGCTCAATATCAGAGGCAAGACTGTGTGTTAGCAGCCACAGTTCTCCCTTTCTGGAGGAGAAATGAGAAATGACCAAGGGTGATAAGTACCAAAAAGCTGTTGACATGCATTTAGGACTCTGGGAAAGGATGTAGGAAATCTGTGTTTCCTGTTCTGCCAGAGGCCCATTTGATGAAACAACCATAATGTATGTGTGCAGAAGGTTTGAATGAAGGGTCATTGTATGTTAAATTAACTGTACTGCAAGAGCATTAAAGAAAACAAGAACAGGAGAAACTCTTCAATCCATGAGAAGATTTGTGTGATGCTCAGATAAATAGATCTTGTTAGCAGGAGACCTATCATTCTTGTGGGGTCATTGGAAGAGACCCAGGGCCTTTTGCACTCTGCATGTGCAGCATAAAATAGGTTTGCGTTTGCTTGATCTTTTTCATTATGTTATACAACCTTGAGGAAAGAAAAGCAAGCATACAATTTGTGATTTATAGCTTGATATTTACTTGCTGTATCCGGGTGCGAGACTTAGTCCAAGAAACAAAAGGAGACTGTGAGCCCAGAACAAAAGTTAAATGCTTAAGGACTAAATGTATTTTTCTTGGATTGCACTGCTTGCTCTGCTTGGAGAGCCAACCACCTTCTCACCCTGTGAGGGTTTCCAAGCTCATGTACTTCCACGTTGAAGTTTCTGTCTCTCTCTCTCTCCACTTTTCACACTTGGCTCAGTGGACCTTAACCCTCGTCCTCACTGCTTCTTGTGGCGGAGATTTCTGCACCCCATGGCTGGGCTGAGAAAACCCCTTTTTAATAAATTAATGCAGTGTGATGGGATGCGGGAGCATCTGGCGCTCCCAGTTCTGATTTATTTCTGCAGCAACACACAAAACATCGAGTGATAAATTATTGAAAGTCAATGGGCCCTTGGAGGGCAGGGCCATGATGAATAGTGAACAGTTGGCATCCCACATAACCATGTGTCCCAGAGGGCTACCTAGGGAGATGATAAGGGGAAAGAAAAGGCTGAAGTCTTTGAAGTATTCAGCTGTTAG
Organism: Coccyzus lansbergi; assembly: GCA_033558105.1. NCBI lineage: Eukaryota > Metazoa > Chordata > Aves > Cuculiformes > Coccyzidae > Coccyzus > Coccyzus lansbergi. The sequence continues at coordinate 133,128 of JAUMJK010000197.1, forward strand.
GAATGTCTTCCTTTCAAGGAGAGACTACTTTGATTTTTAATGCCTAATTTCAGCAATGGGAAATGGGATTAGTAGTCAGCTGGGAATAAATAGTAACCACTAAACTCACTTTCACCTGCAGCCCAGTCTGATATAGGATGACAATGAAGCCGAATATTGATTTATCCTAAATGAATTTTTCATTAAGGACACCAGGGGCTCCCTTAAAAGATGTTGCAGATACCAGAGAAGTCTTTTGCAACTTCCAGGGCAGGGAAGTTCACAGGCTGTGCCTCACCAGTAAAGAAGCCACAATGTGCTTGTTTGGTATGGAAATCAGAATTACTTTGGAGTCAGTGTTTAAAGATACCGAAACAAAGGCCAGATAGTGTAAACACTTCCCAATTGCCCTACTCATGTAGGATTTTCACAAGAAGCGGTGGAGAAACCACTGAGAAATAGCATTCCTAATGATCCTGGAGCTTGTGGTCATGGGGAAAACATTTTTAGGCAAAGGGATATGGTGATTGAGATCACTGCAGGGCATTGCCAGCTGGGGCTGCTGGGGGTCCATGGGACAGCTGAGCTCTCCCCCCACATCTCTGTCCCATAATCTCAGACAGAAAATGTACTGTCAGTCATTAAAGACCAGTTGACAGAAGGTTTGTTGTACATCAGGTTACAGCAGCCTTTTCCAAGCCTATAGGCATTGTGAACTTCACTACATCCTTTGAGGAAGAATATGCCCCTATCATGCATACATGTGCCCAGAAGTGAAAAATTTGAGCCAGAATGAGAGCAGAAGGCAGTAGTGCTCTGGACTCCCACCACTCTGACCCCACTCCAGCTATTTCTCCTGGGTTTCAGGATGGTACGCAGGGAGCCACGCATAGACACCCAGAGCATCCTTGTGCAAGACCTTGAAAAATCTTGAGCTGGTGCTTCGGACTGTCATGCTTTTTTGGATGATAGGACTGTTATCTGTATTGCAGCTGGCAGCCAGGGTATACTCCACAGTCCTACTTGGGAGCACTCTCATTTGCAAAGATTGTATCTGGCAGCTAGTGATGACTTTGCTTTGGTTCCAAAATTTTCATTTCAATTGCAACAGAAACCATTAAAGGCTACATTTTCATGTCTGCTTCTGTTTTGGACAGCTCTGCTTTCAGATACATGAGCATGGGGGAGAGGTTCACATGCACATGTACCTCAATGAGAAAAAAGTCAGTATGATATTTTCATATTTGATTCCTTTTGTGTTCTCTTCTCTGACTCCATCTTCTACTGTAGTGGGTATTTGTATTTATTAACTATTAATAATATCTAGAGAGTTCCTTACTGGTGGTGTTTTTTTCCTGCTTTGCTTTTGGCTGAACTGTATGTTTTGGAAGTCCCTAAAAATTTCTGGTTAGATGACTCTCATAAAACACTATGAGTTACTCTGAACAGAAAGGCAGAAATGCTGCAACACCAGTGTAATTGATAATTGCTTGCTGGAAATCTCCACGTAGGTTTTTGCTGTAACTGTGAATTGCTTGTTGGGCTAGTTGAGCTGTTTATTTTAAAACATCTGAGCTGGCTGCAAAACTGCAGGTGTGGAGTGGGACGGGTGCCTGCAGGGTGGAGGGGGTGTGGAAGGAGTCAGTCATGTAGACTCCGTGTACACCAGTGGCAGCTCTGGCTTTCCCTGCCCAGCCCAGGCAGCAATGGCATGTTGGCTGATAAAAGCTAACTGACTCTACTAACTTGGAAGTAAGCAAGTAGATAAACTTGTGCTACTTCTCTGGAGGGCACCACAGCCCATCTGTGCTCTGTGCTGGCAAGGGTCAGTTCAGGCTGGTTTCAGCTGCTTCTCTTTACACCCTCACTGCTATCTTATTGCAGCTGTCACAAGGCACTGGCTACTGAGTTACCCCTGTGAAGGCGTTTGTTACACAGCCATGTCAGGATATTTCGGTGTCCGTTTAAAAGCTTTGTCCTTGCCTCTTACTCTCCGTAACTCTCAGTTTCCAGCCTCTCTTTTCTCCCCACTAACATTGGTGCTGGTTGTCCATTCTGCCTTGTGTCCCTTCCCCTCCATCGTTGCTGCCAGCTCGTGTTTAAAGCTCCAGCAAAGAAACCAAGGTATGAAGGGACATTACTTCTGGCAAATTATTCTCTGCCTCTGAATGCACCCAGCAGTGTGGACTCTTGCCTTCTGAGTTGGGAAACACCATTGCAGTTTGTACCTACTCTGCTTATGCAAGACTTTGGTTTTTCTGTTGCTAAACTGGCGGTTTGTGTTAGTGCAATGCATGAAAGAAAAACAGCACATACATGTATTTTAAAGTATCTTAATTAGAATAAATTCAGCACTGCTGATATCATCAGTGTGGTTTTTATAGCATGAAAACAAAACATTTGTCCTTTTTCATAGAGCTTTTTTTCCCTCTCTTTTTCTCTTAGGAGCAGAGGCTTATTATCACCTTTTCCACTTCTATATCCCACATGTGACTCCAAATCAAAGCCTGAGTTATATCACGTCTTGCCTGGAAGGGTCAGTGTAACATATCAAAACCAGCTTGACTTACATCTGCTTTGCAGATCATCACTGGCATACTTTTAAAATTGTTATATGCCTATAACAACGCCTTCCTCCCCTCCCCGAGTTCTCCAGTAATGTCAAGATTTATTGAATCTGAAGGTCCAGTTGTGACCTTGGCTCTCACTCGCTAAATCTGAACCTCTGGGGTCTATAAATCTTTGTGCATTGTTCAATTTATAGAAGTGAACATCTGCTTATCATACAATATTTAAGTTGCAGGTGTATTTTACCAGTAAAATAAACACATGAGTTCATGATTGCCTAGGCTATGGGACACTAGACAGATGTTGAAGAGATCGTGATGGTTTTGCCTGTTGGGAGAGCTGTCAGCAAGAGCACTCACTGTTGGCAGAGCTACTGGATGGCAAGGTAGCTCAGGGCTCTGCATCTACGAGAAGTGACAATGTCATAGCTTTTACCCCAAAACATCAGCTTTAGTCATCTTGCTGCGTGGACAGCAATATCTGGCTGAGCTGCACACAAATCATATAAGGGGAAAAAAATCTCATCTGCCTCTCCCACATCTAGTGGGAAAGGCATCAACCCATGTAAGGACGTTTTGCTTTCTGCTAACAACCTGGGGAACAAGAGGCAGAGTGGTGACTGCTCCCTCACTCACTTGACAAAAAACACAGCGCACAAGAGAACACAGTCTCAGGGAATATGATGAGAGAGGCTGAAGACTCCACAGTGTAAGGAAAGCATTACTCACCGCTGAAGAGAGAGACCAAGAAGAGCAGAAAGTATCCACCATGAGTGGAAAGGAATAAAGAAGAGATGACCATGCAATTATAGTCAGAAAGTCAGTGATGTCTGAGATGGGAAAAAGAGGGACAGCACAAAACTAAGATGACTTTGTGCCATGCAAAGGACATGAGCAGGACAGAGGATCTTACCCAAAAACTGAGGAAGCTAAGAGGGACAGCATTTTCACTCACGAAACAGGGAGACGATAAAATTAATTACTAGAATGATGGAAAATCATGAAAACATGAATTCAGTAATTGGAAGGGTTGTATATATCATAAAAAGTTGTAGTGGTACAGGGTGTATTTCACTTTGCTTTTATTCCTGCATGTCTCTGAGGGAGGCAGAGCCCTGCAATTAGACATGACCTCCTTAAGCCATTGCATGCGTTTTGGAAGGTGACCAGCTCAGTTCATTAAGCTGCCCATGAAGGAGAGCAGGAGGACATCCAGTTAACATAACAAAGCACCTGAATTAAAAAAAAAAAAATAATAAGTTCCAAAAGATTTTAACTCTACTCCTATCAAAACATCTATTAATATATTTCGAGACCTGCCTTAGCTGTTTTCTCCCTACTCCAGGCTAGTCTAACCCCAGCCATAATTTAGCATAAGGCATGAATATCTTCACTTACTTTACCCATAAAAGATGAAAATTGGGAATTTGTTCAGACTGCCAGGAATCTGGAATTTGTTGATGAATGGACATTTGGCTGAACATAGTGAATTCCCAGCTAATTGAAAGCAGATAACGAAAGTAATACATTTACCTTGAAAAACATAATTTTCTTAATAAATAATTGAAATGGCAATCTTTTGACAGATGAAATTAGAAAAAAATACTAAATAAATTTGGGATTAATTCGTGTCCTGTATATTATAGCATACTTAACAGACATACCTTATGAGGAGATTAAAAACTATAAATCTGGTTTTTAAGCACAGTCCTGGAGAGTACTTCAGTCTTGAAAGTACAAGAGCCATCCTGTTCATGGGAATGTGGTATTAGTCATCATCAGCCCGTGTTTCTGTCTCCAAATATCATACCTAGGAAGAAGAATGCAGAAGCTAGGGGGGAAAACAAACTCAGTAAAGCTTAGAAGGTAACCAGCCTGATAACAAACATTTGAATTAGCACCTTTGTAAGTGTTCACCCTTCTCATCTGCTTCCTCTGCATGAAGGTGGCCACCAAACCTGCTTCACATTGTACTGGTGGGAAGTGTGATTAGATATTAGACTTCAGTCAAGGGGCAATGATTTTCAGCTAAAGGGAGGTTAACAGCTGAAAATGGCTTGAAACACTTGCAGATGATCTGAGCACGCCCTCCATGTTAAGGAAAAAAATAGTGAAGGATCCAAACAAAAGCATATGGGTCCAAATATCCCAGTCTGGGTAGGGCTATGACTTGGCAATCATTCTGGATAGAGAAGCAGGTTCCTCCCATCTTTATGCAAGGGGACAAAATTAAACTGCAGATCTGAACTCCACTAAAGTGCAGAGTTTTCAAAGTGCAAAGGTGGATTTTTTCCATAACTTGAATTTGGCGGTAATAATTTGTTGTGGGATTGTGGTTTGATTGGAACAAAATGGTCACAAAGAGACACAAAACCTGACAATTTTTAATCACTTCAACTGCAAAACTTGGCTATATTAGCTCGAGGAGTTATTAATCTGGGCTAAGTTTGGAATTAATTTTCTATGAATTTGCTGCAGGTTGTGTTTTTGGGCCAAAGCCATGGGAAACTTGGTAGCTTCACACATTTTGAATGGGAGAAGGGGGAAAACCATGGTGATATTGCATGGGTTGTGTTTTAAGTCTTCATACTTCATGAAACTGGTGGCCTGCAAGGCCGTGTGAACTGAAAGAACAAGTCCTGCAACTGGAAACTTTATCACTAAGTGCAACAGATGTGCTCATGGAAGTATTTCATGTCAGATCAGCTCTTCAGCTGATAAACATCAAGAGGTGCATACAGCTTCTTCATAAAATCAGTGGGCAAGAAGTTCTATGAGGTCACAAAAGGAGTTGAAGGGTATGAAGAAATGGGATAGTTGGTTTTGAACATCTAGCTTCCTTGTTATTAAATGTTCCCTTATTTGCATATGTCTAAGTCCTGTGAGCAGGGGAAAATTGCCATACGCTCATACTGCTGAAAAGCTTGACAGTGGTGGCTGCACCAGCCAAGGCAAAACTTATTTTGTCTGTCTGTAAGAGCATGTAGCTGGGAAAAGCAAACAGTGACTTTGGGAATGTTTGAGCACCCCATTGTGTAAAGAACGGTCTTCCTAGTTGTCTCAGTGGTGAGACAGTCTGCTGGAAAACAGACCCATTGAAAGTGTGTTTGTCATTGTCGGCTCTCTGTTTTCTTGGATTTTTTAAGATTAGAATAACCCTGAGGGTTTTCTAGGCAGGTCTTCACTGTAACACAACCCAAGGGACTTACCTTGGTTTCTTCCTTCTTGAAATTTCCTAATTTTAATGTTTTACACTACTTTTTCGGGGGGGGAGGAAACCTTCAAGTTTTATTAGAAACTATCAATGATAAGAAGCCTATCGTTCAGTAATTCTGGCAGTTAATTATACTTCCTTCTGAAAAAGTGTCTTATTTCTGTCAGAATAAATCTAACTTCAGTATCAGACCATGAAATTTGTTAAATGTTCCTCCAGCATGTGAAGCAGCACACTTTTTGTAAAAGCTCTGCTGTCTGTGCAGCCGTAACTCATTAGTATCAAGTCACCCTTGGCCCTTCCTTTCAACGTCACATAAATAGAGTTCTTGAGTCCTTCAAAATAATGTGTGCTTTCCTATCTTTTAATCAGATTAGTGTGTTGTTTCCTGAATACTCTCAGGTTTTTTTTTTTTACAGGACACTTTTTCTGGAAGAGTCACACCATTGTGAAACAGAGGATACCTTACTCCTTAATGGACCCTGTGTTGCACAGCCGAAGGCTGTCTTTGCCTCGTTAGATGCTGAATTTGAATTCTGATGGCTTTCTACAAGGATCTGGAAATTCTTCAGAATCACAAATCTCCTCACTTGGTAAATCTGGCCTCCCTTGTTGTCCCTTACTTGTGCTGTGTCACAGTCATGAAGCAAACCATATTTGTCTCCCACATCAACTGTTACATCTTTGCCATTCCCAAGTCTCTCCCAGTCTTTGTCTCATTTGCCAGCTCCATCAGCAGGGAACAGTTGTTAAAGAACGAAGGGCCAAGAACCCAGGCTGTGAGATTGGCCAACTCACCAAAGACAGTTTTATTTGAGAACCGATAGGTAAAATAGTTGAACAGTACCATTTACATAAACATTACTACAATTACCAATTAAACTTGTGTGCTTTCCAACATTTTAAAATTATTTGGATAGGATCTGTTTTTAAGAAGTTTGTGGTAATTTCAATGTAATTCTATTTTTCCCTTTAATTCTCAATAGAGTCCCCAAATAACCATTCTATTATTTTGTTCAGATTGATACCAGGCTGAAAAGCCTATATTTATTCGCATCTAGTTACTCTGTTTAAGTGCTAGCATGACATTATCTTTCCTTTGAATCTCTAACTTCCCTAGTGTTCCAAGACTTATTCAAAATCAGCAGCAGGGGTTCAGTGAATATCTTTGCTTCTTGGATGCAAATCATTCAGGAACTGCCAATTAAAAAATTCTAAGTTTAGAAATTATTGTTACAAAAGCAAGGGTTGTTTTCCTTACATAAGATGCAATGCATTATCTGTCTTTCCCCAAATCTGAGTGGGAAATACTTGACTTGCTCAACATTTTTACTTGTTTGTGTTTATTATTAGCCGTCTTATCATGTCCATTTAGAAGCAGTGTCGTACTGGTTCGATAAATTCATTTATAACTAACATACATGTAAATATCCTGCTTTCTATGGGCGTCTACTTGTGTCTTTTTCTTGTCATACTTCTGTAATTTACAGTGTGTAATTCATATTCATTACCATCAATTTACTCTTCTTTTTTTGGTTAGTGACTTCTCTGGACTTAAGTCTTTCCTACAGATTCTCTACTTCTAGACATCAGAGCACCTGCCCAGAGAGACCCCTTATGAATAGACAGCAATAAGAAAAGCTTTGACCCAGCTCAAGCCTTATAGACACCAATAGTCACTCAATGGTGAAAGACATTCTTCATGAACCAGGATTAATTAATCTTAGTTGTCACTGATCCATCATTTAGTGGTTGTCAATCATTCATGTTTCTCTCTTTAAATTGTTCCTTGTGGTATTTTCAGTTTTCTGAAGCCAGGCTTTTCAAAATGCTCAGTTCTGACTGGAGCTATTTGATGATAATACCAACATGCACGATCCAAACATGATGGTTTATTTCTATGCAACCACTGTTTTTCCCCGTCTGATCTGCTGGTAACCTGTGAAGAAAAAAATCTAGCAGATTGTAAATCGCACATCAGATCTTCCACAGTATGTGTCATACGCTGCATGTATTTAAGTTATGCTATTTAAGTTATGTCTTCTGTATACATGGACATGCCATAAATGTGTTGGTAGATGCAATAGGAGATCTCTCTCTTGCACTACACAGGCTGCAGAACCCATAACAGCAGATTTTTGTCCCTATGCTTCATAATCCTTGGAGATAAATACACTTTTCCCTGCTGGCTTTGGAGTTGATGCTAGTTGTTACCATCTTCGGCACCATTTCTGAGGACACTAATCCATAACAATATGAGAACATTATTTCTTGAGTTGCTAAAAACTTGGAAGCAGGCCAAAACCCTTCACTGAAATAGTGCAAGTCCTCCTTAGCTTTTACTTAGCTGATCCTCCTGAAATACCCAATAAAGATTGATTTAAACATTCCAGCCATGGGAATCTTCCTGCTGGATTTCAGCGACAGAGACCAGGTCAAGCCTGTGTTTCTAAAGGAGCAAAAAATTGTTCCTAATTCACTATACAAATTGCAGAATGTCTTCTCTTTGTCTATAAAGATGTTTCTCTTGAACTTTCTGATTTGGTGCTAATGGAATGGTTAGATCTTCTCTTGTCACTTTTTTGCTCCAGTGTGCCATGAAGACTACTTAACCAGAAAGTCACCAGGAAGCTAACATCCTCAGGCAGAGGCTCCCCAGAATGCTGCAGCCCCTACACCAGAGAGCAGAGCCAACCGAACCACAATCTAATGATAGCTGCTTTTGGCATTTGAATATGGCCAGTGATAATTTTGCTTATGAAATAAAATTTCTAGTTCTTTCCCATGTAGCACAGGAGACAGTCTGTCTCAGTGCAGATTGAATTATTATAATGAAGCAGTCATCCTTTTGCTTCTAATCTATCCATACTCTGATGGGGATTTGCCAAATGATAAACAGAGACAACAGCAAATGAGGCTAAGATATTGGCTGGTTTCCTCCAAAAAGTCCCCTCAGGTCTTTACAGAGGCATGAAAAGAGAGTCTAGGTTGGACCAATATTCTGTGTTAATTAGAATGAGGATAAAGAGATGAAACGTGAGGTTATTCTTCTTTGAATGCCTAATTCACTCATTGCATTTGTTGGAATAGTCTGGCTGGTTTTCATATTGATATAATGGAAAAGTGTCATTTTTTTAACATTCCCAGCTTTATTTCCTTGTTTATATTCATTTTTGAGTGAAAACCACAGAAAGACTAAGTTAACTGGAAACAAACCAGCCATCTATTAACAAAGTCTTATTCTGTCTTTTTTGTGTGTTTGTTGGATGATAATGTTGAGGCTGGGGCCAGTCATCTTAAAAATCACTCTCCAAAATGAAAACAAGTTGTACTGGGGCTGATGGCCTCCTCTGACTGCAGGGGTGGATTCTACCTGAAGCGAGTAGAAACACAGGGCACCATTCATTTCATGTGGCTTTAGGAAGTAAGAAGGAAGCTTTTGTCATCAGTGGAGAAGAGCAGGTTTGTCTGGAGCCTCAGTCTTCCTTTCCAAGAGCAGGTGTCCATACAATCTTCAGTTTTAATTAACCATCACTACTCATTCTCGGAAGGTTTTGCTCTGTGAGCAGTGCTGGACCCCTCAGCTGGACTGTCCTAGGTGCAGAGTCCTGCCCCAGCTGGGTAAGGTTGGCAGAGTGTAGGTCTAAGCCAGCCTATTGTTTTGCACAGAAATTGAGGTGATTTTATCCATTTCTTTACATTTCAGAGTTCGAACAATGCAATTCTCACACCCTTTCCCTTCCAACTGTCCCGCCAGACTCTTCAGCTGTTTGGGAAGTTATTATACTTGCAAATACATTTATTACTTTGACTTTGGCATTGTCATTAGAGCCCTGGCTGTACATCTGAACTATTACCCCAGCTCAGTTTACCTTCTTGTAAACTTTGCTGATATCTGAAGTGTTGGATGGGTCCTGTGTAAAGCATATTGTCCTATCAAAACACATTTAAAGAGTCTTGTAAACCCTGGAGATTAACCCCAATGTTTATGGAGAGTTATAGATGTTAATTCTTGCATACTTGTCATTCCAGAGCATGGCCTGGTGGCAAACATTCTTGCTGCCCCACAGCATTTACGTCAGTGGGATTTGTCCATGCTCCATTCCTTAGGACAGAGGAAAGAAATGGTGGGAAAGTGAGGGATATGGGCCTTTACCATCCTGGTCTACATTCACCGGTCATAAAATCTTATAGCTATCTCATAGCAGGAGACTTCAGACTGGAAATAGAAAGAGGACCTTTCCCAGCAGACAGTTTTGGTTAAGAGCATATTGGTAGGATGTGGTCTTGTTGTGCTGGAAGAAGAATTTTCTCTTTCAGTTTTCAATAATGCTCCTGTAATGAGACACATCTGTATATGATCTCTTCTCCTCATTGTCTTGCCAGACACATTGGCTTGGCAGTAGCAACCCTGTGAACCTTCAGCTTTCTCATCAGCCCTAGCCATCTGCCCAGCACCTATCATCTATTTCTCTTCTAGGTTTAGCAGACTTTTCACACCTGCAAGCTTCCTTCTGGTAGTAAAATAGTAGATGAAAAAGTGATTAACTAACTCAACTGTTTGGTGTGACTGTAGTAAAATATGTTCTGTGTGTTCATATAAATCTGTATATATATTGGTTCAATGCATTTGCTGGGGAAGGGTGCTTGTATACCTTTTCATACGTGCACACACCCACAGTTTGGAACATATTTATATGGGTAAAATAGATCTGTGTAAATTCAGCGTGCCTGAGCTGACACCTAACTATACCACTGCCTTTGTTTATATATCGAACAAGGAACTTTTTAGTTCTCTACAAATCTAATCCCAGCAAATTTTGATGGAAAAGAAGGTGCATTTTGAGTGTTATCCTTTCTTTAAGAGATAACAGATATTTCAGTTATGACAGTGGCACCATGGCTAGCTTAAGAATTTGAACTTTATGAATAGATGGGCTCTTTGAGGAGAAGTGAGGTTTATGAGAGAGACCACCACGACAAAACCATGAAAGGAGATTATGAAGGTGGAAAGGTATTACATCTCTGTCTTCCTTCCTGATGTTGATACTGTCTTCAGTAGAATAAGTCTTTGTTCTTTGGTTTGTTTGTTTGTTTGTTTGTTTGTTTTGGGGGGGCTAATTTGATAAACAGTTACCATTAATAAATGAATTTGTACTATCACCCTCTTAATTTGACAGTCTTCTGGATTCTAAATTTTGGCTGACCACCTTGATTGAGACAAGTGAGATAGATTGAATCACAGAATCACAGAACAACCAGGTTGGAAGGGACCCATCGGATCTTCTAGTCCAACCATTCCTATCTAACACTAAACCAAGTCCCTCAAGACCTCATCCACCCGTGTCTTAAACACCTCCAGGGAAGGTGACTCAACAACCTCCCTGGGCAGCCTATTCCAATGCCCAATGACCCTCTGCGTGAAAAACCTCCTCCTAATCTCCAACCTAAATCTCCCCTGGCGGAGCTTGAGGCCATTCCCTCTCATCCTGTCCCCTGTCCCTTGGGAGAAGAGGCCAGCTCCCTCCTCTCCACAACCACCTTTCAGGTACTTGTAGAGAGTAATGAGGTCTCCTCTCAACCTCCTCTTCTCCAGGCTAAACAACTCCAGCTCTCTCAGCCGCTCCTCATTGGACATCCTCACATTAGCCAACTCAAACCCTATTTTTTGGTTAAAGAAAGATTCTTTGCTCTATAAAGTGCTTTATATAACTGGGAAACGAAGAGGCAATAATAGCACAATGAAGAGAAAGGCGACCAGACAGTCTTTTTAGGTTAGACTGCTATTTGACACAGCTGGGCTAATAATTAGTCAGTAAAAATTGATTTAAATAATTTATTATCTTTTTTTCCTTCCTAGTATGTTTCCAAGAGAGCTCATTATTTTGAACACATTCATTAATCAACAATTCTTTCTGAATAACATTTGAAAAATAATTCTTACTCTCTTGGCCTGGAATAGGACACTGCAAGTAGTTGATATTTACAATTCTTTGGTTGCTTTGCCATGTAGTGTGCTTCTGCTATCCGCCTAGGGAAGTGCAACTTAAAGAGTCAGGCTTCCAGTAACTCTATCCATTATCCAGTTATACCTATGATGTAGCACAGAGGAAGGCATACCCACCTGTATAAGAAGATCTTGTGTGTCACATAGATGGTAAAAAAGACATACTTCCTTTGGTTTTGGAGCATGCTGGTGCCCGTGGTTTCTAGTTGCAGTTAAATGGATGATGTTGAGGCTCTGGAACGAGTCCAGAGAAGAGCAATGAAGCTGGTGAAGGGGCTGGAGAACAGGCCTTATGAGGAGCGGCTGAGAGAGCTGGAGTTGTTCAGCCTAGAGAAGAGGAGGCTGAGAGGAGACCTCATTGCTCTCTACCACTACCTGTAAGGAGGTTGTAGAGAGGAGGGAGCTGGCCTCTTCTCCCAAGTGCCAGGGGACAGGACAAGAGGGAATGGCCTCAAGCTCCACCAGGGGAGATTTAGGCTAGACATTAGGAGGAAGTTTTTGACAGAAAGGGTGATTGGGCATTGGAATAGGCTGCCCAGGGAGGTGGTTGAGTCACCTTCGCTGGAGGTGTTTAAGGCATGGGTGGACAAGGTGCTGAGGGGCATGGTTTAGTGTTTGATAGGAATGGTTGGACTCGATGATCCGATGGGTCTCTTCCAACCTGGTTGTTCTATGATTCTATGAAATCTTTGGAAACTCTTTCCCTTAATCTCTTCACTGTGGTCAGCCACAATTAATGAATATGATTAAGAGAAGTTTGTGAAATAACTCTTGCCTCCATGATGACCTGTCTGTTTGTCTCCAAAATTTGATTGTGCTCCCAAACTGAAAAGCTAAAAAGATACCCTTGCGAGGAGTCACAGGTACCTGGCACCAGGTGATGTCAAGCACAGGCACTTACACAGAAGTTCTCTCTTACATGTTAAGTTTAGAAATTCAGTGTAGAATTTTATGTGCATGGTGTGACAAGTGTTTGATGTTTAATGAGGGTGTTTACAGGCATTCATAGCATCTGAATATATTGTGTAATATACAAATCAATCAATAAAGCTATGGAAACAGTCACCTTTAAATATCTCCCCTTGTAAGATTCAGAAACAGACACACCATCATCTATATCAATTGAGAAAAAGGAATTTTAAAGTCATTTTACACAGATGTAGCATGCAGCTAGTGTTTTTTCCCTGATAATTAGTTCATTCAGTAATACCAACTACCTTATGGTAACCTAGTGTTTCTAAAGGCAAGATTTACCCTGTCTTGTCAAAAAAGAAAAAAAAGAGAAAAAAGAAGATTTGAACAGAACATCATCTATGGTTCATTTCTTAGTGTTTAAAACTGCATCTAATGTACCTTGCAGAATGATTATTGGGGCATTCATGAGAAGACTACCTCCTGGTTGCTCTACTAACCTTTAGGTGCATCCTCAAGTTGGACTGATTTTTAACTCCTGAGAGGAAATATGAGTGCACATGGTGTTTCAGGCCCTCTTTATAGAGGAACCTGTGAGCAACAATGCAAAACAACATGAACAGTCGTGTGGGAACTGCATGGAAATGTTACTCATTATGGTTGAATGTCACTTCTTCCTCTTCCACAGCATCTAATTTAGGAAATTTGCCTCACATAGGGGCAGATTCTGCGTTATGCTGACCCACATACCAGCATCCAGAGCACAAGTTAACAGTGAAAGTCAAGCCATAGCATGAGGAAGGATCTAAAGACAGTTTTACCTTTGGAGGACTAAGACATTTGAATTTGTTCTCTCAAAAAGCTAGAACGCAGGGAGCCAAAATTGCTTCATCTTGGAGCAGCACAGTGTTGGATGAAGACGGTCCCTCCACAGAGGGAGAATAGGAAAAGATCCCCTGCACAATCATTCATTCATTTCATGCATGACATGGGATGACTGCTAGCTTTGAATAACAAATCCACTCATTGCATTTGCTTATGGGAGGTCACAGCAGTGGCCAACTTGCTGTAGGGTGTGGACCAAGGAGATGCGTACGTTTCCCATGGCTGTGTGCCGTCTTTCCAAGCACTATAGTTGGACCCTGTGGCTACCAAAATAGCAGCTAGGCATGGGATAAGTGTGCTGCACCTTGCCCAAGTGAAAAACCTCCCCCTGCTAGAAAAGAGAGAAACTATATAACTGGTAAACGGTGCAGGCACAGAAGGCTGGGAAGTTTTGCTTGTGTTCTGGGAACCATAGTGGCCCCATGGGGTTGGTGTTCTCATGGGGTTGGTGTCCCTGCTGTTTTTCTCTCAGTGGAGTTAATTTAGACTTTTGTTTTGAAAAAAAAAGAAAAAAAAGTTCAGGTCCTACAGCATCTGTTTGAGTGGGAATTTCTTCTGTGGTCACAGCAGGTCTTTGTGGGAGCAAAGGTGGCCATGGTAGTACTTGCAGTGATAGAATCATAGAATCACCGCGTTGGAAGAGACCTACCAGATCATCGAGTCCAACCATTCCTACCAAATACTAAACCATGTCCCTCAGCACCTCACGTACCCATCCCTTAAGCACCACCAGGGAAGGTGAATCAACCCCCTCCCTGGGCAGCCTCTGCCAGTGCCCAATGACCCTTTCTGTGAAAAACTTCCTCCCACCACAGGGCTGACAGCACAGAAACCTGCAGCAACCAGCCTCGGCTGCCCAGGAGCTACTACTTGCTATTGCACATGCCCAAAGGGAGAGGAAAAGCCTCGAGGCTGCTGCGTGGGCTCCCTGTGCAAAGGCCTTGTGATGAGGTGGCTTTCAGCATTACGGAGAGATCCTGAAACTTCAGGAATTCCTACTCACTAACAAATGTACCTTGAGTGGATCTGGTCTATTTCTTCCTCAGTGAAAAAAAGATATAATGTTGTTGATTTGGTCTATAAAGAAGACTAATTGGAAAGAAAGTAGTGGAGCTGAGCGGCTTGCAAGCTGAAGCAGCCCACAGCTATTGAGTTCAGTTTGGGTAAGGGATTGCTTGATTGTGCTGTTACTGGAAAACATGGTATGAGTGGCAGTTCAAGTAATTGGTTATAAAGCCTTGAGAGATACTGGGTTCCCACCAGCCGTAGGCTCCACTATATCTGCTGAAGAGAGGGAAGCCTTGGGATGATGGGGTAGGGGTGGGGGAAGGCATGTGGGAGTGCTGACTGCATAGCAGAGACTGGTAAATGTTGCAAACCCCAAGGATGCCGGGTACACCACTGGCCACTCAGCAGTGGGAAAGCCAACTGGTATTTCTGTCAGAAGTGCAGGCTGTTTGTGGAATCCCAGGCTGCAACATCACCAAATGAACAAAAAGTGGCAGCCTCAAATAAAAACAAAACTTATCTTGCTTAGAAACATGCCTCTTCACCTTTCTGCTTGCGAGGTTGTTGAGATTATAGCCCACAATGACAGCCACAGAAGCAGCAACTAGTAACCCATGTTTTGTGAGGAAGGCCCCGTGTGACTTGTTTTTTGTCCTAAGCATTTGCGTGTTTCAATTAGTTTCTGACTTGAAAAATGTGTTGCTTGTTTGTAAAATGGATTCTTTCTCCTATACCTGAGCTTGTGGTGCAGGGCTTTATTTGGCTGAACACAGCAAGAGCTGGCTGCTGGTAGGCTGGCTTGACTTCAACATTCATCCCTGCTCCATCCTGCTTGAGCTTTGGTTAGCACTGAATGAGCTGTGGTTAGCTGGGGTCAACCTCTGCTGCTACTCCTCTTTGGCTCTGTGTGGGGACTCCTTTGGACAAGCAGCGCTGCAGGGACACACAAGCCAGCTTGTCTGGTGTGAACCCTGAGTGTTGTTTTCCTGCTTGGATGAGCACAGCAGAAGGAAGAAGGTGCAGATCATGGGAAAATGGTGAGAACCTCCCTTGATGAGTCAATTACTCAGATTTTCCCGCTCTGATCATGTCAGATGCCTCTCTCAAAAAACTAACTCACACTGCTAGGAGTTTAATTTTAGGCTCATGCCTCCCACATGTGGCTTTTTTACTGTGGGAAGCCTTCAGACATATCACACTTAATCTGTTTATCCTCACTCATTTTCTTGCCATGCTCGAAATTTGTTTTTAATCAGAGAGCAACTTTTGTGTCTCATGCACTCACCCAGCTAAATGATAATGTGCGGTTCCACTCCAAGAAGTAGCTATGTGCTTGCTGCATCAGTTTAAAGCTGGGCCTGCCAAGCTGAGTGGCAAGATGGCATTTTCTTCTGCTATCCTCCAGCAGCCAACACAATTCTGAAGCAGTAAAAATAATTCTATTTTATTTTATGACTTGCCAATGGCAGATAAATTCCCAGTCTATGGCCAGCTGTGTAGTACTTTGCGGATGTTTGTAGGACTTCTAGAAGACAAGACATATCTCCTGGATATAGTAAGGACAGAAAGAGTCACGTTAGAGTGACACTGTCCATCTCCATCTGCTCATTAGAAAAATCCACAGGCCAACAGTATCCTGGGCTGCATCAGAAGAAACTTGGCCAGCAGGTCAGGGAGGGTGATTCTGCCCCTTTATTCCTCTCTTGTGAGACTTCATCTGGAGTATCATGTCCAGTTTTGGAATCCTCAACATAAGAAGGATATGGAGCTGTTGGAATGGGTCCAGAGGAGGCCTACAAGGATGATCCAAGGGCTGGACCACCTCCCATATGAGGACAGACTGAGATGGTTGGGGCTTGTTTAGCCTAGAGAAGAAAAAGCTATAGGGTGATCATATAGTGACCTTCTAGTACCTGAAAGGAACCCACAAGAAAGCTGGAGAGGTACTATTCATAATGGCTTTTAGTGATAGGACAAGGGGCAATGGCTGTAAACTGGAGAGGGGCAGATTTAGACTAGTCATAAGGAGGAATTTCTTCATGATGAGGGTGGTGAGGCTGTGGCACAGGTTGCCCAGGGAAGTTGTGGATGTCCCATCCCTGGAGATGTTCAAGGTCAAGTTGGATGTGGCCTTGGGCAGCCTGGGCTGGCGGGACATGTCCCTACCCATAGCAGGGGGGTGGTAACTGGTGATCCTTAAGATCCCTTACAACCCAAACTATTCTATGATTCTATGATTCTATGATTCTAGTTCCGTAAACCTCGAAGTCAAACTGGAGAAAGAACCAGATTAAAATAAAATACACTCTTACTTTTCAAATACACTCTCACTTCTCTTATAGCCATTGAAACTGAGATGGAGAGAAAGGATAATGTTTGCCCACAACATGTAAGTGTACTAAATGAATCTGCAGGCTTTTAGGGCAAATAATATCTGTGAAAGCAGCTTTGTAAATACATAAGGAAAAACGGTGTCTGTGGATTTTTTTGTTCAGCCATCACATTTTAATCTTCTCCTTTACTTCTGTCAGCCATGTCAGGGAATGTTGACTGTGTTGGGAATACCTGACACACGCATCAGGTATTTTCCATGTCAGAATCACCACTTAGGAGATACCATTATGTTTTTCAGCACTCGCTTTTATCTGTTAGTGAAAGAGATGAGTGAAAGAATCTACATTCCCAGCAGAGCTGCCAAGATGGGATGGACATCCTGAACAGACAGTCTCGTCACAGATGCTGCCAGACATCAGTGTTTTAAAACTGCTTATCTTTCACTTTCCATTTTTGCATACAAAATACTCTGCAAAAAGTACATGTCCTGGAGGGACCAAGGACTTGGTGAGACATAACCGTATTTATTTTATCTTTTACCTCCCATCCCAGCCTCTTCATTTAATTTCATCTTTGCTCTGACTTATAAGAGGCATTTTTCTGCATGACCAAGTTTTGCTGCACTAACATTTGTCTGGTCCATCTCTGATCCTTGGAGCATCAGGACATGGGGGACTGAGAGGAGCTGAACTGCAGAGCTGTAGTGTGACACTGCTGGTGCTTTAGGGGATGATGGGACACACACAGGTTACTGTTTCACTCAGCTGTAGATGCAAAGACAAGCTTTAGCTTATCAGTGTTTGAGCAAAGTCTAGGCCTAGTGCTTCTTAGCTTCTTGAAACCTTGATGCTGCCTCGGTTCTCATGTGGCAGCTGGAGCAGACTAATTAAAAAAATTATCAGCACTTTGCTTTCCTGGAAGGTACTACAGTCATGGGACAGCTGGGAAAGTGGTGGTGTTGCAAAAATCACAGACTGACCACAAGGAGAATGGAAGGAAAGAGATGCTTAGTCAGATGGTTTGCTCTTCCCTGCTGAAGAGGTACCCAGGTATTAATTCAATGTGTCTCCGGTGCAGTGACAGACAGTTCAGGGTTTGACTTCTGTCAGCACCAACATAATTCTATTACTACTTCTTTGTAGGAGTAACCGTGAAGGCCTCAAATCACCTGACACTCCACAGGCAGGAGTGTCCATAATATCAATAAAACTTCTAGAACAAGGATGAGATTTTTTTTTTCTGAGTTTCAGACAGAAATGGAAAACATATCTTTAAACTTTTATCTTCTTATATGTCATTAGCTAAAGTGGTTATAGTCCTAGGATAAAATAAAATATCCTTAAGGCCTCTTTAAGTTCATCTTACCCCATTTCAGTCTCATGAATCAAAAAGCTTTTCCTATCATAATAAATCTTTGTGCCAGAATTAATTTTACAGATAAATGTATGAATATGCTCTTCCTGAAAAATCCACAATTACTAGAAAACACAGAGAGGCTTTGAAGGATTAAAGCAGAACATGGGACCTACAAATAGTGCTTGCTAATAAGGGTTTTTTTCAGTTCACTGGCATTACTGAAAGAATTGAAACACAGTTTGTTTCAGGTTGCCCCAAAATGAGAATATTCAAAGTGATTTGCATGAACAGAAGAATGAAAAAAAAAAATTTGTGGCTGAACAAAACGGTTTATTGTGCCTGGAATCAAACATTACAAGTATTAAGTGAAGCTGGAACCCTGTTTTTTGTCATGAAAGCACAGCATTTAATCCTAAAAATATTAATATTCTATTGTGTTTTCACTTTGTCAGGGTTTTTTAAGGTCTTATTTTTCTCACCAGTCCAACTACATATAATTGGTCATAAATTAGAACTTATTTTTGTCGGACTGTGTCAGGGAAAAATCTATAGTCATAAATACCATCAATCTGTCTAGTCAGAAATCATGAATGTTACCTGCTTCTAATTTGTATGATAACTGTGATTCACTAATGACATGCAACTGTGAGGAAATTATCATGAACTCTCAGTCTTACAGCAGACCTCTTCAGTTACTGTACTAAAAAAAAAAAAAAAAAAAAAAAATAAGCAAGCAAGCATCTTCTCTACCTCTTTGGAAGAAAAGGTTTGCCTGGCATGAATAAGTTTGTAGACCTCAAGTGAAACAGTTCTTCAGTGTTGTAATCAACTAGCATTTTTAATGTGGGAAAACCCCTCCTCCATGAGTCTTACCTAAAATACATTATAAACCAGACCTTTTCCATCCAATCCTGAGTTTATGCAGAAAGATACTGAAAGTCCATAATACATGTTATTTCACATCATAACATGCAGCACATGCGCTAAGTTATTTGCCCCACAAAGACCTGTAGTTTACCATGTATTGAGCTCAGTAATATTTTTTTTTTTGTTTTTTTTTAATTTGCTATGTGCATGGTTGCGAAAGAGCCAGCACTTTCTGATCTGTGAGAGCCTTGCATTTGAGAGCCAATATGGGAACAGAATGCTCATATAACGGGAAATGAATTTATCTGTCAACTTCATATTTCTTTCTGGCATATTAATGCATATCATGGGGCGAGATCTTCAACTGATGCACATTAGGCCCCTGAGTATTTCCTCTGTAGTGTACTGTGTAGTCCCACAGTTGTAATGCAACAACAAAACAAACCCACTACGCCTGGAGCAACTGAAGTCTTTCATAACCCACAATATGAGCACAATGGTGTTGTCAGGACTGTCAAAGCAGCTGTGCATGCTCCCAACCCCCGGGAAGTTCCATGTCGTGCCTCAATCAATGAAGATAAGGACTTTTTGAGAGTCAGCATTTGTATTAATTAGAATAACTGCGATGCTTGTCCGTTTTTATCTTTTGATGTCTGTCATTCATGGCCACATATGCTTAAGCTGGAGAGTTTTCTTTTGAAAGCCTGCAGTGCTGTTTGTTTCTTGGTATTTTCTCACAGGACTAGCACCTTGGGCATAGTGGAGGAGCATTTTCAGAGAGTTACTCAAAGTCTTTTTTTTGCTGGAGATTGTATACAGCCATAGGAAACACAGAAGAGAGCATGGAAAAGAAGAAGATATTAAAAAGACTATCATATACCTCTTTTCCATTCTCAGGAACCCTGATTGTCTGGGATTTTGGTCAAGTAGATGACGGGACCATGAAGTCATAGACAGGGAAGGCGGGTAGATGTCCCAGGAGGTCAGTGGGACTATTACCTGTTCTAAAGCTAGCCCAAATGTAACTGCATCGTTCCTGTCAGCCTGCTCATTCGTAAGTATTTTGGACTATCTCCACACTTCTGCGCATGAAGTCCCTCAAAGATCCCCAACATAGACATCCCATGCGAGCAAGTCTGTGAATCCCAGCATTTAATGTTGCACTGAGTGTTATTTACAGCAGAGCCATTTTTCTAGCTTAAACGAATTATTTCTTCATCTTTTCCCCCATAAATTATGCATTTCAGTCCCTCACAGTTCCTCTCTCCCCCCTTCCCTATGTGTTCCCATCTGCCTGCTTCCTCTGCAGAGCCTGGTGCCAAGATCTAGGCACAGGGCTGCTGCTCAGGGCTCCTCAATACAGAGTAGAGCGGAGCAATTGTTTACAGCACTAGCTGGCTTGTCCCAGAATGACATTTGCCTTTTTTCCAACAGTATCACTTTGTTGATTTGTGCTTTCTACCCAATTCACACTGGCCCCTGGACCAGTTTGTGTAGCAGCCCTGTCTGTCTCACCAGCATGCTCTTCTTCTGGTCACCTGAGACCTGAGTTTTCCTTCCTGAATGCTGCCCTGCATGTCTGTCTCACTGAGTTTCACCTTACTGACTTTTATCTTATTCGGACTGTTCTGGATTCTAGTTTTGTCTGAGAAGGTCCTGTTCAGGTCCCTCTGGACTTCCACTGTTGAAAATATTATTGAAGCCAAGACATGAGGTTTGACACACAAAAAAGCCCAAAACCCCAAAACAAAGACTGTGCCTGTAACTATTTTTATTTAAAAAATTAAGATAATAAACCACAATCACCTTCAAAAGAATTCCCTTCTGCGTTGACACAATGCCGCACATGATGCTGCCAGTGTTCAAAGCAATTCCACGAATCATTTTCTGAAAAGCTGTTGAAGATCTCTGTCACTTCTGCTTTTCCATCCTGTACCAATAAAAAACAGGTTACTTTGAGCAGCAACCTAATCTTCGGGATCTCTTGACTGTCAGCCTTAGTCAATAACTGAAAAGTTTCCATAGTCGATTTCACAAGAAACTTGTTGTTAACTTACTGTTCACTCGTTTTGTGGTTGAGGGTAAGAAAATGTCTATATTTGAACATGCAAATATAGACACACATGCACTTGTATTGAGTGAAGTGATTGAGCTGAGCCTTGTCTCACTGTGACAGGTTAGACCATGTTTTATATCCTTGTCTTTGTCTCTCCCTGTCCACTCTTAGTTCCCAAGCTATAGAGTTAGTGTCAGGGCTTTTTATGTTGGACCTCTCATAACACACTTACAGCATACCCTCACTCACTAGCCCTGTGACCCTGCCAGAGAAGGAAACTTGATTTGCTGATGCAATTTGCTTTTCACAAATCCATATTAGCTGTTTCCCCTCCCCTTGTTATCCTCTAAGAGTCGAAGACTGATTGTCTAATAATTTGTCTGACTGTTTTTCAGGGTGTCAAACTTTTACTGCTCCAGCACGGTCCAGGTGGTCTTTCTCTTCCTGTCTAAAACCAGGTACCATGCTTTGCCCTCAGCTACCGAATCCCACATCTCAAAATTCATTCACACTGAGCTTATTGGGAGTGCTCTCCATGGGATTGCCAGGAGCACCAGCAGAACACAATGAGTACCTGGCCAGTCCTCTAGGTAGATCTACATACACTTACTGGCCAGGTTTCAATGAGCCATCTGTTCCCAAAATGCAGTTTGCTGCTCTCCAATACGCAGTAAAAGTGGTGCCATAGGGGAAAAAAGGCTGGTGCAAATAAATCAAGTCAAAATCTACTGTGTAATTCTAGGAGCTGAATTTGTCCCATGAGAGATGGGTCTCTGAATATGGGTCTGGGAGCCATACTAGAGCTGACCAACAAACCATTGTTTTTTGCCATATTTTTGGGAAATGTCATAGGGAGTTAACTCATCCAAAATAAAAGACAATTATTGCACAACATCCTTGCATTCACATTTTCTTTTTTAAGACTTCTTCTAGTGAAGTTCTCCCGTCTTCCCTTGGGATTCACGGCTAAGTTTTCTGAATATGAGAATGATGCAATTTCCTTGATATTAGTCAGGTGCCCCAGCCACCTAATCCTTTGCTACTTGCAACTACCCACCTGACTTAGATCCCTGTCCAATACCTTTTACAGATGCCTTCTTTAAAGATAAACATATGTTACAATAAGAGTACTTGGTCCTCACAGGCCTTCACAATCGTTAACACTCATCTGGATCTATGCAAGATCATTTTTATGACTATAATTTTATTTCCATAAATTTAAAATCCATACCTGGGCTGTGGGATTTTATCACAGGTAACTAACACTTTTCTTTATGAATCTTACCATTGGTGCGCTTAACTGTAGTGCAAAGTACAAAGCACAAGATAAAATTTCTTTCCTGAGGGCCATATGGTAAAAGAATAAAGTTCTGACTTAAAGCCATAGCCTTGCAGAGTACCTTAGTCAACAAGCCACTGTTAGATCATGGGATAAATATCAACAAGTTCCAGAGCATTGTTTAAGCCTGTTGCTATAGCAATTTGAAATTTTGTTCTATCACCTACTTAAAAAGAGGGATGAAACAATACCTTGGCATTTAATTCATCCCAAATTTACTGTGTTGGCAACACTCAAAGCAGAATCATTTGCTTTTAAAATAAAATTGGAGCATGGGAATCTCTGCACAAGCTTCCACCCTGAAAATGATTTTTCTGTATTAATGGAGAAGTTCAGTCTTTCCCCTGCTCACTCTGCCGATGCTTTAAGGTTCACAGCCTCAAACCAGATGACACTGCCTATTTTTGGAGTCATATAACTTTATAATTTCGTGTGAAGGGTAATTGTTTTAATGGGTAGTTGCAGAAGGGCATGGGGTCATGTAGCGAGCTTTCCTGAGCAGCGAACGTCAAGGCTCTTAAGCGCAGTGCAGGAAGGCATGTATCATCTATAATGTATGGATGACCCCTGAGCAGACTTTCTGCAGGGTAAAAAGATAATGCAAGTGCATCAGGGAACAGCAGAGGCAAAGGTCAGGAACCTGGGCAAACCTGAGGGGACTGGATTAGTTGTAAGATGTGACAAGGGATCAAGTGTTGATGTCTATCCAAATTACTTCTTCATAGCTGTAGCAACTGTGAGGCTCGTACACCTTAGCAGGGACCCAACAAACTCACTGGCAATAATTTTTCCTTGTTTCTTGTGCATGTCCTTCTATAATTCTAGTAAAACACAGCACAATCTTCTGAGAATGCATCGGTCCTCTCCTGCATGTACAAAGTTGCTGTAAAAAGTGTATAATTTGAGAAAAAGGCTTTTCTCTAAAACATTCTTTTGCCCCTCAGTTTTTTTTTCCTGTTACCTTTATAACCACTTAGAGGTGTTCTGCTAGGTAACTGCTTAGGATTTTACAGTTATTCTTTCTCAATACAAAGCTGTAGCTTAGCATGCTAAGGTTCTGGAAAGGAAAGTGCTTTTCAGCCCGTAATACACACATTGCACTGGTCTGTAAGGCAGCAGATGGGTGGTCTGTGGATGGACAAAAGAAGTAAGAGGATCAAAGGACGCCCATATACATCCAAGAAACAAACAAACAAACAGGAGGGGTGGGGGGAACAGACATTAAAATTAACATTTGAAGTTTAGAATCAGTTGCATTTGGCTGCAAAGGAAAAGCAAATTGGCAGCGCTACACAAGCCAGCTCTTGAAGTTTTTGTTAAGATGATGCAGAGCTTTCAGAATAAGGAAAGATGAAAAGAACTCTTGGGCAGTATTGCCCGCACTCTTGCATAAGAGTTACGGAATGCGCACCACCACCATGTGAAATTTGGTACAGTGCCTTTCTCTAAATGTCTGGGGGTAGTACAATTATTGTTGTGTCTTTGATTTGGCACCACAGTGTAAAGTATTAAATAGATGGCTATATGCTCTGAAGTTACTGTGCAAAGGCATTTGGTGCCAGACAATGCTCGCACGAGCCAGAATTTGTCATTATGATGGGTATGGCTACCTGCCTGGGCACACTCGCTGTCTCCATGACTCTCTGCAAGAGCAATCCCGGAAGGATTAAATCTTTCTATTGACAGTAACTGACTCACACACCTGGGTCTGGCCTTACTCTGAACAGCATTTCCCTCTTCTCAGTGCTCATAAACTGGATGGTTAGTGCTTGGCCCACAGCTTGTTTGTCAGGTACTGGGACCCTTTTTTTTCCTGAGTGTGTGGCCAAAGAGCAGCGATTGTGCCTGGCCTGGTCTCCAATGTGTCGTTAGGCTGAAATTGTTTCTCATGGCTCTGGTGACTTGCTGCTGTTGTGGTGACAGCCCTCAAGATCCACTAGATGTCACCTTTTTTTAATTTCCTTTTCTTTTTTTCCACCTTGCAGTCCTGGCAGGTATAAATCTTCTACCCAAGGCTCACTAAGCAAGCTTTTCTTTTATCAAGGAAGTGGTTTGTCCCCTCCTCTGTGCTGATCTTGACATGCAGCACCCAGAAATGAAGACATCCTGGTGGAGGGAGTGGAAGGTATAGGAAGGAAACACTCTGCTCTTACCCTGATGACTGCTTGTGCTCCACAACTGCCATGAACACCTCCGAGAGCAACCCCCCTTCCTGAATTTAATGCGAGGCAGGTAAAGAGAAATTCAAATGGTCTTGCTTGCACCTACAACTGCTTTGGAAAGTGCCACACTGCAGGTGCAACTGAAAGGTTTGGACCAGTTTTTTTAATCATCAACCCCGAAGCACTGTTGATGGGGCTGCTGGTGAGATTGACAGCTTGGTGATGGGCCAACAAATGCTTTTGCACATTCATTAGGTCTCCTCTTTGCAGGGTCCCCCATATAGTTCTCATCTGGATCCTTGCACTCAGAGTTTATAAATATTTGAAAAGTGACATTCTACTTATTTTTGCATGAGTTAAGTGGTCTGGGCAATAGTAAACTGTAGCTACTTACAGCCTGGAAACTTCAGTAGTTTATGACTCCTCACCTTCTTCTTCCATGGAAAACAATGGTTCACAATTTCATTCAGCATTATGTACCATGTCCTTCTCCAAGCTCTGTCAAAAACTGCCTGTTGAAAAAGGGTCTGGGGACATTTTCTACATGCTGTGATTTGTCTACTTGCCTGCATGGTGCAGCCACCTTGAAACTTTTAAGTGGTTGCAAAGGAGTTGCCTCTGAATCCTTCCCAGAAACGACAAATATAAGTAACCTATCCACAGCTATTTTCAAAAGCTGCCTGTGATTTTTACAATAATATGCAGTTTCTAGACCAAACCTCTTGGCATAAACTAGGAGAGTGCCAAATACCCAGTTATCCAAACCAGTTGCGCATGTGAGAGGAGTTACACCACTGAAGACAGTTATGATCTTGCTCTTGCCCAGCAAATGTTGGACTAATTTAATTCTACACTGTTCTTCTGGATGCGCTGTTGCCTTCGAGCTTAACGCTTATCTTTGCTCTTGGCTGTAGGGAGAAATCTGTTGGATGTAACACCACTTGCTCAATGTTTTCTCCCTGACAAGACTGAAGAGGAAGACCCCTCATTTTGGGACCCCAAACCCCTTATGATTCCCTCACAGCATGGCAAAATGGGCTGACATTGAAGGCATGTTGTAAGTCCCCATCTCTCTGACTGCAAGAATGGGAGTTTTCACACATGCAGAAGCCAAGGAAATATTATGGGTGCAAATTTTGAGTAGGAGAAGAGGAAGAGGAAGAACACGATCCACTAAAAATCAGTGCTGTTGGGCTCGCTAAAGGTCACAGGTTGAACTCTGGGATAGCATCTTTCTACAGATGCCACTGGTAGCATCAGTGAGAACTACTGAAAAATTTGGACCAGCTTGTGAATCAGTTGCTTGGAAATGAAGAAGTGACTTAAAAAGCAATGTCTGATGAAGCTGTGCTATTACGACTGAGAAGAAAATATGCTCCAAGAAAATATGAATGGAATAACTAAGAGGACAGTTCACCTAGGTCCCACAAAAAAAATTATTGGATGCCTTTATCTCACTAACACACCCAAGGAAGCCTTGCAGGAGTTATTCTTCAGGTATGACCTTTTTTCTTTCCAAAGTTACATCTTTGCAAGGCAAGATGGTCTCTGAAGTGCCTCTCTAAGAAACTGTGACACTATATATGGTATTTCTGAGTTTAAGGAGGGCAGATGTAAACATCCTATAAAGAAAAGTGAAGTGTGACCCTATAAAACTGAGAGCCTCTCTAATAAACAGGAGCAGTTGGCAGGTCTAAACATTGAACAGGACTAGAGGTGGGTATATATATATGCAAACAGGAAAACAAATAGTAAACTAGATAACATTTGTTTAACTTAATCCTAGAGAACTAGAGAATTAGGTCTTGTGTAGTTCAGGAAAACTGTTTCTGCAGCCTAAACTGCACTGAAGGGACCCCCAGCTTTGACCACAGAATCACAGAATCACAGAACAACCAGGTTGGAAGGGACCCATCGGATCTTCTAGTCCAACCATTCCTATCTAACACTAAACCAAGTCCCTCAAGACCTCATCCACCCGTGTCTTAAACACCTCCAGGGAAGGTGAATCAACCACCTCCCTGGGCAGCCTATTCCAATGCCCAATGACCCTCTGCGTGAAAAACCTCCTCCTAATCTCCAGCCTAAATCTCCCCTGGTGGAGCTTGAGGCCATTCCCTCTCGTCCTGTCCCCTGTCACTTGGGAGAAGAGGCCAGCTCCCTCCTCTCAACCACCACCTTTCAGGTACTTGTAGAGAGTAATGAGGTCTCCTCTCAGCCTCCTCTTCTCCAGGCTAAACAACCCCAGCTCTCTCAGCCGCTCCTCATAAGGCCTGTTCTCCAGCCCCTTCACCAGCCTTTTTGCTCTTCTCTGGACTTGCTCTAGAGCCTCAACATCCTTCTTGTGATAAGGGGCCCAGAACTGGACACAATATTCAAGGAGCGGCCTCACCAGTGCTGAATACAGAGGGAGAATCACCTCCCTGGACCTGCTGGTCACACCGTTTCTGATACAAGCCAGGATGCCATTGGCCTTCCTGGCCACCTGGGCACACTGCTGGCTCATGTTCAGTCGGCTGTCGACCAACACCCCCAGGTCCCTCTCCTCCTGGCAGTTTTCCAGCCAGGCTTCTCCCAGTCTGTAGCTCTGCATAGGGTTGTTGTGCCTCAAGTGCAGGACCCAGCATTTGGCCGTGTTAAACCTCATGCCGTTGGACATTACCCAGCGGTCCAGCCTGTCCAGGTCCCCCTGCAAAGCCTCCCTACCCTCCAGCAGATCGACACTTGCACACAGCTTTGTGTCATCTGCAAACTTGCTAAGGGTACCCTCAATGCCCTCATCCAGGTCATTGATGAAGACATTGAACAGGACTGGACCTAGCACTGAGCCCTGGGGAACACCACTTGTCACTGGCCTCCAGCTGGACTTAACACCATTTACCACCACTCTCTGGGCCCGGCCATCCAGCCAGTTTCCTACCCAGGAGAGTGTGCGTCTGTCCAGGCCAGAGGCTGACAGTTTCCGTAGCAGAATGCTGTGAGAAACTGTGTCAAAGGCTTTACTGAAGTCCAGAAAGACCACATCCACAGCCTTTCCTTCATCCAGCAGCCGAGTGACTTTGTCATAGAAGGCGATCAGGTTGGTTTGGCACGACCTGCCTCTGGTAAACCCATGTTGACTGGGCCTGATCACCCGGTTCTCTTGCAAGTGCTTCATGATAGCACTCAAGATCACCTGTTCCATGACTTTCCCTGGCACTGAGGTCAGACTGACTGGCCTGTAGTTCCCCGGATCCTCCCTGCTACCCTTCTTTTAAATGGGAACTACATCAGCCAGTCTCCAGTCCAGAGGTACCTCCCCAGTCTTCCAGGACTGTTGGAAGATGATGGAAAGGGGTTTGGCCAATACATCCGCCAGCTCCCTCAACACCCTAGGATGTATCCCATCTGACCCCATGGACTTGTGGGTGTCCAGCTGGCCAAGCAGGGCTCTGACCACCTCCTCTAGGACTATGGGAGCCTCATATTGCTCCTCTGTTTCCCGGGTATCTACACCAAGGGAACAGCTTTCTTTACAGTTAAAGACTGAGGCAAAGAAGGCATTAAGTACCTCAGCCTTCTCCTCGTCCCCTGTCACTGCTGTTCCCTCTGAGTCCAAAAGGGACTGTATGGTCTCCCTTGTCCTCCTTTTACTGTTAATATACTTATAAAAAGATTTTTTTATTGTCTTTTGCAGACTTAGCTAATCTGATCTCTAGTTGAGCCTTAGCCCCTCTGATTTTTTCCCTACATAGCCTCGCTTCCCTCCTGTAGTCCCTCCAAGAGGCCTGTCCCTCCTTCCAGAGCCTATAAATCTTCCTTTTTTTCCTAATTTGACTCAAGATTTCCCTACTTAACCAAGCTGTTTTTTTCCCCTGCCGGCCTTTTTTCCAGAACACGGGGATGGCTTTCTCCTGAGCTGTCAGGATCTCCTTTTTGAGGAACTCCCAGCCCTCATGGGCTCCCTTGCCCTCAAGTGCTGTCTCCCAGGAGACTTTGCCAACCAGCCTTCTAAACAGTTCAAAGTCTGCCCTCTGAAAATTTAGTGCAACCGTCCTGCTTAGCACCCTCTTCACTTCACCTAGGACAGAAAACCCTATCATCTCATGATCACTAAGACCTAGGCGACCCCCTACTCTCACATCCCCCACAAGCCCCTCTCTGTTGACAAACAGCAAGTCCAGGAGGGCACCTTCCCTCGTAGGTTCGTTGACCAGCTGTGCGAGGAAGTTATCTTCCACGCACTCCAGGAACCTCCTAGACTGCTTCCTTTCTGCTGTGTTGTACTTCCAGCAGATATCAGGGAGATTGAAGTCTCCCACAAGGACAAGAGGCTCTGACTTGGAGATTGACCCCAGCTGTTTAAAGAAGAGCTCATCAGCTGCTTCTCCTTGGCTGGGTGGCCTGTAACAGACTCCCATCACAAAGTCTCCCTTGTTATGGGCTCCCTTGATCTTAACCCACAGGCACTCAATCTCCCCATTGCCACAGTCCATCTCGGAGGTGTCCAAGTCTTCCCTTACAAAGAGGGCTACTCCACCCCCTCTCCTACCCTTTCTATCCCTCCTGAAGAGTTTATACCCCACCATACCCGAACTCCAGTTATAAGAGTCATCCCACCACGTTTCCGTGATGGCAACTACATCAAAGGCACCTTGCCCTACAACGGCTTCCAGCTCTTCCATCTTGTTCCCCATGCTGCGTGCATTGGTGTACATGCACTTCAGCTGAGTAGCTGAGCCTTCAGCCCTCCTAGAGGGGACTACTCCTCCTGGAGTAGCTGATGCCACACAGTGTTGCAATGCTCCTGGAGCAGGCTTGGGGCTGTAGCTGGTCCATTGAGTGGACAGGAATGGGTGTTGCATAAGGAAGAATCAATATTGGGATAAGCATGGTGGGGAGAGCAAGCGCCTCCGTGAGTGCCATCAGGCACAACCAGTGCCACCAAGCCTCCTGGAGAGGATAGAATTTCCCTGTGAACCAAGGCAGGGAGCAGAGACTTCCACTGTTTACTTTTCCTTACAGATTTTTTTGGGGGTGGGATGTCTAGCCATATCTATCTGATTTAAATGTATTTTCAATTTCTCACTGAGCACAGGCTTGTGGGCATGAGAAGCATCTGAGCTCTGCTCCTTATAGCCTAACAAAACAGATTTGCAGCACACACAGAGTGCATTCTTCCCACAGTAGCCCTGGGTGGGTGAAGGGCCCAAGTGTCTGCAAGGTTAGTGCAATAACAGGTGTTTCACCAGGAGCATGGATAGACATAATATCTTTCGTTAGACCAGCTGGTATTTGGAAAAAAGCACAAATAGGCAAACTGATGGACACACAGTTCTTTCCTCAGGACTCAGAAAGCAGCAGCATCATCTTCCTGACAAAACACAGGTTAGAAACAATAACTCTTTGTTCAATTCAGTTGTGTGAGCTGACCAGACAACTTGAAAGAAAAAGGGCAGTTATGGCATTGGGGTCAAGACAGGGGTTTAGCAAGGGAAGGTAATAACACATTTATTCCTTCAGAGTGAAGCAGAGGGGAAGCAGGTTGGCAGGCAGCCCATGTGGAATGTGCATCATTTGGCTAGACAGTAGGAAGATCAAAGTATGCCTTAAAGACACTGACTTTGTTGATTCCCTAAGCTTTTTTTTTTACTGCAGTAGAGTTATATGTCTTCCTTTCCAGGGTTGTCTTTTGGATTTGTATCAGAAGTCACTCTTCAGGAAGACCCTCTGACAGGTTGGAGAGAATGTTTAGTGAAAAATATTCTCTGTGTGGTAACTGAATGCTATGGTCCTTTATTAATTGTTCAGCAGAATTCACTCCAGCACATAAGTATTGTCCAACTGCATAGTTTCCCTGAGTCCTGTAGTGTATGGGTGTAGTGTGTGTCATATTTCATGGTGAATGTGTGGAAGCTGTCTGGACTGCAGTTCAGCTGCTTGGAGGGTAGTCATGGGAGAGGCTGCAGAGACAGACTTACGGATTTTTCTTCTGCTTGCTGATGTTCATTTGTCAAGGGTGGTTTCAGATTGTTTTGCTTCTGGTTATGAGTTTGTTGAGAGTGGGGAATTATTTAAAAGCTAGGAATTTTGATGCCAGGAGAAATTTCTTTCAAAACACATGGTCTTCTAACCCTGGTTGTGTTTGGCTGTTGATTTTCCATGTGGATCACATTAGGGCTTAGTTTGAGAAAAACCATGGGTAGAGTCAGATGGTTGGTTTGGATTCTTTGTGTTGAAGAAAGCTTCTGGATCCCCATTCACTGTTGAGAGAAGTTTTTTTTTCATAAGTAAAACAAGTAAGCGCCATCATCACTCTCCTATGAATCACTTGTGGTCCCTGAGAGTCCATTCTAAGGCACAGAAATGTAATCTGTTTTAAATGGTTCAGGTTCAGTGAAGATGCATGTGCTGATCTGCAGGTGTACGTGTGCATGGAAGATGTAGTGTGTCACTTCTCTAATGTCACTTCTAGTGCCCATGAAACTAATGCGTAAGAATATCTCAAAGACAGCTTGATGGCACTGCTGACTACTGAAATTGTGATGAGAATTGAAAACAAAGTACAGGCTTCCAGTCCAGATGGTGAACATGTGATTACTGAATGTTGGCTAAAGTATAGACTTGGTGGCATAGTTATTTAGAAGAAAAATCTTCTATGAAATTTTATAAAGACATTAATTTCTTTTGGGTTAAATTGTGTGCCTATGGCCTGAATGTATTGAAAAAACCCCAAACCAACTGGTGCGATCAGGGATCAAATGAATGAATTTGGTGGAGTGTCTTTATTTTGCAGGTTCTTACGAGAGGTTGTGGCACTCTCACTGGGGATGTTAGGGAGGCAGTGCTCAGCTGTGGTAGCATAAATGGTGCTAATTTGGGGTGCTTCATGTTACCCAGCCCATGGAAAAAATCCTCAGCTTTCTGTGTGAGGACGGGTTGAGGATAATTTCTCTGCCTTGTAATAATTCTTCAGGAAAGCTGGAAGCGGTTTTTCTACCAAAGATGGGGGGTGGATGGGTTGTGTGTTGTTGGCTAAGGAGAGCAAAAGCACTGAATTCAGGATTGTTGTCTCAGTGCAACCTTTGTGTGCTGCTTCCCAAACTCTGCAGCCAGTCAGCTGACCGGACTCCGCCAGCAGCCAGGCTCTGTCTGCCAGCGCTACGTGTGCACGCATGCAAAGAGCTGCCTGTTCTGCCTGCTTCCTGACCTCCTGCATCCCCCTTCTTTTTAGCTCAAATTCTCCCACGGAGGAAGAGGATGTTGCATGGCCGAGGAGTTGCACAGGCTGGGAGGTAGCAGGATATACTGGGATTTTCAGTCATATTACCCTGAATTGGGAAGCTGTTTGTCCTCCTTCAGTATTCCAGGCAACCAGCCTGAAAAGAAGCCCTTATCTTGTGCTACAGGCCAGTCATTTTCACAATGGTCTCTTTGTTACACCCATGTCTGTTGCATTGTTCTTCCTGAACAAAACTTCCCTGCCAAAGTGATGGTGTCCTTGGCTCTGAATGTGCCAGGCTGGTAGAAAAAGGAGTGAATTCTTGCTCGTTCCTCTTGTTGTGCTTCCTGCATCCTCCTATCCTATAGCTTCCCTCTCTCTCCTGCTATGACGAGTGGGAGAATGTAGGTAAGAAGAGGAATACTCCTTGCAGCTACCTTTCTCAACTTCTCATGCCATACACAGTCAGGTGGGCAGAAGTCCTGCTGCTCAGACAGGTTTGGATAGGTTTGCTGAGTGTCAGACCTAGCATATGGTCTCTGAGCAGACGATGGTGAACAAGCTTTCAGAAATCAGGCTGGCTACTCATTCTGTGTGGAATTGAAGTGCAAGGAGGGGTTTTAATGCCCATGTGGAAGGTTCATTGGTCTGTGTACTAGCTACCCTGCCAGCCACCTGGGAGTATTTGACAGTTTTTTGGTCTAACTCACCCATTTCTGGACCTTGGGGCACAACACACAATCAGGACAATGGACTCTGCTATCCCAATGCAACAAAAGGCTGTGCCTTGAGTTCCTGTTGCTGCAGGCTTTACCTGAATTGCCATGCAGTGCTGTTAATACTCTGGTTTTTTTCTAGTCAAGTTGCCCTGAACTCTTACTTGTATTCACTACTGTGCTTTACACTACCCTAAAGGAAAATCGGGAGAGTTTTTCAGCCAGTATTTCTGTTCAAGTTGACTTGTATTTCATAACAGAAGGTTTAATAGGGAGGTTACAGAGACAGGGAACAGTAAAGCCCCTCTCCCTTTCCTTCTCTCTAGCTCTGCATCTGAGTCCTGAAAGGTCCCTCTAAGGCATCCATCTGCTCCTGACAAACACCTGTGAGCCAGATGTAAGCGGTAGGTGTCATTTGTGATCCAGCCTTAATATAAAACATGTTTAGGAACGGTTACAAATGGCTCCATAAAAAAGACAAAATGCATAGCACAGGCAAGTAGCACCTCTTTTCTTATTTCATCTTTCCTTTTATCTTATTTGCTCTCATATTTATGCTATGGAGGATGCTTTTGTGTGGCAGGATGAATAGCAGTTGAATTTCATTAATCTGTCCTCTGTGTATGAGTAAATTCTTAAGTCACATGCTCAGCCTAAATATTTGCTTAACTGCTTACCTGAACAGGGATACTTCAGTGCTCTTACCTTCACTAACCCTAGTGGCTAACCTAGCAGGCTGACCAGCTTTTTCTTTGATATTTAACTTGGTACATGTAGACTCACTTAATCTGAGAGTTTCTGATAGCAAATCCCTTTAAATATGGCAATCCCTAGGCGGGACAGACTTTGCAAGGGCATTGCCTTAACAGAAAACTACCTTCTGAAGAACCCCCTGGGTAAGTGTAACATGCCTTTTGCCTTTGAAACATCAGTGTTACAGGCTACAGTTGCCTTTGTTCATCCCTTCAAGGCTGGCTTTTCACTACTTGCTTCCCATTACATTTTCTAATTCTGAGTGCTTTGGATTGATATCAGAAGCCCTTTTTTTTGCTTGTTTATTTTTATTTTAAACTTGCAACTTCTTGCCTTGTCCAAAGGGCACTGTTAGCAGCTGCAGGGAATGCATTGACTATTTCACAATATTCTGTGTGCTTTTGCTGACATCTTCAATAGATATATTGAATTTCAATATAGATTGTGATATTTTATAATCTCACATTCCAGGCAGTTACAGTTTGATTCTCCTGACATTGTGAGCTATTCATACTTTTAGTAGGCTGCTGGATAGTTCATGCTGTGTCAGATCATGCTGGTTTCTCTGTAGTAGTTGCATTATAAGGCCCCAAGGAAACGTATTCTATAAAACAGGTTTGGCTCAGACTAGATGTTAAATCAAGGTTATAAAAAAGCTTACCATATCTTTTCTTATTTTCATTCTTTCCATTCCTCCCTTTCTCCCTTTTCATTCTTTTCTTTCTTTCTTTCTTTCTTTCTTTCTTTCTTTCTTTCTTTCTTTCTTTCTTTCTTTCTTTCTTTCTTTCTTTCTTTCTTTCTTTCTTTCTTTCTTTCTTTCTTTCTTTCTTTCTTTCTTTCTTTCTTTCTTTCTTTCTTTCTTTCTTTCTTTCTTCCTTTCTTTCTTTCTTTCTTTCTTTCTTCCTTTCTTTCTTTCTTTCTTTCTTTCTTCCTTTCTTCCTTTCTTTCTTTCTTCCTTTCTTTCTTCCTTTCTTCCTTTCTTCCTTTCTTCCTTTCTTCCTTTCTTCCTTTCTTCCTTTCTTCCTTTCTTCCTTTCTTCCTTTCTTCCTTTCTTCCTTTCTTCCTTCCTTCCTTCCTTCCTTCCTTCCTTCCTTCCTTCCTTCCTTCCTTCCTTCCTTCCTTCCTTCCTTCCTTCCTTCCTTCCTTCCTTCCTTCCTTCCTTCCTTCCTTCCTTCCTTCCTTCCTTCCTTCCTTCCTTCCTTCCTTCCTTCCTTCCTTCCTTCCTTCCTTCCTTCCTTCCTTCCTTCCTTCCTTCCTTCCTTCCTTCCTTCCTTCCTTCCTTCCTTCCTTCCTTCCTTTCTCCCTCCATCCCTGCCTCCTTTCTGCGCCTTCCTCAATCCACGTCTGGCATGTATGTGTTTTCATTTGCCATATAGGATGGGAATCCTCAGGAAAAAGAAAGCCTTGAGATTCTTTTCACTTACCATCAAGCTAAGTTCCTGAAATGAACTTGGAGCCACAAGGAGCAGGATCAAATGGTAAATAATAAACAAAGACAATGTCAATATGCTGCTGTTGCAAGCCAATTTCAGATGCATTTCAGATGCATTTCAGAAACCTTTAGAAAGTGGACTTTCATTGTTTTTCTAATCACACCTCAATAAAACACTGTGGTCTTGGTAGTTACAGTCAATGTCTTCATGTTTACTTTATAAAACAAACAGCAGCCATTAACTGGTATCCTTAATTGCATCCTTACTAAAATTTTAACGGGGCAAATAAAATACACATCTAGAGATAATAAGCACATGTCTGTCAGGTAGGTTTACTCATGCATGCAGACCTGTAGCAACCACTCAGTTCAGAAGGGAAGCAGAGTTGGAGATTATGTCAATGCTCCCTTAAATCAAGGGATTAGTTAATAGTGGTGGTCTCTTGTATAGGCACATATTCCCTGCCATCACCATGGTGCGGTTTCCATGGTATCGCTTTGGCGACAAGTCCTGAAGACGTGGGGAGAGGCCAGAGTCGAGCGTCTGCTGGTACTATCACACGTAAACATGGTTTACTTAATCTTCAAATGTCAAAAGAAAATGTAGAAATGTTGAGCTTGGCTGGCATTACCAGTTATAGGTTGGACACTTGAAAGTTAGAGGTTCACTAAATACAAGCCTTTTTACCTTGCTTGCTCTTACTATCTCCCTGCCCTTTTCCCACCAAGCACTTCCCTCTCCGACCTAGCAATAAGTTGAATCATTTTTGTTCCTGTACTAGAAAGTTCTAATGACAAATTTCAGAATTTAATAGAAAACAAGAAATGGGCAAAAGAAATACATCGGCTTGGAATTTTTTTCTTGTGAGCAAATTTGCAGTAAAGTATTTCCATAACTTAAACTATAAGGACATAACAGAAAACGCAACATTACACTTAAACAAATCCAGTGTCTGGGCAAATTCTTAACATAAAAAAAATATCACTTTGACTATCTGAGAACCCTGCATTAAGGCTGGGTTTCACGATTGAGATGAGGACAAAAATGAGAAAGGAGCAACAGATAGATTGTTTTTTTCCCATCAAAAAAAAAAACCACGCCTGAAACATAGTCTTCACTTGGAAAACAAACAAGAAATAAAGTAGACTTTGCAGGGTTGAGTAATCCTTGCTAACAGTTACTGGCACTGTACTTGAATCTAAATGAGAACTGTACTTTGGATTGATCTGTGGGTGCAGCCTCTGCAGTTACATTGCAAAGGAGAAAAAAGAGTGATTTCTGATTTGATCTCAAGGCTCTAGCTTGTTTTGGGAAAAGGAGCAATATGATAGCACCGATGGACCAAATTTTTAAAAAGTCACACAATGACTCCCAAAAGTTTCCAGCCATGCACTCACCTTTCCAGACCTATATATAAATGACTTGCTGTTTGAAAATGGCAAGACCCTATAGTCCCTCTGAAAGCAGTCACTTTCTGGTCCCTGGTGTTTGGTTCATGGCAGGTGGCTGGACAGCGTAGGCATCCCAAAATCACATTGGGGAGTGGCATAAGCCCCTTTCCCATGTGCCTTTCTGGGCTGTGGGACAAGCAACCTGCTGAGAAAGCCTGTTGCTTCCTGACACAAGTCAGAGCTGCTGCAAGCATCTCTTTGTATCCTTTCCCACACATGGTTTCAGTTCCTGGATACCAAAATTGCCTCATTGCTTTGTAGGTGGCAGTGCCCCACTGCATGTCCCTGGAAGGGCACCAGGGATTGAAGACTGAAGCTAGGAGGCAGGTTTTCGGGGAGCAATGATCTGAACTGACCCAGCCAGAACCCCATGTATTCATATGGGTGAAACATGATACCAGATCATGCTTCAGCCAGGCTTTCCACACAAAGGCTGAGGGAGTTATTCACGCCCCGACTTTTGCATGAGTTCAAGTCAAGAATGAAAGATTCCAAATGACATTCATGAGGCCCTGCTGTGTCTTACCTTTGAGCAATGATGCCAAGTAGGGATTTGTTATTTATCATGGACCTTTACCCTCTAACACTAGATACAGACCCAAATAGTTTGAGAGACACAGAAGGGAGGGCAAGGGATTACTTCAAGGCACTGCATTTAAGGTGTCTTCAGTCAATGCCTGCAAAATACTGTCCTGCAGAATCAGTGTGTATATGAAAGAGTAGAAGTGCAGATCCTGATCCTCTGGGTGCCATGAGGGGTTGTGCCTGGACCAGCACAGGACAGTGGGTGTGAACTGCTGTGGCTGCCTTGTCCCTGCCACAGCAGACCCCAACCCCCAGCCTGTTTCACTGGCTTCTTCCAGCACCAACTCTTTTTTTTTTTCCTCTGTTCCTTTTTTTCAAAATGCACTTGTCCATCTAAAAACTGGTGATGAACAGCAGGATTTTGGTTTGATTTTGGGACCCACCACCATTTGCACGGCAACTCTGGAGCATTACAGGGACTTGGACATGGTGATGTGTGCTGCTGAGCAGCATATCTTGTCTCTCCAGATGATGCTCCTGCCCCTTCCTGTGCATCTGGGTGCAGTGGTTGTGTATTGCTGCCAATGGAGTTTTGCCAGCTGAAGATCTGCAAATGAATTAGCTGTTGACTGGTGGGTTTGCTTTTTATTTTTAGATTTCTGGACCTTTGTACACAACAGAATTACCAGACGGGTTTATCAGATTTTCTGGGTCTTTGTATTTTTTTATTTGGTAACATTATGTTGACTTGTTGACTACAGACAATTTTTTCATTTAAGGCCATAAAAATGAAATCACTGCACAGCTCCTGGGAGGAGTTGTTTATTTGGAAGAGAAACTATCTTATTAGCTCTCTGTCATAAATTAGATATATTTGTGCCTGCCACAAAACAGTTACAAATCTTTTTTTTTTTTGCTTCTTGTTCTTTTCAGTAATGCTCCTATGTCAGACAAGCTGGTAATGTACATAAATCAAATTTTATATAGCCTTCCAAACTTCATAGCAGGTGGTGTTTTGTCTTACTGTACTATAGATGGAATACTTTGGGATCAAAGCATGTCTCTCTGCACAGGAGGAAGCCAACAAACTCTCCTTCATGACAGGTGATAAATGATTTCAGCTTTTTAACAAAGTGGCTGCCTTCACCTGGAAAATCAGAATTGGCAATGGTAATTAAAGAAGCTGCTTATATAGAGACATCAATGCTTGAGTATTATGAGCAGCCTGAGACTGCTGTGCTGTACAAAGGTGTTCTTCAGTCCATTACAAAATGGATAGATAAAACTGGCCTCTCGAGCTCTATAAACAGGGCATTGAAATAAATGGATTTGATTTACTACTACAGAGAAGCTGAACTCTAATTTTACTATTATTAAGATCCAGAACATATAATTTCATTTTTCTAACAGCATCATTTTCTCCAGAAAGTATATCATAAATTCAAACGAAATGTTCTACGAAAATGTAACAAACCTAGAAAAAAACCTCACAACCTGAATCCCCATGCAAACAAAATTTAAAAAACCCCACATAATATCATAAGGCTTGATTTTAATAATTTTGAGAAGTTCTGTTCTAAGGAAGCAAACCCATAAACTTAATAATTTGTTTCATGTAATTCAGTAAACCATTGTGCCACCCTGTGCTGTGCTATAAGGTATGGAATTTCAATTTCATTTCAATCATGAAACTCTAAGCACGGCTGCAATGCACCAGGCAGAGACCCACCTGGCCATCATTGCATCTCCAGCCGTGGCCAGCAGTGGACACTGGCAGTGAGGAGCAGCCAGGTCTCTAGTGCACTGTTCCTGGGAGCAGCCTTGTAGTTTGGAGCCCTCAACAGCCAGGGCTGGTGTCTGTGCTGCCCTGCCATGGTGACAAAACCCTCCTGCCCAAGGGCTCTGCACTACAGCACTTTCTGAATGGATTGTCACCATGACTTTTCACTCCTGTGTGAGAACTGAAAGCTGCAATTCACCGTAGGTATCAACAGAGAAGAGATTTGGATGAAGAAAGGAGGGCAGGGATTTCTCCTGCCATGCTATTTAAACGTGTGATGGGCAGCTTTAGAAGGTCTTAAATGGAGGCAGAGTCCCTCCAGGGTAGGTAGAGTTTCTCCCTGGAATCTCTCTGATTCTCAAGACAGTGTACTTGCAGCCCTCGCCCTGGCAAGAGGCTCCAGGCAACCCCATGGAGCAGGGATGGGGAGAGTGAGGCACTTTCATGCTCTGTTCTGCAGCTTGCAGAGACCATCTCTGCTCCCTGGAGTCCATCAAATTTTTTTCCACTATTGTTTTGAATCCAGTCCATTTGCCCTGTGGGTGAGATCAAGGATGTGACATTTTAAAAATCCCTGACTCTGTAATGAACTCTCTTTTCCATTCACACTTGCCTTTCCCTCTTTCAGTGGGGAATAGCCCTTCTGAGCCCTTTCTTTTCATACCTTATGGTTTCTGCAGCTTTTCTTTCAGTGCTCGTAACCCTGTCAGACACCTTATCAGCCTGGGCAGCTCTGTCCAGCTGAGAATTGATCATTGCCATTTGCCTATGGTCTGGTTCTCCTTTTATCTTCTGCCACAGCATTTTTCATGGCTCCTTTGAATATACCCCTTTCCACTAATGGTGCTATCACTGTTCTCCTCACCCATGCTGTGCACTGTAGTTTCACACTGATTCTTTCTCAGACAAGGTAATCTGTTGTGATTCTTACATCTTTTCCCAAATGCTGGGTGTAGCTGTGGCTAGCCAAGGCATGTGCATCCTATGTGGTCTTTCAGTGTCTCCCAGCACAGCAGACTCAGCTTGTCCTTCTGCTCTAGGGCTCTTTTCAGAGCCTCTGCCCATCAGCCTCAGTCCGTTCTGGTTGACTTCGTTGCTTGGCAAATCCTAATTCCTTTCTCCAGAGTAAATTCTACTTCCCGCAGTAGTCTCCAGGCTCTGCCCCAGGCAGCAGTTGCAGAGAGACTCTTGCCAGTGTCCCCTCTCAAATCTGTAGCTGTGGTTCTGCAGCGTGAGGGTAAATGTTTCTTTTTGTAACATCTATTTGAAAACATCTTATGCATTTTTTTAGCTTTTAGGTGAAGTACAGGACTCACAGTGAACCCTTTGGCTTTCTGTGATATCTCACTCCTTTGAGTCCTGAGGTTTCCCTGCAGTCAGCAGGCCCCAGGAATCTGACCAGTCATGGAGAGTGGTTAGCTTTACACATGGGGTCCTTGGTCCTGCACAGCATCAGGACTGCAGAGCATGTTTTCTTGTAGGGAGGAACCCAAATCACTCTTTTCTAAAGGCAGCAATGAGGCAGTGGTTTAAAGTGCTTTTCTCAGGCTCAAAGGTACTTAAATTTATGACCATATGAGTCTTTATTCTGCTTCTGTACATCAAGTTTGCCTCTGAGTTTGACTTGCAGTTTAATGAATATTCTAGATCAGGAAGAAGTTCTTACTTGAAAAAAAACCTCGCAACTCCATAAAAGAGTTACATCATGTACAAAACTTCATGTACATCAAAATGCATGACAAGATCTATGTAGCTTCTTATTCTAGACTTATAATATGGTGGAATAATTAACTTTATAAGTTCATTTGGACTGAATAACCTGCAGTACTCTAAAGAATTTCAATGAGCTGCTCCTCTGCTGTGGGGACCAGAAAGCAAAGCATCCAGCTTTCAAAGATCAGGTAGTGGTGGCAGCAAATTTTCACCTAGTACAGGATCAGAGGTTGCACCAGAGCTAGAGCATCGCTGACTCTCATTAGGTGAGGATGCAGCCCCTGGGCTGTCTCCTTCTCTGGTCTGAATTGCAGCAAGCTACCTTCTGCAATTTTGGCATCTACCAGCATAAGCATATGTTATGCATGTTGTGTGTGGACATGTCTCTGTGGCTCTGCTCCCTTCAGTTGCTGAGGCTCTGGGAGTTCATCTGAGTTCAAAGGGACCTGTGTGTGTGTAGAACTAGAGACTAGCATGGATTTGGGTTCAGTTAGGAAACTGTCTACAAGGACTGCCAAAAATGGATTTGTTTCTTGCCCTGTTAAGTAGGTGAGAGTTTTAACTGGGGACATTTGTGAAGCTGAGATTTTAGTGAATTGGCCAAAGTGACCATATGTCTGAAGAGCTACCTGCAAAGAGGTATTAAAATGCACAGGTTTTACAGCTGAGGGCGCAGTCTGAGCATCTGACCATTCCACCATAATGACTTTTGTCCTAATAATAACTTAAATGGTTTCCTAAACATTAACTTGAACTTGCTCAAGGGGATGGCCTTTCTTTGCTTATCATAATTTCACATGAAGTACAGCATGCACATTGGAGGGTAACTGGAGTTAATGTCAATTATGAATCACCAATTTCCTGCTCTAAATAGCATTTCTTCTCAGCAACTTCACATACAGCAAGCTGCCCTCCAGTTTTAACCCAAATTGTTTAGCTGAGACTGCCTTTCATTTAGTGTTTCCTCTTTAAACACGATGTTTTGCACAGGGAGTGACCACAGAAGCCTGGGTGGTAGAGAGATTAATTTGCTTTAATTTTTTCTAGTAAAGAGCATATAAATATGTCTCCTTCACTTTGCTTATTGCATTTTTACTGCAAGGAAATCACATCATGTATGTATTGGCAGGAATGCGAAACAAAATAAGGTTGCATTATTAGTATCTGACTGTATCTTGCTAGGTCATTTTTGCTGCTCTAAGTGAACTTATGGGAAGGCTTTTGTCATTATGGAGATGCTGTTCAAATCACAGACCTAATTTGATGTTGTACAGAGGAAGGCAACAATGCCCTTCTCAATTGAATGGAAATACTCCTGCCTGCTTGGTTAGTATTTTCTTTCTCTCATGCAGACTGTCCTAGAAAAGAAGCTACAGTTTGAACCTCAGTGATGTGCGAGCTACAAGGGATCTGACCTTGGCTGAGGGAAGCTACTTGAAGCCATGTTTAGAAACATTAACCTCCAGCTGGTACTCAGGCAAAACTGCCAGTGTGCTGCTGGACGCTGCTTAGGACCTTCTGACAAACTCTGACCTCTTGAAGAACACAAGAGACAGGAAATGGAAGAAATGTTATTGTGTTTTGGGATGGTGGGGTAGACACACCAACTTCAGCATTTGGGGTGCACCATATATTGCCCATATGGGGAGGTGGAGTTGCAAATGCTGGAGAACCATGGAAGAAATTGCTAGAGACAACACATGTAGGCTGTATCCCAAGGTTCGAAGCTCCACAATGGAAACCCTGGGGGTATGATTATAACTCTTTTCTACAAGAGAGCAGGGTTAATACAGACTGCTTTTAGATGTGGCTTGGGGATTCTGTAAGACATATCATAATTACTTCTTAACACTTGGGTGAGCATTTGACAGACTACAAGTCTTTACAGTGAGATTCCTGCTTCCACTGGGTGGGAGAAATACACTGCAAACTATACACTACACATCAAGGGTTATTATCACACACTGTTTGACACAAAACTTTCCCTGCAACTTTGGCAAAAAAAGTAAAATATTTAGCATTGACCTGCATAGAACTTTGGATATTGGTATGTTATGTTTCTACTGCAGATGCTTGTAAGATAATTTGAAACAACCTTAAAAGTGGAAATTATCTACCCTAACCAACACATCCCACAGCTGGATGACTAAATCTGAACTAGACATTCTCGGTTTTCTTTGTTATTAATAGAGATAAATATGTACTGCCAGAAGACAATTTTACCTCATCCTATCATCAGCAAGCGAACAGCCCTTTGGGCAGTACCTAGTTGTGGTTTCTACTGATAATAGGAGAGGACTAGCTGGGAGTGAGCTATCTGACTTCAGGAAGGGCAGATAAATCCCGCAAGTGTATGTTGATCCAGATTGCTGAGATTCATAGAAACATGGTAGCTTTCCTTTCTCCATTAGGTATATAGTGGCAAAGCAGACCAGAGAAGTGCAGCCAGTCCTTCCAAAGTTTGAGAGGAACAAGGATCATGGTGGCCACAGTCTTTTCTAGGAGAAAAAGCCTTGACCTTCCAGCAGTCTGAAGGTAGAAGAAAGGCATAGAAAGACATCTTTACTCCCTCATTGATGATTTGTTCATAGGGTTGAATTGCCTTTTTGCCTACCTGCCCTCATATTGGTCTCTCCCATCAACATTTCAACCAGCTGCTGTCCAATTTCAACCAATTTTAACAACAGAGTAAAGGTCTCAGAGAACACTGTGTTTCTAGACAAGCTTTTGAGCATATAAGGGTCTGTGGTACTTAGGCAGGTATGTTGCATCTTGTTGCTGTTATGCAGGAGAACACAGAGGAACCCACAGATTGGCAGCCTGAGGAGGCAAGGAGTCGCAGTGTGTTGTGTGATGAACATTTACTGGATGATGAACACATGCTTGCTATCCAGTAAGGACATACTACCCCTTGCTCAGCCAGCAGCCTTATTGGGCCTTTAAAAGCAGTTAAAAATTTTGCGCAAGGAAGAGAAGGCAAGGTAGAGAACGACATATCATCAAGAGATGCAAGTATCAGGGGGTTGGAGGTAATATAGAGGCAGAATCTGAGTGGGTAACTATGAGGGACATGGGCTTAAAAATGTGTGGGAATGCTGGCTTCTTCACCTGTCTGACACAACCTCATCACAGCTCCATGATGAGTGCAGGGGAGCCCGAGTGTGACTGCAGGCAGGCACTGACTCTCATTAGGATTGCAGAGCAGCAACTTCATGCACTCGGATCACACATGCGAACCTTCCCTCATCTGACTGCTTCCCACCTCTCTCCCACAGACCTGTCTGAGCAACTGTTGGTCCAAGATCTCTCCTTGGAATACTGTTTTTCTAGTCAAACTCTCAAGCTTGTCTTTTTTAAGCACCAAAACTCCAATGCCATTTGAACCTTGTAGGCAGCACATGGAAGGGGAGCCTGACATGACTACCTTCTACTTGTTGCTAAAAGAGTGAGGGGGAAACCAACTTCTGATCTTGCTGCAGCCACATTTTCAAGTCACTCTAAAGTCTGAGTATAGCCCAGAGGCAATATGTCTTTCTGACTTCTGTGGTAAAATGAATAAGCAAATAGTTCAGATCCAGTTTTCACAGTTTTCTCCATAGCAGCCTTATTCCCTAGATGAAAAGAGCCTTGCTGTAATAATGATGTATGTGTAAGGCACTGAATAAACATTTCCAGAAACTTTGTCTTAACAACACACCTTTGTGGATCCATATAAACACTAAAAGAAGAGGCCCATTTAGGTTACAGAAGAATAAATATATTTAGATATTTAAATACCCTTTCAAAATTAATCTAAACAAATGCACCACAGGGTGACAGAAGAGATGAAAGCCATGAAGTGCCTGAATAGGGTTTTGAGCCACCTGGTCCTGCTATGATGTATCTGGTCATGTTGTTTTATTTATTTGTTATATTATTTAGCTACTACTTACTTTGCTATTAAAATGATACAAAACACTCCCTCCAGGAATTCTGAGCACCTGTTGTCTGCATGAAGTATATATTCTTGATATAAGTGTAATGTTGCTTGTTACTGTACTATCACTACAA
Organism: Coccyzus lansbergi; assembly: GCA_033558105.1. NCBI lineage: Eukaryota > Metazoa > Chordata > Aves > Cuculiformes > Coccyzidae > Coccyzus > Coccyzus lansbergi. Next base: position 177,436 of record JAUMJK010000197.1, read on the forward strand.
TATTTTCAGTTTCCCCTACATTTCCAACTACAAAAAGACTACTAATAGCCAAGTCCCAAATATAAACCACTCTTTATCAATTCTATAATGGAACAAAGCCTTGTCCTTCCCTGAACCACACTCCTATACATCCTACTCCCTCTAATTGCTTGCAGCAGTATTGTGTGTGTTTATGTCCATGTGTGAGTATATATATACACTTAGAAACTGTCCTTGCATGTTTACTCCACTCATGGTCTTTGCAGACACAACTAGCACAGATGCCAAGTAGTGCCTGTTATGGCAGATACATTTGATGATATGGAAGTTGGTTATCCACTGTCGCAGAATGTAAAAATTACCTGGGGAAGACTCCAAAATTACAGTACTGGAAAATCCTCCCATGAAAACAAAACATTGATTTTACTGCAGAATTTTTATTGATACATGCACGATGGAGACGTGAAATCCTGCTCCTCTGAGGAAGCAACACAGTGTTTATTAATTCCAACTGGGCAAACTATTCTGACCCAGACCCATTGAATTGCAGGTAATGGCAGTATAATGCTTTTATGAGGACAAACATGAGTCTTGTAGGTCATACGGTGGTGAAAGAAGAAAACCTGGGAATTAGGGTTGCGGGTCTGCAATGTATTTCATGGGTTTGGAGCTAGAGAAGCTGGTAGAACTTGGAAAAGAGGTGGATCTCCATCTTTTCAAAATTACAGCCTGAGTCTTTGAGGGTGCGAATTGTCTCATGTGATTTTATCTATTTAAAAAAAATAGGGATTTAGTCCATCTGGGCCAGGATAATACCTTTGGTTGTTCACAGAGAGAAAACTGTTATTGATGTCACTCTGAAACTGGTCTGAACTGACGTTAATGCAGGATGGAAACTCTCCATTTGCTGATGGAAGAGCATAAATTTAGTTTTCAGGAAACTAATGTTAAGTGAGATACACTCTTTCTGAAGGGAACTCAAAACAGAACTCAGAACAGAACCGATGGGAGCAGGGTACCTAAGATCTTCTGGAAATCTTATCTAATATCTGGGATCGTCTCAGGTGTCTACTTGTCTTTGAAAACTGAGCTATGAGCTCCTGTGCTTTCTACTTTTATTTGTTTCTTTAAAATGCCTGGTTTTATGGGAGGGATTAAGTCACAGTGGTTGAGAGATGTTGAAGATTTATGAACAGCTATGAAAAAGTTATGGGCTGTGGTGTTCTTGAGGTGGGGGAGGCTGTGTTTGATGCTTCTACTTTTGTGCTTGTGATCGCATGTAAGTTCATTCAAAAGGCCACAAACAAGAGTGTCAGTTTATAAGTTACCAGCTTGTGAGGTAAACTAACCGACAATTAACTCTTACTTAGTGCCGAACATGGTCTTGAAGCTGAAGGTAAAAAACAGAAAGCCATTTCTAGTTTATGAAAAACTTTTTAGTCCAAATCTGCAGATTTTCCTGTATTAGGAATTTGTAGTTGTGGTAGCAAACTGCTGAGCATTCCTTCACAAGAATATCCCTCCTTGAGGTCTTATTGATATATGTTCAGTATTTACAGTATGCCTGGATCCCAACAAACAATTAATACAGATATTGTCATCTGTAGGTGACGCAAAGATAAAAAGCCTAAGCTGAACCAGTAAAAAACTTGAGCATCATTTTCAGTAAGGACCATGAGCGGTATATCTACTGTCTCCCAGAGGATTTAATCCAGGGACTACTTAGCCAGGCCTTTGTCTTACACATGGCAGATTCTTAGTGTAAGCAACCAGAGTGTATGAGATACTAAATTTAAAAACATTGTTATGAGTAGTCTGTCTGTTTAAGGTAAGTGTAATACCAGAGCACCAGTGACTTGGAGCCAGCAGTTACAGGAAAACAAAGACGCTGGTGATCTCTACCATCATCTAGTCTGGGCAATTTTGGCGGCGTCAGCAAGTGGGGCAGAGAGCTAGTACACTTATAGTTGGTGAGAGAAACTTGGGGTTGACTTAAGAGGCAAAACAATATAAACACTAAATATGAGGGGGAAAACTGAACAGCAAATCTCACGTCCTGAAAATCTTGGTCCTAAATGGATCGTTTGTTTATCCCACCAGCCAAACGTGGCTCTGCCACAAAGCAAGCCAAAGAATGTCTCCTTTATTGTTTCCATGATGCTTACTCATCTACAAGCCGTTCCCCTTTTAGATTATTCTATTTTTAAGGCATAATTCCCATCTGTTCTTTGATCTTATACCACATAAGACATTTCACTAATAACATCATCCATCAAATACCAACTTTCCTTTAGAGTTCAAACACAATCGACACAGGACCCTGTCCATCTGCTGGCCAGTGCCTCTAAACAGATCCAGCTTGTGAAAAAATGTCACCTATTTTTTAATTAACTGGCTAAGGTCTGTGCTTCCCGTAATGCTGCAGGATGATTAGTGGGGCATTCAGAGGGAAGTGAAAATTCTCTCCGTGGAAGAGGAAAAGAAAGCTTGGTGCATCCAGAGCAGCAATGTGATTGTTGCAAATGGGATTTTCCAGTGGATGGATTCAGCCCCACAAGGAAGTTTTGCATACATGATTTTATGTTTATATAAAGGGTTCGATGGATAAACCCTTTTAAACTTGGCATTCTTCAGAGGAAGGTGGGTAAAGTAGTAAGATAATGTTTGTTTAAAATCCTAAATAGCTCTGCTTCTGTAATCAGACTTTGGAGTTTATTTGAGAGGAATTTCAGGGCAGGTTATCTGAATCATCGTAACTGCAGATTTGCAGACAAGTATCTATACATAAAATGCTTGTCTGCTTACCCAGCTGGAGAGCCAGGGAATGTCAGGTGATTTAGGGGACCAATTGTATTGAAGCAGTGCAGCTTGAATTAAGGATATCTGAGGTCAATCGCAGTTAAAAAGAAAAAAAAAATGGGGAAAACCTGCTGGAAAAAGAGTAGATTAATGAGCAATCCAAAGAAAAAGTAGTTTTTCTATGGATAATTTCCAAGGGAAGATATAATATTTTTTTAACTTATTCCTTTCAGATTCTTCATATAGCGCTGTTATCTTGCTTCTCAGTGATTTGCTTAATCTTGCTCACAGTGCATTTGTTTGAGAAGTAATTCTGTTCAAGATTTCTATTCCACTGGCTTACACACACCACAGCGTATGTGAATCCAGATCTGAAACAATAATAACAACAAAAAAGCGCCTACATTTCCTTCTATCTCCTGATGTGCCAATAATAATAAGTCCCAGCAGAGGGGAGCTTGGCTGGTGGTGTTTCGTGATTTCTCAGATAACAAGAGCTTCACATTTCTGTGGAATTCCCATTTGCCAGTGAGCTGCTGCTGCCGCTGCCCTGATTGATATACGACTGCAATGGCACTTTTCCATTTGACATTCCCTCTCTCTCTCTCCCTGTCTTAAACAACAGCCCTAACTTTTGTGTGTTGCAAATATAAAAGGCAAGCCATGTGACAGAAGGACAGAAGAACAAAAGCATTTGGAAGTAGCAGGACCTCTTTTTTAGCTCTCTGGAGGCTTTGAGAGGAGGAAAGAGCAGTGCATTTTCCAGAGGTAAGCAAGAAAAAAGAGATTCCTCCCAATTTTGAATATTACATAGACTAGAGTGTTTAATCTCTTTATCTGACAGATGCATGCTTTCCTTGTATGATTTTTTAAATTAAAATTTGTTGATGTGGAATCGACACGAGGAGACCTGTGTCTCCTTCTCATCCTTGTAAATATAAATTTTATCTCCTGTCTGACGGATGCCTGTAGAGAGTCAAATAGGTAGCCCAGTGTTCTTCTGAACTACTTGGTTAAAAATCTATTCTTGTGAATGCTGGGCTCATGTCTGCAGCTCTGTGCCGGTCCTAGTTGTGTGTCTGCTCATTTGGAGTGAATGGACATGCTGGACTCTGCCCTGAATTCATCAAGAGAGAGCTGGTATCGCCAGCGCCCTCTTTGTCCCATTACAATAGGGCTCTATGAACACAGGCAAGACTGCTAGTTTAAAGCTGGACTGTTTACTTTTATCACTACTTATGCATGCTGTTCTCTTGCCAGTCATCTGCTGGAGTGCTTAGAATAATTTGAAACAACAGGCAGCATTTATTTCTAGCATTGTGTGTCATGCTTCACAGGAGCATTCTTAATTTTCACATTATTATTTATCCCAACTTCTGGGAAGATTTACTGGATAACACTGGTTACAGATTAGGGCAGATTTTATATACACTCTTGATTGGCTGAAAGCTCTGAGGAAAGTCATGGTGTTTGCCTTTGCCTTAACTCCAAGGGGTATATTTAGTAGGTAGCCAACCCCATCAGCGCGACACGTAATGCAGTGTGGCTCTGGAGCCGGTAGCTGACACAGGAGGATGCTGCAGGACCCCATACTGCCTGCTGAAGGAGAGAGGGAGGCTGCCCTTGTGTGCTGGCAGATCATTTTGCTGTGTATCAGCGTCAGAGGCACGAGCATCTGTGCCTTTGGGACAAAAGAAGAATTTCACTGTTATGAGGCGTGGGAACGGACGCTGCCCCGAGAGAGCCCAGATGAGGAAGAAAGCCTCGTATCCCTGATAGGATTCAGGTAAGTGAATTTAACCTATAAAAGTTCAGATTAATGGGTCTAGTAGTGAAAAACACAATAACAAAGAGGAACCATATAAAGAGCAATCTCAGTACTCTGTTTTCTAATTGCTGTTATGTCAGTAAAGCTGGCTCACACAGAATGTGTTTTAAGGGGGTAATTTTCTTGTGGTAAATCTGAAATTGTATGACAGTGAATATGTACTGACTCCTGCGGGACTGTCAGGCAGATTTCTTATCCTACCCCTTAACTTCATTTAATTTTCTCCCATAGCCTCCCCATAGCAGATCTTATTTGTTTCTGCCTGGGACGGGCAGCATGACAAGTAACTTGTTATGGTTCCTGCAACTCTTTAAAGATGAAAAGGACAGATAAATGATAATTTAAAACCAACAGTGGGGACAAATTCACTTTAAACCAGTTCCTTATTGCAAAGTTATTTTCTAACAGAAGCAATGCAGCTGCCTGGTGGGATGAATAAACGCAGATGTAGTAATCACAGTGTTTTTATTTGTACCGCCTCAAAAGAACATCTATATTTTAGGACCTCTGTTTTTTTTTTTTTTTTTTTTTTGCTTTGATTTAATAATGGTGCTTACTTTTGTTTGAGTTCTGGGACCTTAATCATATCTGTGAGCAGTTGTACCCATGAATAATTCCTTCTATGTTAATAGAACTATTTGGTGAGTACTTACCAGCTTGAATCAGAGTGACTTACATGTACATTGTCATGCTTTTGCTGGAATAAAGAAATCTTATTTGCAATACTGGTATTATAAGTACATGGTTTAAGATTTTTCCAGTTAAAAGTGAGTGTGGAAGGACTTACTTACAAAATAAAATGCAATTTGATTTAGTGAAGGGGTACAATCAGGGGCTGCTGCTGATTACTCTAGTTACAAGCTCAGATCTCTACCTCAAGGTGTCCCATACAGGTTTCCTAGGCTTGTGCAGCAGATGGTTTTGATCAGATGCCTGTACACTGATGATTTCCCGTTGCAGAGTAGGATACTTATTATGGACTGTCTTGCATACAGTTTGCAGTAGTGATACCTACCCATGGCTGATCATCACAAAAGCCATCTGCCCCACAGGAACAATTGCTCATGGACCATCAAGGCTTGCAGTAGCATCTGTATGTTCTTGCTTGCTTGAGTTTCCAGGACTGCAATCTCTTTTGCCCAGGTGGGAGAAGAGAGAGCCACCTCCTTGGGGGTTGGCATCAATGCCTATGGTGACACATTTGACAGGAGTCCTCCTGAAGTCAGCTTCATTCCTCATTTCCCCTGGGGTCCACTATGTCCCCTTGGTGGCTTGTCTGCTCTCAGGTGCACTAGGCAGTGTTCAATATCGTTCTTGGACCTCAAATACTGTCTGTGGTGCAAAGCTTGTATGAAGGCACCGAGACATTTGTTTTGCAATAAGTGGCAGATTATTTTTTTAACCGAAAACAAAAGAAAAAAACCTTCCTCCTGCTATTACAATTATAAATTTAACATAGTTGTATTACAAACACTACTAATTACTCTGCCTCTAACGTCCTGCTGAGTATGTGCAGAGACTTGTCTCTATGAGTTTTGCTACATGAGACCACACCGCAGTCCCATGTTATTTGAGTAATGCACCTCTTGAGCGTGGCTGGAATCGGCCACATCAAAGAAAGATAGAGACCCTGCATCTACTGTGTAAGTTTCTGTGGGGAACTGTACCCCTCCCATACTGAACAAGTCCTTTTGCTGAGCCTGGCTAAACTTTTGCCCTCTGTGATATCTTGTTCCACTGGATCATTGTCGTTCGTGTAAACATATGTTTCTTTTCATCAGTGTTAAATGTGCAGCCTCTTAGCTCCCCTGCCCTTCTCCACATCTCAGTATATCGGATGGGTTGAATAGCCATGCCCAGATCACCTGTTTTTCCTGCTGTCTTGCTTTTTTTGCTGGACAGCCCTTTTGTTGAAAGTCAGCTCAATGGCAGGAGAAAGATTTAGTTGGGTCAGGTTAGTTCAGTTGCATGAGTTTCCCTCGCCAAGAGCACCCCACTTTACCCATGCTTCTGTGCATGCGTATGAAGAGATGCTGCAGTCTCTGCTGAGTACGATCAGCTGTTATTTCCTTTTTATATGTGTCAGTGTGGAAGATATTAAAATTTCTCAGTAGTGGTATGTTAAGAATCCCTCTGATGCCCCACCTCTAACTTAGCAGAACAATAAAAGCAAGGTTGTAGTAAGCCTTTGAGCAGCTGGTCGTCTATATATTCCTTCTTTTTTCACATAATCTAATTCAGACTATTATCTGGGTAGCAGTGGCACTGTCACTTCCAGACACCATCAGTCCTTGTCCTGTTTGCTGGAATTTCATGTCATGGCACAGAGATGCTTTCTATCACAGACGAATGTAGCCTTTCTTCTGGTGTCAGGGTAGTGGCCTGCTGATGCCATGGAGACACCGCTCCTAGGAATTCCACCACACTGGTGTTTTTCAACTTCTCTCGGTTATTTTTCTATTTTCATCATTATAATTTCATCATAGTATTTTTTCTATTTTCATCATTATCATTTCATCATAGTATTTTTATCATTACTGAGCTGCAAACTGTGGCGATCAGGCAGTGTGGAGGCGGTACAGGTTATATTGCCCTTTAAGACATGTGAGTTGAGGATCTAAGTTAATGCCTCAGCTCTGGTTTGGCAAAGGTTAAGCATACCATGGCAGTGACAATCACATTACTGTCATAGCAGCGCGACTCAAAGAGAGTGGGACCTAAGGGAATGCTGTTCCTCTGGTTAGAAGACATAAAATTGTTACTATGAGCCAAATATTTTTTCCCCATTTGTCAGAGGCTGAGGTATGGATGATAGTACAATTTTTCCTGTGTATAAAGGAAGAGAGGATTTTGCCACTAGGGTCAGAAAAGAGGGGAAGTCCCTTTCAGTGATTAACTATCTCCAGTATACATAGCCCATTCTGCTGGTACTGGTGCCAGGAAGTCTTTACTTAGTGTTAAAGAATAAGAAACTCATTCCTACCTCTCCATCTATTTATAACCACAGTCCTTTGAGTTCTCTAGAAAATACATTAAACCTCTTATCATCAGGCATGCAATACAGTAAAAGATAGAGAACAAAACCCGCCCACCCGCTTGTAACACTCCAGCAGGTAGAGGACACATGCCTGAATGCCCTAGAACTCTCAGCAACTTGTCATTTGGCCAAGAGTCATTTTGCCTCATGTTGGGTCATAAGACTAAAGTAGAGGTAATTACTGAAGCAAATCCTATAGCTAACGCTTTGCTGGGAATACTTGCACTTTAGTCAGGAGCCACCATTGTTGGTTTGCCTCCTGGGCAGGATGGGCAGCCTTACTTAGGCAGTTCAGCTCTGCACCTGGTGCTTCACTGAGGAGAGATATCATCCAGCACCTTCTGCATGAGCAAGGTGAAAAATGTATTCCTTTCAGTTCCCGTCTCAGCCTCATGAGGACTCTGATATTCAGCAAGACTCAAGAATAAAGAAAGAATCCAAGGTTGGCAACACCTCACCATCAAATGGCTCTACTAGCTCATTAGAGCAAGATTCCATGCACCCCCCTAATCAAGCTATTTAAAGTTTCCTGGAAGCAGGAAAAGGAAAGAATAAATATACAAGCGCTCTTTTGTCCACCAGCAGTTATTCTTCACGAGTGTATTAAAAACCTTTCCTCCGCATTAGCCTGTGTCTGTCTGCTGGCAAGGCACCAGCTTGCAGTACCCACTAGAGTTTGTTATTTCAACTGCCTAGCAGGAAGGCACTGTTAGCTCCCCCTCTCCTAGGTACCTGAAGGACTGGAAATACGCTCCAAAACTTCAAAAAGGGAAGGAAGCTCAGCCAGCTCAAGTGCTATTCAGCTTAATTTGTTCCACCTCATGTACTGGGTCCCTGCTGTGTGAACACTTATGGGAGCCTTGCATGAGACACCCCATCCAAACCCAGGGAACCAGTCCCATGTGTGCTAATGTTCCCAGGGGTGTTTACAGCAGCACGTCCCATTATATTTGCTGTAAGTACTATGCTGTATCTTCTGTTTCAAATACCGCAGTCATCCTATTTTTTAAATCTTCTTAGAGTCACAGGTACTCTTCTGAAATAGTAAAAGACTTAACAAAGCCTCACAGCAGAAAATGATGTGCAGGAATTTCTCTCAACTGCCATCAACATGTTTGATATTTCTGACTGCTCAGAGGTAGTGCCTGTTTTCTCTTCTAGTTTTCTTTTATTGGACAATGCTCTGCAGTTGCTGACTGATAGGAGATAGGAGAGCACAACCTAAGATGTGCTTCTCTTCTATGGACACCCAGATGAAAAGGCTTAAGTACGCTCTTTTGAGCCTGTTCTCTTTTCTACTACCATTTTCCTTCCTCTCTCCTCTTACCCACCAAACTTCTGCACAGCTGGATGTCAGTGGGGTAAATGCTAACTTAGCACAATGAGGCCTCAGGGAAGCATTTCTTTTATTTAGACCTGTTAGCAGCTTACTTGAAATATATAGTTTGGTATTTACCCTGACTGAGGAGGGGAAGAAGCCCGTTAAAATACTGCATAGAGGCATTTCATAAACAACTGGAGTTCTCTGTGTTCACCTGCTGCTTCCCAGCTGTCACATTGCTGCTTGGTGGCTTTGTCAGGTGTTTTGAAAAGTGGTCACAAAGCAGACTGAGGATTTTGATAGCACGTATATGAGACCAGCTACTTCACTGCTGGAACAGAAATGACCACAGTCAAATAAGGAGGAGACAGTTACATTTATTTACAGAGCCAGAATATACATTAGAGCTGATAAAGTCTCTGAGTTGATTCAACAGAAAGAGGGATGAGGCACAGAGTCTTAGATCATCTCTCCTACCAGATCATCTCTCCTACCAGATAAGCTGTCCTCCTAACTTGCTCAGGTGATCACTTGTATAATCTTTGTCCCATGGGACACAGTGCTTTCCAAGAGGTTCATGGGCATGGTGCTGGTTGTTGTGTGGACTGAATGCCAAATGAGGGTTGTGGAGGCTAGAGGTTGCCTGGGAAGAGACCATGACATGAATATCAAATACAGTGCTAGAAAGCCACTTTAATTAAGGCTTTAATTTCCCAGCAGACACCTTAGAGTAAGACTTGAGCTGTGGACATGCAGAACAACATGTGGCTTTGGGAGACCCATTCACAAGGGTGGCCCCAGCAAAAGGACAGTCTAGCCGTCAAATGTGTATGAGTGTGGGTCAGCTCTACATACAGCCAAGCACCCAGCTGAGATCTTAGCAATTCATTTCAGGATCTGAAACAATGGTTCCCTGAGTTTCCTAAAAGCACAGATCTGTTATTCAGAAATCTGGATGATGGGCTGCCATGGGCTGTGCTGCCCCATGCCCTGGGCTCACGTACTGGAGGTCGTCTCCAACATAGGTTGCTCCTTCGTTTTCCCATTCCCACTTCCTTTCATGGCCCTTTTTGGCCAATACAATTGTTTCCATTCCAGTCCAGATCTCGGAGTGCAAAACCCTCAAATACTCACTCTCCTGGCCTCAACTTTTCCAGGTTAGAGAAAGATCTTGAGAATTCCATTTTTGTCTCATTAAAATCTTCAAGGAATTTTTTTCAGGACAGCAGCAGCAAACAACACGCACACACATATGTATGTGACACAGTTTTAGGACTGGAGTTTGGAGAAACTGAGTAGTCTTGTAACTCTTCTGTTTACATAACAAATTCAGAATGAGGGAACCACATGGTAGAATCCAAGTAATTGTGTTTACTAAATATGCACAGCATGCAAGGCCAGGCTTAGTTATATATACACGCTGCTGCTCCAATGGGATTTTGGCAACTTCCAAAATGTAAAAGGCATAGAGTGACTTGAATTGTACCCTCATTGTCAGGCAAGAGTCTGAAAATGCACAGCAAATGGAAGCCAAGCTGAACATACGTGCAGTCTAATTCAGGGGGGTCAAGGGCAGGGAACAGCCAAGTAGAAGTACACCATAAATTAGCTTTTCCATTGCTCCTTTCCTACCTTCCAGGGTAAAGTGGTGCAGATCCAATAGATCTTTGGAGAATTGCTCAGCTCTTTATTTTTTTTTGAGATACATAGCAAAAAGGGAATTTCTGTTTATATTCTCACAAAGTGACCAGCTAAATAATTCCAGATGATGGAATTTTCTTCTGTCCTTAAAGAAAAACAAGAGATTAACCTTCATCACTCTTAAAATGATATTAAGACTGTGATAAGAAATCTTTATTTCAGCATTCAAAAAAGCAGTTAATAACAGCATAAAGCTGGAAAAACAACCTTTGCTCTGCCCCTATGTCCATGTGCAATATAGTCTTGGATAGTGTATTCCTATGATCTTTTTTGGGGATGATTTCTAATTTCCCTGCAGTTTTTAGGTAACACCTCTAAGAGCTTTTAGGATGTTATGTCTCTATGAATTCCTGAAAACTAGCTATATGGGAAGGGTACTATAAACTTTTTTCTAACAACATGTAATGCCCACATCAGTGAATTCTGAAAAAAAAATGGAAAATAGTGATTTTCATCCACTGCTAAGCCAAATATTTTTGTAGCTGATTCTCTGTCTGAGAATATGAAGTCACCTTTCCATCTTTTTCTCTACAGGATACTGTAAAGAGTAAGCATTTTAGCTTCGTTTTTGTTAGCTTGGCACATGACCTGTTTACCACAGTTTTTCAAATGTAAAGGAACTGAGGAAAACCTATCTTAAATAAAAGAAAAGAAATTCTATGTGAAATTGATGATTTTGATAAAGATGTTTATTTTCCAAATGAAACAAAATATCATTATAAGTACAGCTATGATGATTAATGATTGCAGGTGTACTTGCTTCTGGAAGGGTAGCCTGGAACATACACGTGTTGCTCCTGATGCCGTGTACTGTCTAGGATTTTATAATTCAGACAGCATTTCAAAAGCAATGCAACCCTTTAAAAAAAAAACTAAAAGAACCCTAATTTAAAGTGAAATGCCATTACATAACATCAGCAGGAAATGGAAAATGACACACTGCACACTAACTTCTGTGTGTTGAAATGTCCCTGTGATATTTTTTTTCATATATCTCAATTATATGTGGCATAGGTACTTGAAAAATATATCTTTATGCTTCACATACATATGTCAGAAAATACTGGGATGTGCAAATAGCCTAATGTTGTCCTGAGTCCTGCTTCCTACATCTACACACTTGTTTTGCCAGTATGTCTGTCAACAACCTGTATACAGGTTTTTAACAAAAGATTTATATCTTTGATCTCTCTTTTTACTAAGAAATAAGTGATAAAAGTACTTTTTTCTTCTTCTGTATTTTTTCCAATACATTTGAAGCTCGATACATTCCTTTGCCAGAGAGGTATCATGCCAATTTCAAAAGACTGTGAAAGTGTTAATATAATATTTTTTATACTATGCTGTGCTTATTCTGAAGAAGGTACAGACATCTTCCTTTTCTCACAATTATCCCTTCTTCTTCCCAACTTTCTCAGAGTGTTTTCATGAGGCAGACTCTATGTCATCCAATTATTTCCTGAAGAAAGCTAGAAAGATAAGCATTTAAAAACAGAGCCAGGGTTTCTCTCACTGTATTAAATAATACTGATCAAAAATCATAGAAAGATGTAGAACAAAATTAACAGTGGGACAGAAAGAGTGGGAAATGGGAATCCCTGGATGTCGTATTACATGAGATGAGACCATCCAATGTCAAGTAAATTTATTTGGACAGAGAGGGAATTACTGGGTGTGTAATACTGATTAACTATGTTGGAGAGAGAACTTGCCAAGAAGCATGTTTTGGTCAGTCTCTTTATAAAGAAGAATGGGAATGTAGGTAAAAGGCTAAATACGTGAAAAAAAAAAAAAAAAGTGCATCACTTGTTAGCTAATTCTTGGGCATTGTCTGCATGAACCAGAGTAGCACAGTTCACTCCTGGGGAGGAGTCTGTCCCAGCTCCCATGACTGAGAGATTTCTCTCTTACCCGGATATAGTGTTTGGAAGGATATTTGTTGACATGAATGAGTCTGCATAGATGTATCTGAGATCCAAAGTCTTTAGTGTTGTTTAACATACTTATACTGCAAAGACAGAATTTTTTTAATGCCATACCCACTGAAAAACATCTGCTTGAGGAAAACACACACAGGTCATAGATCAAACTCCAGGAAACAAATATATTGCCTATTAAATCCATAGTCACATCATTTTTCCTCTCCTATTTAGGCACATGGATAATAGCTTGAAACCCAAAAAAGGCTTTTAAAAATGTCTAACACATAGAACAATCCTAATTACATTTCTTCTCAGCTTGAAACTTTGTGTGTCCCTTTGGCTTGACAAGTCCTGATTCCCAACTTAGAAGAACTCTGAAAGTGTTTCTCACTGCTTTGCACTCCTCTCACAAAAGTGTTTGTGCAAGCTATAAAGCAATACACAAATCATCAAGCACTCTGGTGGGGAGGCTTCGTAATTTCAGGCTGTTTAGGACATGAGTGTCTGTTTGTTTAAAGTATCTACAGCAAACTAGAAAACAGTTCTGAAAGAAGCTTGTATAAGGCAATAAGGGCACACAACAGGTCTTTAAATAGGCAAGAGGCTCTGAGGGAGTATTTCTGCGTGACCATGGAACTGTTTTATTGTAAGTTTCTCCAGAAAGTCCTCAGGCCTTTAACTTTACTGAAGACTATCTTTTGCTTCATTGGGTTATATTTAGACAGATAATTCAGAGCTCTTTCAAGCTACAACTGTCTGTAGTAAAAGTAAAATGAAATCACCCCTGTAGAACCAGGGTCTTTGTGAGAAGGACTGAGGGGCTATAACGAAGCAGTCGAGGGAGATACCCTTCTTTCCCTGCTGGCACAGAGCTCCAGGTAGCAATTTAGAGGCTGTCCTGTGCCTGTTTCCTGGGATATCTCCTCTTCTCGAACATGAATTAGAAATCCATGTGCCTCCAGCTGGAAGCATTTTTCTTCCCAGTTGGTAGCTGGGATGTACTCAGATATTTTGGAATATAATGTATATATTTTTGAGATGCTCCACATTAATTAACTGGGAAGAGACTGACACTGAGCAAGTGTAGCCTGATGAGTAAGCAAGTAAAACATGTCTACCTGTGTGCACATGAGTTTGGTCGTCAGGAGGGTAGGGCAGCCAGAGACCTAGGTAGTCCTCCATGAAGAGCAGGTCGGCGCTCACCAATCTTCCTGGGGGACTGCTTTGATCATGCCTGGGCTCAGACCCTCAGCATCCCTCTATCCTATGGGTGCCCCTTGTCCCTGCAGCACAGAAGCTGCAGAAGACCAACATGCAGACCCTAGAGCCAGGGGTCAACCTCCCTCTGGCCTTTCCATGTGCCAGAGGCCAGAAATTCCCCTCTGTAATGCATGAGCCACTCTAGCTTTGCCCCCTCTGACACTTTGAGTGGATGCACTGTTCTTTCATTTTGCAGGAATCTCTGATGTGTTACTAATTGCCAGTTTTGAGTGTAATCCATTGGACACATCATCAAGTGAAAAAGATTGGTATTGCAACCTTTGCTGTGTTAAAAGTAAAAGGATTCTCCCTAGTAAAATGATAAAGCAATGTTAAAATAACAGGGCCTTGAGTTGACCCTCCTAATATCTCATACTCTATCTACTGTGGGAATGATGCTCACTCTGAGAGTCTATTTTGGCCAGCAAGAATCCTGTATGCCTTAGTATTATTTATATCTGTTTTTCTCCAGAGTTCTTTTTGGTCAGGATTGTGATTTATGTTGTTTTTATTCCAGCTGCACAGGAGATTCTTTGACGGATTACAATCTCAGCAAACTCCAACTTGAGAAGAGGAATGACAGCTAAGAGACTTAAACCAGGCTTTTCACCATCCTGGAAAGGAACTGGCTGCCAGTGTTTGGAATTTTTTTAATACTCTACCTCCCTCTGGTGTTATCAGAGAGAAGTTCCTTGACAATGGGAAATCATGTACTTGCAGCTTCGATTTCCATGCTCTCACTCCTGGCGATGATGGGAGACACAGACAGTAAAACAGACTCTTCCTTCATGATCGACTCTGACCCCAGCCGCTGTATGAGGCATCACTATGTTGACTCCATCAGCCACCCCCTGTACAAGTGTAGCTCGAAGGTAAGTATTCCCTCACCCCTTTGCAGCAAGGTTCTGTGTTGCCAGAGTTGTTAGTTGAGCCATTTTGGGTGATTTTTGAGCCTGCACAAATTCTTTGCTAGCAAAATCCAGCTGTGGAGACTTACAGATGAAAAGATCTGTGTGTGTACATCAGAACCAGGGCTGGAGAGAAAGGCGCTTGTGTTTCTTCTTGCTTTTTCAAAAGGGAAAACACACCATGATGGTAAAGCTAAGATGCAGTAAATTGTAAGATTCAAAGAATCACTTTGGGATCTCAGCCACCAGCACCAAGTAGACAGGCTAGTTTGGAATCTTAGATCATCTTAGTCACCCCCTACCCTCAAGTGAGTATTTAATCCAAATTACGTTAACTTATAACTTTTAGAGTCATGTACAAAGGTAAAGAATCAAACTGTAAAATGATAATGAAAAAAAGAATGTGAAAGAAAATACTAAATATTTCCACATTTAGTTTCAAGGTCTTTGTTTTCACGCAGAATGGCAATTAGATTCTTACTGTAGGGCTTAGGAGCAGAAGGCAATACAAGACTTAACCAGCCTTTCATTAGAGATTTCAAGCCTGAAAAAAAAAATGTTGCGTCAAAATGTTTTAGCAGCTTGCACATGTAGCCTACAGTCATTTATTTCATTGCAAGGAGAAAAAGAATGGGGAGAAACAATAGGAAAACCCTAACTGGTTCTTTTCGTCTTGTCCTGATTTGTTCTGGCTGAGTTAACCCAATGCATAATCAGATGTACAGTCTCTGCTTGGACTATCCCTGTGCCCTACAGAACGTGACTTTGCCTTATGCACCCATATCCCTGGAGTAACAAAAGGGAACAAGAGCTGGTGCCAACACTTTTACCAGCCCTGTGCTGGCTTTGAGAGCAATGGGACGTGGGTGGAAGATCAGAGGCTTTTGCCCTACTGGTCTTGAGTTCAAATAGTAAAATCACATATTAGTCGTGATTCAGAAGAGATCTTCTGTTTTGCTCTTAGCGTAGACTTGACTTTCTTACCATCTGGGAAATATCCACCATTAAGATAATGAACTGCAGAGAGTCATCTGCTTGTGAAATGCTGATTTAGTTGCAGTTGACTCCAGTGTGATGCAAAGGTGAAAAGTGTGAGTGGAGTGCGTGGTTTTATGACCTGGCAGGGGAGTGTTAGCAGCCCTTTCCTCCCATGGTACTTCAGATTACCCATTACACCTTAGAAGCCATAGCTACCATGATGGCTTGGTCCAGGAAGGTGATGCCTCACCCAGGTGATCCTCACTGTCAGGTCCCTGTGCTGCCAGAGAGCAGAAGTAGCTGCGGTACATAGCATAGGCAAGAAGACAGGTGGCCCCTGGAGGTCCTTTGGTCTCCAGGTTTAGGCAAGATCCCTTTTTGCCTTTCTACATACAGAAAAGCAAATGACTTACTAGCGGTGACTTCTCTAGGGTGGTGAGAAATGTGGAGTATAACTGAACTGGGCACACTGACTCAGACAAAAGAAGATAAACATCACAGGTCCCAGCCCCTGAGGCAATTCAGTCATGGAGGATGAAGGATAAGCCTTCTCTGACAAGGGAGTCTCATGTCCTGGTCTCTCCTCTCCTGTGGGTCATCACCCATCCACCTCCATTCCCCAGCTGCAACAGGTTCCCACAGCACAGCTTTGCCTTTGCTTGGTCCCACAACACTGCCAGCAATCTGGTGGTCACCACCATAGCCAGGCCCTCCTGTCCTCAGGCCAACCCATTCAGTAGCAGCTGAGGCTAATACTCCTGCAGACCCAGGCTTTGGGCTCTACACCCTCCTGCCTGCCCTGCAGTCAGTCCATGCCTCACTTCTAGTCATGATTTTCTTCCCTGCTCTGGTCATTGCTTCCTACACAGCCCAAGGAAAGAAGAAAGGAAGGAAAGATAGAAGGAAGGAAACACAAAGCTAACTCAATTTCTTAACATCCCTAATGACAGCAAGAAACAATCGGTCCTTTAGGAGTGGGTCTGATGGAAATGAGAACAGGGAAGGCATTGTAATGAAAAACATATTGTTTCAAAAGTGAGCTTTGAGAAAAAAGCTGTTGACATAAACATTTGTAACTCTGACTGCATTAATGTCCATGACTTCTTAAAATCAAGCCTATGATGGAAATCATGTTTGAAAATATTATCACATTTCTTGGCTTACCAAATTCCACAACCATTTCAAGAACAGCTTTTTTAACAATGCTGCAAGTTGTAGGGACTTTCTCATGAAGTGGAAAATGAAAACATTTTCCATACAAAGCAAAATAATCTTGACATTTCCTATAAAACTTTTCTCTGCTTGTTAAATCAAGTTTTTTTGTGTTTTTTTTTTTTTTATTTAAGATTTCAGTGATCTGAATCATCCTGCTAGACATATGGCTTCTGATCTGGATCTAGTATATAAACACAGACCAATATTAGACTTGCTAATGAAATTAAATGCAATGACTGTTCCTGTATATATAGTGATAAAACCTAAACAAGTCAAAATTAGGAAGGTTCTACAAGAAGAAGCTGTGGGAATTGTGGTACCTCTTGTTTCCACCAAGTTTCCATTGTGAAGCTTGGACTGACAAGTGATGTCAAGCAGAGAGTCTGCTTTTTTTTACATGATGTATTGGTTCCACTGAGCCATCCTTTTTCACTCCCTATGCTTTCCCTTTTAGTACAGCATAAAAATTACAGAATTTAAAAATGGCTTCAGAAATTGCAAGACATATTACATTTGCTGTCCGTCTTGGTTAAAAAAGGATTATGTCCACTGTGCTTCTTTGTAGAGTCTGCCAATTGTACCCACGTGGGAAGTAGTTTTGTTACATTTGGAAACATCTACCCAATGTAATTTAATCATTGAAATTCCTGTTGCTTGTGACCTCAGGCACATGTTGAAAATGTGTTTCGAAAGGCTTGGAAAACATAGTCTAGTATAGTAATGACACAAAGGAGGGATAGAAGAAGATTATTTGTTCCTGAAAAACAGTGTTTACCTTTGACTTCAAGGACACGTTTGTGGCAGCTCATGAGGTACTGTCTTCCCTGAACATATTGGACTCTGAGTGGTCATGGAGACCCACTCTTCTTCCATACGCTGGATCACCTTGCTGCTGCAACAAGGACCTACTAAATTAGAATATTAGCTGCCACAAAAGATTGCTCCGTATGTGCTAGAAGACTGCTGCCCCTGAGAGTCTTGATTAAAGAATCTAGCCCAGAAAGACATGGACCAGATGAGGAAAGATTTAAGAAATGCTTGAAGACATTTGCTCACAAGGCAGCTCAGACGTTTTTTTTTAATACCTGCTTGCAGCCAGGCTAAGGCTACTGTGTGAAAGTCCACTCACATGCATCTCAACCCATCTGCTTTTGGGGCCTCAGCTTATTGCTGAAGAGAATGGAAAAGAGAAATATGATCACTGTTAATAAGGCACCAGTTCACAACTACAGAATGACTCAAATGATCTGAGTTAAATATTGCCTCACATTCAGGTTGCTCTCATTCATGGCCTTCCAGATAGCTATGAGAGTGCTGACTTTGAGAAAACCTCTTCTCCCCTAGCTATTTGCACAGGTGAGACTCCCCCTCGATGGTTCCTATGTTGCAGCACACTGTGCTTCCGGATCCAGCATCACAAGGTGACACACAGGCTCACATGTGTGAGGGACAAGGGAAAATGAGAGGATATGAGTATCAGGTTATAAAGTACCCACACATTTTTACTATATATACACCCACTGTATTACTGTGCTATGCCATCATAACATTACTAATTATTTAGGCGATAATCTCTATTGCGCTATAGTATACGATGCAATAAGCAGCTGGTGTGATTGATTAAATGGCAAAGCAAAGCTTTTAAAGTACATGCTATTTCCAGCTCATTTGCACACCTGCCAAAATCCACTGGTGCTGTTCTGTATTTATGATGATGTGGAGGTTGAGTTTTGCTGATGAGTTCAGGTTAGTCCAGAAGTTTAGAAAGCAATAAAAGCTGAAATCTGAAAATATTTTACCCTTCAAGCTTGAATTCATGCCCATAGCACAGTCCCATTTGTAAAAGTTTATGCTGTAAAACAAAACTAGAATATCAATTCTGCACTCTGTGGAATTTTACATGGTAGGAATACTGACCGTACTCTTATGAAAAACTAAATAGCCAGCAAAATTTGAGATAAAAATTATTTTCTCCACAGAATAAAACACCCTTTTAAAGACAAGGCTTGCTAAGCAACTATAAATGCAGTTGCAGTCTGAAGAAATACTGACTGATTTTACTTTAGAATGCTTGCTGTTTGTAAGGATTATATTCGGACACAGATACTGGTGCATCAGATAATTCTACCCTATAATTACACTGTTGCCGCTCCTCTGTTGTCCTTAATCTGGTTCCTTGGGGTCAGTTTTTTTTTTTTCCTGTGGCATTGCTGAAAGTACCTGCATGCATGCCATAAAAATTCCTTAGGGTAATAGTACCTGAGCTACAGTTACCGGAGTAACAGTTCCAGCTCCAGAAGCAACTATTATGAGATGTCACCTTCATCATACAGCAATGTGTGCAGTCACATTTGGGTTGAAATAACAAAATTATAGAAACATTGGTTGGAAGGGACTCTGGAGGTCCTCTGAACCTCATAAAAAGCAATCTATGGGCATCACGTGTCCCTCTTTGCCACTCCTGGGGAGTGTCTGGCTCCATTGTCTTTGCAACTTCAGTTGCCAGCTGCTCCTCTTCACCAAATGCTTGGGAACAGCCTGTGATAGAGCATACTCACAGCCTTGTGAATTAGCCAAAGTGGGAAACCTAACAAGACCTGTCAAGGGATGGAAAGGAAATGAAATTTTTAGAATGGTGACTCTGCTGTCTTTCCTTTGTAATCCAGGCAGGATTAGATAGCTGTGTAGCTCTTGACCAACTGGCTGCCTGTCACTAGGGGAAATGAGTTTTGTTCACCAGCAGACAAAAGTAGATCTTGATCTGTCAGTAAGGGGGTGATAGTGCTGTGTTAATTGTCTCTTTTTCCTGTTCTTCCTGTGCATTAAATGCAGTGGTTTTAAGGAGCTTCACATAGCTGATACATCTAAAGCTGGGGTGTAGCTCTACAGTACACTGGAATTTTCTTCCCACTATATTGTTACTAACATCTGGAGCGTATTTGCTTAGGAACAGGACCATAAATTTATGCTACAAATAATGAAGGAAAGTAAATTTACTAGAGAGCCACAAGAGCTCATTAAACCAGGGAACAAGACAGTACCAACCTTGGATCTTCAACTCATGAAGGCAGCTTCCTTGATATCTGCCTGTATTGACTGAAGTGTACTTCTTAATATATTAAATCCATTTCCAAGAAAACTGTTTAGACTGCAGCTGTTCTTGGAGGATTCATTTTAAGCACTGTACAAACTATGTTCTTTATGGGTGATTAGTGCTGGTATTTATAGAATCGTAGAATTGTTAAGGTTGGAAAAGACCTCTAAGATCAAGTCAACACAATAGCAACAAGCTTACTAATCCATGTCCCGAAGCTTAACATCTACATGGTTTTTTTAACACCTCCAGGGATGGTGATTCCACCACTTCCCTGGGCAGCCTGTTCCAATGCTTCACCACTCTTTCAGTAAAGAAATTTTCCCTAATATCCAGTCCAGACCTCTCCTTGCACAACTTGAGACCATTTCCTCTCATCATATCACTTCTTACTTGGGAGAAGAGACCAGGACTCACCTCACTACAACATCCTTTTAGGTAGTTGTCTGGGAAAACTGTGAGTATATGCAGCTTGGTTAAAACATAGTTTTCTTCATTAGCCGTAGAACAGATTTACATCTGTTTTACTTAGTGCTTTCTCACCTGTGTCACATTTTGACCTTGTTGGGATGATATAATAAGCTGATTCTGAAATTTGTGTAGGTTAATGAGAATTAACAGATTTGGACTTAAATCATGTTTCATTCCCTGTGAAGGTATAAAAGTTTGTTTAAACTTGTTCAACACCTAATCCCTCCTCAAAGGTGATGGCAACTGTTTCTTACCACAAGATTTCCTGAGCTATAGAAGATCTTCTCCATGTTTTCTATAGAATTTAGGAGACTATCCATCTCCTCTGCTGCCTTGTTCTGGTCACAGCTTGGTGGGTGGCGTCAGAAGGAGAAGAGCTATGGGGCCTGGCCTGCTTTTGGAAAATCTCATTCATGAAACCTTCTTGTTTGACAAGGAGTTCATCTTGCTTACATTTTCACTGCCTTATGCTCTGTAGTGCGCTTTAAACAGACACAACTGATTTTATAATATATATAACTGCAAATACACATTCAAGGTGATTTTTGTAAAGAAGGGAGCTAGAAACTACTTTTTAGAAGCAATAAACTGAGCATCTTCTTTATATTTCTACTTTGTATGCTTATATATTTAAGCATTTGAGGCATTCATTAGCCCCGAAGACCAGTTCTGCTGATCTTTAGTATATACACTGAAAACTCTAGAAAATACCCAACTAAAGTATCAGTTTGGCTGATGATTTAAGGGCTTGGCTGCCACAAATCTGGGGTCAGCAAGTCACACTGTAGTTACCGTGCCTGGAAAGCAGGGCTGTCTGGGATCATTTGGAGCCCTGAAGTCAGCTTTCAGAAAACCAGGCCCTTTGATCCTTTTGGTATCAGTGGCTGGAACTCCATGCAAAGACTCCTGTTTCCTCCTGCTCATATTCCTTCCTCCACTCTCTCTGAAAAGGCTTGGGGACAATGCACTGCATGGGGCTGGGTGCCCTTGTTGAGGTGTGGAGATGCAATAAGTGAAGAAAAATCAGCCAGACTGGAAGGAGGTATCCATCTGTTGGTATTAGCTGTGATCTGGCAGCCACTGTGCCACATTTCTTAACCCATCTCTCTTCCTTCGCAGATGGTGCTGCTGGCTCGCTGTGAAGGGCGCTGCAGCCAGACGTCACGCTCGGAGCCTATGGTTTCTTTCAGCACCGTCCTGAAGCAACCTTTCCGCTCCACCTGCCACTGCTGCCGGCCCCAGACCTCCAAACTGAAGGCCATGCGGCTGCGATGCTCTGGGGGCATGAGGCTCACTGCCACCTACCGCTACATCCTCTCCTGCCACTGTGAGGAGTGCAACTCCTAGGGACATACATGCCACAGCAGTGGGGGAATCGGGATGCTGCACTTGGGGAAGGGTCCCAAGAAGTAACTCAAGGTGAGGCCGACGCTCCCAGCGTGCAATTGAAGCAATAACAGGACTAGCCAGGTTGGATTGCATATGAGAGATAAATATCCTGGGGCCCTGGATGGTGCCAGTACCGAAGTGTGGGCTGTGACAAAGGCGAAAACATGAGGACTTGTTTAAAGAAGCCTTTCTTTCTTTTTTTTTTTAAAAAGGATATTTTTGTGAGTTTCTTCTTTTTCAGGCTCAGCTCTGACTACAGAGAGGTGCTTCTACTTTAGGCCAACGTGTGGAAGGTCAGCCACTGCACACTGGAAGTTGGCATTCAGACAGAGGTTGGGCATGAGTTCCCACATACAACCTCTTTAACAATCAATTTATTCTTAGTCTCCTAGTTATATTTGCCTTCAAAACAAACTTTGTTGTTGGCAAGGGTTATCTGTTGCTGATCTAGCAGCCAAGTGCTGGATAGCTTTAACTGTGCTTAAACAGAAATTACAAATAAATCATTAAAAAGTGAACTGGATATGAAATGTAGCGCTGGGGACTACCCAGCCCTAGCCAACTAAAGTGATTATTTGCAGTGTACGGTATCAGAGTTCAGTGGCTGATTGACTCTTGAGAAGTGAAAGGTCATGAGACTCATAGTCCCCTCTAAAACTTGGAAACATGGCATATCACATCTGTCATAAAACCCATCATTGGAATGCTAAAAACTAATGAAAGATTAAAATGACTTGTACTAAATGGAGTCCTTTATTCTCTTGGGTAGACCTGTTGGTGTACGGAGCTAGAGGCACCAAAACAATGACCTAAGACTTACCTAAGACTTACTTTCACCTATAACTCTTAGACCATTGAGTGAGTAACATATTGCCTTTTAAAGACAGGCAATCCCAAACACAAGGAAATCACACTGACATGCCCGTAAGAATTTAAGGCAGAGTCTGACTCCCAGCATTGTCTACTGGACCAGAAAGGCTGTGTTTCAATTTACCTAATGATCTGCTACCTGGGGACAGATCTGTGGTTCTTGTTGACTCTCTGTCCAGCTTTGGCATCTGCTTGGGGAATGCACAGCTCTCAACTGGGTCATTTATTTACACATCCTTTGTGTACACACAAGTATTTAGGAGGCTATGGCAGGGTTAGCATGAACTAGCCCAGACCCCATGTGAAGGTGAAGCTGTCCCACAACCAGGGCCTCAGAACAGTGCTCTGAGGTCCTGTAGAGCAGGGATATCCAGCACCTCTGTGTAAGAAGCAAGTGAGGCCATGAGCTGCTTTCCCCTGTAGGATCATTGCAGAAAGAAATGCCCCGAGGACCTAAATGAACTGCAGCGGTAGGTAGCGTGAAATTCCAGTATAAGTATCTCGAGTTTCTGAATGATATTTGTAGACAAATTCTATCCCTCCTCAACTAACATGGTTTTTAGGAAGGTTCAGTCATAGTCTCTGATGACTGCAAGGAAATAACATAATGTATTACTACTTTTATCTTCTTAAATGGCAGTATATCCAGTCAGTCAGCAATATGTCTGTGGTGTTCATATAAATCTGTGTAAGATATTTTTTGATTGAAGTAATGAAAGTGTCAGGAACATCTTTGTTGAGCAAGGATTCGGAGTCAGGGCAGTTTCTACCCCGCAGTAGCCCCTGCATGTGTACAATTATTGTCTGAGATAGACTGGAGCAGCTCCCCTGCAGAACAGTGTCTAGTGGGGCCCTGTGGTATAGAGGGGAATTCCTATCCAAGCCCAGTGTTCAGTCCTTCTGTGCAGTGTCATCCAGTCTGTCTGCATCAAATGCCAAATGCAGCAGCTCAAGGATGCACACTGACATTGCAGGAGATCCTCAAGGTCCCCCAGACACCAGTTAGAGATATTTGTGGCACACGGGAAGGATTGCCTCTGTCTTCCGCAGGTGACTTGGAGATGGCCAGTTTTCAACAACGTACAGCCGTGGGCAAATAAAAGGGTGAATCAAATTGCTAGAAGCTGACAAGCTCAGATTAAAATGTCAAAACTGAGAGTGATGGGCCCCAGTGAGCTCATTAGACACCGCTCATTGTTTCAGTGCTGTCAGTCATTCTTTCCACATTTGATGCATGACCTGAACATCAAAGGGTGAATGATGGGAGTGTGAGCTGGGTATTATCACCAAGGTGCTTTATATGAAAGATCATATGCATGTTCCCTTTCTAATCTCTTTCAACCCCTAGCATCTAAAAATCCCATTATCCAAAAAAGCGCCACCCCCTATTGTTAGTTATATATAGAAAATTCCAGTCCCCATCTGAAACATCAGCAATACTTTGATAACCAAACAGCTACACTGCAAAATATGCATGACCTCTAAGTGTGGGTATAGTGACTGCTGCACATGAGCAATGCAATGCAGTTATCTAAGGAAAGGGGAATGTATTAAGGAATGTTTTAATCCAGCATCACCCCAGTCCCTGGTCCCGGTACCACTGGTCTTCTCTGCTGGTGCAAAATGGGGCTGGGAGCCCATGAAACAAAATTTAGGTGATGATTGAGGTTCTCCTACATGGCTGCAGGATGTGACAGAGCAGCAGGGACCCAATTGTGGTCCTCTGGTGAGCAGAGATTATGCCTGAGCAAATTTAGAAAGAAAAAGAATATTTATAGCGAGAGAAGATCTTGGCTAAGTATTTATTTCCACATCCTCTTGCTATCACAGTGCCAGAGCTATAATTGCTCAAACTGATCTCTCGGAAGATATTTGTGTTTCAACAAAGGATTTTTTTTTTTAACTTCTTACACCGCACATTCCTTCCACTTTTGCTTGGTTTCTCTAGTGAAATTATCACCTTGTGACCACAAAAGTTGTTGCCAGGTATAAATGTTGAGGTGAATTCAACATTATCTAATCTATCTGTTGAGTTGAATAAATGCACGGAAGTAATATAAACAGAAATTATGAATGACAAGACAAAACATACTTGTAAAGAGGTAGAACTGGATATTAAACAATAAATCAAATTTTTAAATTCTCCTCTTGTCTTTGTCAGGCAATGCTTGCATTAATATTTAAGAAAATGTAGAACTATTCCTCAAAACCAAATGCCCCAAAGTCAGTTATAAATCCATATTTTAATACTTTTTAATCTGTATTTTAGGCAACTAAGTGCTGAATGAAACACACAAGTGATACCCATGTTAAAATCCAGGAGCCGTATTAAAGTAAACGTAAATAAAACTTCAGGTAAAAACTACCGGCTATGGCTCATGGTCAGGAAGAGTCTAAATGGGGCTTGGAGATAAAATAGCTTCCCAATTTCTTAGCTTGCCACCACTCCAGATGCTTAAGCTCTGTCTCTCAGGTATCTATCTGTTTAAGTGTTACTTAAACTGAACAATAAGGGCAATGTCTTCTTTTCCAGATAAATTTATGGGGCTTTTTCTTGGCTAAAGCATCCTCTCACTGAGACTCAAATGAGAATGTCCATTTTTCCTCTTGTCGTACCTCAGCCTTCACAAACCGTCCTCCCTCACAGGAAGGCTGGTTTGACTGTAACCAAACTGTGGTTGTGCAAGATGGCATGCGATACAGACTTTTGATTGTCACCACCCTTTGCCCTCTTTACTTTTTATAGTGTTTCTGAGCCCAGCTTGGCTTACTTTCGAAAGGCACCCATTCCAGCACTGGTGTCCCATTTCGTTGGGAGGGTCTGTACTCATGGGGACCACGGGGAAACACTAGACCCTGATGGTACCCTTTGCTTGTAAGAAAAGCCCTATAATGGCACTCCATTATGTATCTATTAGAAATAATCTGTGATTTGCCAGAGTAAAAGACCCCATGACTTAGCATATTTTAATTATGCTGCTCCCAGCTGCGGAGGATCTATTAAGTGCTTAAAGCTGAGTAGATACAAAAATGGTTTGTTGGCTCAAGCCTTTTATGTATCACTAAACTGAAGAACTCACTGCTTTTTACTGGATATCGCCACTGACTTTCTTTGCACCTCACCTTGTCCTCGGAGAGTGGAGAACTTCCACTAGACAACTGATTCTGAGCCCGGCTCTCTTCTGGTGGCCTTTATTGGAGCTTTTGTAAGCCACTGTCATAGTGCTTGGAGAGGTGAAGTTCACTGAGACCCATGGTACATCACTGCCTGTGTAGAGCCTTTCACATGGACCTTACTTGAAACCTACTCACTGAGTCCTTTCAGATCTACCATGAAGACCTGAGGCTCAAACAGAAGTGTGTAGATTGCAGCCAGAATATTTTTATGAAAGAACAGAAAAGTAAAAGATAAGAGGCTGCTGTCTCATAGGAACAGTCTGATGCTCTGCTGCTTTGAGGAGTCTCACCTAGGTTCTTAGGCTCTGATAGGAGAAAAGATCCTGGGCTCTCTTCTGTGGGTGAGTGGTTTTTCAGTGCCTCGTCCTTCATAATTACTGAATTTGTCTGAAACAGGATTAAACCTTCTAGGAGAGAAGATTCTGCTTAGCTAGGAATAATTCCTCTGACTTGAGCCATAAGTATTTTTGAAAAATTCAAATGCCATTAAAAAAGCCAGGGAGTCTTACTTTCTTTGACTCTGTAGTTATTTAAAACATCAGGGGTGTGGGGGAAAAAAAAGAAAAAAGAAAGATTACATCCAGGGTAAAAGTGACTGACAGCCTTCTAAAATAGACAGCAGTATAGCTAGAAGGTATTGAGACAGATATTCTTACAAAAGTGCAACAGCCTGTGTTGGAAAGTAGCAGCCCAGTAAGCTCGCTGTGTTGCAGATGTACAAATAAGCTTGTTGGAAATCCAAATAGCGAGTCTATCCCTTTGATTTTGCAAGCAAGGGTCTACACTCTTTATTTATGCCTCAAACTGAGAGGGCAGATAATCACTTGCCTGCAAACTATGTTAGCAAGCAGCCTAACACACTGAAGATGGTCCTTGGGGGTTCTATGATATGAAGAGGACTCTCTATGTACACTAAGATACAAAAGATAAGAGTTGACTAATGAGAATAAGTAATCTTGTTTGGCCTGCACCAAGAAGGCGTATTTCAAAATGTGTTGTTTAGCTTTCTTCTTTCTTTTTTTTTTTTTTTTTTTTTTTTTTAAATAGACCACTGGGAGCAGTCAATCAAAACTGTGCATGAAAAGACAACTCTTGTCCAACTCAGAATTATTACTTCCTTTAGGTGATGACCAACAGTACAACCAATTAAAACAAAATTTTAGGAAAAAAAGATAATTCCCAAGTAATCTACATATATTTATCTCATCATTTTTCTAGGAAGAATGAAAGAGCCAATCTCAAGTTAGAGCTGTTTTCATTCAGTTGCAGAATTTTTGTTCCAAGATCTTCATGGATCTCAAGATTTCGTAACACAAAAGCTAATGGAGGTTAGCACTGATGTTGTGTAGCATAGACAATCACTGTAGAGCAAAGAGGATTAACCTGGGGAGCAGTAGTATAGCAGGACTTATCTCCCCCAGCTCTCTACATGAAGCACTAGATATTTTGCCTTGCTGGGTCTAGCTCTGCCTTCAAAATGACTGATACTCAAGAAGAAAGGTGGACAACCCTCTCCCCTGGAAGCTTCAATCCCCAGCTCATAACAGATGGGGGTTAAATCCACTGTTTGAGTGGAGGAAGGCCTGGAATCAGTCTCCACTGTCTCTGGTGAACATGCTGCTATGCAGGAGCTGTGCAAGGGGAAGGTAGTGCAACAACCGAAGTGGTTGCAATGCAATCTGAGTGAGCTAAGCACGTTATGAGCATTGGCAGAAAAAATAGACTGCTCTTTGGACTTGAGTTTTCTGTATGCCAAATGACTTCACATAAATGCAAATTCCCAAGTAGCTCCTGTAAGAAAGGCAGAGAGAACCTCAGCTAGTCACAGAGGCTTCCATTCAAAACCCTGAGGCTGAAAATGTCCCAAGCACGTGTCTGAGTGTATCAGAAATCAGATTTCCGAAATTCACGCAAACAGTACTGAAAATACTTTGAATGTATTTCAAATATCGAAATGATGTGCTGACTGCCTGCTTTGGTCTTTGACAATGAAATAAATGTGCTTTTGCAGAAGTCAAACATTCATAATATATTTTTATTAAGGAGTAATTTTGGTTACTATTAGAAGTAGGACCTTTTAATCTTTTTGCTGTGTTCCTGTGCATATGTATGTGTACATATATGTACAAAACATGGCTTTACTTCACAGTAAAGGCTTTACTTCAGCCTCACAGCCTTCTACTGCTTCCTGAGAGCCTGATAACTGAAGAGGAGCACAGACCTCTCCCCAACCCTTTCCACCATTCTTGGAAGGCATCACCTGTTGCAAGATGTGCAAAATTTAGAGGTAGCCTGAATCTCTCATTGTTCTCTTGAAGTAAGACATCACAGTAGAAGCACAAATCCACATAAGACCTTCAAATGACTGTTCAAATGCAGCCCTCTGTGGTCACATCAGTGGTTACTTGCTGGAGACAAATAAGTATCCTAGCCATAAAGTTCTGCTGCTCTTTGTATAAAAGAGATCAGAGTGATCCCATATAAAGCTACTAGTTTACATTTAGTATTTTAATCTGTAATTTTAGGAGTCTCTTATTTTTTAAAATTGCAGACCTCCCCAAGTCTTGTTTTTATCCCTTTAGGGTTTTGACAATGAGAATTATTGGCACTTTATCAACATTGTTGTATGGTGTTTTGAAACTGTGCAATTCCACACCTTTAGAATTATATTTAAAAATGTAGTCCTTTTCTATAGACTGTAATTGTGGGAAAATACATCAGAGAATGAAATGCAGTAGAGGATGCTTCAGGGAATTAAAACACGTTATTCTACACTTTGACAAAAGAACAGTAAGGGATTTTCTTTAACTAAAGCGATCCCACGAACAATACTTAATTGAATATACCTTAAATGAACTCTGGGTGCAACTTTTCAAAGGTCTCACCACTGATTTAACTCCATTTTTTATACACACTAAAGGAGAGCAATCAGTGACTTCAGTGAGAATAAACATACGCAAGCACTGTAAAGTCTCCTGCCTGAGGGAAATTGAAGAGGCAAGGAGGGAAAAGAGGGGAAAGGATACAGTTCTGTGATGCACCTGCTAAAGATATTGGCAGTCCTCAGCATCAGATGTTCACAAGTCAGCTGCTGTTAACTGAGATACGCTTATTTAAGTTTTCTTTATTCCTTTCATCTGCCCTGCTTCTCCTCCCCCTGCCCCTCTAAAACACGGAAACAAGCATGCTGCTGGGATTCCACTGCTAATGTCAGACTCATCACTGCATTGTTACAAACTGAGCTTGTCCCCACGCTTCCAGTAAATGGGAATGGGATGCTGGGAGAAGAAACGTGTGACCTGCTGCAGCAAGACTGTGCAGGCTTAAAACTAACTCTAATTTGATATGAGTTAGATATAGTCAAACATTATCACTACAGAAATTAGAGTTACTACTGCCTCACATATTTAATTCTCTTTGATGTGCAATAGAGTCCCAATACTGCGAGAACCCATCCCTGTGCTTCCTAATTTCTCCCATGTTGTTTCTTTGTTTATATTTGCTGCTGCCTTTAAAGCCTTGAGAAATGAGGAGCCAGTAGTCCACCTCCCTTCCTCTGTACACCTCAAGAAATAGCCTCAAGAGGAAAATACATGCACCCTCCTCCTCTGTACTGAAGACTTCTTTCCTCTTTTACATCTTGTTTCAAAGACTGAATGACTAATTCTTTCTTTCCATTTGCAGGCACCATAGAGTCCAGAACACTGGGGCTATCTATTTTGTGATCTGGTGCTGGAAACTCACTAATGACTACTTTGAGGTTATTTTCTTTAAAATGTGACACTAGATACAGGTGCAGGTGCCTGTGTATGGGCACACACACATATATGCATGCACACACACACAAAGACAGGTGAGGCTGTGTTTACTTCTGGATGGGAGAAGCTATAGTTAATAGTCTCAACAACAACAGTTTTGTGGGAAATGGTTTATATTACAGTCTTTCAACAAGATATAAAAGAGAAACATACCGGGACATGCTCAAATCTACATTTATATATCCATAGATGTATTTGTATGCATTTAAACCTCAATAATGCCAGTGCCATCAGACAAAATAACTGCACAAATGACCTTGAACGCAATAAAATAAAAGGTGATACATGCAAAATGATGCCAGGTCAGCAGCACACCTGGCTGCAAAGGGTATTTACTGCCTGCTCGTGCATTTTGCTGAGTAACCTACGGTTCTCCCTGGAGGTGGAGCAGAGCGTTCTCTCTCCTTTCCTGGGCGAAAGCTGTGGCTGGGGCTGAGCCTTTAGGTGGAGCTCCCGGACCGCAGCTCCCGCAAGGAGAGAGCCAGGGAAGCACAGCTAGTCGCTTGCTTTTCAAGGCTCAGGAATGAGAGGGAATGGCCTCAGGCTGCACCAGGGGAGGTTTAGGCTGCATATTTGGGAAAATTTCTTCAGCAAAAGGGTTGTCAAGTACTGGAATGTCCTGCCAAAGGAAGTGGTGGAGTCAAATTACTCTCTACAACTACCTGAAGGGAGGTTGTAGAGAGGAGGGAGCTGGCCTCTTCTCCCAAGTGACAGGGGACAGGACAAGAGGGAATGGCCTCAAGCTCCACCAGAGGAGATTTAGGCTGGAGATTAGGAGGAAGTTTTTCACAGAAAGGGTCATTGGGCACTGGAATAGGCTGACCAGGGAGGTGGTTGATTCCCCTTCCCTGGAGGTGTTTAAGGCAGGGGTAGGTGAGGTCTTGAGGGACTTGGTTTAGTGTTTGATAGGAATGGTTGGACTAGAAGATCCGATGGGACCCTTTCAACCTGGTTGTTCTATGATTCTATGATTCTATGAAATACCTCCAGGAATGGTAAAAGATGTGTAGATATGGTTCTTGAAGGCTTAATGGTGAACTTGGCTGTGTTAGATTTAAGGGTTGAACTTGATGATCTTAAAGTTATTTTCCAGCCTAAATGATTCTATGATTCTAAGCTGAACAATGTTTCCATTCAAAGACTGTTTAAACGTGACATTTTGTCCTGTGTACATGGTGTTCACTAGTGCCCCTGGGACACAAAGCTGCCATACGTTACCAGGGCTGAAGTTGTTTGCACACGGCTGCTACTGCAGGATGAGTATGGTTTAAGAGGATCTTTGAGTAGAGCCACGCAGACAAGGAATCTCCCTTCAGGTCTACCTTGCTTCCCAATCTAAAAAAATTCCATGGACCTGCAGCTCCAGAATGAGACATAATATGGCTCAGGAACACAGGACAGTGGATGCATCTGGCACATTTTGCTGCATGACTGCAGAAGGCTGTGTTAGGTTGTGGAATTAGGAGAGTAGTGCAGAGGTGGTGTGATTGGGAGGGGCGCCATTGCACAAGAAAAGTGCAGGGGAAAGCATGAAGAAGGAGGTTTATGTTTAAAGTTTTGTGCTCACCAAAGCAAATTTGGCAAATTTGTATCAACTACAGTGTGTGCTTCCTAGTTCTCCCCGTCCCTTCTGTGAGATCTGGCAGACTGTAAGCAGAAATAACTGGAAGAAAGCTTTATGCTAGCAACAAGCCCCAAATCAGTGGCCTGCGATTTAGTAACGTGTGAGGGCTTGCAATTTTGTCTAACGAAGCCAAGCTTGTAAAAACTCTAAAAGGGATATTGGGCATCAGAAGCAGGACCTGCGCCAGCTCAGGAGGATGAAGAATATGAGTGTCCTTGAGAGTCTCAGGAGATACCTCTAGACAGCAGAAGGGGACAGGGATGATCCTTAAGCCTGCAAAACATGAAAAGGCAAAACCACTGCATTCTATGAAGCAAGGCCAAGTGCAAAGGACAAACACCAGGGTTGGGGCAATCTCCGGTTTCAGTACAGGATAAGGGATGATGTGACTGGAGGTAGTTCTGCAGAGAAGGACTTGGTGATGCTGATTACTAAGAAGCTCGATATGAGCCGGCAATGTGTGCTCACAGCCCAGAAGGCCAACCATATACTGGGCTGCACCAAAAGAAGCGTGGCCAGCAAATTGAGGGAGGTGATTCTGCTCCTCTACTCATTGGAACAGGTCCAGAAGAGGGCTACAAAGATGATCTGAGGGCTGGAGCCCCTCCCATACCACAACAGGCTGAGAGAGTTGGGATTGTTCAGCTTGGAGAAGAGAAGGCTCTGAGGAGAACTTTTAGTGACCTTCCAGTACCTGAAGGTGCTACAAGAAAGCTGGGGAGGGACTGTTCTCAAAGAATTGTGGTGACAGGATGTGGAGCAATGGATATAAACTGGAGAGAGACAGATTTAGACTAGACATAAGGAAGAATTCCTTCATGATGAGAGTGGTGAGGCACTGGAACAGGTTGCCAGGGAAGCTGTGGCTGCCCCATCCCTGGAGGTGTTCAAGGCCAGGCTGGATGGGGTCTTGGGCAGCCTTATTTGTGGGAGGTGTCCCTGCCCATAGCAGGTGTGTTGGAACTGAATGATATTTAAAGTTCCTCTAACTCAAACCATTCTATAATTTTGAGTCAATGAATATGACACCACACTCATGGAAAAGCCTGACATAACCGTATATCATACCCACCCTATTTTTACACTCCCAGGCTTCTTGGGATGAGCAGATGTTTGGGGCAGCAAGCCTTTACAAAAGCAACTTTACATTGAGGGTGTCCTGCTGCCAGCTGTGGGATGATGAGTATCTTGCATGGATACCAAAGAGGGATCAGGAGGTGCCAAATGCCCTGTTGAAGCCCTGGCATTGACTGGAAAGGTTAGATATATAACAGTGGCATCTAGCTTGCAGCCCCAGGGCTGAACTAAAAAGCTTGGTGGTTAGAGCAAGCCTGGGTTGTGGGATCAGTATGCAGACAGCCTCTCCTAGTGCTGCTGCTCCTGCAGCTGGAGTGGTGACATGTGTTAACAGCAGAGTTGCTCTAAGACTCTTGTCATTTCATGACATTTCATGAAATACCATGACTACAAGTTCTTGCTCCTTCTTGCATTTAAAGTAAGTTGACATGAGGTTTAGTCAGAGACAAAAAATGCTGATATTGCCAGTCTATACCAGCTTCAGTCAGGAGAATCTTTCTGAGTTTATGCAGCTGGAGCAACTAAAGAGGAAGCAAAGTTCAGGTATTCAGTTACCAGCCAAGATTTTGAAGAGCGGACATTGTCATTCACCTTCAGCATCATACTTACATGATATTTAAGTCTTTACAACTGAGAATCAGTGACAGGTAAAAGGAGAAGGTATAAAGTGTTGCCTCCAAGGAAGGACTGTCTACAATCATGCTGCAGACAAAGAAGAGTACAGAAGGGCAAAAGGCATTTTGAAAGAGAAAAAGAGCATTAACAAAGCCTAAATCCAAGCCAGATAGGATTTATAGTTCTGCAGCCTGTGGAGCTACTCTTCTTTCTTACTTTAGCATGTGCTTCTTTCAGTTGAATTCACACAATTCCTGTTCTTTTTCTCTACTTGTGGAAATAAAAAACCCTGATGGTTTTGAATATCTGTAAAACAGCAAATTGATGAGCTGTTTTTCAGAGAGAAATTCATCAACTGAAAGTACAGCTTTACCAAAAAATCCTTCCCTATTTTGTGATCTCTCACACTAGTATTCAGACCTCCCTGCCACGTATGCAGTAAGTTTTGATCCAGTTATAAGGGAAACAAATTTTAACAATGTCGCTGGTGCACATTTCTCACTCTGTTATTACTTTATCTTCCTCCCCAGTCCTTTGTTTTTTCCACAGGATAGTTCAATTACCATAAATGTAACCAACATTAGTAATTTAAGAAAACCTTTTAGGTCATGATTAGGAAGACGCAGTACTCATTTCACATGACAGATTACTACCCACTACTGTAAGTAGTTACTGAGATCAACAGCAACAAATTCCAGTGTTGCAGAATTACTCCTGTTTACACTGTAAATATTACTCTTCTCAGTGGTTTTCTTCTGTAGTCTAAAAATGTGTACTGAAACATGGCTAGAATATACTGAAATGAGCATTTTACCCTGTGTGTTGTACAGAATTTATAGGGTGCGATCATGTTCACAGATAAAGGCACCCAGAATGAGGTCTGTATCTATCTTCCTGCAGCAGTTGGTAGAAATCCAGTGGAGGCAATTGAGTCTGGAGTCAACTTACCTGACTAGACATTAGTGTATACCTCTGGGTGAGCTGAATAGCCTTCTAGACTGAACTAACTGTCCTGACTAGATGGTCATGAGTTATAACAAGAGGTTAGACGCTTATTCGATCGGTAGACATGGCCTCTCCAATCTTAGTCCCCAAGTTGGATCAATTTGCTATTTCTTTCCTCGAAAAAGGAGCAATTCCATTGCTATAATTTATTTATTTGCTGTACTTCATATTGCAGAGAGAGTCACAGGTGCAGATCAATATCGTGTACGCACAAAAAGAAGGATTATTTTAACCCAGGTGTAACTGTAGAGCAGCTGTGGGGATCAATAGGAATGACAGGGATGCTCTTAAGATAGTCTGGTGATATCCTCATGAATAAAGTGAGAGAACATGGTCTAGATGGAGCTTTTGAGAGGTAAGTAAGCAACTACTCTCAGAGAGTAGTTACATTACAGGAGATTACATTAGTTCGTACCATTCATTTTTTTTCACTCATGACTGAAATGATGGAATAGGGAGGATGCTTTTAGTATTGGCATGTGACATTAAGTGATTGGGACTAAAAATACAAATTAGTATGTGATCCTGTCAAATTGCAGGTACTGCCTAATATAAACAGATTGGAGACCTGAGTAATGCAGAGGACAGGAAAGAATAATCAGCTGTAAAAATACAAGCCTTCACCAGGAGGAGATGTAGGGATTCATCATAGAATCATAGAATCACCAGGTTGGAAGAGACTCGCCGGATCATCGAGTCCATCATTTAGGTGGGTCACATAACTCAATAACATCATGTTATTTTGGGAAAGGTAAATGCAATACTGGAAAGCATCATGAGGTACCTGAAGCAATCCTTCCACATTATTCAGCATCAGTGAGAGTTCAGCTGGAACAGCATGATCAGTTTAGAGCTCAAGAAAGGTGTTAAAAAACTGGGAAAAATATAGAGGGGAGAAATTAAAACAATCAGAGGGCATGAAAACTTGACCTATAAGAAAGATTTGAAGGAAGTGTGTTGTATAACATAGAGCATAGAAGGCTGAGGAAAAGTCTGCTGAAAATGTTAAAATATGCAAAAAGCAGCTGCAGGGATCAGATTCCTAATGTCCATAATGAAAAAAAATTCTTAAAGAGAAGATAAGGAAGAACAAGAAAAGACTACAGTAGGTGGCTGTTATAGGTGTCTTTAGGGACAGTTTAGATAAATGTTCAGGTATAGTCAACCCTACCTGCAGACACTGAATTGAATTAGATGATCTCCTCAGGTCTTTCTCTGCCTCTGGCTGGAACAGCGCGTCATAACAATTTTGCACAATATCTTTCTCTTGGGTAAGTTCATGATGCATGACCCTTGAGGACAGGGTTAAAAAAAAATTGTGCTGCTAAACTAAGCAGAGAAGGCCAAGGCATGCATTCTCATTGCAGGGACTGCCACAGAAATATTATGTCAAAGTGATTCTCTGCTCAGGAAGCAGAAAAGGAGAGTCATTTGCAAGCTGCTGTTGAAACTGAGCTAAGAAGACAGCAGAGCTGCAACATTTTGAAAAAGTAAATATACCATGAGTTTGCTTCACATAAAAGGACAGCCTGCAGAAGCCTGGCAGCATTTGGCTTGTGAGAGTGTAGGTTAAGGTAGCCTATTTGTTCTGACTGCTCTTTGGCAAGAGGAAATCTAGCTTTAGCTTGCAGCTGGAAGCACAAGCTCTCAGTGCATACTGCAAATGACTGTAAAGCTGAGATAGATTTAACCAAAAGTCTTGAACTCCCTGCATTTGCTTTTACCCTCTTCCCCCCAACATTTTCTCTCTACGTGTGATTTCTTTCTGTTGCTCCTGGTTTACATTTTCTATTCCTGTTCTTGTTTATACGCTGTACTTTCCAAAAACCCTAAAAAGCTTGTCACGTAGCCAGGAGGCTTCGAAATCTCTTGAGGTTTAAAGTTAGGTCTTTGACACAGCCAGCAGCACTGCTAAGCCTTCCTTACTATAATGCTCCAGCAATGAATAGATAGGCTACTTGTCTAAAGTACAGTGCCAAGACCATGAGAAATAAGATGTATTTTTTTTAATAAAGTAATAGAGACTTAGGCTTTAGAACTGTGAAGGTATCTAGGAAAGGGGACAGCCAAAGACAGGGAAAACAGTGCTTTGAAACCTCATAAATCAGCCCTAGAGAAAGTATTTTCAGGTGAAATGTAGTGGTGGGACACAGAGGAACTACAATGCAAAAAGGATGTAAATGCTGGTCCTGTAGAGAATAGGCACACAGAACTACACTGACTGGTCACTTATCTCCTGGGAGTTTCTGTTAATGGCAATGGGCAAAAGTTAAGTGAAGATGCACAAGGACCCTCAGCCTTTCCCTGAATGAGTTCTGTTGTGTGTATGCTTCTGCTAAAGCATTATAGCTCTGAGATCCCACTTCAGGAGGCTCCTGGGCAGCTTCACTGACTTCTTGTAGCACATTATCACCTTTTACTAACTTCAATTTTCACTACAGCTGATTAAAGGGAGTACTTACACTTTGAAAAAGAGCTATTTATCTTTCTTCCCACTCTGATCCCCCCCATCCCATCCCATCCCATCCCATCCCATCCCATCCTCTCCTCTCCTCTCCTCTCCTCTCCTCTCCTCACAAAGAAACTGTAGTTACAGAGTCTGCTGGAGAAACAAAAATGCCCCTTTATGGCTCATGAACGTGTATGACCTATGGACCATGTTGGACACTAAGTATGATCTGGAAGATGACCAATGTCAACAAGGAGATAGGGTGACATTATCATAGTTTATTTGTAGATTACTTAATCTGTAATCTATCTTGAAATCACTGAGGCTATGAACCTTCTGGAGAAGTATACACCAGCTAGTAGAATGCTTTGCCTCTGTCTAATTTAATTGCTATGGCCTTTTCAAATGTCAGCTCTGAAAATTTTTCTGCATTGAAATCCAAGGACAGAACATGTTCAGGCTCTGAGTTTTCATAGGACTAGAGTAATAAACAGAACATAATTTTAATTGTGTTCTGAGGTATCATTCTGATTTTGCTAGATTATGAGTCATCATTGAGTATCAGACAAACCTACCAAAGTTGGACACATAGATGAAAAACTAAACTTATAGCTGATAAAACTCAAGATTTTCCATTTTTCTGCTTTATGCATTTAAATCAGGTTCTTCTGTCACTTTCATTATAAATAAAAATGTATTCTCTGTCTCCTGGCAGGCAACATATGTGCTTCTCCCCTCCTTCCCTCTCTCTCAGGGACAGATACTTTGATGGGAGCATGATTAGATACTGGAAAAAGAAGATGAATCTTGCTGTCAGTGTCAAGAGAATGTAATAAAAGACAACACTGTTCACATGAGAAAGAACAAACAAGTACTTTGTAACATAGCAGAGACATATCACCTTTTTGCTTGCTGGTTAAGAAGCAAATAGTGACAATACTGTTTTCTCACATTGAACACTGATCAAAATGCTAACAAGATGAAATAGCTATCGAATAATGAGGCCTGAGATCAAAATTGTTAGTCTTATGATATTCCTCTTCTGTATTTAGTTCTATTAAAAATATTTGTGAAGAATTCCTCTTGTAGAACACTAATAATGCTGAAATCCAACTAAAATTGCTACTACCTATGACTAATATTAATACAGGATAGGATGGGGCTAATACTAGCTGCATCTCTTCTTTGACATAAATGATATGATGCTCTGTGTGTGGCATGCATGAATTTTAAACTATAGCTTTCATCTAGATGTGCTGGAGGTATTTCTTCACAATAAAACATTCAAGTTTTATGCTGTTTCTGAGATGTGCATTTCACATCAGCCAAACACAGACATTTATGAACAGAAAAACCTTCTTTTTAAAAGCATCTCTAATCATAATTAAACCAATTCCTTTCAGAAAGAATGTTGTTCTATATTTAAGAATTAATGACATAAATTTTCTTCTGTGTTCTCAGACTTTAATATTAATTTATATTTTATTTTCACTTCTCCATAACATCCAGAGGTTAGGGAGTATGGAGTTCTTTGTTTAGTGAATTTCAGATTTTTTTATTTCTCAAGCCTCTTCATCCCTCAGATTTCTGTAGGCAACCATACATCTTCAGCACAGTGATGGTGATGTTAGCTCCATGATCATCTGCAGAGTACTTGCAGCAATCTCACAGAACACCGTGCTTTGAAGAGTAACAGTTTCTTGGGGTGCATTTACAGGGTACAAAAACCAATTTGCTTTAAAATTCAGAATGACATTATTTGGTGACTAATAAGCAACACTGTTATGTCTGGAACAAGTTCTTGTTCAGGATGCATTTTACATTTGGTGGAATGATAAAGACCAACAGGCTATGAATGTTGGAAACTGTTTTAAAGAAATTGCACAGTTACTACCCATGACATTGTATTACCTATGACTGGTCATTTGGGGAAGGTTTATTCTGAATGTATAGTGACATTTTAAGACACAAAGCTCAGAGCCATGTACCAATGTCCCCAAGTTTTTAAAGGCCCTCAAATCCAACAATGAGTGCCCTGGCCACGTAAGACTTACTGTATGCCTGCAAGATGATTCACAAAGAACTGTGCTGCAAATCTGCAGAATCCCTGTGTTTACCTTTGTTCGAACGTGTCCTATTCACAGGTGCCATGCCTGTTTCTGCAGTCACTGGTCAACACTTATCTGGAGCTCACGACACGTTGCATAGGCTGTTATCATGAATACTTTTGACAGAAGAGTGAAAAAAAAATACAGGCATTCCTAATGAAGAAATTAATTAACATCAAACAGTTGTCACAACAATATTCCTCATCTGGATCAATTAAATGTCACTACATGCATTCCTCTACAATACCTGTGCCAATATTTGTACTGTCTTCCTATTATGAAAAGTTCTTAATCTAAGCTTTACTTGTGCTTCTCTGTGTACTGTTTATTGCCAAAGCCTCGAATATCTGCAACTTCTTTTTGAAGTTTTCATAGCAAACAACTGTGAAAGTAGGTATAGCAGCACAGCCATATTACATATTACAACAATATGAGAACAAGACCTGAATTTTCACAACACAGTTTAGAAAGTATGAAAACTTTTTATTTTACAGAGGTTTATGCAAAGGAAAACATAACATGGAAAATTCCAGGTGTGATCTTGGGAGACATAAATCAAACTTTTAGACAGAGAAGAGTTCCTTGGAAGGACTCTGTTGTGGTTTAAGGCATGACTGCTATCTCCCTTCTCATTCAGAGTGGCCAGCAAGACTCTTCAAGTCAACAACAGAACTTCTAATTTTGCTGGGTTCCTCAACACCTCCTTCGCCAAAGTCTCATTATTTCTTCACATGGATTAGTGGTGTGTTCGGTATCAGAATTGTCTGAAATAGGATGTACGCAAATGCTGTACTGGCTTCGAGAGGCTTCTGTGACCTTCCATTAATAGGGAGTCCATATGAGATGCATGAGTTTTATGTCTGACCTTTTGATCAACCTGAGTAAATACAGACACCACTGGCCAGCCCAGCTCTGCAACTGTTTGTTAACAGCACTGTGCTCAGAAGACCATTTTATGCATAGTGACACCCTGGGGCATGGAAATGGCGCTGGCTTTCATCAGGAGATAGATCAAAGGCAGAACAGAGGATTTTAAGAGTTTGACTCCCCTGTATATAATTCAGTGGCTACTGGCTGGCTTCTGCAAGATCTCTCACCACTCACCATGAGACCAAGTCTACGGAGCCCAGACTCCAGCAGCTGTGCAACACCTTCTTCGGAAGAAAACTGGTAGCTGATTCTCAATGGAATATTTTATAATGCAGTAAAAGTCAGTGTTCATAGGGAAATAGCTAGTGAGTGCCAGCTTAAAAGATACGGGTACATCAAAGAATCTTACTTCAGAATACATTCCCTCAGTAAGCAAGCCTCATGGTCATATAATATTTACAATCACAGAAATCATCTGGGTTTTTCATCTCCTATGAAAAGATCAAGATTTTTTTCAGAAATACCACATGTATTTGCTAATTAGTCAGTGTGCTTACTTTGCTTATTTCTACTGTTTTTATTGGACAGTCATTCTCAGATGAAATGCTGACTATTGTAATAAACTCAGGGTATTTGAAATCACTAACCAATATTCAAAAGGCCATTTCTTTCTGATATTGTTTATACATTTTGTCCAAATATGAGAGTATGCAAATGTACTTGCTTTATTAAAATCTTACACCAGTGCTAAGGCACTTATGAGTGTGAATTCAGACCAAAAGGATGTTAGGGAAGCAGACAAAATTTCAAAAAGAGTACAAACTCAAATCACTGCATGATCTGATTCCAGGGTATAATTTGGAGTTCTAACAGAAGACTTAAAATAAAAGGATGGCCATCTGAACATGCAAATCAGATGGAAATAGCCTCGCAGAATGCCTGCATACAAAGAGTTACAAATCATCAGGTATCAACCATTTTCCAGAAGGACATGTGAAGAAGGAGGCAACCACTTAAACACATGATGGCTAAAGAACACTATTTTAATCCCAACAGAGAAAGTACAGAAGGTTCATATTGATTTTTTCCTGTCACCTGCAGTGAACTGATAATTGCTAGAAGATGAAGAATCACAGTAGTTCTCCCAACCATGCAGACAGCAGTCAGGTATCTGAACATGACAAGGTTCTGTTTTCACACCACATCCTAGATGGCTGATGATATTCTAGATTCTAGATGATATTCTGATTCAAGAATCTTTTTCATGGAGAAAAGAGCCAGGACTAGGGGAGGTTTTCAGTTAAAATAGTTAAAGTGGCTCTCAGCCCTGACAACTCCATTCAATGCAGCTATAAGCAACAAGAAACTAGATCTCCTTGAGACGAGGGATGGGACAGAGATAAGGTCCCTTGTTGCTGTCCAGCTGGTTGCTCATCTCTGTAAAGTAACAGCATTTAAAAATATCTTGTGTATTACTGGCCTCCTCTAAAGCCTACCCACAGCAACACTGACTACATGCTGACTACCTCATGAAAGCAAAATAATGACCATGAGAAATGTGAGCGGTGATCATTTAAATCTGAGAACTATTGCTGAGTGTCTGTATGAGACAGGAGTTAAAATTTTGATATGTCTATGTTCAAAATATTTTTATTTCACTGAAACTAGAAGATTGGCTTCCATAAGAGCTCTGTAAATATAAAGTGAATGCAACAGGTTCGCTTTATAGAAAAGAGACTTATGACTGATCCTAGCTGCATTGTAGAGTAGTGCTAAATATAAACAAAACACCTTTGTAACTTAGGCTTATTAAAATAACCAAGTGCTTCAAAAGAAGCAAGCTATAAATTGGAAGACAGGAAGAGAAAACAGTCAGCAAAGACAGACCTAAATGCTTAAAGAGACAAAAAAAAATAGCATGAATATAAAAAACTCTGCTTATTTTCAGACCCAGATTCTAATGAAGTAGATACATAAGTTTTGGGGGTTTTTATCGTCTGGAGGAGGTTTCCCTTTTATGGAAAAGAGTTAAAGAAAGCATACAAGGAAAAGTTGATGAGGAGCTGTACTTGGGAAGTTATAGGGTAATTTAAGATTTTGGAGAAAGTTTAGGCCTGAAAAGAACGAAAACTGTGTTTTCAACAGAAAGAAAAACTAATGAGCATGGAAAATCTACCCCAAGCCTGAAAGAACAGTATTAAATCCTGACCCCAGAGGATTTAACACTGAAAGATTTGGATTAAACTCAGCATTTTGCAATGCCAGGACTCTGAATGTTTAGAAAACACAGAGTGCAAGGGGCAATTATAAGATAAAAACTTGATTCTGGTCCAGCATACAGCTAATGCTATTTGTGTCTATGAGTGCCTAAAATCTGTGCTATGACATTAATAATTAGCAAGACCCCAGTCTTCCTATGTAAGGGGGTTCCCAATGCCCATTCAGGAAGCTGTATCTGTTTTGCTTCAGGGCACTGAGGAGGATGAGCAGAACAACATAGACCTTTGCAGAGGCAGTCCTAGCCTTCATGGAAGAGAAAGGAGCCAATTCATCTTGAAGATATAACTTCCCCTGCTTCTAAGAGGCAAAATCGAGATTCAGTCAGTAATTACCCAAGTGGTAAGTTTCCAGGGAGTATTTGTATTGTTTTTTCCTTTTCTTCTATGTTAGAAGTATTAAATAGCACTTCTGTCACCTTCAATGAAGAACTCTATGAGTAGCTCTTTGCTTCCTAAGTACATACCTGGAGTGGGACTTAGTTTACGAGTTATAATAATCTGAAAGTTTATCTGGTCTAAGTCAATTAGGTAAGTGTCCTGGAGAGACAGGCATCTCAGGGGGAAACTTGTCACCTCTCTGATTAACTATCCCGGTATAGTACAGATCAACTTCTAGGCCTACCTATTTCTTTCATTACCCAGAGAAGGGAGCTTGTTGGCCAGTGCTGATGATTGACATACAATGAAATTAATCCCTCCTGTAAATCTTATAACCTCTTGGCCTTTTCCTCTTTTAATTTAGATTTTTCATTAGCTAGCATATTTCTCAATTGTTATTTTTTTAGGGCTCTTCACTGAAGCCATTTTATTTTCTATAGAGCCATCTTGGACTATGGAAGTATGCAAAGAAGTGCAAATGAGATGACTAGTAGTCACAGCAGCATTACCATATACATGCAAAATACATGCAAAATAGCCTCCTCAGTATTAATACCCACCATATCAACACAAAAGCCACTAAAGCACTGGAGCTCGCGCTGGTGTGGCTACCTTTGGCAGCA
The DNA here is from genome assembly GCA_033558105.1 of Coccyzus lansbergi. Lineage (NCBI taxonomy): Eukaryota > Metazoa > Chordata > Aves > Cuculiformes > Coccyzidae > Coccyzus > Coccyzus lansbergi. The sequence goes on from JAUMJK010000197.1 coordinate 220,231, forward strand.
GAGGAGCCTTTGATGGGATTTTGCAGATTTCATCTAGATGCAGGTTGCTCTGTCTCTTAGATTATTCACAAGCTTTCAATTGGAAGTTTTCTAAAGATGGGTGGATGAGGTGCCGAGGGGCATGGTTTAGTGTTTGATAGGAATGGTTGGACTTGATGATCCGGTGGGTCTTTTCTAACCTGGTGATTCTATGATTCTATGATTCTATGAAATGATAGCTTGTGGTTCATTAAGTCAATTCTTTCCTAAGTTTGTTTTGTAGATGCTTCCAGAGCATCTTCTGGAATGTTTTCTTCCTGCAGAACAAGGTAAGTTTGTACTGATGCTGGTCTATTTCACCACAGCTAAGAGTTAGGGAATGAGCTATTAGAAGAAATACAAAAGGAAAGACATGATTAGGGAATGAGAAACCAGAGGAATACAAATCTAGGAGCTACTTTTGACCCAAGTTTAGGTGAAATAATTTAGCAGCGAATAAATAAAAACTGGCAGTGGCCAGACCTAAAGGGAGAGGTCTTTCAACTCACAGACAGAATCATAGAATCATAGAATCACAAAGTTGGAAGAGACCCACCGGATCATCGAGTCCAACCATTCCCACCAATCTCTAAACAATGCCCCTCAGTACCTTTTCCACACATGCCTTAAACACCTCCAGGGAAGGTGAGTCAACCACCTCTCTGGGTAGCCCGTTCCATTGCCTAATGACCCTTTCAGTGAAGACAGAAACGAAGAGCTGTGACTTCAATAGATGCAAAGCAGTGGGACCAGCATGATTAAGAAAAAATAAAAGGTCACCTGCCATTACTCACTAAGAAAACATTTGACATAAATGAGAGGCTTAACCTGTCTCTTCAGGAACTCTTCAGGTTCTCTTATCAGCAGAGGATATGGCAGTGAGTTTTCATAAAAGGATGCAAGTCTTTTAATTTTTCATGTGTTCTGAGGTATGCCACTGTATATTACAGCGGACACTGTCTGTTTAGAGATATTATAAGGAATTTCACTACTGTCTGCTTTGCATCTTTAGCCTTTGCTCCTCTAATTAAGGAAAAAAAAACTGAGCTCAATCAGACTCTAAACAAGGGTCAGAAAAAAAAAATAGGCATTAAATACAAAAAAAAAAAAGACTGCTATTTTTCAGTTCAGAACATATTTTTTCTGGTCAATGCTTACTAAACACTGACTATTTTGGAACCGTATCCTTCAATTGCAAACTTAAAACTGTCTCTGTCTAAAGTGGGAAGATACTCATTTGGACTGCTTTCTGTTATTCCAGGTCATGCCTTGCCTGGTGGTCTCTTCTGTGCCATTTTGGCTGTAGGTGAACTGAAGGGCTTGGAAACACCTCATTCATTCCAACATGGACAATAGGGGAATCAGTGATACCCCCTTACCATGATGTATACATGGGGTTCAATTCAGCTGCTGCTATTAAATTCTTTTTTTCTTTTCCATTTTTATTACCTTCTAAGACACTGTTTTTTCTAACTCCTTTACATCTACTTATAATGTTGCTTTCTGTTTTGTCATTACCCTTGTCTGTATTAGTCACCTAGTCTGCTAGGACTTTGACGTGGCAGGAATTGGCAATGCCGGTAAATGAATGCAAAGTGTCTTTTGAAATCAGTAGAAATCCATGTCACAGATGCTATGGCAGCACCAGGTGCCTCTGACAGATGTGTGTGCTAATACCAGGAGTGAATATCACTGCAAACCTGACAGCGGATTTCTTTTGGAGGAAATTTTTGCAAAAGAGAAAAGTAACAGGAAATCAGACTGGCCTGAAATGTAACTAATAGTCAGGAAGAGATTAGCATAGTTCAGAGATGAGCTTAATGTTGGGAAAATAATTTATGCTAATTTAAGTTTTTTTTCCCTGCTTTTTCTCTGTTGGCTATATTAGTAAATATGCATATACTTGTATAATTACCATAATTGTTACTAATTCTTAAATCAGAATGGTGGTTACATCAGTCTCAGCTTTCAAAAAGCAGGTTCATTAGAGCAAAATATGGTAAAGGAAACTAGAGGCTATGAAGGAGGACTAGCTGGAATGGTTTGAAACATCACATCAACATTCCTTCACTCCTTCTTGGGGCTTCTTTACTCAAGCAGTCTTGATGAATGGGTTCTCTGTGAGACCTAACAAGGGAACACATGATTGACTCCTTATTGGTTTAGAGTCTACATGTCCTCCCTCCACTGAACACAACATTGCCTTTATTACAGATGCTTTTGGTCAGGAGGATCCTTAAGTCTAAATAGACAAAAAGCTAATAATAAGAGCTACAGCAGGGCTGGTTTCCTGCTCCCACAGCCCCATTCTGCCCAGCCACTGCCTTGCCAAGTCGGAACCACTTGCCACACCTGAGCCCAGCCCCCAGTGGGTGCCTGAAGCCCAGCGCTTGGGCTGCCCCATTGCCCCAGAATGCTCCTGGCTGTGGGTCAGATAGACCTTGGCTGCCAGAGCCTGCTCTGCCAACCTTCCGTGAGGAGCCCCTGTAACCCTGGCCTGGGTGTTCCACAGCACTTGGACTCTTGTTCTGGTCTTGTGCTATAGCTCTGTGAGCTCACATGTTTGCATTCATTCATAGCTTTTACTAATGAGCTTAATTTGGTGGGTTTTATATTTAATGATCAGTCCTACTTACAATGGAATCTGAGTGATAAAACATTCAATTTTTGCTTATTAGTTCTAGATTAACATCAGACAGTTGTACGATGGTGTAAAAATCTTGACTGTTATCATTTAGACTCTCCAGTTAACATTCACTGCTAATCAAGATACATTTTGGTCATGGCTGATGCTGCTGTAGGGCAGAGGATCAGACTAGACAGCCTCCTGAGACTCCTTGCAGCAGTTTTCTTTTATTGAATAGCCTGGCAAGGAACTTAAGCTTATTTAATTGTATGGTATTTCAAAAGCACTGACATGTGCTTTCACAATTTCTGCACTGATTGCTTGAGAGAAATTTGAAATTATGAAAAAATGTATGTTTATAAATGTGTCTAAATCTGCCTGTCTTCTATAACATCAGTATTCCGCAGACACAAAGGTGCTAACTGGAAGAACGGCATGACCTGGTTGCAGACTAGAGACGTAGCAAGCTATGTTCACCCTACCTGCAAGGGTATTCTCCACTACAAACCAATAATGAAGTATGAATACAAAATTCACTAAGTCCCTGAAGGCACCATGTCTCAGTGTATGCTTGCAGCTGATGAAAGATGCAATCTCCCTCTTTACATCCAAGCTCTTTGTTATATTTCTCTTCACACAGTTTCTCTGCACATGCCTGTGATGCCCAAAGGCTCTGTCTAGACTTTCCCGTGTTCCTGAACCTGAACCTCTGACCTGCAAACAGCTTAAAATGTGTTGGGCCCTTGTGCCCTGACTCCAGTTATGAAGGTTTGGGACCTGCTTTGGTGTGCCGTGGTGCCTACCTGTCCTCTGTGCCTGGGCTTCCTTCCTATGTAGTATTAGGTGGTGGCAGTGGTGAGGGAGGGTGGGAGGCAGTATGAACACCCAGGGCTCACTGACATGGACCTAGCACAGTGGAAGTTTGCATCCAAACCCAGGAATTTAGAATTTCTGGATCTCATTATAATGCTGTTGTGAAGTACGCTAGTGATGCAGGTGCTAAAACAGCTTGCGGGTAATGCAGGAATTCATTCTGCTACCTTGATTAAAGGCGATGTCAACATGTGTTATCTGCCAGTGGAAAATTTTGCCAGTGAAAACTGGCTTGTCCTAAAGGAAAGACTATTCTGCCAAATACAATGAAGAGAGACTGTAATGCGAAACAAACAACGAAAAGCTGCCTTATTAAATGTACTGCTGTTTGAGGAGCAGAAGCTGAGAGGATGTGTAGCTTAAAAAGCTGTGCTGTGTTTCTACCAGACTGTCATGAAATATGTGCCTAAATTCTACCTCTTAGTCTCTGTAAATTTGAAGGTCTTTGGCTTTGACCCCTCATTTCTACTCATTTCTCAAAATCTAGGCCAGGGATGTCAGTACATTTTTTTACCAGACAGTATAGCTATTTATGCTACCTCATTGCTGCAGCATTTAAATGTCTAACAAAGTTTATGAGAAAAATATACTTTGTCTCAGATGAGTTCTCTTCCAAGCTGAGAAAATGTGGAGTCTCTCAGTTGCTTTGTTTTCTCAAAAAGTTTGCTTAGGTTTTAACATTATGCGTTCAAAGGATAATGCACCAAAATCCAGGTAGAAGATGCTTTATCTATTTAATTAGTCAGAACTACAGGGGATGAGAGAAGTAATGGGGCCATAAAAACCAGAAACAGAAATCCTAATATGATTTGAAGAGATGTTTCCTGACTTTAAAATAAAAATAAATAAATCTTTATGCCATCAAAGAGGTTTTATTAGAATTACACATACCATTCAGGTCAGAACCATTGAAGATTAGATACATTTGGACAAAAACAGATGTAGAAAAGAGCTATTAGAATCAGCAAATATGTATCCTAGTCTGTGCTTGACAAGTATCAGCCTTGCAAGGAGAAATGCAAAAAGGAGATGATAGCTGTTTAAATGCATTGTAGTGTAAACATTTTGGAACCAGAAGCAACAAAGATGAAGACGTGAGCCTTTGAAATGGACTTCTTGTTGGAGAGAGGAGGGAAAAGCTGCCAGCCTGTCTTTGGCAGACATTTGGCCTGCTCTAGACAGAGCTAAATTTATTAAGCAGAAGGATTATATAATATGTCCATGATGATAGAAAACCAGACTTAATGACCTGGGTGTTTGCTCTGTTGTATCTCAACAGCTGTACTTGAACAGCCCTTTGAGGGCTTTGTGCCCTCAAACACACCCCATGGACCTTCATGTGACTTTAGGGCATGCACAACATAATCCCAGCAGCAAGCAGTCAATGAGGCCCTCTCTGTTTCAAACACTCATATTGAGAAAAGTGGAAAAAAAATCCCTAGAGCCACAGGAGGAAAATAAGGTTGAGAGGAATTCCACAACTGTGTTATGCATTGTGGACATCATGAATCTGTGGCAGTTGGCATTAAGTGTATTGATGTAACTACAGCTACTTTCATCGCTGGACAAAATGGTCACAAGTTGCTCCAGGGAAGCTTTAGATTGGATGCTACAAAAAATTCTTTACCAAAAGAGTGATCAAGCATTGTAAAAATTGGCCCAGGGCACTGATGGACTAACCATCCCCGTAAGTGTTCAGAAAGCACATTGATGTGGCACCTCGGGACATGTATTAGTAGGCATGGTCATGCTGGGCTAATGGTTGGACTTGATGATCTTAAAAGTCTTTTCCAACCTTACTGATTCCATGATTCTATGATTTCCATGACCTTTGGAGAGTGAAGGGCAGTGAGCCCACAGCTGCTATAAAAAAATGTGGAAATTAAAAACTACATAAAACCCCCCAAAGGGCAGATTGATTTGGGCACATGCATCTCCCAACTATACATGAAAGAGAGAAAGACAGAGAGACTGATTCACTCTGGGCAGGCACAGAGGTCTTCCAGACACAATTAGGTTAAAAGCAGATTACCACCCAGTGCAACAAGGCTCCCAGGCCTGCTGCCTGTTTCTCCAAAGCTGTTCATGCTCTTAAATCCATATATGTGATGAATAAGGAACTAGAAATTTACTAAAAAACTGAGCAGATTTCAGGCATTTTTCCTTTGTGCTTCTACCTGCTCGAAACAGAAGACACCCCAAGATTTACATCAGTCACACGTGACTGAGGGCCTCTGTGCAACACCCCTGGGCTCAGGACAGAAAGGATGCAAAGAGCATGTAACCTCACCAGCCCAGAACTTCCAGGGACTACAGTAAGAACTAAGCAAGTTCTGGGGATGCTGGAGCTGGACAGTGGGAATATCAGGGTAATAAATGTGAAATATAGCAACACAGTGAGAATAATAAAACAATGATAGTATCATAGAATGGTTTGGGTTGGAAGGGACCTTAAAGATCACCCAGTTCCTTCCCCCCTGCCCATGGACAACTCCCACTGGATCAGGTTGCCCAAGGCCCCATCCAACCTGGCTTTGAACACCTCCAGGGATGGGGCAGCCACAGCTTCCCTCGCAACCCGTGCCAGTGCCTCACCACCCTTATGGTGAAGGAATTTTTCCTTATGTCTGGTCTACATCTGCCCCTCTCCAGTTCATACCCATTGACCCACGTCCTCTCACCACAGGCCTTTGTGAACAGTCCCTCCCCAGCTTTCTTGAATACTTTGAATACTGTGTCCAGTTCTGGGCCCCTCAGCACAAGAAGGATGTTGAGGCTCTGGAGCAAGTGGTAAGAGCCACGAAGCTGGTGAAGGGGCTGGAGAACAGGCCCTATGAGTTGCAGCTGAGAGAGCTGGGGTTGTTTAGCCTGGAGAAGAGGAGGCTGAGAGGAGACCTCATTACTCTCTACAACTACCTGAAGGGAGGTTGTAGAGAGGAGGGAGCTGGCCTCTTCTCCCAAGTGACAGGGAACAGGACAAGAGGGAATGGCCTCAAGCTCCGCCAGGGGAGATTTAGGCTGGAGATTAGGAGGAAGTTTTTCACAGAAAGGGTCATTGGGCATTGGAATAGGCTGCCCAGGGAGGTGGTTGATTCCCCTTCCCTGGAGGTGTTTAAGGCACGGGTAGATGGGGTCTTGAGGGACTTGTTTTAGTGTTTGACAGGAATGGTTGGATTAGAAGATCCGATGGGTCCCTTCCAACCTGGTTGTTCTATGATTCTATGATTCTTGTAGCCCCTTCAGGTACTGGAAGGTCGCTATAAGGTCTCCTTGGACCCTTCTCTTCTCCAGGCTGAGCGGCCCCATCTCTCTCCACCTGCCCCCAGGGCAGAGCCGCTCCAGCCCTCGGATCCTCTCTCCAGCCCTCCTGCTACGGCTTAGGGGCTGCCTTCCCCACCCAGCTCCGCCCCAGGCCCCGCCGGCCGGTAGGGGAGAGAGGGCCTGCGAGACAGGGGCACTGCCGGCCGGGTTCAGCCACTACCCCACGGTGGGCGAGCGGCCCTCCGGCCCCGGCGGGGGCGGTGCCGGAGGGGCGGGGCGGGGCGGGGGCGGCAGAGCCGGGGCCGAGGCGGCGGGGAGCGGGCAGCGCGGGGACGGAGCGATGGCGGAGAAGTACGACGTGGTGGTGGTCGGGGGCGGCATCTCAGGTGGGTCCGGGCGGCGGCCCCCGGGGAGCCCCCGCTGCGAGCGCCGCGGTTCGGGTTGGGCTTTATTGTCAGTCTTGTTTTTTTTTTTTTCCCCCATTTTTAATCTTATTGCTTTGGATTTTATTATTTTGATGTTAACGGTTCTTATTTCGTTGTTCTAAATCTTATCCTTTCTCATTTTATTATTTTAAATTTTCTTAATTTTTATTTTATTGATTTTACTGTTTTTCTTTTTTATATTATTTATATTTATTTCTTATTTATATTTATTTCTTATTTATATTTATTTCTTATTTAGATTTATTTCTTATTTAGATTTATTTATATTTTATATTTTCTTTTAATTTTTTCTATCATTTTTCTTTTATTATTTTTCATTTATAATTTTTCATATATAATTTTTCTTTTATTCTTTTATTTTTAATTTATTATTTGTCTTTTACTTTTGCATTCATTTTTCTTTTACTATTCTTATTTTATTGTTTATCTTTTATTATTTTTCTAGCATATTTCTTTTGTTATTTTTCTTTTATTATATTTCTTTAATAATTTTCCTCTTAATATTTTTCTTTCATTATTTTTCTTGCTATATTCCCTTCATAGAATCATAGAACAACCAGGTTGGAAGGGACCCACTGGATCTTCTAGTCCAACCATTCCTATCAATCCTATCTAGTCCAACCATTCCTATCATTCCTATTCATGGCTTTCCCGTTTCATTATTGTCCATTCTGTTATTTTTATTTTATAATTTACAATTTACTGTCTTATTTTATTTTTATTTCTTCAGTTTTACAATTTTTAATTTCCGATTTTTATTATTTTTTGCTAGGAATGGTTGGACTTGATGATCTGGTGGGTCTCTTCCAACCTGTTTTTTCTATGATTCTATGATTATTTGTTCTATCCCTCTACTCCACTCTTATGAGACCCTGCCTGAAGTACTGTGTCCAGTTCTGGGATCCTCAACATAAGAAAGATATGGAGCTGTTGGAACGGGTCCAGAAGAGGCTACAAAGATGATATGAGGGCTGGAGCACTTCCTATACAAGGACAGGCTGAGGGAGTTGGGGTTGTCCAGTCTGGAGAGAAGAGTCCAAGGAAACCTTATAGTGACCTTCCAGTATCTGAACGGGCTACAAGACAGCTGGGGAGGGACTGTTCACAAAGGCTTCCTGGTAACAGGATGTGGGGCAATGGGTATGAACTGGAGAGGGGCAGATGTAGACCAGACATAAGGAAGAAATTCTTCACGAGAAATGATGAGGCACTGGCACAGGTTGCCAGGGAAGCTGTGGCTGCCCGGTCCCTGGAGGTGTTCAAAGCCAGGTTGGATGGTGCCTTGGGCATCCTGGTCTACTGGGAGGTGTCTGAGTCCATGGTAGAGGGGTGGAACTGGATGATCTTTAAGGTCCCTTCCAACCCAAACCATTCTATGATACTATCATTGTTTTAGCATTCTCACTATGTCATTATATTCCACAGTTATTTCCCTGGTATTCCCACTGTCCAGCTCCAGCATCCCCAGAACCTGCTTAGTTCTTGCTGTAGTCCCTGGAAGTTCTGGGCTGGTGAGGTTACATGCTCTTTGCATCCTTTCTGCCCTGAGCCCAGGGGTGTTAGGCAGAGGCCCTCAGTCACGTGTGACTGATGTAAATCTTGGGGTGCCTTCTGTTTAGAGCACACAGGAAAAATGCCTGAAATCTGCTCAATTGTTTAGTAAATTTCTAGTTCCTTATTCAGCACAGATATGGATTTAAGAGCATGAACATCTTTGGAGAAACGGGCAGCAGGCCTGGGAGTCTGCTGTTGCACTGGGTGGCAATCTGCTGTTTTTAACCTAATTGTGTCTGGAAGACCTCTGTGCCTGCCCAGAGTGAATCAATCATTCTCTGTCTGCCTGTCTCTCACTCGTGTTTGGTTTGGAGATGCATGTGCCCAAGTCAAATATATTAAGGTATACAGCGTGTAACTTGAATGATATACAGAATGCAGTTAACAAAATCTCCAGAATTATTTCCCAAGGAGAATTTCCTGATAACAAACTGCTGTATAGTTTTTTAATGTTTCTAGTATGTTTATGTGATCAGCAAAAATTGACCGTCGCTCTTCTATAAAGCACACTTGAATTGGAACACAGTGCTTTGGCTAATTTTTAACTTCTGCTGTTTTGCCGTGAAAGTTGATTACAGAAGATTAACCTGTGATATGTACTTGTTCATGCCTTCTAACCTGAAACATTTTGAGTGGTGTGGGTTTGCAACAGGAGCAGTGTGCTATAGGTTCCCTCTGTTGAATGAGCTGGAGTGAGAGTGTAACAGCTTTCAAGCTATCCTTGTTTTTCACAGTTGCCATGGGAATATGTTGGTGGCAGGCCTGCACAGCCCACATATGTTTGTCTAAAAGAGCACTGGGAAGAGAGAAGCAGTGCTATGTTGTATTTAATTGTGTGCTTAACTCTCTGCTACTTGCAGGCAGCACCAAGTGGCAGGATGGTGGTGATAAGGAACCTATTTTCCATTCACTTCCTTTTATGCCTGATCTTCTCCAAAGCCCTGTGCACTCCCTGTGGTGCTGTAGCAGCTTTTATCCAGTGCTTCCACAGAGGCTGGAAACACATACTAATACTACTGATGACTAGGCACACCTTTTTGGTCACTTTCCTTTTGCTACTGTGTACATCTCCTAATTCACCTCTCTCCTCTACCAACACACTTCTCTGTAGAGCATTGACCTTCGAGTGAGGTGATAAAACTGTGGTTTTATATCTCCTTACTCCAATTGAAAACTCCTGCTGACATGCCAAACTGCTGCAGAGATATGTTCTCCTGTCCACTGGAAAATGAAATATATGATTTTTTTAAATGAGTCACTTCCAATTTGATGTGCATTCCTTCAAAAAGTCACTGGTTTTGACCTGCCTGAGGTGCAACCGAGACTTCGCTGTTGCTGTCTTTAGATGAGGTAGATATCAGTCAATGCATAAAACAGCTATAAAACAGCAGAAAGCTCTTGTAACCTTCAGAATAGGTTAGTAGCCTGAGTTAGCTGTTAAAGCAATAAGCAAAGCAGGTAATCACAGAAGAAACAGAGTTCCTGTGCGTATGTGAGGATAAGAACTAACATGTTGCAGAGGTGCCGTTCGGTTCTCTCTTTTCGATTTGTGTGTTTAGGTTAATAAAAGCTGTCCCTTTACAGTGCTCTGATGCTCTTTAGGGTTCAGAACTTTAGAAGTTCTGTCCATCTTTTATTCAGATTTCATTAGCAGGGTTTCAAATTTAAAGAGTAAAATATTCTGGTAATGGAATAGCAGCACAGAGGTCTTCACAACCCTCGCTGCCACTATTCCCTTCTGAAGGGACTGATGTTTCACTTGAAAATGCCACTTGATTCGAAAAACAAAGTGTAAAACTAAAGAATTGACTGATCTAAGTTTTATTTAATTAAAATCTATTCAAGAATAGCATTTGTTAATTTCTTTCAAGTCTGAAAAATGATCTGTGGCTTCTCTGAAGGTTTCAGATCTTCTCAATACAGTTACGGCAACAAATACATTGGAAGAACAGGAGGTTTTACTACAAAATAGATTCTGTTTTATTAGTAAAACTACTCCTTAAATCCTTGAAATTTTAGGGAATGGTGTAAATTAAAAATAAATATTTTAGAAGAAAATTTCCCAGGTTAAAAATGCACATATAGAAACACTATACCAAATGCTGTATGTAGTATACCTGGTACTAAAGACTATTTAGATTGGAAATGTGGAAAGTCCTCATAGAACTGAAACTTGGGTCAAGACAAGTTGTTCTGTTTACTCAGAGCTGTCTCTTTTTCACAGAATCATAGAATCATGGAATTGTTAGGTTGGAGGGGACCTTAAAGATCATCCAGTTCCAACCCCTCTGCGATGAGCAGGGACACTTTCCACTAGACTTGTGTTGCTCAAAGCCTTATTCAGCCTGGTCTTTAACACCTTCAAGGATGGGGCATCCACAGCTTCTCTGGCAACATGTTCCAGTGCCTCACCACCCTCACTGTAAAAAAAAATTCTTTCTAATGTCTAATCTAAATCTCCTCTCTTTCACCTTAAAACTGTTGCCCCATGTCCCCTGAGAAAGACCATCTTAAAACCATTTCAGCTTAAAACTGTTGCCCCTCATTGCACTGAGAAAGAGCATCTCCTCAGCTTTCCTGTAGGCCTCCTTTGGGTACTGGAAGGCTGCTATATGGTCTCCCCAGAGCCTTCTCTTTTTTAGGCTAAACAAACCTAGAGAGTCCTTCCTTTCCTGGAAGGACTCCTTAAGCAGGAGGATGGAAACAACTATGAGAAAGCTATGAGGTTATGTTGTCAGACTTGCTTCTGTTCTTAATTGAGACACCGATGACAGAATTTTTCTTAAAATCAAAACTTGGAATCTGTTCAGCGGTTTAATTGAAAAACTTCATCTGTATGTTTTCAAAAGGGCTTTCCTCTCCCTGCTTTTGCCATGGGGGACTTCTTTCTTTTTTTTGTTATAAAATGAGGTATCAGATATTAAGCTAATGTTAAGCCAGTGCTATTTAAGAAAATGTTTCTCTTAAATGACTGGTGCACAGATGTTACCATTAAAGTGAGGTTAATGTTTTGGGTTTTTTCTCTGCAAGGTGAAGACTTTTAAATTGTGGCAAATGTTATTTCCAGTATGCTTAGTGTTTTCCTAACTTTTCATGTTCCTATAAGTTTAGAACCAAACCTACTGTAAGATAAAATATTTCTATTTAAACATAGGTATTTTAAATTATTTACATACCTGCTCTGGTGTTATTGAGATACCACTCTGCTCTCAACTCTTCTTCTTAAGTCTTACTTTGTATTTCTTTTAAGATCTCATAAGCTGTATAATTATAGTAACTCTCATTGCATCTGTGAACAAGTTTCGAATTATTTAAAAAAAACCCCAAACCAGCAAGTCAAGTGTTTTGGGGGCTTTTAACTGAGGATGTTCAATCTGTTTTAAAATAGACTGAAGCAGAGGGCAAAATTGCTTTCCAAAACAAATCTGGATATGTGTACCTTTTTTTTTAACAAGTAATGCATAACCTCCACTATTTACTTATGAATGTAGGGGATTTTTTTTTTGTTCCCTGGTAGTAATTTACAGTGTCATAATTCTCCTCCTTTGAAAAGAGAGTTTGTCAAATGAGGTGCAATTTTTTGAAGAACATTACCAATCTAGCATCCCTGTACTAGCTGCCCATTTGGAGGGGGAAAAAACCCAGATCAAACCAAAATGTGGCCATGAGTAAAATAGCTGTGTCTGATGAAATGGAGTGGACCCATCCATGGGAGGATTGTGACCCTCTCTGAGGGTTACCACCTTCAATGTGATATGGTCAGGCAAAAGGAATCCAGGACATTTCTGTGTCACTTGACATGATGAAGCTCTTTGTTCCTATTTTCAATCATCCATCTCTGTGTCTTCCCTCAGAGGATTCTTCATTTTATATTCAACTACTCTCATAGCTATTGCAACGGAACATGAGGCAATTACGTGGAACCTGCCATTCTACTTACGGATTTTTCATATAAACCTTGGCAGTGAACAGTAAACAGGACAGACAGCAGCTGCATTGTGCTCTGAGATAGTTTGGTAGCCTAGGCAGCAAGGACAGTATTGTAAGTTCCTGACTGATATGTCCTTATTGGTCTGAATGTTGATTTAATAAGCTTTCCATTCTACCTGCAGGAGAGATCTCATCTCCTGGGGATCAAAGCAATGCATCATTAAAGAAAGCTTTTTCCATTAGCTTATTTAACCATTATAAAAGGGCGATATTAGGGAAAGTTCATTCTGTCTGTTCAGCAAAATGTGATAACCACCCTGGAAGGGGCAAAAAAAATTAAGTTAGGGTTGCAAAACTTTGTGCAGGTGTTTCTTGGGTAGCTGTTATGGAAATGACTGGTGGAGAATGTAAGTTTATATTTGATGTTATGGCTACAAACTGCAAAGTCCACAAGATTTTCTTAGCTATACTGCTGAATTGCATATTTTTTGATAAACAAGATTAGACAAGGGGAAAACTTAAAGTTCTTCTTAAGAAAGTTCAATCCGTTGTTTACTTGGGCAACCACCTGCACTGACCGCCTGCTTGCCTACTTTTTGCCTAGTCTTCTCCTTGCCTACTTTTTCCTTTCATTTTCTTGTAGTATCAGGAGATGGCCAAAAGATCACCTCTGTGTAATTAGTAGTAGGTAGTCCACCCAAGAGGCCTGTCCCCTTTTCCAGAGCCCATAAACGTTCCTTTTCTTCAAGAGGAATTTTAAAGACACAGGACTCAGCATGCTTCCCCTCTGTAGCAAGTGACCATATTGTCAGCCTCCAGCAAAACCAGCAAGATGTCAGTCACAGCAGTGATACAAGTCTGGGTCAAACTGTGGTCCCTGCAGCCCCAGAAGCTGTGGGGAGCAACCTGCTGTTATAAGACTATCTTATCAAGAGGTGAAGAACTATGTCAAAAGCTAAACAGGGGTGTGTGTGCTGCCCAAGCAGGCAGCCTGAGCAATGCAGGCTTACACAGCCCTGGTAGTCCCCAAGGTAAACTTCCAGCGCTGCTTGTATCATAAACCAGCAGACAGTTTGCTCTTTATTTACATATCTTATGCAGCAGCTAATGACAATGAATTAGGTCTTCTGCATAATTTCATCAATTGAGAAGGCTTTTCTTCTTCAGAAGTTACTGTTCTGTATGTAAACAATTTGGGTGATTTTGGCATACTTCCCACTGGCACAATTTCCTTCTCCATAGCACAACTGACAGCTCTAGCAAATAGCTCTGTTACTTAAAGATAAAAAGCATATTGTTTCACTACCCCTTTCCACAATGGGAGTAGCTTGCCTTTGTATGTTGTCTCAGTTCTGTAGCATCTATTTCACAGAATGCACTGATACAACAATAAAGTTTACCAAGGTTATGAAAGTTTACTAAGCAATGTCATGGTGGCTTGAGGACGTTCCTTTGGTTTTCTTTTACTTAGAAGCATGTCTTGATTCACTTGCAAAGCTCTCAGTTATGTTTCTGAAATCAGTCATCATTCAACTGGGCTTCAATTTCCTGAGGAAATCGCATTCATCTCATTACAGTTCCAATCGTTTCATTTTTTAGAGCTATTTTGAACTTAATATGATTTTCCTTCTGGACCGATAACCTATTTCATCCTCGTAAACTTCTGTCACATCTTAAGATTTTTGCTAACTTGTGAGATGGTTTGTCAAAATGTGGTTGTTCATCTGACTACATTTTTTTTCCTTAGGAACAGATTTGTGTCTAAGGTTTAGAATTTTGTAATGTTGTGTGGTCCTTGTTTAAAGATTTGGTTCTGCTGATTTCAGGGATCAGTGAAAGTGTGCCGCAGAATCTTGGTACTTAAACCATTAATGTCTAGTACTCTTAAATAACCCATCCATGCATTTATATTTTGTGCAACCTAGTCTGTCTTGTCAGTTTTCAGTTCCAACCGCTTGCTTAAAAGTAATGTCAGTGTGAAGTTCCGTAAAAACTGTATTTGCTCCCCAAACCATTTTTATGACCAGTACTTGAGGCTGTAGTGCTGTGAGGGAACAGAAAGAGGAATTGGCATCAGTATTTCAGTTTTCACTTTTTTCAGTTTCCACTGATTTGACTCAGCTCAGCATGAAGGGGCCAGGGAGGAAAGATGGCTTTGTAGCCTCCTGCCTCCCAGCTGTCTGGTCTTTATCTTGATGGTATAGTTCATATATAAAATGTAAATTGAAGTCTGTCTGATTGAGTGCACATGGCAAAAGCTGATCAAACAGTCGGTTCATACCATTCATCATGATTACCTGCATAGTTTGCATATAAACTTGCTTGAGTGATAGATCTGTCTTTGAATGCATTAAGTATTGGAGCAAGACACCTCTTTTATTCCAATGTGAGTTAATTCTTTATGAGGCTACCTTGATCAGAGACTGAATCAGTGAGTTATGCTAAATACTGATGACAAATGAGGAATGGAAAGAGTATATTTTTTTATTTTACACCTTAGATACTTCTCTTTTTTTGTTATACTTCCTTCACCTTTCCTCCCCAACCCCCACTATATATTGGAATGGTACAAATCTAATGATAGTGTTTTTTCTTTCGTAACACTGAAATGTTTATGAGCTGTTTGGCTCAAACATTCTCCTGGGTGTATTTAGAGAAGGAAGGAAGCCAGTTACTTGAAAATCTTATTCAGCCATTCTGTTTGGGCTTCTCTGACATCTATGTTCTCAGCCTTTGATATCTTAGCCAGGAAATGGTTTATCCTGAGCTGTTCTTGAAGTGGTCTTTCTGGGATATCAACAAAGAGCTGGCTGGCATGTAAAGTGATTATACAGGATCCTAGGAGGTGGTGAGGTTCATCTTCATTTTTCAGTTGTTCAAATAGATAAAATGTTCACGAATGGTTGTTAGCTTTACAAGCTGGTAGTATCTAACCTGTGTGTCCGTGTGAGTGCACACTTACCTACTTGTATGTGTGTGCTATGATAATGATAGGAATTTCTAGAGAGTCTCTGGGGCATGGCTCGATGGATAGTTGAAAGTGACACTGAGTTATGCTCAGTATAAATCTATAATTATTACATGCAACTGGTTGAAAATAGCTGAAGATCAAGGAAAATATGAAACAAAATGGGTTGCCATGGAATGAGGTCTTGGTGAAGTCTGCTGAGGCTTTGCTAGGTGCCATCAAGAAGTAGCCTTCTCTGTATGGATACTCTTGTGTCACCAGATACTGAGAAATCTGGTAAACCACACATTACTCCTTAATGTCAAGATATGAGAATGATAGTCTGTTTATTTTGAAGTTAACATCTTCTATTTGATCATGTATTTTGCACATTTACCTTTCTCAGGGTACTGAAAAAAATAATTCTTTGCTTGAGAACATACAAGATTTAGCAAAACAGATAAGCATTTATCTTCTAAGGCAACTGCTGTGTAATTTTGCAAGATTTTCCAGACGTAGCCTCATCTTTTTTTTTTTTTCCCCCTACATTGCTGTGTATGGAAGGCAGAACTCTTCTTCAGAGTAAATATGACTGGTATTACATTTGCTTGTATATCTCTTCATAACAGTAATGCCTAAAAGGATGCTTTTTAGTAAACTACCCGTATAGTGCCTCAGCCAGTTCATTGTCCTAAGCCTTGTTTTCTCTAATGCTACTGTAGGTTCTGTTGTAGTGCTAATTATCTTTCAGGTTTTTTTATCTTGTTTGTTTCTTCCCTCTCTCTGCTGTGTTTTGAAGCAGCTTTAGTTGTAAAATAGCAGAAAGGAATGACCTCAGCCAAAGGAGGCACTGAGGTTGACAGTGAGATAATACTGCAATGCTTGTGGTGAATGATGATGAGGATGGTAATGATGATGAGGATAATAACAACAACAATAATAATACAATTAACTTTAACTCTTCAGTATATTCTGATGCCATAACAAAGGACGTGCACAATGAGTATGTTTGGGTTTTTTAACTGACTGGAGCCTACAGAACTCTTGACTCTTTCTTTCAAAGTGTGAATTGGGCATTGAATGGATGTACTACTTCATGTGTAAGACATGACAAATCCATAAAATGAACAGAACACTGAGTAAATGATTGATACTAGAAACACTTCTCCTTTGAATTAACTGAGTGCCCAGATTTGTCAGTCTGAAGTATCGTTGGAAACTTCACATCTAAAATACAGTGGAAACTAAAGGGCAGCCCTGTGCAAGGGCAGCACAGGTGTGGCTTCAGCACTTGAGCCTGGGCACCACCTCAGTAAGGTTCCACCGAAGCAAAACAACCTGTGTTCATGCCACATTCGGCAGGGCTTGAGGTTAAGGCACGTCTACTTTGCTTGATTAATTCATAACTGCTAGGCTTTATGTTGCTTAACCAGATGAGATGCCTGGGACAAATGCAGACTGAATGTTTTTAATGTTTTAAGAATTCTGCTTAATAAATACTACTTTCTGCACTGTGGATGAATGATCTACGAGTGCTGCCAGGGAAGAGGGATCACAGAAAGTTGGACTAGAGTTTATGCTGATGTAAAGTTGCATTGATTCAAGGGGATGTTTATACTGACCTCAGTGACAAGGTTACAGAGCCAGCACTCAGACATAAAAACTCATTACCTCAGTTAGATGATAAAATGCTAACAGAAACAAATTATGTTTGCCCATGGAGTACTGTATCCTAGACAGAAATGTTATGTCCATTGCACAAATATTTTAAGTAAATATAAAAACAGATATTCAGATTGATAATGTCTTTGTTTTGCTCCTTGGGGTTTCTGAAACTGTAGTTTATTTTTTTAAAGTTCCCTAGTATTGTAGGTGAGTGATACTCTTTTTAATGACATTCACTGCTGCACAGTGGAACAGCTTAGGAAGAGAGAATATCTCCTCCCACATTTAAACTACTTGTTAAAAAAAAAAAATGTTGCTTTGATACCTCTCACTATACTGTTCAGCACATGGAGGTAAGGTGTTGAGAATAATCAAGAGTAACAATTACAGAGACACAGCTCTCTACCACCTTTTTAGATTCTGAACTATAATTTTTGTACCTTTCTTCCATGAGGTTGATTCAGACATCTAAAGTACTTTTGTAGGGTTGGTGCAAATTAGAGAAGCTAAAAGGTTACCTTCACCCTGAAAGCATATGGATTTAGGTAAGGGGATAAGTTATTAAAAGCTATTGTTGGATTGCAGTATCTTGTTGTCCATGTTGTCCTTAACTTTCCTGAAGTGTTGTCATCTAGGCAGTTGGAGCAATCTGGATGCTGCGTACCTCGTCTTGCAGAGGACCAAGAAAGCAATGAAACAGGAAAACTGCCTATTGTCCTCTCGTGTGTGCTAATCGTTTTCTTATAGCATTGCCAGACTGAAGTGAATGTAGTTTCAGACAGTGGGCTGCATGTGAGCATGAGCCCTGGAGTTTATAAATGGATAGTATTCTTCACAAGAGTAAAATCTCTTGACCTTCCCATGGTGTGAGGAAAGCTACAAAAAATGCCTATATCGCCTTAACTCGCCCAGACCCTGGCCCTATAGTGGTTTTTTTTTGTTGTTTTTTTTTTTTCCCCGCTTACACTTCTTATCTGTACTGCCTTATGGGCATTATTGTCTCAAGCCATTATTTCAATTAAAACGTTTTAGCTGGTTAATCATGAGTGACAGAGGTAAAGGTGACCAGAGCCAGATTCAATCTCTCAGTGGCAGAGCAGTAATCGGATTGTCTTCATTAAAGCAGTCAACACAAACAGAACCAAGACTATTAAATAGCAGTTTCTAACACAGTAATGCAATAAAGAAACCATGGAAGATTTGAAGGAGAAAACCCACTGGTGCAAAATGACTGCTTGGCTGCAGATAAGCAAATGCCTTTTCTCTGGTTCTGCCCTCCATCTCTTCCGTTTCGCAGCAGTATGCAAACTGTATTGCACCAATGGCACTGAACTTACAGGATGTTTTTGGGACATGTCTTAAAAGGAGGTCAGAGAACCCTGAGTATAAACAAGGAGGCTTTTTATTTGAACGTTAGAGTAATTACGTCTAAGCAGCAGCAAACAGGATTCTTCCATTAACTGATCTAATTTTCAGATGCTAGGAACTTGCCCAGAGGCTATTACAGGTCAAAGGAGAGTTTTTCTGCTTACCCCAAAATTTATCTCAGCTGCTTGGGGCATATATTTTGATAGGAATGGTTGGACTTGATGATCCGATGGGTCTCTTCCAACCTGGTTGTTCTATGATATTCTTCTGTACTTCTTTCTGTTACCCTAGGTCAAACACTGCAGTTTTATTGACTGTTAACAAAAGGGTTCTCCTGAAAAGGTCTGTAGATTTAAGACAGCTGAATTTTGTTTCACTTGGTACAGTGCAAGAGTCAAAGTAATTTATTTACTGTGTGCATTTTGTATGTGTTTCTGAGAAGCGAAGTCAGTGATGGTAGATAAGCAATACTATCTTAATATGTGCATACCACACATATTAGTGGTATGCAGACCACTAATAGTGAGGAAGTTGTATTTCCAATGTGATCCTGCAGCAATGCTGGCTTCTATAACTTTGTTTAGTTTTTGACAGATTTGCTGTTTTTAAGCTTTCAGCAAATTCAGGTTTCACGATGGTTGTGGTTCGAGCCCGAGTGGGGCTAAACTTTTGACAGCAATTTTTATAAGGCTCATCACTTCATTAAGAAAAGAAATTAAATTCTTTGCCCTTCTGGTCAAAATGAGACTTAGACTCTAAATCAAGATGAGTACAAATCTTGAGATTTCTGAAAAAGCAGCTTCAAGATGTTAAATGTCCATGGACAATGGCAGTCTGACTAATATTTTTGAGTACTTATGTTAAGAAATGCTTGAGTTCACTTGCCTTAGTGACCCTGAATTCAACTCTTCTTTCTTTATATGCAGTAAATGATGGTGTGTTTTCTTTTTTTGCTCTCAGTCTTGTGAAACATTTTTACATCCTACAATTTTTCCATTAACCCCAGGGAAGGGGACTGTGCTTGTTCAGCAGGCTGAGTCATTATGCCATTTCCAAAATACATTTTAATGACAGATGTTCATGTTGAACCTCATGCTGTGTATATGTTCTTCCCTGGACCTTGTCAGGAGTGCTAAGGCTCAAACTCTGGTGCTGTGGGCGGCTCTGCCTGCTAGCTCTGGGTTAAGGAGCATCTGTTACCTGACATCTCTGCAGACAGTGATTTAGTTGTGGCTGAACAGGTTTAGAGCAAGGAAAAAGTCCTCAAGAAACTCAGTGGTTTTGGCTGTGTTTACAAGGTATCGTGTGGAAGCCACTGCTCACGCTGACACCCTAGAGCTCTCAGGTGGATGCCTGAAGGCTGATTTGTATGTAGCTGCAGCATCTTCAAATACACTGGGAAAAACAGATGTTATCTCTTGCTTAAACACAGAATCTCAAGGAGGATGCTGTCAGCAATTAACCAAGCTAGAGTAGAGCTTGTTCACAAACGTATATCCAAGTTGTGGAGGCATAACAAAGGTAAAAACCAGGTGCTTGCCTCTTCTAAGTCTTGGATGTTTCTAATCTGCATGTACAGCCAGTATTTGTATGCAGAGCCCAAGTGTCTGACGTCTGTTACAGGTATTAAAACTCCCCTGAGCAGTACTTAGTAAACATGTCTTTGCTGTCAAAATAAATAAATAAAAGGGAGCAGAGAGATGTATCAGCAAATGTTATGTATCTGAGGAAATCCAGATGTGACATGTGCAAGTTTTGCAGTAAGACCTGTAAGTACAGTACAGTACAGATACAATGGCAGCCTTTCCTCCTGCTCAACTCACAATTTTAGTTGGAGAGAGAAATTTTTGAGGTGTTAAAGTGAACAGATTTTTGAAAGCAGTCTTAAAACCTATTAAACGAATGGCAGTGGCTCAAGGGCTCTTCCTTTGCCCCTGCATCAATTAAAATTAAGAATTTGTACATTTCATTGTTATTATGTATATGAGAGGAAATAAATTGTTTAGGGTTTTTTTTGGGAGGGAAATAAACATAGGGGAATGTGATAAAATAGTGAATAATACAGAGAAGATACTTCAGGAACTGTTGGAATGCCTTCAGAAATAAATTTTATCTACAGCTTTATAATATGCCCCCTTCCAAGTTGCCCATTCTGTCCACTATACATGCAAGGGAACTGCATGTAGCCTAAGGGAGAATTAAATTTTACTGATGGGCTTGCTATTGTGTATTGCTTATCTAGCTGTCAAGAGTATGAGAGAAGTATCCTATGAAAAAAATAACTAAATGGAAGAAGATGGAAGTATCATTTAGAGATGTATCAGAGATACAACTTCCAATCATGTCCTTTCCAATGAAATTTGTTGTGGAAATGCTAAGGTTAAAAGGGTATTTCAGTAAATATGCTCATTCTAGACTGGTGATACATAATTTTATCAGTGTTTTAAAAATCTACTCAAATATTTTTTAAAGTCAGATGTGTTTGACTGTAGTGCTTCATTGTAGCCTGTAATACCTGTGGGTGAAATGAAAATTGTGATTCTCACATTTTCAATGCACATGTGAGTATGGATTCTGCCCTAGCACAGAAGATTTTTCTTTTTATAAATAAATAAATAAATTCCTAATTAGTTCTTCTCTCAATCTGAGAAAACTGTTAATGTTAGGAAATGAGATTATAATGAATCTGCTTAATCAAACAGCACAATTTAAAATGTTTAGCAGGTACGGAGATACCAAGCGGGAAAGAAGTTGGAACTGAAGATGGAATAATTATGGTGATTATTATATTTGAGTAAGAGCTATGTGAATGCAATGTGCTGCACGATGGAGAAATGTTTTCTGTGGCTTGAACTTGGAATATAAAATTCTGGGGGAGGCAGTCTCTCACCAGTATCTCTGAGTGGTTGCAGTTGGGTACCGCGTTGCTATGGTAATGGATGAAGGCTTGCCTCTGAACACAATGGTATTTTCAGCCTGGGGCTTCAAATAAGACCTATCATCTTTGCTTCTTTGTTGTTTGCCTTAATTATCTGCCTCTCAACTCTGAGCAGCATTGCACGTGAAGCTGCTTATCTCGTATGTTTTCTGCTATATATGTATGATTTTCTGTTGCCTCTTGAAGAAAGCTGCCCTACAACAGAGACTGGACCCAGTTACTGCCCTCTGCAAAGTGGTGGCAAAAGTGGTTGAACCCTTATATTGCAATATGGATCTGGTTCTGTTGAAATGCTCCTGGGGAGAAGGGGTAGGAGCCACTGGGTGACGAAACATTGTGCATAAAATGGGAGTAATAACAGTATCAGTCACGATTTTTTATGAAATTTACATTGGAATATGGCTGTTTGCCTCACTTGTGAGGACTAAAGGCAATGTTAAAGATCTTTCCTTTGTTAGTGATGTGCAAGAGAGTGAGAGGTAAGCCAGAGGCAGTGCTGAAACGTGAAACTTGTGAAGGGTTAAACTTCTCAAGAAGAGATCTTGCATCATGTATGACAGATTTTTTCTAGGCTTTACTTTGCAGGCTTCATGCATGTTGTTTGCAGCAATTGGGGCATTAAGCACAGAGAGGCTTCTCTGACTTTTGCCCAGGAAAGAGGCCATGGTTTGTAGGACTTTCCTACAGCAATTTTTAGTTTCTGAAAAGCAAACCACAACCTCGTGCCCCAGTATTCATGTGCTAGTATTCATTTCCATTTTAATATGTTTTTGTTGCTGTTCCTGGCGCCTTATCTGTCCTTGTATCACTTTGGCTCAGAGCATTCCCTCTGCAAGATCTAGTCCACTTGTTGTTATTACAGTAGCAGTCGAAGAACCTGTTTGGGGTCTTGGGTGCAGCTCCAGAGAATGGGTACAGGTGATGTGGCAGTACTGTGATTCCAAATGTGTGAGATAACAAAAATAGCAATAGTCCCTCCTGTCAATATTGCACTGTAATGTGTGGTATCTGTGATAGCAGTCTTGCCTCATCCTGTGCTGTGAGTGCTTTGAGACCTAATCTGGTTCTTTGGTGTGCCATCTGACCCTCTGGAGCCGTGGCCTTCCTTTCTTCTACCTTTTTCTCCATTTATGAGGAGGGAAAGAAGGATCTAGAAGCTGGCCATGTTCCCTGCCTTTGCCAGCAATTATCTGTATAACATCTTCAGTAAACTTTGGCCCAGAACAGAGTCATCATGTAGGTGAGAGAAAGGGGTGGACCACCAGCCCTTGAAAAGGACAAAATGTTCAGATGGTGCTTCGTTTAGGAACCATGTAGACTCCAGCTTCCACTATAGAGTCAAGCCCCAAAGACACGTCCAACCCTTTGCACAGATATTATCCTCTGGAGGTTGTCCATGGGACAGTGGATCCTCCCCTCAACACTGGTCTGATTTTTTTGTATTTGTATCAGGAATGGGTGAACTGCTATCTATCTCTAACAAGTACATCTGTGAATGTATGGGGGGAAAAAAGGTGGTACCTGCCAGATGTAAAATGTAAGGAGTAAATAGGATGAAAGGTTTATAAAGAATCAAGGAGATGGTATCTGGACTGAGCACTGTGAATCATCTGTGTCTCAATTGAGTCTAGAGAGTGGTCCTTTCACAAGCTTCTCTGTCTGTCCAACTCTTGGGAATAAACTGCCTTTGTTCCCAGCTGTTCTGAAATATTTATTCATTAGATTTTAATAAAGGAAGTCAAATCTCATATTCCTTAAACAGTATTGGTAACTGAATATTATTAATTGGTTAGTCACTACCTGTTAGCATGATAAGCCAGCAGAAACCTGAAGAGACAACAGCCTTTAGCTTATGTATTCATTCTGTAAATTATTAATAATTACTATTGATCCTCTCCCAAATGATGAAATAATTGTCTTTTTTGAAGAGCAACATTTTTTTCTTCAACAGGGAAACTATATGTATTTAGGAGATTTGTTGCCTTTTTTCCTTCAGGAGACAATATATTTTTGCAATTTGTTTGAAGGGGCAGTCCATGTTTGCATACCATGACTGTTTTCTGTATTTTGTTCTTCCTTGGTATTTTCAAATATTTATGAGTGTAGTCAAGGCCACTGATCCAGCCAGCTGTTTTTGTGGCATGATTTCCTCAATAAGGAACTAATGGAAAGACCTTTATCAGTGTCATTACTGGTTTACTCACCAATACTTATATGAAAAACCAAGATAAATAAGCCCTTAAAGCTAGAAAAAAAGCAGGACAGTATGTTCTTTTAATGGAAGCATCTGTTGCTATTTTTCAGAAAATGTCAAATCCTTTAGATAGATAGGTCTACACCATTGTCTCTTTTTTTACAGATGGGGAAACAAAGAGCTTAAGTGATATAACCAGCACAGTGCAGCAGTTTCACTGTCGTGCTGGGAAGAGGATCTGGTTCTCCTCTTCCCAAGCCACCGGTTGATGACCGAGATGTTCTGTAGCATTTTTAGTATCTCTCATTATTATGCTTTCTCTCCTGGATTGGTACATTTTCTTCATACAGTCCTGCCATGCTGGCTTTGGCCATCTATTTTTCCTGCCAGCGCTTTTGTCATTCTTCCATGGCCGCTTTATACTTGGAATAATCTGCTTGGACAACTTCTTCTCAAAAACTGCATGTACTGGGACACAACTGCCTTCTGATGGTGACAAGGCACAGTGCCAGAAGGGTAGATAAATTATGACATATGAGTGTAGCTTCTATCTAGAAATTCACTCACATGTGGCCAAAGTAAGAACCTCAGTTTGTACAAAGCTCAGTTTGTGTGCTAAAGGAAGAGAAAATCTTAAGAAGTTGAGAAATTATGGGCTGTGTTCCCTCCATGTTGTGCACTCTTTCTAGTTCCCTTTACTCCCATAGCAACTTCACATGCTTGCTGCGGGGCCTGACAATAGTATTTTTTTGCTGTGATTATGAGAATTTATGTCATCAAAACTAAAATGAGATGTTCCCTTCTGTATTCTCTCTTGATGTCTCAGCTTCAATAATTATGAGATGGAAATAAAACTGTATGAAGAAAATGTATGAGGGATGAAACAATTTTTGGGGTAGACCTACCCATATTTTTAGTTCTTGTTGCTACACAAGCAAACTTTCTGTCTCTTATGAGTCAGATCACGTGTTCTTCAGGAGAAGAAACCTGTGACCTGATTGTGCAGGGACTTTGCTGTTGTACTTTAAAATATACAAAGCTGGAAAACAGACATGTATAACAAGCTTCACAAAAACCTTTGAAATTTAGGACAGTCCTAATAAAACTTCATTTCTTCCTCTTTTTTGTTGGGATTATAAAAGATGTCATGCTGATGTTAGAAAGCTATCCTCCCCGGCCTTATGATTATCAGAAGAAGTGCTGGCTTACACATCAGAAGAGCTGAGTGTGTAATGAAAAAAGTGCTCAGCCCATGCAAAATTTGACCACAAGCTGTTTTTATATGTGGCTTGAGTTCCATTTCATGATTATTTGTTTTGTTTTTTAATTTCACCTCATTCCCCCAGGCTAAGTGTTTGAATGAAAAATTCAGGATTTTGATGAATAGCTATGTGAGTGTATACATGTCAAGTCACAAAAGCCATGGGTTGCATATACAGAAGTATTCTACAACTGTTTTTCTTTCCATCTTTTAGGTCTCTCAGCAGCCAAACTGCTGACTGAGTTGGGCTTGAATGTGGTGTTGCTGGAAGCCAATGACAGGATTGGTGGAAGAACTTTCACTGCACGGGTAAGTATCTCCAAACCAATTATACTACATATGTATGTGTATTATATACTCCACGTATGTAAAATTACAGACATGTATGGTTGTACGTGTATATATATAGGTGTAAATCATATGCATAAATGTATTTATTTTTCTTTCCTGCTAGAGGAACCTACTTGATAGAAAATTTTTAGAACAATAGCAGATGGTAAATTTTCTGTTATTGTGCCAGTAAGAGCAAGGAAAGACTGGCACGATGGTGGGGACAGAATATTTCTGTGTGATCTGCAAGCTCTTCAGAGCTCTCTAGATTCCAATCATCAGTCCTTTCTTCTGGAAATGAGAAAATTATTAGCTAAATTTCAAAATCATTTCCTGAGGAGATATCTCTATGAAAAAGGACTTGTGAGGCCTACCATGACATGAAGAGCCTTGAGCTGAAATGTAACAAGCTCCATGAGGACTGATATAAGCTAGAGGAATGGCAGAGGTAGCTGGGAACTAGAACCAGCATGTCTCCCTTCACTCCTTTACCATCACCCCTACTTTCACCTGGGAGACCCCCTCCCACTAGTCATTAGAAAACCTTAGCTATGCTACTTCCTAATACAATCTCTTTTGAACTAGTTGTTGGGGAGATGCTTGACTGATCAAGAACCCCACAGATGTCTCCAACTCTCCATCCCTCTCTGCCTGTCAGGCTCTTTCTGCTCCTGTTTGTGAAGTCTGTAATATAAACAACAGGCCAGCTAAGCTGGTTATGAACTTGTTATCTGAAGTTCTCAGTAACTGCGACACCAGAGAACTGAAGTTTTCCATGGAGGGAGGATCTTGACCAAAATTCCCTGGGAGTGTTTCACTTAAAGATTTCCTCTGGACTGCTCTTTTAACTTGTGTGCTATTTGCAAAGGGCTTATCTTTTTCTTTTTTATCTTTTTCTTTTTTTTGTGTGTGTGTTATAAACTAGAATAAGCACGTAAAATATGTGGACCTTGGAGGAGCTTATGTGGGGCCAACACAAAATCGTCTGCTGCGGTTGTCTAAAGAGTTAGGAATAGAGACCTATAAAGTGAATGAAGTTGAGCATCTGATACATCATGTCAAGGTAAGATGCCCTCAAGTATGCTCCTCTACATAGACAAGTTGTAGTGACTTCCTTTCTCATTGTTTTCCGTCCACGGTACAGTGGAATGTACCCATGTAAGTATGTACTGTATGGGTTTCTTGGAGAAAAGATAGTATGTTGGTAGTGAAGAACTCACACAAATTAGCACCTGCCTGCACATCTACATACGTACCCTTTAGATGCATCCTTTTAGCTGATGCCTCAATGCAGGTCTGAACTCTTAGTTAAAAGCTTTCAAAAAGCTTCATTGTTTATGAACAGTACAATCATGACTCTTCTTTGCAGGTCAGCTCTCATATAACCCACGCAAGGTAACTGAAAGTCTGTGTCAGGGGTTCTCGATGTATCCTCAATCAGGCTGAAAATTTCTTAGGATCAGCGTCTTAAACCAGTAACAGTTATTATCCTGACTGAAAGAAATGTGAAGTTTTAAGTCTGGTTTTGCTGATGGGGAAACTGACCTAGAGAGTAGCAAAAGGCATTGTAATAGTAATTGTGAAATATACTGGGAGCTGAATGTTCTTGTGGAGGCAGATCTAAATGATCTGAAACAGGACAGCTATGACAAAGCTGCTGTGAGTAGCCCACATATTCTCAGTATCTCTCTAAAAGAGCATCCTTCCTCCTTTCCTGATATACAGCAGTGTTGCACTCCTACAGAAGGGAAATTTTCTGTGTTAATCCTGAGGAAATTGAGTTTCATTATATGCTTATGAAAAGTGATTGTGACTGGCAAAATACTTACCAGATAGTAATTGGCATTTGATCAAAGGTTAAAAAAAACCCCAAAACATTGACAGATTTGAAATCAGCAGCGGAGAAAAATGGAGTTCTGCCATATGTTTTCTAATGTATTTTCCCACTCTATTGTAATAAAAAAGAAGGGTATTCTTGAAGTAATTTGCTGTGGTTCACAATTAGTTCTGCTGTCATAGAACTGATGGTTACATTCACGCTGTTCTGTTTCTGGCATCATCCTCAAAGCCAAATTTTCTGCTTGTTCACATTATTTCAGTGTCTCCTTAATAGCAATAGAAGGTCATGCCATAAGGAGGAAACTTTAATGGTAGAAAACAATTACAATGGCCAGTCAGGACGACCAGCTTTCAGGACAACGTTGCTGTCCTACCATTGTGGCATTCAAAAATGCTTCTAGAAGTCACTGAAGCCAACGCTGAGTCTGATATGAGGACCTGATTTATTGTCAGCAGCCAGTCAAGTATGGTTGCTTTTTTGATAAGCCAAACCCCACTTTCTTTTAGAATTCCTAGGAAACAGCTTGGGGATTGACAGAGATATTACTACGCTCATTGGAACAGCCATTTGTTTGCCAACAGGATTTTAGTGTGACAAAAAACAAGGATGGCACAAAAGTAGAAGTTTGAGCTCTTGCCAAGAACAATCTGTCTTTCCTTGACCAAAAGTGTCTTATCCCATGAGTTGCCAGAGGCTGCACATAGCCTTTTACCGTCATCTGTGGATACCTTCTAACCCAAGGTGGTGAGTGCTGGTGTGAGTCAAGGATCTCAGTTTTCTTCCCTACCCTGGACTGATGGGACTTGCTAGCATTCAGGGATGTATCCCAGGCTGGCAGAGAGGGGTTGGCTTTGTTGCCTTGCCTTTGTCTGTGTGTTGGACATAGAAAGGGCCTTGAATTGGAATACTGAGGCATTAGGACACAAGTCCAGGGAATCTATCAAGTAGTATGATTTCTATCCAGAAGTCCAGAGGTGAGGGAAGGCACTCTGCTCCTGGAGGCATTCAAGCCGTCCAAGCCTGAAGACATGGGTAGCTTGCTACTTTGGTTAGTTCCTGCGTCTGTGCAAACAGATTTTGGGGGACCTGTGATGAAGGCCTGGGCTTACTTTAGTACTTATTTGCCTGTGGTAAGACATAATGAGGGATGCTTATAGATGAGATGGTATGCCCTTATGTATGCTGCGGGGGGGTGAAGCATCCATGGCAATTTGATGCAGGCATGTAGCTTGATCTGAGTGCTGGCAGGCATTTGTGAGATTAGCAATACACTTTGCACAGACCAATGGGAAAAAACTACCCTGGAAGGGACACCCGGAGGTTCCTATTTCACCCTGGGCTTGGAACAGTGTCTACCTCCAAGTTAGGTCGGGTTGCTTAGGGCCATTCCTAGTCAAGTGTTGAATGTCTATAAGGAGAGAGATCTAACCAGCTGGCTGAAGTACTTCCAAGAGTACTTCTAAGAGCCTGAAGGTTGGATTCATTCAAAGTTTATAGACTTACGCTCCTAGTGTGGCTGCCTGTAGGAGAGCTTCTGAAGAGAGCAGGGAGAGAAGTGTGTGCCAGGACTTCCTGGTAGCCAGGCAGGGAGTAGAGAGAGGAGGCATCCCATAGACAGTAGCTCCTTCTCTGAATTTCCTAATTTTGGTCATTTAAAATCTTTTCTTTCCTTTTTGCTTCTGTGATTGTATAATGGTAGAAAAGTATTATCATAGCTGGAGAGTTACGCAAAGATCTGGAAGATCAACAGTGAATAGTCAACATAGGCAATTTTTTTTGTGGCAAAATCAGTGTAATAATCTTCAGCACTTTGCATTTGATGTGCCTGTAATACATTTCTTATACATCTCTTACTTTCAGCCATGTGACTTGCCCATGGGTTCCCTGAAAATGGACTGTGTTCTTATGTGCTCCCTGAAATTTAAGGACTGCTCTCAAGTCACACCTTGCAAATCAGGTTCCAAGATGCAAAAACATCTGTTGCCTCCATGTAAATTTAAATTCACATGCTGACCCAAGCTTTGTGACTGTGGCCAAATCTAATTAAATTCTGAACCACAAAATTTTCTCTGAACCCAGAGAGGCAATGAAACGTAAAGTTTTTTTAATTCTTCTTCTGCTACACAATCAGGCATCACAGTGCATCTTGTAAAATCAGCTCATTTGTTTACATATACCCAAAGGCAAAATCAAGACTTTCATAGTTAATTAAATTCTTCTTAGAGGCTTTTTAATACAAGCAATATATTCGGCTTCTTTGTACTACAAAATGAAAAGAATGCATTTTGTTGATGTCTGGGTGGGTCTTTGCTAATTAAGCTTTATCAGCTTGATTGGGTTGTGTGTTTTTTCCCCTTCAGTCTTTTTTAATGTCAGATTCTACTGTGAGGTTATTTTTGGTCTCACTTATATTGTGAGTGATAACTTCACAGAAACTCAAAATTATATTTCCTGCCCTACATCTTTTTTCTTTCCTCCTACTCGTTAAGCAGCCTTTTTTGTGCTCTCTGAAAGAAGATTAATATGTTCTTTTCATTTGTATAAATGCTGGTTCATCAGCCTTAGTGAGAAAATTAGTATAGCTCTGAAAGTACTATTTGGTAAGCAAATTGCTGCCTGAACACCACTGCTCTTCAATAGCATAACTGAAGTTAGGTTCATAAATCCACATGTAAGAAGCAAAAGCAGAAGTATCTGAGGGATCATCATCTCCAAACAGTGCTCCCATTGCACTGGTAAACAGATGTAAAAACTTTATATAAGATAACTTTTCATTTGCTTCCCAAGAAAGGATTCAGGGCTGGAACCTAGATAGGTAGATTTGCAACTTTTGACTGATGCTGTTTATTTTCCTCACCAAAATGTCAACTTTTGTCTTAGAAAAACAAGCTAAAGCATATACAATCCACATTATTTTTACCTTTGCCATGTAATCAATCCATGGAAAGAAATGTTGAAATATGAAAACTTGTCAATTATCATGAATGATTAAATATCAACATATTTTATTGTTAATTCAAATTGCACTTCGTTTTTTTGCAATTGCAATAGCCATGCAAATTTATAACATTTTAAACCACAAATTTATCAAATATCATCAGATGTAACCCAGGTTCCTTTACTAAGTAGGCTAACTGTGGAACTGGTTTACTCTGCTACCCCAAATCTGTGGGCAGAAGCCTTTCTTTGTATGAGTGGTTTGCCAAATTAATCTTTTTAAACTCGATTCCTTCTTACAAAGTCTGAATGATCTACCCTTTGTTCTGCTGTGGTGCCAGACGAACACCCTCTGATCCCATTTTTGCTGATGGAGAGCTTACATGAAAACCTGGCCATGTAGACTGGCAATAAGACTCCTCTTAGTGGCTGCATTCATAGAATCACTAGGTTGGAAAAGACCCACTGGATCATTGAGTCTAACTATTCTTATCAATCACTAAACCGTATCCCTCAGCACCTCATCTACCCGTCTTTTAAACATCGTCAGGGATGGTGAATCAACCACCTTCCTGGGCAGCCAGTGCCCAATGACCCTTTCTGTGAAATTTTTTTTTCTGATGTCCAGCCTGAACCTCCCCTAGTGGAGCTTGAGGCCATTTCCCCTTGTCCTGTCCCCTGACACTTTGGAGAAGAGGCCAGCTCCCTCCTCTCCACATCTCCTTTCAGGTAGTTGTAGAGAGCAATGCAGACTCCCCTCAGCCTCCTCTTTTCCAGGCTAAAAACCCCCAGCTCTCTCAGCTGTTCCTCATAAGGCCTGTTCTCTGGCCCCTTCACCAGCTTTGTTGCTCTTCTCTGGACACACTCCAGAGCCTCAACATGCTTCTTATGGTGAGGGCCCCACAACTGAACACAGGATTCATGGAGCGGTCTCACCAGTGCCAAGTACAGAGGGAGAATAATCTCCCTGGACCTGCTGGTCACACTGTTTCTGATACAAGCCAAGATGCCATTGGCCTTCTTGGCCACCTGGGCACACTGCTGGCTCATGTTCAGTTGCTGTCAACCAGCACCCCCATGTTCTCCTCCTCCAAGCAGCTTTCTAGCCGGACTTCTTGTCTGTAGCTCTGCACAGGGTTGTTGTGCCCCATTAGAGCAGCAAAGCATGTTACTCAAAATCCAGTTATTAGCAGTGGTAGATCTTCCTACTGCCATTGATGCTCATTGCCATTTTTTCCAGATGTTTTTTCCACCAGAACTTTCTGTGATAAAATGCTGTGATCCTTCCTGGAGTTTCTCCAGATGACAGTATCATTGCTAGACAGTGGTAGCAGTATTTATTCCATTTAATCTCTGTATTGTATCAGTGCAGAATGTGGATAGTGCTTACAGCTGGGTTAGGTAGCGTGCTGTTTTGACAGTGTACTGCACCTGAAGCATTCCCCCAGCGGTGGTAACTGAGATAAGTCCTGCTAGGTGTTTCCCTAGCACATATACAATCAGAATCTCTGGGCAGAATGCTCATGTGAATCCAATCTGCAGCAAATCACTGAAGGTGAATATTTACTCTTATACACGTAGTACTTATAACTAGGACCAGAAATATGCACTATTGTTAGCAGGTTACATACTGAACTGCAATTCATTTGCAGAAAAAAAAATTAATAGTCCTCTCGAGTGTCATTCATTTTCAGCACTATTGTGCTTATTAAAATGCAGTTTGCTGTGGTATTGTTTATGAATAAAGAATTTGATGGTCCCATTGTATTGGGATTTAATTAGCAACAGGATAAATGACTGCTATATCTACAGTTATAGAATTCAGTGGTGTTTCTTGTGTGATATCAGTGACACATGCACTGAAGCTAAGCAGTATGATTTATTTAAGCTTTTGACCAGCTTCTCTGCAAATCTAAGGGCAGTATCTCCTGGCATAGTCTGTAGTATGTAGCCTGACAGCTTAAATGGATTTTTGAATGACTAGATAAAACTACTTTCATTTTTCTCTGTAAATCTTAATTAGAGTGCAGTCAGAGAATAAAAATAATAAAGTCTGTGAGACTGTCAGTTGCCATCTATTTAAGTGAGGCAAAATGGTATCACATATCTTATTTCTCTCCCTTTTTGCCTGCAATTTGTAAGCAAGAACTTGGAGAACTGAGAGGAATACATCTGAATCTTTAAGAAGCTGGGCATCTGGTGTCTTGAAAAGGAAGCCAATTAATTTCAAAGATGCTTAAATTACTACAGGGTCTTGCTGGTTTCACATGTCATTGCTGGAACGCAAATCTGTGTTATTTTAACTCTGTATTAGATACAAGGGTGCAGGCATTCCTGTCACCATGCCATCACATACTCAGTGGCAGCCTCAAAAGTGAGTTTCAGGATTGAATAGGCCGAGGTTGGTGAGAGCATCTTCCAGACTCCCATGGGTGATATCCTCCACACTGTGAATGAAAAGCATCCATTGGCAGGAGTATAGGAAAGGATGGTCTTGTTTTAGTGTCACTGGACTTGCCCTGTAATTAAGGGGACAACTTCCTTTCTTTATGAAAATGTCCTTGCATTAATTGCAAGAAGGAAGTTCATAATTAGGACTTTTAATTAAAAAGATGGATAATATTTGTATTACAGCAAATCTGAAGTGCTCTGTGTCAAAAGGGACTGCAAACCAAGGTCTTGCAGGGGATGTTTATCGAACAAGAAAGCTAACTGGAAGACTAGCAGCTGTGACCTAATGGTAGCATGAAGATGAAAGTAGGAAAAAAAATGAACTGAAAATAAAGTATGCATTTCTTAATTAAATCCAAGTGGAAATAAACTTCCTCAGTCTTAGGTCTCCCAGACCTCAGGGTCTGTTCCCTAGGAGATAAGGAAAAAGACCTGTGCTCCCACCTGGCTTATTTAATTCAGACTGTTAGGAGAAAAGCTTCAAATGCATATGATTAGAAGAACTGGTTTTTGTTTCCCTGGAGAAGTTGATTGAGGTCTTCAGAAAAACAGAATTAGAAAAATGTATATTTCACACAGGAACAGCTGGCTGAGTGTATTTGGTTTCACACATCTATTAAAAAATAATATTATGTAAGGTTTCTTTTTTTTTTTTAGTTAAGAAATTTGAATGACCTGGAGTATCTTAGAAAAGAAACTAGTGATACCCATCATTCTCTGCTTTTAAGACAGTGTTTTAGTTATGAGAGTGTGCTCGCCCTGTCTGCTCAGTTATATTATCTACGGGCAGAGCTTGTTTGATGGCTTTCTCCCAAATGAAACTCTTTTCTCCTGTTTTCACTTACTTTTGGCCATTTATCTGCTTTTGGGAAGGAAGGGAGGATTTTTTAAGACTAGTTCTAGAAATACTAAAAAGTTTTTCTGATGATTTCATCAGCTTTGTTGGCAGGTTTAATTCAAGGGTTGATAGCCACATGCAGACCTAGTTTCCAAGAGTGTGTAGAAACAGAGTCCCTTTAAATCTGTGCTTCACAAAACACCTAAATGCCTTTTGTAAAGGTTTTTTTTAGTATTCAGCCCCTCCAAAATCCAGTTCTATTAGGATGGTGACTTAGTTAACTATTTCCTCAGCTGACTGGAACAAATAATTGTATTTGCTTTTAAATTCAGAGCAGATTCTCGATTTCCCATTCTAAATTGCTTCAATGTTGATTATTTTCTCATTCTGCATTTTTTTTTTCAGGCAAGGCAAGGTATTGCATGACTAATGTGGCAGAAGGAAGATGGACTTTTTTTCTATAGTATGGCAGAAACAAACTATTCCCAACTACCTCCTTTTCATGATGCATGTTTCAAGCCAATGTGTCTTCTGGCTATGCTACATTTAAAATGGAAATGCTTTTGCTGTTGAAAAATCACTAAACAGTGGCATCCACAGCTGATGATCTCAAATTAGTTATTGAAAGATATTTGGAGGATATTTTGGTATGCCTTTGGTATTGTAGCTTTGCACCATTAGTTATCCAGATTTTCTTGTGCTGCATTTGTATTTTGTAACCTATATATCTTTTTACTTTTAGGATAACTGTCAGTATAGCAATCAGCTGAGTGTTTGAGCTCCTGAACAGTTTCTCAAAGAAAGGAACATCAATGAAGCTCATCACTGTTACAGTTTTCTGAATAGGCCTGTATACCCCTATCAGCTTGGTCCAGCTAGTGGCTGTGTTTTATTGCTTAGTCCCAAAGACACATATTTTTTAGATGCTCTGGATTAAAAAAACCCAAAACACTCCCCACAAACTGAACCAAAAGATAGTTTTCCACACAGCAGTGGATGAGAAACCAAGTGTTTGAGACGGATACAGAGCTTTTGTGGTTTGCGTTTTACTTCTTACAACTCTGCATCTTACTGTTTCTGTTTTATACAAATGATGTTACTAGGATTTTGAGTTGAGAGAACAAGGGGTGTGTGATGTACCAGTGCTGTGAGTCAGCAGAGGGCACTACATACCTGTTAAACCTATGTAACTGTGAATTAACATGCAGAGTAACATCTTGGTGTTACTTCAAGGTTTGCAAGATCTAGCTGAGGGAATATCTGCTCCTTCAGTGATGCAGAGAAGGCACCACACCATCTTGTTTCTTCCAGTGACAGCTGACCATTTTTGTAAGATGTTGTCATGGATGGGAATATATTACAAGGTTATGATTTATCAGCAATTTATAATTTATTGTTAATTTAAGGTAGATCAAAAAGTTGGATCTTCTGTAATACTAAATCATAAACTAATTTAATATTTTGCAAGGTTTTTGTATGAAATCTGTTATAATCAAAAAGATGACCTAATTACTGTTTCTAAAATGACAAGATTCACTCCTATTTACTACACAGTATAGTAAGTATGTATGCAAGCACACACATAGAGATATATGTGTACACAAAGATATATTAATATTTAAACACAGAAGTAGTACAAATAGCCACAATTATGAAGATATACATACATTTAGCTATACAGAATGATGAGTAAAAGGGTGTTATATATCTCAGGTTCCTGTTTTAGACTGGTGAGAATAATTACATCCAATGCATTAGCATTCCACAAGTGGAATCACAAGGGGTCATCTTTGCCTTGGCCTTTTTATTTGCTGTGTTGACAAATGTGATCATGTGCTACTCCTGAGCAGCATCCCAGCTCATGCAGAGATGACTGGTCACAGCCTGCTGCAATCCAGAAGAGCTCAAAGAGCCTTCCATATGATCACTTAGTTTTGAGGTAATATTATTGAGGATTTCAAGGTAATTGACTTTACTCAATGTTTGAGTATTAATGTGAAATTTCTCTCTTCAGTTTTGGCTGCAACTTGGAAGACATAATTCTCGCAACTTTTACCAGCTACATCAGACCACCTCACTTGGACCATGATACAGTTATCAGGCATATTATGGTTGGACTCGATGATCCTGTGGGTCTTTTCCAACCTGGTGGTGACTCTGTGATATTCAGCTGTTAGGAGATGACTGATGGTCAGTATTTTTCTCAGGTGGTGAGAGGCCCTTTTCCCAGGCATACAGGATCCCAAGAGCACTGAGGGGGTACTCCCCCAGTGTGCCTAGTTGAGATGACAATTCTTCTTCCAGCAAACCTGTGTTAACATGAGTCTGGTTTCCACTGGATCAGCAAGTGGCCTGGAGCATCAGGAGGAAGGTGGTGTTCCAAGTGAATAAGAAGTTGTGCTAGCTGACCTAAAATCATCTGTGCTGCAGCCTAACAGGGTAGGGAGGTGAGGGGTGGTGGGAGGACACGCACCACTACATATGTTAATACCATACTTTAAAAAATGCATGTATCATGGGCACTGGGGGCTTCAATTCACAGTATTGCGTCCCACTCAGGCATTACCTGAGTACATAACATTTAGGGAAGTTGTCCTGCAAAAAGCATCCTGAGATCCCACTCTGCATTGAGATAGTGATGATATTCCCTGGCAGAGCTTGTCCTTTCTGAGCTAACCATTCACTCACTGTCACAAGAGGAAGTGTGTGAGATCTAGTCCCTATGCCCTTCCAAGTTCCAGAGCTGATATTCAAGGGGCTACTGATTTTCAGTTGCCATGCTGTGTTTTTTCCCCCTTGTAATAACTCTATTCTTATGTCAACTATTTAACCAGAAGCAGAGCTGATGCATGCAGAAAGTTCACGTCTATACCATTTATATTATGTGTCCACTGTAACTAACCCAAACTATGGTTGATGTGAAACACGTGGATGAGAACATCTGAGCTGGGATTTGCAATATTTATATCTAGCACTGCATTTCTTATTTCCCTGTTTGTTTACTCCTGAGATAGTGGGATTGTATGATTTTCCTCCCGATAGTTTCAGCACCTTTAGTATGCTTTAGCCCATACTGCAGCAACAGCTTTTGTAAGCAGCAAGTGACCCATACAATAGCCAGTAGACCTGGCTATATATATATGCCTGCATTAAATACCACTAAGCCCTAAAAATCTGAGCATTATAGTACTAGTGTTGAAATATCATGTCAAATGATCCGAAAGGGTGGGTATTATTGCTGACTTTATACTGCATTGGTAAAAATACTTGAGAAGTAAATGTTTTGTGCATCTTGTGGCATATTTTTCATCTGTGTCTAGTTATCTTTAGATCTCATTCTGCACCAGGTGGTATAGAGTATGATATTCCCAGCAATATGATAGAAGAAGGCAAATTTTGCATAAATATCAGAAAGGTTTTTTTTTTCAAAAGTGCAAATTCATCAGAAGTAAAGCTGAAATCTTTCAGTTTGAAAACTGCTCAGAGCTGTGCGGAATATTTATTTGTCTCTGCTATTTATGTTTCTGTGTAGAACCTAGTCTTGTAGTCTCGTCTCAAACAAAATTCTGATCGGCAGCTCCTGGAGTTTCATGTGTAGGAAATAAGGATCAGACCTTAGGTAATGTCTTAGGAGGTGTTGAAAGTAACTTTCACAGGGGACACCTTAACTTTGATGATTGTTTTTGTTTTTCCTGGTTGAAGTTTTTTCTTGTGCTTTATAAGACTTGCCACCCCAGATATCTGCACAAGAGACATACCCAAGATTTCCCTTTCAGCAGTTCAAATGCAGTGAAATAGAAGAACACTAGAACAAAGACATGTTTTATGTGTTTCTCAGCCGTGTGCTGATGAGGAAGCACTGCAGGGAATTCAAAGGACTTGAGTTAACTCAGAGCAGATAAGTCAGGATTGCCTCTGGCAGAGCAAGAGGCTCAGAACAAAATCAATAATTGGAATAACCCCTTCTGGTGCTGTCCTGGTTTTCTTGAGCACAGCAGTAATTGTGTTTTATAATTCTTACTCTGGGAAATGCTAGGTACTCAAAGGTTGTTACCAACATGGTTCAGTTGTTACTAGGTGGGAGAGGAAGGTGCTCTGAGAGCTTTTTGTCTTCTTTCATAGCCCTTTGGCAGCAGAGTATGAAGGTGCACCCCAGTTCAAATTCATTTCATGTGAAGAGATTCCCTAATAGTACTCAGATGTGCATATTAAGGCTAAATGATTCTGATGAAACAACCTCATCGAGTTCATCTCCTTCTACAGGGATATGTTATCCCGTTTCAAATTTAGTGTATTTTCGTATGATTACGGATAAAAAAATGCTTTTGTTTCATGCTGAGTGAGAAAGAAAAACCCAAACAGTCCTCCATTTTCTGGAGTATTTGTGAACATGTGCTGTAATGTCCGTTCTTAAATTGGAAATGCAGGTTTTCAACCTTTGTGCCTTTTTCTCATTAAGTGACTAGAGAATACTGTCTATGACAAAAATTGTGATTGAAAACTTTTTAAAATGTGGTGTTTTGGCATTTTACAAACTGTAATTTCTCCTCAAAAGCACTGCAAAATGAAATTGTTTTGCAGCTACTTCTTCATATGTCCATGTATTGAAGAATTAAGTCCGTTCCTCCCATACTTTGCTTTCTTCCTAACTTTCTTTGTGTTGGTGTTTCTGACAAGGATTCCATCAATCCTACATATGAAGACTAGGTGAAAAAACAGTTTCCTCTTGATTTTCTCTAACCTGTTGAAAGTTTTTGTAATGTAAGTTTGTTTTATTCTTAGGTTTGATTTTTGGCCTTACTGCTTCCTAAGTATCTCTCTCTTTGAATTAGAAAAAGTTATTGGCCAACATTTTTCAAGGTTATCATAGAATCACAGAATGATTTGGATCGGAAGGCACGTTCTGGACAAAGTTTTGAGTCTTTCAGGATCCCTTTGTGTCCTTTGCCTCTCTGTTCTGATGTTAGCAAACACCTGCAGATTTGGATAACATGCTCTCCGTCCCTTCTTTCACATTATTAATAAAGAATCTAAATCAAATCAAGCTTGACTTCTTTGTATAGGTGGTCTTCAGATACTTCTCAACAAGGCACGGTGTTAGTGTTGTTATCTGGTTCTAAATATTAAATTTTGTTGCAATATTTCTTTTGAAACCAGTGTATTTTTTAGTGATGGATTGGTGTGGCACTGCATAGAATACCTACTAAAAGTTAGTACTTCTACCAATTGATATTGATGCTGATGCAACACCCGCTTAAGTACAGAATTTAATGTAAGTTTTGAAAAATCAGCTTTGAAAAATATGTCTTTATTGTTTATCTCTTTTATGGAATTACAGAATGCACTGTGGAAGATGAGTAACCACATAATGCTAATAAGCATTACTTTGTGAATTTTTGAAGCTGTTATGCTGCCATCCATATAGTCAGCCAGGGAAACCCCATGTGAATAAAAGACCTCTACAAATTACCTGTCTTCCACTCTTAATTGAGCTACACCTTCTAAACATCGAGTGATAGAAATATAAATGTATAAAATCTAGCTATTAAACATATAATGGTGTCATTAGGGTATTTGTATGGGCCACATTATCAGTTTCTGGAATTTATGGGCAGCTGAGGCTGTTGAATTGCAAGAATGACTTATTAGTAGTAAATGCTGCATTTTATGTAGGGCTGGGGATTTTTAGGGTAGCCTAGACCATTCTTTTCAGGAACTTCTCTAAGCTATGATTTTAGTCTATCATAAAGCTCATCACTAAATACAAATAACAATTCAGTCTTTTCATGAACATTGAGGAGAAAAAAGTGTAACATGTTTCGTTTCTTTTCTTCAGTAACAAATAGCCATTTTTTCACCTCAGTTGAGCAGTACTGTTCCGTCGCACTTTTTGGCCTGATCTTAGTGTCTTTACTGCAGGATTTTAGTTTTGTTGCCCAGAAGTGCCCAGTATAAAGCTTTGGAAATATGAGGCAGTATCAGTTCTGCAAACAACTGACAATTCAGTTGTGTATCACTATTGTTACATGCAGAATAACAGGATCACAAAATGGGTAAGGTTGGGGAAGGGACTTCTAGAGGTCATCTTGTTTGACCCTTTCACTCTAGTGAAGTCACCTAGAGCCAACTGTCCAGGACCATGTCAAGGCAGCCATTGAATATCTCCAAGGATTGAGACTCCACCACCTCTCTAGGGAACCTGTGCTGGGGCTCAGTCACCTTCACTGTGAAAAAATATTTTCTCATGTCCATAAGGAACCTTCTGTGTTTCAGTTTGTGTCCATTGCATCTTGTTCTTTGTGCACACACAGGCACGGTCTGTCAGAAGCTGTTACGTGTATTGATTAAATTTATGCTTTCTTCCAGTGAACACTTAGAATGATTTGGTGCGGCTTTGCATGAATTAATATGGTTGTATTTGTTTTTTATGGGTATTTTGTTTGTTTTTCATGTTATAGGGTAAGTCTTATCCCTTTAAAGGTCCATTCCCTCCTATGTGGAATCCACTGGCCTACCTGGACTACAATAACCTATGGAGGACCATGGATGAAATGGGAAAGGAGGTATGGCATGAGGAATTGTAGCTGACTGTCTCAGCTCCGCTTTGTCTCCATGATGGACAGAGTGAAGATGGGACTAGGATGCAGATAGGCAAAGCTGCTCTAGCTTGAGCAAATCTAGTGCTGGCAAGAGCATCATCATGCCATGCATTCTGGTGTGTGCTGATGGTCAGAACACATATAGAAATGGCATCCTGGCAAGCTCTTCTGAAGGCTGTGCTGCTGAGGCTGTCTGCAGCCTTTGTTTCTCTCAATATGTGAACATTAGGCTTTATACATGTGATTTTTAGCGCTTTGCCTGATGATTGGGTAAGTAATATTTTAAGAGGCTTGTAGACCTAAAACGTGTGACCTCCTTTACCCTCAAATTCAACTCCATTTTAGTTTAGTTTGTTAACAGTAGTGTGACTCAGTCAATGGAAAACATACAAGATTTTGAGAAGAGTTTGCTGTTACTTACACAGATGAATGGAAAAGAAATGGAATAACTCAGAAATATTTCCTAGCATGTCCCTAGAAAGGCAAAGTCCTTAACTCTAAGATTATTCTCTATTCTTCAACTGAAAAAAAAGATGTCTTAAAACAAACAAGGAAACAACAAAAAAAACCTAAAAGCATTTACTGTTAAATTCACTGTATTACCTGCGAGGAATTTGCAGGCTGAATTACCCTGTAAAAGTGAGATTGTTTGTGTTTGTTGCCTTCCTTATGCCACTCATTTATTTGCTGATGTATGATCTTCTTTTTCTCCTTAGATTCCCAGTGAAGCCCCCTGGAGGGCTCCACATGCAGAAGAATGGGACAAAATGACTATGCAAGATTTTATAGATAAAATATGCTGGACAAAGTAAGAAACTCTTCAATACAAAATATAATAGCTTACGTTTATGTGCCTTAGAGCTCCAAATAAGCATTCCTGCTTTGCAAACAAGTACAACTATAACAAGAATACAGCCTTTTTAAATAAATGGGGTGAAAAAATCTTGTAAGAGTGGACCACAACAGCTGTTACCACACACAGAAGATTTTTTTCTATTTCCAAAGCATATTAGACTAAAATAAAGGAGAATGTATTTGGGTATGGTTACTTCTGTAGAGATGAGTAGTACCTGCATCCATTATGTGTGCTTTTCCTCTATTTTTTCCTCTATTTAACCTTTGAAAGAAAACTGCTCTGGCTACAGCAGGTTTTTTTAATCAAATTTTTGATGGAACAGCTCACATTTATTCTGCTTTGGACCAGCAGATTTTACCAAAGCACTTTAAAAATAACATTTGTCTTGAAATAGCACTAAATCACCTTAACATCCATCATTCCATTCTTTAACTGCTGCGCTACATACCACTCTGGGAAACTGAAAATGCTTCCTGGTTTTATGTATACATCAAAGCAGTTTTTCTTTACTTGGCCTTCAACAACAATTTGATTGGTTTTCTTTGCACTGAAGAAAAAAAATAAAAACTATCAACACATTAATTCTGCCTCACAGTGAAGCAGGTTGGTTTCTAGAGCAACCTCTTCAAAATTGCTAAGCACCTGACACAGGTCATTCAAGTCTTGTAGAAGCCTGCTAGTACCCAT
Source organism: Coccyzus lansbergi (assembly GCA_033558105.1). Classification (NCBI taxonomy): domain Eukaryota; kingdom Metazoa; phylum Chordata; class Aves; order Cuculiformes; family Coccyzidae; genus Coccyzus; species Coccyzus lansbergi. The sequence goes on from JAUMJK010000197.1 coordinate 261,850, forward strand.
TCAAACTGATGCTGTCATTGCCAGGGCCATTTTTATGCCCTAAAGAGCAACGTGATCATTGTTAGTGGACAGTAGGCTCTTGTACAAAAACTTCTAATCTTCTGGTTGTTTTGGTTTAAGAGCGACTGTTGCACAAAAGTGTATTAAAAGCCTTTCTCTTTTGCATCACTGTCCATATTCTGTAAAACCAAATAGAAATGTCTGCTGGTGGTTCTGCTAACAGTCAATGGACTGATTTGGTAAGCAACTAGATAAGTTAGCAAAACACTATGCATCAGCAGTCATAAAATATCCAATAGTTCACGTGACTTACAGTTATATTTTTTCAAATTCTGATGGAATAAGACTTGACATTTTCCCTGAGTATTGGCATAACTGTCGGCCTCCCTTAATTCCAAGATGCTTTTCAGATTTTATATGTTCATCTCAGCTTGATTTGCCCAGTTTGTTCAAGATTTAGGTAACATACTGTGGAAACATCCCACCCTGGAAGGTAACGATCCAGAAGGATACTCTTCTACTATTTCCTTTCCTCTAGCAGACTGTACAGATTTGCTTTTGGCTAAAACTACATGCTGGTAAATACTCAGAGTGCTCTTGTTTGAAATCATACTGCTATTCCTAGGTAGAACACCAGGAGAAATTGGGGAAATGAAATACTGAAGAGCAATTACAAGTAGGCAGCAGAAACCAGGAGAATTTAACCACCATCTAATACCTTCTGGTTATGAAATATTAATCAGTACAGATACTGATTTTCCCATAAGACAAAACATCTTCCAGAATCAATCATGCTTTACATTGAGTATTTATAGAGACAAATATTGATAAATATTTTCTGTATTGTTTTTGACTGCAAAGAATGAAGCAAGAACGCACCCATATGCCATAGAACAGATCAAGTTTTTACTTCACATTTTCAGAAAAGATGGATTTTTTCTATGTAGTCCTACAGCTGAGTGTGAGATAATATCTTTGAGTTATGCTTTTCATTTTTTAATCTTTTTTTTTTTAAAAAGTTCAAACACCATGAAAAGCAGGAAACAACTAAATTCTGTACTGGCTTTGGATGTTATTGGTTGCATATTAAATAGCTGCAGAAACTTGGCCCATGTTATTCACTGTGCAGTTAAGCTGTGCATCTCATAGTCCTGTCCATGTCCCTTTAAACTCCCTCTTAGAAGGAGTGCAGAGGAAGTGTTTGCTTAAAACAGGAGGAATGTTTCCCTGAACCTTAATTAATCCTGTCTAAGTGCACTCCAAAATCTTGCACAGGTTTGTACAGTGATTTCTAATAGAGCTGTTATGAAATCACAAGTGGGAGGACATAAAGGAATGATCTTCCTTCAGACATAGACCGCATTTCCACTTCTGTGTTCATCACCACTGGCAACATGACCACTGTTTAAAATACTGAGTTAAGCACCCAAAAGTATCTCTTCCCTTTTTCTTGCCAGACTTTTGCCTGAGTCTGTATATGCTACCTCTTCACTTATGGCTTCCTGCTTACATTTCTTTCCTTTTCGTCTTCCAGCTATACCACAAGGAGGGAGAGAACAAGCAGGGAGAGAATGCTAACTAATCCAGACAATCTAGATAATTAGCTTAGACAACATCTTAACCTTTTTATAAGTGTTGAATAATCTCGCTACTGTGTGGCTTGAGGGACAGATATTCAGCAGGTGCAAACAGAGGAGCAGATCTTATATATGACCCAAGAACTGTGTGAGGACACGGTGGTTTTGGAGACCAGTAAAGACAGGAGGGCTTAATTCCTGTAGTCCCAAGTCTAGGATTATAAAGTAACTTTGTATTAGTAGCATGAAGTGACATAAGCTTTCATTGACTGTTGTGCCTATTGGAGCCTTAGTTTTTCTAGAATACAGCAGTGCTGAATTAAAAGTTTTTTGCAGGTTTGCTTGAAAAGTATTGTATAAAAGGAATTCATATTATGTCCTATTTCAATTGGAATTAGTGAATCCTTTGCCCTCAATTAAAGAAGTTGCCAAAGTCAATCTCTCCCCTGCTGAAACCCGGTATTGTCACCCTTCTTCAGCTGTCAAGTTAACTCCCTTTCTTGTCTTTGCTGCAGTGCTGCCAAGAGTTTTGCAACTCTGTTTGTGAATGTGGATGTCACTTCTGAACCCCACGAGGTCTCTGCCCTTTGGTTTTTGTGGTATGTGAAGCAATGTGGAGGGACGGCGAGGATATTCTCAACAACCAATGGAGGGCAGGTATTGTCAGCTGCAGCTTCTGTGGTTCATGACAGACCATGTTTTAACTGCATCATTTCATTTGTTTATTTTGAAGACCAACTGAGACATCCATGATTTTGAGCCAGTAGCGCATTGATAATTAGCGCTATTCATTTATACGTTAATCTGTATCTTGCAAAACTAATGATGAAGGATATTCCTGTGCTGAAGGCACTTCCCCAGGGAAAACTATTTGTATCAATTCCTGACTCTGGCTTCCTTTTGGATTCTGATTATAGAACATATTTTGCTTTGCCACCTTAAAAAAGAAGAATTACTCGTGCTTCTTTGTGTCATGATCCTGAAGCCAGCCTTACCATTTCAGAAGCACTTGATTAGGATGACAATGCAAGCTGCAGGAGTGTACAGAATGCTCTGAATTAATACTGAAAATGTAACCCTGAATTGTGTTCCTAAAGATAATAGCTCCCACGGTTAAAACTATTAAGATTTCAGAATCAGTCTGAAGAAAGTGAATACCCCTGCTTGAATATGGTGTCATTCTGAAATGTTTGAAAATTTATATATTAGTGCTGCTTCTGCACTTCAAGAAAGTATTGAGAAATGCAAATTGTTTAATCGTAAATAAATAAAAATACGAAGAATATATTAAAACATGTTAAAATGCATAAATATGCATAGATAAGCGATAATTATAGAGAATTTAACTTTATATGCATTGTGTAAAATATTATTTGAAATCTATGTTATGTAACAGGTGGTTGGAGTTTAAGTTAGGTTAGATTACACACTGCAGGGTGCATTTTTCATGTGAGCTATGTCACTTATTCCTTATTACTTATTTTGAGGCTCAGGGTTCCTACTTCTGATGCACAGACCTCTGCAGAGTTAGGAGTGAAATCAGAGGAAGATTTGAAAGTTTAAGTGCTTTCTGGAAGTCTTGCTGATTCACACAGGCCTGTGGAATAAATACATTTGGAGACCACACGAGAAGGGATTTTCTTATGAGGTTACTGATCATTCTAATTTTGGGTGGTGGTCAACAATGGAAAGTATTTTGAGGAGTTCACTGAAAGTGAAAGGAACTTGAATACTTTTTCAAGTGAGACTGCTGAACTTTCTGTGTGAAAAGGTTTGATAACAACTGAAGAGCAGGATTTATTCTGAATGCCAAGCAAAATGTTTGTTACAGTACATGCTTCACATGCGTCATACTGCTGATTCTGTTTTGCCAAGCTGTAGATTTATATGTTTCAGGAGAGGAAGTTTGTTGGGGGCGCTAGCCAGATCTGTGAGAAAATGATGGAACGCCTGGGAAGTCAGGTGAAGCTGAGGAAACCAGTTGTCCGCATTGACCAGTCGGGTGAAAGTGTCATAGTGGAAACCTTAGATCATACATTATATGAGGTAATGAAACTTCTAATATTTAAACAACTGTTTGTGCTGGGATGGCTAGAAAACCTTTAGCTTTTCTTTCTTGACTTGTCCAAAATTCTGTAGAAAAATGTAGCAGAATGAGACCATGAGATAAAGTCACACTTTCTAATTATCTGTGAGTAATAGCAATTGTAGAACTTTTGAAGTGATGCCAGAAGAGCCGAGTGTATATTCTAACTCTTCCCTCCCTAGCATCTCATCGAGTATTCAGTTACCTTCCAGATTAAAGAATAGCTGTAAGCTGAAGACAAAAATGTAGCTTAGTAATAAACTTTCTGTGAAAAATGTTTTGGGCTTTGCTTCAAAGTTGTAACAGAGGAATCCAGATGGGATAGTGATGGACTGCTGTAAAACAGAAAATCTTTCCTCTGGCTTTTTCTTCAAGCACTGGGGACAGAGTAACCACCCATCATTAGAACAGATGGCTGTTTATATAATGCTTGTTTGTTGTTTAACCACCAGGTTTTTGTAAGGGTTCACATTTACAATTCTTATGCAAAATGCCAAAATTGCTTCAGAAGATACACCCTGCAGCCTCCCCAGATGCCTGCAAAATTATTAGAGTAATATACATAGAATGATGTCGTGGAGAATGTATATGACTTATGTATGATATCTTTTCCAGGGCAAATATGTGATCAGTGCCATTCCCCCAGCTCTTGGTTTGAAGATTCATTTCAACCCGCCTTTGCCCCCAATGAGAAACCAGCTCATCAACCGAATTCCCATGGGCTCAGTCATCAAGTGCATTGTGTACTATAAGGAAACTTTCTGGAGGAAGAAGGGTATTATGTTTTAATTGAAGGGAATAGTAATGGCAGAGAGAGGGAAGAGGGTGTTTGGTAATGAAGTAGACTTTGTGTTTAGAGGATGCTGGACCTTAGAAGGAGACTTTGTGCACTTTATGCTGTTTTTGTGTTTCCCTGTTTGAGAAACTTGAGAGATTGGTTGGAAAGAGAGGGTGGATGGGAGAATGAAAAGTAGGTGTAAAGGGAGGAAGGACTTGTGCTTGTTGCTTATTGCCTTGGTTGTTCTTTGTTGTCCTCTCCTTTTCCTTCAGTGGCACATGGATACAAGATGATTCTCTCACACTTGTACAGTAATCAAAGGTGCAAGTGATATGTGATGGAGAAAAGTTTTATCATCGATTATCAGACTGTGAAAACTCTCCCTTTCTGGATGTGTTGGGCAGGATTAACATAAGATGCCTTCACACTGAGATCCCCAGCTGTGCTAGCCATCCTGCACTCCCTTTACATACTGAATCTTTCCATCATGATTCCTCAGATCTCTTTTTTTAATCTAACTGAGTCTAAGACAGTCTGCAATGTAATAGCACTCATTTCTCTTCACTGGTTATAAGGAGTCCACATTTGTGTTTGGCTACAAATGTCATCCAACCTTCATCTCTTTGAGGGCTTTTAAGCGCTCTGGATCTTGGCATACTCTGGCTATTACATTTGGGACAGGTTGACAAGAGGTGACTCCCCTTTCCTGGTAGAACTCATAGTTTTATGTACTATGCTTTGCTAACTTTATTGTTTGTCCTTTAAGAATAACTAATTTTCTTCAAACTCTTCTTTTAAAAACAGTTGTGTTTTCAAAACAATGTACTAATATCTCCTATATCTGATGTAAGTACCAAGTATGGAAACAATTGTGCTAGAGGCACTTGAACATCTTTAGTATCAGAGAGAAATCTGTTTCTGTGCAATTAATAATTACCTTCCTAATTAAATTGTGGAGTATTTTTTTCTATCATGAATTCAAAAGTAGGAAATTCCTTAACTTAGTTCCTATTTTAAAGATGTTTCAAAAGGTTTAATAGTGAGCGCATTTCAGATCTGAATTTTCTCTTCTAGAGATGATCTAGTGCTTCTCTGAGCCAAGAGAACACTACACTGCAAGGGAGCTGTGTGCAAATCTTTGTCACTTGATGTGGGTCTCTTGATTTGTTTGTTTTTTTTAGTTCTCCTTTCCTTTGTTTTCATATCTCCCTTTATTACAGTCATGGCATTGGAAAATGATAGAGATTGGATGTCATTTTGCTCGATACCTTACTCAAAGCAGGGTGAATTTCTGTCAGGTTGTTTAGGGCTTTTTCATGTCAAGTTCTGAGTATTTCACCACTTCTTGAAAGCTCATTCCTGCTTTTGGTTACATGGATCCTAACTTCTTTTCTGTCTTGTGGTTAACACAGGGTATTGTGGTACCATGATCATTGAAGATGAGGATGCTGCAGTTGGTCTAACACTTGATGATACCAAGTCTGATGGCAGCTTTCCTGCCATAATAGGGTAAGAGACAAAGAAAGTATCTAATGAATGCCTTTTCATTTTGTCTTAAAGGCAATAATTAAAATGCAAAACCTCCTACTTTCAAAGGGAAATACTTTAAAATAGTTAAGTAGTTCAGTTTTTCAGTGGGTAGTGAATGTGTTCTATGATCTATGATTTTTGCTTTCAAGAAAAGTTCTCTCTATGATATAATTACTAATGAAAAAAAATCCTACTTTTTTTTTTTCTCACTGTCACCTTTTGCCTTTTTGCATGGCAAAGCACAAAATTTGGGAAGAGGAATGGAATGAGGAGAAAAATGAGGATGATAACAGGCATTTAAAAGTTTTCTCCAAATATCTTCCTTCCCTAAAATCTTTCAGTTGTTTAAATGAAAATTAATTTTCTAGAATTATGTTTTGGTTTTTTCTGTCTTTTTAAACAGCCAAAGAGCATGATTAGTTTTAGAAAGTTTATTTAGCAATAATTTCCAGTTCAATCCCGGGCTTGACCTCTTTAGTTGTATGCCTGCACACACTACTGTATAAAATTAAGGTCATTGGGAAACAGCCCATACAGATATTTTAACCTGCATCTTGGAGTGCTTCCTTCTACAATGAGTTCTGCAAGCAGCAGGCAGAGCTCATATAACTTTAGACAATGAGTCAAAATGCATATTTTGGATAGAGACCCGAAAACTAATAGTGTGAGTCACAGAAGCTTATTGAAAGGCACTGGCTTTTTAAACAGTGCATAAAATGTAGTGACATAATGGAAGTAAATGATTTGTGGTTTTGTTATTTTTTATACAGCTTCATTCTTGCTCGGAAGTGTAGAAGACTGACAGGTCTCACAAAAGAAGAAAGGTAAGTACAAGAATCTGAGTCAAACTTTTGTTATAAATCCAGAGCAGTAAAAAAAATCCTGAATTTGAAAGAAGTTGTCTGTAACGACAAGACATGTCACTTCAAGGAGATGATCTCTGTTGTGGTTTAACCCCAGCGGGCAACTAAGCACCACAAAGCCACTCCCTCACTTCCCCCTGGCAGGACGCAGAGAGAGAATCAGAAGAGTAAAAGTGAGAAAACCTGTAGGTTGAGATAAAGACAGTTTAATAGGTAGAGCAAAAGCTGCGTACACGAGCAGAGCATAACAAAGAGTTCATAGAATCATAGAATAACCAGGTTGGAAGAGACCCACCGGATCATTGAGTCCAACCATTCCTATCAAAATGCAAAGACTGGAAGTACAAAGATATTCCTGATGCACAATTGGACTGAAGGGTTAAGTAATTTCAGAAGTACTACTATCAACCAGAAATTTCTTAATGCAAGCAGCTGCCTTACCAGGAAATCAGTCAATGCTCAAGAGTTTATCTTTCTAAATGTACATAAAACCATATTGTGTAGGTACTAAATTCTGCTTTCAATTTTGTCAGCATAACTATGGAGTAACTCCAGCAAGCTTTATAGCTCAAGACAGAAAATTGTTCACCTGCATTTACTGCAATGACCGTTACTCAGACATATTACAGTGGCTTTCAAAGGATCATATAGATATTTATTCTATTATTAGTTTGTTCACTCCTTCCCATCAGCAGGCAGGTGTTCAGCATTCTCCAGCAAAGTAGGGGTCTCTCATGTGTAACGGTCACTTGGGAAGACAAACACCATCACTCTGAACGTGTCCTCTTCTCCAGCTTTTTATGCTGAGCTTACAGTATGGGATAACCTGTCGGTTAGATTGTGTCAGCTATCCCAGCTGTGGCCCCTCCCATATTCTTGTGACTGCCAGCCTGCTGCTGGTGGGATCCCTGGTATCCTGGTTCCCATATTTAAGCAGGGCTGTTCTGCTTATGTGACTCTAGCGAAACAACTGCTCTAAGCTTTAGACTATGAAAGCAATGTAGATACTCTGCTGTCCTCACTGAAAAGGGTCCAGGGCCAGTCTCGTGCTTCCCACTGCTATCACTCTGGCTTCCTGTAAGCACACTGAACTACTTGGAAGCTTGTCAGAAGGGTCATGTTCAGCCACTATGCTTGCTTGGTTGGTTGTTTTTCTTGTCATCCTGGAGTGTTCTTTTAGTCTCAGTAACTTAGTGCAACCTTGAGGCTGATGTAGCTGCCATGAGCAAGACCTCGTCGTCATGAATGGGTCAAAAAGCTGCCTACAGCTCTTCACCCTCAGTTATGGGAAGTGACCCGTGGGCACAGATGAAGGTCCCTTTTACTTTCTTGTTGAAACAAATCTCTGCATACAGTAGTGCTTTTTTTGTTTATTACTGTTGTTTATAGAATTTGCAAAGTAATGAGTTTCTTCCATTGCGCTGATTCACAGTATCTGATCAAATTAAAGCTTCAAGTAGAGAGTGTGGATATGAACAGAGCCTTATTTTGATATCAAGAAAATACATTGATATTGAAAGCATACCGCTAGGAATACTGTGTCCAGGTAAACATTTTTACAGTAATGGCTAGCCTGACTAGGGAAGATGTAGCCTTCTCAGGTTAGCTTTGTAAGCAGTTTAGTGGTCTATGGCTAATGGGTCTAAGTGGGGTTGTTAATATCCCAGTCTTTTCAAATGACAGCCTGATACCACAGGACAGTTTTAGCTTCAGCAGGAATGGACAAAGTAGCCTTTCCTCAGCACTCAGTCTTTCAGATAGACCGCCCAGCAGGTGACTGATAAAAGTAGCGTAGATAGTCTGAGATCCAGTGTGCTTGGCATTTCAAGCCATCAGAAACATCAAATGGCATCTTATCTTGTGTGTCAATACACTAGATGTAACTGAGCATTTTCAGTATTTGAGAAGAGTTTCTTTTTCTATGTAAGGAAGGCCTGTGCTGGCAGTGAGCAGGGTGCCATGAAAGAAAGGTTGTTTTTCCTTGAATGTTAAAAGCATCAGCATGATTATCTGACTACAGCCATGTTTTAAGCAAAAGGATTTTGAACTCTTGTCCTTTGAGGAATAAGCCTTAGACTAGGAAAGACTTTGCTTCGGTAAATAATAGTTATGGAATATGCTTGGGTTGGTACCGGACAAAGGTACCCTGGGACAGGGATGCCTCTGTGGTTCCTGCAGTCCTGGTCACAGCCAGCCAAGGCAGGAACCCACAATGCAGGTCCTTCTCTTGCACATGAACACAAGTTTCCTTCTAGTGGAAACTGAGGTCCAGGAAAAGGCAAAGTGTCAACCCAGACCTTTTCCTGACATACACTCATGATGCAACCAGTTTGTGTTTTCAAACCAGCGCTATGATCTATGATATTTGCAGGGAGGGATTTTTTCTGAGGACACCTTCTTGTCACACCTGGTAGAGGATGTGTCTCACTGAGATGCTGTGTTTGCCTGTGAACACAAGCTGAGCTCTCCCTGTATCCTGTTGTTGATGAAAGGGTTATATTTTAGGTGATCCTTGGATATGAAGAGTGAGTTGTAGAGTGCATGCACCTCTCCTAAATTATGACCTGGAACACTGCTTGTGGGAGGGGATGGAAACCATTTTACAGCCTGAGCCAGGCTGAAGGGAGTAAACTCACTGCTGTCTTCCAGCTGGTCTTCCCAGGACAGGTGCCAAGGAATAATTGCAGTGGTTAAATTTAGCCCTACCTTTCACAGCTGTGCAACGAAGGTGTTGGCGTTATACACCACCATGGAATAAGGGATCAGGGAGAAGACCTAAGTGTCTGCATGTGCACCATTTCTACACCAGACACAGTGTGATCCTCGAAAGGACTCTACCTAGGTAGCTTCAGGCATAACTTCCCTTTTGTTTAGTGCTGGTGGCTGAGTCCAAAGCCAAAAATAAGGATTTTATGCACCGCCTATTCCATATCTTCTATGTTAGCATTAGCCATAAATCCATAAACAAATATTTATTTAAACTTTTCTGGGACAAAAGGTGTAGATGTTGCAGATAGAACATGATGTCTGTGAGCATTGTTTTTATTAGGGTGGATGTCTTCAGTGACAGTTTACTGCTGTTACAGTCCACTCCTTTAGAAACTACTTTTCTGTGGTGTTTTTTTCTGTCAAATGGTACCTTGTTATGGATAAATAATTCCTTCCAAGGTCAAAATTTCTTAATAGCCTGAAGATGGCCTTGACCTAAAGCTTAATATTTTCTTTTGCACAGCTATCTTAAACTAATTTTACCTGAATTAGCAATGTAGTTAGCAAGCAGCAATGAACTTGTAACCTTTCTGAAGCCTTGCAGCTGGCCAAACATGAGAATTGCTCCCAGCTTCTGGTATGCCATTTCCAGGCTTCCTGGAGGATCTGCAAGTCATGTGTGGAAAAAGGTCAGGGCTTAGTCATATCTAGAGAGGTCCTTCTCATCTCTGTCACGTTACTGGGAGGAACAGAAGCAGATGGGTCCCAAGGTAATATTCACTTTCCTGTGGAGCCCTGTGATGTTACTGACCTGCCCTGAAAGCGGGAGCCGGTGGGCATTTCTGAAAGGTAATGGGCAGACCTCAGCAAAAGCTTTGCTGGATCATGCTGTTAAAATAGCTTTATTCTGTTCAGACACTGGGAATGTACTGGTGGTCTGCAGGGGTTAGTGATCATCATGCTTAGAGAGAGAGAGAAAGAGAGATGGGGAGGAAAAGATACTTTTGGTTATGACTGTTGCTGGGTTCTTGTCATCTCCTGACTGCAGCAGGGTATTCATATATAGATCCACAGCTCTCTGAGTTCTCCTGGGCAGCCACTGTGTCACCGTGCATTTCTGCTCCTGGAGCAGGCTCTACCCTTGTCCTCTGCCCTGGGGCACAATGAAGGAGCTGCTTCCTCCCCCTCTGCTGCTGTTGGGCTTGACACCTGCCATCAGCAAAATTACCAGGGCCACAGCTCTTTTTGAACTGTAGCAACTTCCACTTTCCTGCTGAAGCCCCAGCCTGCACAGGATGACACCTTCTTCAAAGCCCTTTAGGTTTCCCTGTTTGTTTTTTTTCCCCAATTTCCTCTCTATTGCATTCTTTCAGTTCCACTGCTCCTGCGTGTAGCTGGGCTCCTGCATAGCTGGGTTGCTTCATACAACAGGTTTCCTCAGCGTGACTTTCTGTGAAGCAAAAGATTTGCTTCCAGATGTAGTAGTCTTTCCAGCGTTGTGTTTGCATGTTTGTTTTTCACAGTTGTTAACTACTATTTCATCTTGATCTTCTTGGTTTTGGCAATTGGTGCAGTGCGGCTAACAGTAAACTGTAAGACCCAAAAGATGGTAGGAACAAACAGAACTGCACTTGGGGTTTGCTACAGAATGAAATATACTCATGGATTTATTGACTCATATTTTATGTCCCAAGTGACAGGGGACAGGACAAGAGGGAATGGCCTCAAGCTCCGCCAGGGGAGATTTAGGCTGGAGATTAGGAGGAGGTTTTTCACAGAAAGGGTCATTGGGCATTGGAATAGGCTGCCCAGGGAGGTGGTTGAGTCACCTTCCCTGGAGGTGTTTAAGGCACGGGTGGATGAGGTCTTGAGGGACTTGGTTTAGTGTTAGATAGGAATGGTTGGACTAGAAGATCGATGGGTCCCTTCCAACCTGGTTGTTCTATGATTCTATGATTTATAGTTATAGATATAAACTACTGATTCCCTGAGAGCCTGAGGCTATCAATATGTGCATCTTTGTAGGAACAAATCATAAATCAGTCTATGTACCGAGACAAAAAAGTGCAATGCACTACCTTCTTTTCCTAATAGCTTAGAGAAACTTTGGATAATGTAGGAATTTGGGCTACTGGAAGCATCTTAAGGGAAAAACTTATATTACTTCTAGTAGAAGTGACACTTAACGCAGCATAGAAGTTTGATCAAGTTATTTCTAGTGATCCAGATAGGATCCCAAAAAGCTGGAACCACAGGTTCAAGCAGTTATTAATACTTGTTCTCTGGAAACCAGGACATATCTGAGGTGGTTTTCTCTTTCCTTACAGAGATCTGGTTTTTTTTTTTTCTCTTGCAGGAAAACAAGGTTGTGTGAGCTCTATGCAAAGGTTCTGGGATTAGAGGAAGCTTTACGTGTAAGTAAACAGTCTAAACTACAGTGTCTTTTGTCAGACTTTTTGTGTTGGAGAAGGGCAAAATAAAAACTAGAATGCAGAATTGCTCTGGCACAGCAATATATAATGTTGCAGAAAAGGTACCTTCTATGGGAGTGCTTACTGTCCTCTGTAAAGGAGTGGAGAGGAGATTATGGCAAGTCTTGTGTTGTGTTCAACAGTCAGGGCAAGAATCATAGAATCATAGAATCACCAGGTCGAAAAAGACCCGCCAAATAATCGAGTCCAACCATTACTGTCAATCACTAAACCGTGTCCCTCAGCACCTCATCCACCCATCTTTTAAGAATGAGCTTATGAAACAGTTAAAAGGTGGATACATGCTTGACCAACTTCATGGGTGGCATTCACAGTGCTTACCGCTGTGTATCTCTACTGTTTTGAGATGTGACAGGCTTATGCCCTCTCAGTTTATGTTGAGCATAATGTTTCTTCTTTCTAAGATGGAAGAAAGATCTACTGCTGCATGTGTTTTTCTTTTTGCCTTTCCCTTCTCTTCCTTGTGAGGTAGATGGGATTTGTGTGGTCTCACTTAGTTTGTGATCAGTGCCCTCTATCCTTTAATGGCGATTTTACAAAAGTTAAATGTTGTAGAAACCAATCTTGAGATTACATAATTTCAAACACAACTATATTGTATGCATAACCATGCAAGTGCCATACTTTGCCTTTTTAATTATATGTATTTGTGTCCAATATACATATTACAGCTATCATACCTGTGTACACCAGAGGCTAATTTTGCTTTACATGGCTCAAAGCATAAATTTGGGCTCAAAGCATAAATTTACATTGACGGATTAAGAGGATTACATTCTACTGTGGACAGATTAGCTAGTTTTGGTTTTTTTTTAAAATAGCTAGCAGTGTCTGAAATTAAGGCTTATTGTGTCAGATCCATGCTGCATTCAGAGACTTGTTAAATGTGCTCATCTTGTCAGATACTGACACGCAACAAATCATACGCTATTCTTATTCACGGTTTCCCGAGTTCTTTTTTTTTTTTTATTAGCTTCCTTGGGACTTTGTCCTTTCATTGAGTGAATTAATCTCTGTTTTACAGCCAGTGCATTATGAAGAGAAGAACTGGTGTGAAGAGCAGTATTCTGGGGGCTGCTACACAGCTTACTTCCCCCCAGGCATAATGACTCAGTATGGAAGGTACAGTGTCTGTATATAGTGGGCTTTGGAGTACTAAGATAAGACCAAGTTAATAAATATCCTCAGAAAGGGTCCCAAGTCCTCTCTCTCTGTTTGCTTTACACCTTTAAGATCACTGGGGATTATTTTAGATATTATAACCTTCCATTTGTCCCATTGGTCTTCACGATGGATGAGTACACTATCATTAGCAGGTTTTACTCTGGTTATTTGGTGAATAGAACAGACTAGGTTCTTGTAAAAATGACCTAGAGAATCTGTCATTATCTGTTTGCAAAACCAGCATTGTGTATTTGAAATTGGCGTTACCGTTTCTGGCACATCTTTAGCTTTTTTTTAGTAAATACTGGCAGATACTTAATTCCTGCCAACATTGACAGTAATGAGTGATTTCATTGAACTGTTCCTTTCCTTCCTGCAGTCAAGGCTTAATATAGTAATCAGTGTGCCATTGTGTACAGTCCTTTTCAATGTAAGTTTTTGCATTAAAATAAGATTTATTGAAAAGAGAACAGCTTCCTAGTCAGACCGGTGATTGGATTCAGGTACATAGCTTTTAATGTGGTGGCACAACCCTACTTTTGAAGTGTAAGTTTTTGCAATTTAAAAAGAACCTAGAACAATAAAGCAGTTGTATTGAACAGCGTATGGAAGCATTATTTTTTAAAGTAATTTTAAGGACAATTATTGGAAAATCTGGCAAAAATAGGGTAAAAAAAATCCTTTTTTCTTCTTGTTTGTTTTTTTCTTTAGACGTCATGGGTCTGTACTTCAGAATGTTGTACTGTTGCCAGTAATGCCTAGCATTGGCCAAATCCATAAGGTAGAATAAGCCTATTCTCAAGCTGATTGTCCATTACACCTATGAGCACTAGATTCACAACTGGAAATAAATTGCAAGAACTACAGTGTAAATGTTTAGAAAATATGAACACTGGTGTGTTTGTTGGAAGAAATGAAATGCAATGCAGACTTCCCTTTCCAGCTTAGCTCACTGAAAGTTACTGTCTTTAAGCGCTATTCAAATGTTAATTAAAATACTTCTATTCTAATATTAACCCAAGGATTTCAGTTATCTTTTCCTAATACGGCTGATGTGACTTATTGCTTGTACCCCTTCAGGATTATTCGGCAGCCCGTTGGCAGGATCTATTTTGCTGGCACAGAAACAGCCACAGAGTGGAGCGGATACATGGAGGGGGCTGTACAGGCTGGAGAAAGAGCAGCCAGAGAGGTATAGATGCAAGCCCAAAACAAAGGCGCTGTCAAATGTCCTGTGGAAAATGAAAGATGATCTGGTTGGAGGTGAAATGGGAACTGAGTGTTGACAGCTTCAGCCATTCTGAAATCTTGATGCAAATACCTGCAAAGGATATAGACTTCAAAAAAGATGAAGTATTTGCACTTAGATTTGGAATACTTAGTAATGGCTCTGACTGTTTCATCAAATTCTTCTCTTTTCCCTGGAATGAAATCCTTTCTTCTTTGCCAGAAATCCCACATTCTAACCTAGTACTTTTTCCCCCAAATGGAAGTGTTAGTCATTGCACTGAGAGATCGTGGCTGTTATCCTCACTTGGTGCGGTTCAGTTCTGCAGCTCTACACACTAAGCCAGTTCATTCCTTTAACTGTTTCGAGCAATACTGGCATCGTGGTATACCATTGAAACAACCTTACAAAAAGTCATTAGACAAGGATTTAAATATGTTGTGTCTGAGAAGATATCAGTTTCTCGAGTATTTTCAGGAATACTCTGTTTTACAGAATAGCAAGAGAAATTTTATAGAATCACCAGGTTTGGAAAGGACCCATCAGATCATTGAGTCCAACCATTCTTATCAAATTTCACCTTTGTTTTACGTGGTGAAGGGAAAGGGAACCTTGTGGCTAAAAAATACAGTCGTAGAACATAAATCGTCCTGGGAGAGATCTGGAGAGTTCATCTAGCCTGTAGCCTTGTCCTAAAAGATAGGTATCAGCTGTCCCTACACTGTCCCATTTGTGAAGATTATACCTAACCCGTCCCTGAAAACCTCCAAAGGTAGTGCTTCATGACCTCTCTAAGGTAAGGACATAACAGCAAAACCTCCACAAGCCTCAGCAGAGAAGCTGGCAAGCAGAGAGCTTGTCTGGTAAAAAAAAATGATATTTTCCTTTCCATTTTTACCTGTGAAAGGAAAATATGTTTAAAATCCAGTGCAATGGTGTTTTTCAGTCTCCTGTATTGAAAAGTTGATAAGGTCCATGGGTCTTGTTTAGAATAAATGTCCATTTTGAAAGAAAGCAAGCCTACAAGTGCCTGGGATAGGAAAAGCATTAATATCATCACCTCAATTTTATTTTACTATAGAAGAAGTTAATCTTGCTGTCTTTCAGGACTGTAATTTCAGGTAATGTTTGCTATCCTGCTAATTTCAGTTATCTTTGACACTTTGAATGGTTACTTTTCCCCTGTGGAGGTTTTGTTCATGTTTTTCTCTGGCTGAACATGGTACTCTGCAGTCATTCACAGGATTCTGTTCCTCTTCCTACATCATGGTAGAATTTGCAAACCAAGCTACTTATGGCTTTATAGGTTGCTCATTCAGTAGCTAGTTTATGCACACTTGTTTTTGCTTGGAGTGAATACTTAACACTTAGTCATATTCATGCTACCCTGTTGCCATAGGACTACTCAAGTTCTGATATGTCACATGGACTTACTAAGCATAGAGAAGTTTTTTCTATTACTGTTTCTACTTTCCACTGGGACGAGTCTCTTGTTAAATATCAGAACTCCCCAGAGTTGTACAATGGTTGAGTTTTCTTTAGAATTCGAATTTGCAGAGATTTATGTGCTCAGTTGTTATCTTCATTGTGCCATTTAAAAAAACAAAATCGAAGCCAGCCCTTTTTGCCTTTCATTGATACTTACTGGACAATGTTAATTATTTTCAGGTACTGTTTGCTATGAGGAAAATACCAGAGAGTGAAATTTGGAAGCCAGAACCTGAATCAATTGTAAGTCTTTCTGCAGATTAAGTGGTTTATATTTTTTCTGCTGGTTTGCTGATGAGATAATATTTTGTTGGCTGTTTTTATTTAAGTTCATTAAACCAAAGCCACAATAAACTCTCCCTTACTCATTAAAATTGCATTTCACTTAACAGGAATATGATAGACATTCAGAAAAGGCACACATCTTACAACTCTATAACACAGGATTGGAAAGAACTGTACTTTATAACTTGTCTCTGAATCCTTTCCATGTGTTTCTTCCTTTTAACTGAGCAGAAAATTTTGTATTCCTTCACAACATGAACTGCTTCAGCTCAGTTCCATTTCTGCTGCAAGAATCTCTTGATTTACATCCTGCCTGTTACAGTGAAGGTGTTATGTTGATAATGGATGTTCTCCCCACAGGATGTTCCAGCTTTGCCCATCACTACAACCTTCTGGGAGAGGAACTTGCCATCTGTGCCGGGACTGCTAAAGCTGATTGGATTTTCCACTTTCTTCACTTCTGTGGCTGTGGCAGGATTATTTGTCTACAAAAAGGGACTTCTGGTTAGGATCTGAAAAAGGTGCCAAAGCAAAGCCTCACACCTGAGGGCTTTTTTTTTTTCCAGAGGGTTTTTTTTTTTGGCATGTGCTTCCCTGTCTCCAAAATCAGACCAGAATTGAGGAGAAGATAAAAACAGTAGAGAGAAGAAGCTAGAGGGGAGGGATAAAGGAAGGGGATACATATTCAAAAAGAACCCCTTGAACCTAGGCCTACTTCTAGCAGTAACTTTTTTGTTGTTGAATTTCTGGATACCCTGACAAGCGCTATTGCCTTGAGATTTTTATCCAGAACTATGAGCAGAAGTGACAAAATATACCAGTGGTGAGTATAGAGTGAGAATAACCTCCCTGGACCTGCTGGTCACGCCATTTCTGATACAAGCCAAGATGCCATTGGCCTTTATGGCCACCTAGGCACACTGCTGGCTGATGTTCAGATGGCTGTCAATCAACACCTCCTGGTCCTTCTCCTCCAGGCAGCTTTTTTTTTGAACTTTGTCTTCATAGGCACTTTCATCTGTAGTCATAAACAAAGGCTTTCAGCCTTTCTGTGTGGTAGACTGGGAAAAGAAATCCATAGTTTAGAAAATATACTCACTTTATGCAAATCGCTGGGTGAGGATCTTCCTAGTGTTTATAATTTTCACCCAGATAGCCAGCACCTAGGGGCACCTAAGGGACAAACCGAACTCACTGTATCCATCCAAAGTATGCGAGTATAGCTAAAGGTCGTTAGCATTTCTAGTTAGCCTATTTTCTCAACAGTAAGTCAAATAACAATATTTTTACTGCCTTTGGGAATGGAGCTGAATTTCAGGTTCACCAGCTGTGTTCACACTTCCTGGAAAGGCAGAGTTAGTGCATCTGAGTCAAGTCTGTCCCTGTGTGGGATCAGATCTCTTTCACGTAGAAAACTGTCAGGCTCCAGACTATAGCTGATGTGTGCAGGAGCATAGCTGATCAGGCTGTTGGACCTGACTATGAAGGGGGAACCTTGTGTTGATGTGATGGTACAGGCACAGCCTTTCAAGGCGTTTTCACTCTGTTTGACATCTCTTTGCCTCCAAAGTTCTCTTTTAGCTCCCTAAGTTGCTGCAAGATAGCAAATTAACCTCTGTTTACGCCAGAAAGTTTTAAAGCTGTCCATAAAAACTTTTCTGTGTTATTTTCTTATCTCCTTTCACCTACATGTTTATACTCCGGACACCTTGATGCTGTTTCTTTTGCCCAGTAGGGCAAAATGGGCTTGAAAATCTAACGTTAGCATGAAAAAAGAACAAACTTTGTCTGCTGCCCAACACTTACTTTATGCTGAACACAACTTAGTTGATTAAGAGCTTCAGTTTCTCCAGACAACTGAATTGATGTGATTAGCACTTCCGCTTCTGCCTGCTGTGCTGCACTGTACTGACTGTGCACTTTTGGTAACTAATCAAGGACCTAAATGATCAAGAGATCAAAGAGAACCATGGATAGAATAGTCACATGCAGGTGCTTTTGCCCTTCCTGGATTGGTATATTTCAAACAATGTCATAAGAAAAGGGAAAAAAAAATAAAGAACCCAAAAAACCAAACCAACCCAGCCGCCAAACCCTTAGATTCCTGACATTGATGTACCATCAGTATCGGGGTACCTTGTTCTAGGAATTTCTGCTTTGGTGCAGATAAGTTTAAGAAAATTATGTGTCTGGAGTTTTTCTGAGACCGTTTTTTGCACTTCTTCCTTCAACCAGAGCATTTGTATGTTAAAAAATTACATTGTAGTAAAAAAAAAAAAAAAAGAGGGAAATGTAACAAGAATGTATTCAACAACTGGTGTGAGCATACAGTAGAACTGTATCACCAGTCTCAGGCAGAATTTCTGGGCTAGCATATGATCTCACTTGTGCAGAGTAGTACTTCATTCCCCAAATAGTCCCTTGGAAATCCACTGAACTACTTATAAAGCTGTAATATTTGTGAGCAAGGCATCAGTTTCTGGCCCTTAGGTTTCATTCTTTTTAACTTGATGTGCCAGTTAAAAATCTTGTAGCAGCAGCTTGGATTTTATCACAAATGAATATCCTCATAACAGCCTTTTAAAATTCATAGGGGAACTTTTCAAACATAAAGATCTTTAACTGAGAAGAACAGTGCAGTAGTGTACATATGGCCTTTCTCATTGTATCACATAGAACACTAATTGCCTGGGACATTTGCCTGCCACAGATTGCTTCTATGAGGCTTTTTCTCAGTATGATTTATTTACTAAATGAATTAGGAACTGAAAGCTGAATGGGAACAGCGTAAGTTCAGAGCCTTTGACTCAGACAATTCTCAGGCCAGAAATAAACACAGGAACCGAAAGGAAGAGATTTTGAAAGTCTTGGCCCAGTATTTCTAAGTGCTAGACAATGAGTACATACTTAACATATAAAGAACTACTACATTTGCAGATGATTGCTCTGCCAAAACTGTTTGGAATTCAAGTCCTGCTTCTGCCCTAGAAATACTCTGCGTATCTAAAGGGGAAAAATACGTGAGACTAACGAAGATAAATTTGGTTTATTCACATCAAAAATGTATCTCTCCTGTGCTCCTGAATCTGGCAGAAATTATTCACAGCCTAACAAGAAAATGTTGTGTGCCACGCGACAGAAAATGCAAAGGAAAACAGAAGTTAGGCATAGATAGAACTGAACTGAATCATAACCAAAGCTTTTCATTACGTTGGTCAGTTAAAAAGGAAAAAAAAAAGTATACATAATTATAAACCTTTCTTATTCTTAGTTTCACAGTGAAACAGAATTGGAAAAAAAGCCCGCAAAGTATTTCCCGTGTTATTCTGCTGCAGCTAAAAGTGGATATGGCTTGAAATCTCAATTAAATTTGTTTCCATTCAGATTTCTAGCCAGATCTGATGGAACCGGGAGGTCTGAATTGCAGCATCTGTATTACCACTCAAAAATCTCTATTGATTGTCTTCCTTCCAGACAGTTGAAGCATTAGGAATACTCTTTTTGTCTTTACAGATGTGTCTTTCTGTCGTTATGATGTGGATGTTATTACCACTATGGGATTAAAAAGAAGAATTTGCTGCTGTTTTCTTGACATCTTCGACATAAAAGGAATATATGGCACTTTGTCTAAGTGGATGCCAGTACGATGAAAAAATTGACAAGTGTAGGTAGAGAATCCAGTTTCTTCCCCATGAGTGGAAAAAAATGTTAACACTGGCTTACCTTTTTAAAGTTCCCTGTGCCAACACTTCGAAGAAAGGAATGAAGTCAAGTTTAATGGGTAGCCAGTTGTGCTTTATTTCTAATTTGTTCATGTTTGATGAGAAATCTGTTATGAAAATTCCAGCAGTTTACCAGCTTTATAAGATGTATTATAGAAGTAATTGCATTTGTCTCTTATGGACTGATTTGTGTTATCGTGCATATTCTATAGGGCTCCTAAGAGTTTGCAAAAAAACTTGCTTGTACACTGTTCTGACAGCAACAGTGTATTGCAAAGGTCAGGTCATGGCATGCAAAGCTGTATTAACCAAAGTATTTGAAAGCTAATTGTATAAATTAATTGACAAAACAAGGAAGCATACAATCTGAGGCAGCCTTTCCTTTTACTGGTACATTTTTGTTCTTGGTAGAGATCTTGATTCCAAATAGCACATGTGCTGTCACTTGCCACTGCTTTCAGGCAAGAAGCAAACACACTTAAATCAGAGATTACAAATGTTCCTAAATAAACCTGACCTTTGTTTAAATGGACTAATATTCCCTCTCCCATCTCCACCACCATCAACTTCATCTTACAGACTGTTCTTCAATAGAGATAAAAACGAGATGGCCAAAGCAGTCTTGCTTTCAAAATATTTCTACAATCAAATAATGTAGGCGTTGTCATAGACTGCTGCTTATAGTGTGTTTTCTGTGGTTATGTGCAGGTCAGTGTTCAGTGATGCCTGCCTCTGTGTTTTGGAAAAAAAAAAGAGTTACTTCAATTTGCAGGAATATGTATGCTGTGTGCGTTATGAATTTGTGCCTTTTATAACTGTAGCATTTTCTCAAGTGCCTCTGTGTTGACTGTCTCCCTTGGTTTCCTTCTTAAGTTCCTTTTTCAATAGGCTCTGCAGATATTTTTATCTGACAGCTGTGAACTTTTTTTAACCTTAATTAGAATCAATAAATATTGTCATGTCACGTTTACTGTTTAAGGCTTTTCTTTTGTGGAAGCCCCTTTTGATTTGGTTTTGTGATGGTGAGTATTAGTGAGAATGTGAGAAGCAGAACATAGAATCGTAGACTCACCAGGTTGGGAGAGACCCATCAGATCATCGAGTCCAACCATTCTTATCAAACACTAAACCATGTCCCTCAGCACCTCGTCTACCCGTGCCTTAAACACCTCCAGGGAAGGTGAATCAACCACCTCCCTGGGCAGCCTGTTCCAATGCCCAATGACCCTCTGTGTGAAAAACTTCCTCCTAATGTCAAGCCTAAATCTCCCCTGGCGGAGCTTGAGGCCATTCCCTCTTGTCCTGTCCCCTGTCACTTGGGAGAAGAGGCCAGCTCCCTCCTCTCTACAACCTCCTTTCAGGTAGTTGTAGAGAGCAATGAGGTCTCCTCTCATCCTCTTCTCCAGGCTAAACATTTTGCATTTCATACTGAAGCCAGTGAGATATCTTCAGCTTTTCTCAGTAAAAAAAAAGTCTGTAAAGAAGAAAGACAGGAGGATAAAAAAAGCAAACAAGTCCCTAAAAAGGCCAAAAACCCTCCGCATCCCTAAAAAAACCAAATATCTTCCCAAAATCAAGTGACATGTAGCAATAATTCTTCCTAACATATAGATAGCCAACTGTCGTACACTTAAGAATTAGTTTTTATTGCTATAAAAATTTGGAGTGTTCCCATCATGAATATACCCCTCTCACCTCGTTTACTGGAACATATATTGTCAGGGACATGTTTTATAGTTGCTCCTAAGAGCCAAGGGCAAGCAGTACAAGGCTGTAAGTGAACATGGCAAGAAACAGAACTTAACCAAGTACTGTGTGGTGGAAACAACAAAAATGGAAGAAAAGAGAAGACAAAAAAATACTGGCTCAATTTCATCCAGCAGTTCAGTGTCAGTGCTGGAGAGGCAGTGTAACTGAAGAACAAATTTGACCTTGGGAAGAGACGCATATTTCACAAAAACATGATTTGTGAATACTGGAAAAAGCATAACTACCCATGTGAAAATGCTTCAAAAGGATGCAAAGCTCTTTCTATAGGCTCAACTTTAAATGTTACTTACAAGATATAAAGGAACACAAATACCATGAAAGCAAATATCCTCAACTAATCCTTTGTATGCTTTGTAAGGCATCTGTCCCCTAAGAAACGTATCAGAACCAGCAATGCATTTCGCAGGCTCTCAAAGCAGCTCAGACATGATTATGGCTCTTAAATGCTGCTGCCTTGGGTGAGATTTCAACTGCCTCTTTAACCCTATGTTCAGACATATCCTGTGGTGTCCCAGAGGAGGTACTGAAAATGCATTATTTTATTTATTTATTTGCCAAGCTTTCACTGTGCATGTCAAAAAGACTATGCTAGTCAGAATAGTACATTATTTCCAGCAGCCTGCAGAAAATTAATTTGAACAGATTAATATAGGAGAAATGCATTTTGTATAACATCTATAGAAGATACGAACATGATTTCCTAGGAAACCAATTAGAAATCCCACTCATTGTTAAGTATAGGATAGGATGTGTTTGTAAATTATCTGGCTAAACCATAATAAATACATTTCTAGTATGAGAACTGGGGGTTGCTGTTTTAACTCATACCTTGTACAGTTGTACTAATGTCATTAATGTCCAAGTTTTTCTCACCTTGTCTCAGGTGCTTCCATCAATGGGGCCGCTGAGACACAGTTACTCTTTGAGTGGTCCTTCTCTGTGCAGTGACTGGGGATAGAGGGGCTCCTCACCTGGTGGCTCAGCCCATGCAGGACTAGAGGAGTCCTATAGACATGTCCTTCTCTTGTGCTGTCCATATAGGATAAAATCTAAATCGATTTGTTTTCTAACTTCAGCATCTCAATTAAGTGTTCTAAATATATGAGATGAACTCAGGTTAGAAGAGGAGGTTTTGTATCTAATGCAAATGTTTCACTTGTTCTGCAAAGATATTAATTACACAGTTAGATGTTTTCAAATAGCGCATGATATTTACCCACCTGGGTAGTGATTCAAGAGCTGAAACACAGTTATCTTGTGCCTTTCAAACATTTGAGGGCACCTTGTCCAGCCTCCAGCTGCTATGCTGAAAGGTTGAAGCTCTTCCAGAGGACACATGCCCTAAACCAGCCCTGCACAGGTGGCTCAGACACAATTTGGATACTGAACTAGGCAACTTTTACCTCTTACCAACTGCTGATGGCAATTAGATACTCAAATGCATCCTTGGACTATTCAGATTTGGAGAAATGCAAACAGGGATAATGTAGGATCTGTGAACCTTAACACAAAATTATAGAATCACCAGGTTGGAAAGGACCTTCAGAATCATCAAGTCCAACCATTCCTATCAAACAATAAAACGTACCCCTCAGCACCTCATCCATCTGTCCCTTAAACACCTCCAGGGAAGGTGACACAAACACCTCCCTGGGCAGCCTCTGCCAGTGCCCAGTGACCTTTTCCATGAAGTTTTTCTTCCTGATGTCCAGCCTGAACCTCCCCTGGTGGAGCTTGAGGCCATTCCCTTTTGTCCTGCCCCCTGTCACTTGGGAAAAGAGTCCAGCTCTCCACATAATGCAAGTTAATACATTGCATGGTAATATATAGCTGTCCTTTATGCAGGTAGGCTGTACAATGATTTTGTTTGTCAGTGGAAAGAAAAGCATGCGATATCCTAGGAAGTTAGAATATTACCAGTGTTTACTAGAAAAGCGTTCAGTTTGCAGCTGGGTACCAAGTTAAGCTGTTAAAAAAACTGCACCTGAGTAAGAGGGTTTGTAAATTGATTTTAGTTTGTGTGATTTTTACAGTCGGTTGCAATGAACTATTCTGAAGCCAGGCTAGAAAAAGCTCAGAACCAAATTTTAAACAGCCGTGATAAGCTGTTAAACACACATTAAGGGTTGTGTCCACTGGGTCTTTCCTCAGTGCCATGCTACATCCTTCCAGTTTTCCATTATTCCTGGCCTTGCTGAAAGAGACAAAGTTGTTTGGAGTTTTTACATTGTGAGCCAAAGACAGCCTTACTTTGTGTTTTGGCAGAATACCTCCTCTGATTTACAAGTAAAGGGTTATAAAGGGTTATTAGCTTTCACCCAGGGTTGTTTTTTGCTATATGCAAAGGGAATTCTCTTTTAGCAAAATTACAATCACTCCTTAGTGAAACAGCCCTAACAAAGTAATCAATATCCATCCAGCTCCATTTACTCTGGTATCTACAGGTGCTGCAGACTTCCTCCTGCTCAGACTTCAAGGGAGGGGAAAGCCTTATCCAGATCCAAGCAATACGTTCATCTGACCTACAGCAGGATGTGTCTGAGCAAATATAGACCAGCCTCAGCTACCCAAGGGCATAAAATCATAGAATTCCAGTAGAAACTCTTGGAGGGGGTGGGGGTGGGGGTTTGTCCATCAAGTTCTATTTCTGTGCTGCAGTGAAGGGTTGTTGAAGTGCTTGAGGAAGCAGCACCCAGCAGAAACCCCAGCCTTTGACTGATGGAGTGTGTCAAATGGATCGGGTCACTCCCATATCACCCTTTAATGGGGTTCAACACTGTACTTGAATATGCTCTAATAAATAACTGGATGGGAAGGAGAGAGAAAAGAAAATGTATTAATAATGCACTGAGGCATCCTTGTCAGCTCTCAGGTTGTTCACTCCCAATTTGCATATGCTCCAAGTTGTATGAAAACACTTTGCACGGCAGTGTTGCATTTAGCAGAAATTACATTATAATTTCAGATGTGGAAACTTCTATTCCAGGTCTGAGGCAGTGAGTTGTCCCATTGGGCTGTGCAGTCATAATCTCAAACAATTGAAATGCACACTTACACTTAATCAAAGTCAAGGGGAGATGTTACTCCAGCCTCCACTTGCCAATTCAGCCCAAAGCAGAACGAGAATGTTAAACAAAATTAGGAACTATATTATTTCCCAATAATTTCTTTAGGAGCTGGAGTTTGGCCAAAGTGCTTTGAGTGCTTTGGAGATTTGAGCTATTACCTCTATCTATATTCATAAAACAAACTGTCTCCAAAGAACTCCTCCTTTCTCAGAGGAGGAGAATATTAAGCTGCATCTAGGATCAGTGCTCACACTCCTCTGCCAGCTCTTTTATGGTGCCAAGCAACAGGAAAGACTGACGCTTAAAACTTACGAAAAGACTTAAGACTTTAGACAAAGTCTTGCAGTGCCAGCAGAAGGGTGATGCAGCAGCCTTTTCATCCATTTTGCCAGGAGCTGACCAGCTTCTGAGAAGCAGAAGCTGCAGAGATGGAACTTGCCTTTCTCCACTTCCTCCAATGTGGCATGTTGGAACCTGGAAATGGGTTGGAACTTGGAAATGGGTTGGAACTTGGAAATGGGTGGGAACTGGGTCTTGAAGCTGGATACTTGCACCCCTTTCCTGCCATGTGTTTCCAATCCAGTTTGATATTTTAGGTGCCCAACAAGAACCAGTGCAGAAATAGCCACTGAGACCTTTCTGCAAACCAAAATGTTAAGCTTTTGCCACATTTTTTTTTTATTTTTGTTTGCAAGGTGATAGAGTACTGCTATTCTGAAGCCAGAAGATGGCAGCCTTTATTTCAGCCTTGAGCCGTACTGTGCTGCTGTGCAGCACTCGGGCAGCTGGCCAGGCTTCAGCACAGCTGCCTGCAGCTGGTATCTGCTCACAGTAGTCCTACTCCCTCCAGATACTAGGCTCTGTTTTTCATATTCTGGCTGGACACTCTGGGTTTAACCAATGTTTTGATGAAAATTATGGTGCTCAAGTTATAATTCAGATTTTCAAGTAAACCTTCTGGCTACAGAAGTCCTAATCCCAACACAAGTGACAGCAAAGGACAACTGTCTGATTTGTCTTATGCTTGGTAAGGTCATAGGCAGAGCAAACTCACACCCCTCTCTGATTTGTTCATAGCTGCGGGTTGGGGCTCATGGTATTTATTAGGACCCTTGGGAAAAGAGATGGGTGGCTTGGAGGCTCCTTTGACCTCCTGTGGCACCCAGTATGTGGTCAGTGCAGCTTTGCTGAAGCTTCCCTTTCCTCTCATAAGTTATGCACTCTCACTTGGGAAACTATTTCTCCTTGCACCTCCTTCATGTCATGGGTTATTCTGGCTCTGATGCATAAGATGACTCCAGGAAAAAAAAAACAAAACAAAACAAAAAAAACAAAACAAAACAAAAACCAGTGGGAAACAAAGAAGAGAAACTGGAAAGGCAAGCAGTACAAATAAAGAGCAAACCAGCAATTGCAACTGGAGCCCAAAGCATTGATTGCTGAGTGCAAAAAAGTTACAGTTCACTAACAAAGAGCACATTTAATTTCCCCTTCTGGATTTTTACTGAGATGAAATTTGCTTTCTGTGTGTGTCTGTGGAAAGCAACTGTTGCAGGGATCATTTGCAAAGCAAAATTGTTTCCAACAGCTCTGTGGAAAAGAAACAGCCCAAAAGGAAAGGAAAACTGACTACAATCATGTTTCCACAAGAGAAGACTCTCTAGATTTGCCCATTTTTCTATGTTATTATATTATATATTATATATATATAGATATAAACTATATGTTATATTTTTCTAGGAGTTGGAAGCTGAGCTCTGTGCAGAGGACATCAGAGTAGCCTCCAGCTTGTTCCCAGCATGG
Source organism: Coccyzus lansbergi (assembly GCA_033558105.1). NCBI lineage: Eukaryota > Metazoa > Chordata > Aves > Cuculiformes > Coccyzidae > Coccyzus > Coccyzus lansbergi. The sequence goes on from JAUMJK010000197.1 coordinate 288,413, forward strand.
TTTCTGGCTGGTGAAAGCCCTTGCTGTCAGACAGCAGAGCCTGGACAAGGAGAGTGGGAATAGACTGGTGTGAAATCGGCACATCACACCCCATCAGGCTGTGTGATGTTGACACATCCCCCTGGGTGGTATTTTTATTCAAATATATAATGCTGATTTGTGCTGCTGGTTGATGGTCTGCTTGTGGGAGAAGAGGTCAAGTATGAAAACGGGGGCTGGATCAAACATGGACTGGAAAGTATTGATGGCAAATGACTATTGAAGAGAACAAGCACAGGCTGCAACAACTTGCTTGCCCAGAGTAGATTTTGTGGCTAGATATACCTTTAGCACCACAGGTGAATCTAGTCAGACCTCCTCTTTGCCCCACATGAGGAGCACAGCTGGGGGGATGCTGTCAGACCTGAGGTGGTTCATATCCACTGCGCTGAAACATGCAACCTCTGCCAACTGGTGCTTCGTCCTAATGACAATGTGCCGTTCCCTGACCTCTTACATGGTGGGTTCCCTACCAGAGGGGGTTTTGTATGTTAGGTGCCACACCAGGCGTTCTGGGAGTTGTGTGAGAGGCAGGTAATGACAGACAGAAAGCCATGCTAAGTTCATGGTATAAAAAAGTCAGCCAGCAGCTCTCCTCCCACACCTTCTGCTCGTCCAGCTCCCAACAACCCAGCAACCCATCCTGTCCCCATGGGGCTGGCTGATGACAGTCAGGGACAGGGCAGCTGTGCTGCCCTGCACAGGCAGGAGCCACAGCAGAAAGGAGATAAGAAGCATGACAGTCTCACAGGAGCGTTTTCCCAACCCCGATGCTGATTTCTGTGGCTCTCAAAGGTGTCGACAGGTTAAATATGCGACATGCATATTGAAGGGTTTGTGCATGGTGGTGCTGCTGCGGTACCTGTAAGCAGCTAACTCAGCTAAAAAAAGAGGCAGGTTCTTTCACACACATCATCTCTGCTTGCTTATTTTGGACTGTCTGATCTATCTGTTCTGTGGTGCTTCTTATTTCAGTGCTAGTATGGAGGATTAATCTATTTTTGGATTTCATCTCCTATTCTGCCAGTGCTTGCTCTGGTCTGTGCTTTATTTCCAGTCATCAAACAGCAGCCTCTTCACCTCAGGCTCTCCTGTTTCCCAGGCATGTGACCACAATTCCGTTCCCACCCTGGTGCTGATGGACTTGGTATGGACCTTGGCCTCCCTCTCCCATCTCTCTCTCCTTACCTTGAAAGGACAGAGAATCTCCTGCCTCTGCCAAAGGAGTACAAGGCTCTTTGTCCACCAGCTGGGCATTGAGCACCCCTGGTCAGGGAAGGTCATCAGATCCTTTCCCACCCCACAGCACAGGTGGGGATTCTGCTTGGTCCCCAGCAGGAAGAGGTATTTCCACAGTGCTTCATCCTCGTGGTTTTAATAACAGCAGCAGCTCGCTTGGAGAGTTGTCAGCAGTGACAAACTTGGTTCCATTCTGTTTCAAAATTGGTTTAAGAAAGATGCCTGGCTGTTTAATATTTAAGCTGGATGTTTAATATTTAAACAGGGAAATTGTTCTGATTGTCAGAAAGGGCATTAAAGCGGCATGGAAACTGGTCTGTACCCTCTGACAAACGCTGCCCTTTCTCTGCAGCAGCATGGTGCCTGGGAGCTACAGGAGTTTCAGAAATGCCAATATTAATCAGCCTCTTTCATTTCATTTGCTGCCTACCACACTCCCACAGGAGCCAGGCTGCTTTTTGCACTCAAAGTGGGGAACATTGTAGCTAGTGCCATTTAACAGTCTGAGGCTAGTTCAGCCAAATCGAACCCGGATTTTAAAACCCACATAAATTGCAATAGAAGCGTGCATGGATGAGGTGAAAAGTGAAGCTGGACAGTGTCAGCTCATGGATGTATTCCAGATGATTTAGGGTTCCATTTGCACATGTACACAAAAGCTGTGAAATTCAGATGTCAAGTTTGGAGTCAGTATAAAAATTAATGTCTCTAGCTGCCACAAATACACACACAGAGGAATATTTTTGAACAGCTATGGACAATGCTTTTCCAGGCAGTGGAAACATCCCCCTGGGGCAAGTGTGTAACAGTACAGAACTGTTTCATCTCACAAAGGGCGTGTCAGGAATGAGCCTGTTCTCCCTCTCTGAGCTCTTAGGCTGGTATCACAGAACAACCAGGTTGGAAGGGACCCATCGGATCTTCTAGTCCAACCATTCCTATCCAACACTAAACCAAGTCCCTCAATACCTCATCCACCCGTGTCTTAAACACCTCCAGGGAAGGTGAATCAACCACCTCCCTGGGCAGCCTATTCCAATGCCCAATGACCCTCTGCGTGAAAAACCTCCTCCTAATCTCCAGCCTAAATCTACCCTGGCGGAGCTTGAGGCCATTCCCTCTCGTCCTGTCCCCTGTCACTTGGGAGAAGAGGCCAGCTCCCTCCTCTCCACAACCACCTTTCAGGTACTTGTAGAGAGTAATGAGGTCTCCCCTCAGCCTCCTCTTCTCCAGGCTAAACAACCCCAGCCTGTAGGTACTGTGACTACGCCAGGCTGCACACATGGGGTAGTCCTGGCACACAGAAATCACTGCTCAGTAATCGCTGGAGACGAGGAGAACATATTCAGTAGGAAGCCCTCAAACAACAATCCACATTAGTCACTTTTTCTCCCTTAAAATGCTTCTATGGTGGAAGCTAAACCCACCTGTCAAAAATCCTTTAAATAAGCTTTTAATGCTACAGTTTAGTGTGTTTGAAATCCCCCATTACTGCCTCTACCAAGACTATTCTTTCCAGTGTGGGTAATTTGAAGTGCTTGTATAAGTTCAAGCTAGATGGGAAAGCTGAAGCTGATAACGTCGATAGTCTTATAAATAATTTATTCAGGTTTTCCCCCACGCCCCTGCCTCAGCCCCAAGAAACTGGTAGTAGCTGGCCGATTTTCACACACAATGACTGCAAACAATGAATGAAGTAACTCAGGAGACGTGTACTGCCCATACAACCTTTTCTGTGCATGGTATAACACTGGCATTGTGAGTTCCAGTCCCCATCCTATGACAAGCAGCGACCTGAAGCACCCCTTCCCTCTGGAAGTGGCTTCTGGTTTGAAGCCCACCAGAACCTAGGCTGAGATTGGTCTGCAGTTATGGTGTCTACAAGGTTTTTGTACAAAAAACCAAGAGGACATACAAATGTGGTTGAAGCAGAGGTCAGAAGTGAAGTCTTAGGTAGGCAGGTATTTCTATTGGCGTATAAATAGGGATGAAAGCAAGGGTTTGGTGGTGGCTGCACGTGTCTAGTGACTTAACACACCAGAGAAAATACCACCTTCCACAAACTCACAAAAAATAACATAAGAAAGAATTTGAATAAAACTTTATAGAACAGCTCCTCTTATCAAGGCTCCAGGACTATTGAAAGGCACATTTCATCCATGTTGAATGACAGTTGATTTCATGGACACATACAATTCTCACATTTCATGGCAAAAAGACCACATAATGATGGCACATTGTGAAACTTATATTCCAGAGTTCAGTTAACACTAAAGTGATTATTTTATGTATGTCATGTGCATAATAAGAGCAGAACAGGCAGATGAATCCAATTACTGTAATTTACAAGGCAGTAATTCAAGCCCCAGATATACTTCTCCTTATTGGAGGAAGGCAGTACAGATTATTTAGCAAAACAAGGGGCAGTAAATTGACAGAGAGCCAGGAAGCTGCTGCCACTTAATACATAACAGCTAGCATCTCCTGCAAGTCAGTGGGGCTTTAACTTTGCTAACTTATTTAACTCCACTTCAATAGGGAATGATTGGGCTAGATCAGATGCTTTTGGATGCAACAGAGAGCCGTGCCATGGCCATGCCACACGGACACAGGCATCCTGCAGAACAGATGAGCATGGATGTTTGCTCAGTGGAAGGCAGAATAAAATCTGCTCGTTGCTTCCTCTTCTGCCATTTAGCGAGCTGCTTCATGCTAATTACCTCTTTTCAACCAGCTCATGGTTAAGTTTCACATTGTGATGATTAATAATTAATCAAATGCATTTGAAATTAATTTGACAAATCTATGTCTGATTGGCATGCTAATCCCTTCCCTGCAGTGGGGATGTTACAGGAATAACCTCAGATATTCTGAGCTGCTAACCAAGGTGAATACATAAGGGCATTTATTATCTTGTGTGGTAAAAAATAAAGCAGCGAGTAGAAACTAATGCATTCTCCAAGGCCTCTTTGCCTTTTGGTAAAGGTGTGATCTAGATTTTGCCTTCCCTGTGTTAGGAATACACCATTGATATTATCAAATGCAGTCAAAAGAAATGGAAAAAGAAAAGGCAAATTTGAAAATGCCCCCATAGTTGATTTATTTCTGTTTCACTGGTAGCAATTGCGGTAGATTTGATGCATTAATTACAATACTAAAAAGAAAAATCACAAGAACAACTTTTGCCCTTTCCAGCTATCTGTGCCACTTCCCTCAGAAAAAAACACTCATCTGGTAAAAGAAAAGGAGTATGCAGCTTCCACTTGGTATGTGGTACCCACTAGTTTCGAATCAGCAGTCCCTTTTTACAGGCAAACAGCCCCATGGCAGCCACAGAAGTGAAAAACACAGTAGAGCTAAGCAGGCACAGCAGTCCTGGGACAGACGGCAGGTTCCTCTCCCAGAAGCTGGTGGTGAATGGCCGGGCTGGAACATCCTAAGGGAGAGAGGATATGGTACCACCACTGTGTCTCCATCACCATGTGAGCAAGGATGAGGCAAACACTCCCGGCTAGGCTGGGGAGATCACAGGTTCCTCCCAAGTATCAGATCAGGGTGGGAAAGGAGGGTCAGGGCTGTGAAATATATTTTCTGTTGTCCACAGCACAGCAAAGGTGAAGTTACTTGTGACTGGAAGGAGGCTATATTTGGCTTAAAAACATGGCCTCCAAGATCCTTGTCCTTGGGTCTTGGTCACTCCTCAGACAGGGGTAACAACTCCTCAGGTGAGTCAAAAAAATGAATACATGAGCATGTGAAGTACTAAAACATTGCTGATGCAGGAACCACAGCCTTACTGAAGGATGCAAGCCTGATCAGGTGACAATGAGAAAGTCTGGCTTACCTTTGACTCTGGCTCTGGCATCCAAATTTCATTCGCTGAGATCCTTCCCATCCTGTGCAATATCTAGAAGAAAAAATTATTTGTACCTGGTGAGATAAAATTAAAACCCACCCTGCTTTCACTTCTGGAAAAGCAGAACAAGTCAGAGCAAGGTGACTTGATAAAAGGCATAACTATGATTAGCTGAAAGTGCTTTGAACCACAAAATACACAGTGATTTCTCTGTTTATATCAGCAAAGAGAGAAGGAGACAGTTTTGGTAGTTTCTGTAAATAAGTGACAGCTTGTCATCAAATGGTTTTGTGCCTAGCCAGTGTTTTAACGATAAAAGCACAGTTTCAGAGTACTTTGTAAAAAAGTACAACTTCACTCAGAAATCCACACAAACTACAGATTCTCCAGATGATTAATTTTAATTTTTTTTTCTGAGTACAAGTAAAAATGCTTTTTTGTATGGCAGTTTGAGAAATAGCAAGGTGAGGTTACCACTACACATTTGGCATACAAAGCCTGCAAGGACTGATGCTGCTTAGCTCACAGACTAGAAAGGTGAGAGAGATAGGTTTGGGGCTTTCAAAGCGTACAATTACAAATTTTTCTCTTGGTTGCTCAGGCAGCACAAAGCTCATTGAGGAATTTTCAAGAACAAACTGTAACAATCATGGAGGTTCTCAGGAGCAAATGAATGTCTGCAGGAGACAGAGTTCACTGTCTTTGTATCTACTACTCACAGACATGGAGAAAAGAGAAATTAGGTGACACCAAACAGAGCAAGTAATAAGGATTATAAGGTGAATACAACGTTCTGCCAAACAGAAGCAAAGGGCTGATTTTTCCTTAAGTAACAGCTCCATGGCTCTGACATACAGCAGTTGTAACTGTAACATACCTTGTCTAATTTTTTTTCCCCTCCCTCCAAAGGGATTTCACTGTGACTAGGAACTTAGCCCAGTGTGTGTCATTGTAAGGAGATTTAGATATTATCAGAGCCACCCATTATGAATTCTTAAAGTCAAGCTAGTAGTACTCTTGAAAAAGGAGAAGCAGAAGGGACAGATCAAAAATGAGAACAATGCTTAGATTTCCGGATGCTGCACAGGAAATAGCTGCAAGTATTTGTAATGACTTAAATTACTTTTTAAAAGTTACACTAAATAATTTGTTAGAAATAGTGGTAGTATATCTAAGGGCAGCATCTGATTAGAACACTATTTAACCCTGAGACATGAGCTTTGTTTTAAGCCTCTAGTGCAACAACATATTGCATAATGTTCTGATTTAGGTGAGATTCTTGGCTTCACTTCATTCAATAGCAAACTAAGTAAGGTTTGATTTTTTTTTTAAAAAAAAGCTTTATTTCACATCCTTCTTTGGTATTCTTCCCTATTAATTCTAAGGGCCTCTGCACAACTACAGGGTGCAGCGCACAAAATCAGACTCTCCAAACTGCGTTTAATCCTTTTTAACCTTTTAATAGAGATGTTGAAAGCAAACCAACAATTTATACCTCTCTGGCTGCTCTCTCTCCTGCCTGTACAGCCCCCTCCATATATCCGCTCCATTGGGTAGCCGTCTCTGTGCCAGCAAAGTAGATTTTGTCAATGGGCTGGCGAATGATCCTTCAAAACAAATGGAGAATGTCAGATGACAAGTAACAGGAAAGCGATGATCCTTCTAAAACCAATTTATGGGCCTTGATGGAGTGTTCAGCTTCAGTTCTCCAGAATTCCTGCAGATGTGGGCTGGGGAACATGCTGCAATAAGCTGTCCCTGCAGGACCACCTACTTGCTTCCGTACACAAAACCGAAGAGCTGAGACAGAGAAAATCCGAGGCATAAATCAGTGTGCCCAGTTTCTGTGCAAAATAATATAAGCTTTGTTTTAGTGCTGGGATAATGGATAATCCTAACAGCCTCCAGATATGCGGTGCAGCCAATGGATTTATGTCTTCTGCACAGCAGCTTTGTGTTACCCTGCCATTACAATGGGATGTGAATGATGTTTTTGCAGTGTTGAGTCACTAATACCAGCTTCTCTGCGGAGGCTGCCAAAAGGGGATGGCAGCTTAAGGCTTCAGCACTCAGATTGTTGCATTCACCCTGTAGGGTCATATAAATCAGCCTTTCACCCTTGCAAAGCTTCACAAGTATCCCGTTTAACCCAGCCATAAGTAATGAGATCTCATTCCCATAGGGAGATGGATGTTTTTGCTCCAAGAGCTCCCACCTAACCCCTGATTAGCTTTTCCTTGCCTGCCTGACACCAGCTTCCCCAGGTCAGAGCCTCACCCATCACTACCCAAGCATCCAGATAAATCACAACAGCAGTTGCTGTGCATGGGTTGACTTTTTTCCCACTTGCATCTTGGCACAGACACAGGTTGTAACTCCAGGATGGACATGCTAAAGAGCTCACAATGCGAGGGGTGCTACACGGTTTGCCTGGTCTTTGGCTAAGGATATAAGATTTGTCTGCTTTTTCCTATTACATGCCAAACCACACATTTTTCAGTGATATACCTAGTATTAATCGGTATTAACCAACACATTCCTTTGGGAATCAGCAGGTTTTGTGTGGAGAAGGCACGGGAGGCTTTGCTAGGTGAGAGGAGAGAATGGATATTTATGTAAGGGTTTTGTGTCTTCTGCCCATGATGTTACTCAATGGGCTTCACCAGAACCTGGTGCTCTACATACACAGTGGAGACTTCATCTGTTCAAGATGTGAGCACTAAAGGTCTTACAAAGCATTAAAGGGATCTACTGCAAATACTGTGTAGCAGCAAATACCGTAAGTAACCTACCAGGGAAAGTTTCCCTGGATGTATCAGGTCTCCTTGTGACTGTGCTTTGTTTCCTTGAATGTCACAAGAGAAGCTCTGCCTTTAGTAAAGTTAATAGAAAGATCCTTGTTGGCTGGGGAGTAGGAGAGTGGAAGGAGGGTTAGAGTTCCTCCAATATGCTACATATGCCTTAAGTTTGTTGCATAAGGCATATCACTATACACAAACTAAGAAATTTAAATTAAAAAGCAAAGCATTCTCTTATTTACCTTCCATAAGAATACATTATGCCTGGTGGGAAGTAGGCTGTGTAACAACCCCCTGAATATTGCTCCATGTTCCAGTTCTTTTCTTCATAATGCACAGGCTGTAAGCATTAGAAAACATTTGTGAGCGAAACAACAAAAGAGAAACCGGAGAATAAACTAAAATTTCCTTTGAAAAAGGAAAAAAAACAAGCTAAGGATACCTGTCAAAGAGTTCCATGTCACTAGGCTAATGCTATCCATCTGCACAAACCAAATCTTTGCACTTTTACAGAAGCACTAGACTCCCATAAGGAAATGACAAGACAAATAAAATCACACGCTGCCTTCCCTTTTGTTGTAAAGAGTGAGACTGGCAGCTCTTTTCTTCCTGTACTAGATCCTGCTGCGCTCCCCTTGGGAGTACAGATTGTATGGCACAATATACAATTTTATGGACACATTTTAGGGACGGAGAAATTTTGCTTCATCTTCCAGTACAAAGGACCAACATTACTGTACAACAAAGGTGAAAACAGGCATTCATTTCTTACATGTAAAGCCTCTTCCATCCCCATTGCCTTGGCGTATGCCTCACAGATCTTCTTCTTTCTATAAAAAATAAAATCAGTCAGAAAAAAAAAAAGATGGAAAAGAACGTCTCAGCTATTGCTCTTCTATTAAAAAAAAATCGCATTTATTGCTATATGTTATAACGGAAGTTGGATTAGGATTTGTTTTTTAAATCTGATTTCAAGTTCTTATCTCAACATATGTATTTCAAATGCTGATGGCTAAATGTGACATCCAAAATGGACTGAAATAATGGGAAATGAATGTTGATTTTGGCAATGAGCTCTGAAAAAAAAAATAATCTTTGTACAGTTATTTTAGGTTGCAGAGCCAATTCATTCTCATGTTCACTGGTGTAAGACAAGAAAAGAAGCAATATAAATCAGTGAAATCCCTGCAGATTTACTAGAGAAGAGAACAAAACACTGACTCAAGAATGCTACTTACATCCCTAAGCAGAACTCCTCTTTTATTTCTATATATACCAAAAAATCACATTTAGAAAGTACTGTTTGTTTATTTCACATACTAATGGAGAAACTGTATTGTTGTAAACACAAAAGTTTAAAAATTTTATCACCCAGTGTGAATGCGAAAAACACTCAGAACCATGCATGGCAGCACTCCCTGTATCCCCGGGGTGAAGCATCTTTGGATGGGGATGCAGCCTGGGATGCAGTCTTCAGAAAAACACAGAGCAACACAGAGCTGATAATTAGTAACATGGAAGAGTGAGCAGGACTGAGAAACTTAGAAATATCCGTAATTGGATGGATATTAGCATTAGTGTCTTGCTAAAAGCTCAATTTTTACTCCAATATGCAATATTGGTAGTTGCACTGAGCATGTTTACACGTACCTATGCACACACATATTCACACACACAGTCCTGTGGGGAAGCATCCCAGACAACTGACTTATTTCTGAAATATTTAAGGTTTCTGAACTCTCACCTTTCTTCCTTACTGAGATGGGCCAGTTTAACAGCCTTTCTGGTAAGGATGAAACTGAAAAGAAAAATATGGCACATAAATATCCCACAGTGTCAGTACCCCAGCTGATTCGCAAGCCCTTGCGTGAAATAACACTGAAAAAAGATGGGAAAAATGCTTGACCAGTACATAATGGCCCTGATATTTTTTCATCATACTTCATCACTTAATAATTACAGGTTACACCGGTGAAAAGGCCTCTGCAGAGTACCCTGGGGAGTTAATTGAGAGGGAGAGCATGCATTCCCAGGGGGCAGGTGCAGAGGACTGTCTGGCAGCTACCAGATGAGAAAGTTGCAGATTGCAAGTGTTTTCAGAACTGTCAACACTAGCCTCATTTTGCTCTGCGGGAATGACTCTCCATCCCCACTGACTCAGCAGAGTAAAGTTATACCCAGAGCGGGCAGAGACAATAGCGTCCAGCAAACTCGCCTGCACCCCTCCCCTCTATATCTAGATCGTATCCAAAAGGACTGAGACCCTGAGCTTCTGAAGTCTTTCAGATAGCTGGCCATACCACTGCCCATGGCATTTGATGTTAGTAATTGATGGAAGTCTGCTGCTCTGACAAGCACTGCACAGAGTAATGGACCAGCCCTATAAGAACTGGTATTAATATTTATTCAGATTGAAGGAAACGGATTTGGTGATTAGTTTATCTGACATTAGTGGAGAAACCCGGCAGACAAAGTATGATCCTGTTCTCTTTTAGAAATAAATGCATAAATCCACAAGGAGAAAGCAGGAAACTGTTTGCCCTTTGGGGTTTGGAGGAGACTTATTGCTCTCAAGTCCTGGAATATTTTAAGTCTTGAACATGTGCATAAACACGTACAGTTTAGTGGAAGCGGTAAGCTTTCCTTGCCAGATACTTAAGGAGTAGTTGCCTAACACTTACATTAGGTTTTTTTGCAGCCTCCCATCAGATTACAGTGGAAACATTTGTGAAGATTGTTCATATTGGCTTAACCTATTTTAAAAGACAGTCAATGCTGTTAAGCATTTTCCTGTATTTATGCAAACTGCAGCTTTTTAACTTCGCAGTTTCTTAAAAATCCTGATTTCTTCACTGCACAGCTGCTGTCTCACTCAACCATCAGCTATGCTTGTTGTCCAGTCTCAGCTCAATGAGGAGGGAAGGCAAATAAGGATTTCTTAGACAACTGCATTTTCATTTTGGGTGAGGCACTAAATACAAGGCCCATCATGAGCAGATGACAGGCTCTCAAAGCTAGGTAAGAAAGGGATTTATTTCTAAACCTACTCCACAGCTAAAAAAAACCCTTAAAATGAACTACAGCTAAATTGAGCAGCTTCTTGACAATCATTTCTATATTAGGCTACCTGTAGCACAAGCTGCACCTAAAAGCTTATATGGACTATACAGGCACAAGAGGCTTATCAGAAGTGCTCTCCTCCATCTATGGAGACTGTGGGAGGGGGCACCACTGATGTAACCTGGCCATTTCCCCTCCTTGTCCTTCTCCTTCAAACAAAAAGAAATACACAGCTCTAAGTATGGGCTAGAAGATCCTAACCCCATAATGGCAGGGAAAGATCCATCAGGTTTTGTGTCATCTATGGTTATTCCAATTGGAGACTCTTCATCCTCAATGACGAAGCAACCACAATAGCCTGAGGGGGGGAAAGAAAACAAAATGATTGTTAAAGAAACTTGTTGATGATCATAGAATCATGCAATAGTTAGGGTTGGAAGGAAAGGAAAGGTCTTGTTTACACTTTAAGCTGTCCTTGTCACCTGCTGTAAACTCTTTTTGGTTGCCCTAACTGTGTCCCTGAGAGGGAGAAGCAGGGACCTGCTGCTGCAATGCTTCCCAAGGAAATCTTACTTGCTCTCTGCCTTCCCTCCTCGGCTACCAACAATGAGATTCAGGATCGTGTTTGGGTCTGAACTCATCTTTGGGACAAGGCATGGCCTCAAGCTTGGAAGAGGAGCTCTCCTTTCTAAAGAGATTTACCTTTCACTTCTGTGTGTTTGGATTGGGGTTTTTGCACATTTGCATTTATTGCCTTGTATATATTCCCTGCCAGAACGCAGAGCTTCAGAATTTGTGTAGCATGGGACTCCCAAGTCCTTTACTTTCCCCACATACCCTTTCTCTCCCAGAAGGCTTCCTTGTAGTACACCATGCATTTTATGACACTCCCCATAGGCAACCGCTGAATTAACTGGTTCCTCTTTGATGGCAGTTCTGGTTTGTAATGAATCTTTGTTGTCAGGATCGGAGGGATAGCACTGATCACATACTTGCCCTGAAATGCAAACCACAGTCGTTACAGATAAGTTCACCCTGCAGGACATGTCTGAAATGCTCTTCTAGGTTGTTCGCAGCTTTCCCACACTTGACATTGCTATCTGGTACTCTCACACAGATACTTCCAAGTGACCAAAATAATTCTGTTGTTTCAGAAAAAGAAGCTGGGAAAAACATGGTGTTTTGTGATTCTTGACAGTTGTCTGGATACTACAGGACCAGAGTTGAAACTTGGCTGGAGACAGGTTGGGAAATGGGACAAGATGGATCTTATGGCATAGGTAAAACAGCTTTGCATCATCCCTGAGAAAATATGATGCACATATGCCCAAATCAGAAGCTGTTAAAAAAAACCACCAGCCAAACACTTTTATGCATGTTCCCTGAATACTACTTTAGGACAGGCAAGACTGATAGAAATTTCAGCTTTCCTAAACATGCTCCATTCCTCTTGCAGGTCCTGTGTCTGACTGAAGGGATGAAGGACTCTGCTTCAGGGCTCAGGAAGACATTATATCACATCAGACACTGCTGCTCTCAGGTGCACTCAGGCTGGAGGGGCTGCTGAGTGTAGGAAGCCGATCTCCTCCAACTTGGATGTTGCTTAGCCAGCATGGAGGGAGAAGCCAGTTGTTTAACTCTGAGGTTTAAAAATCCCACGAGGAGGGAGACAGTCCCTCCTCCAGGACATCATTAGACCTGCTTCTCTGCCAAGCAGCCCCTTCCCTTTCTGCTAGCTTTCTCTACATATCCTTCAAACACTGCCAGCAGTGAAACAAGAGTCTTGCAGACAGTCCTGCACCCATGGCAGGCTGGGCACTGTGTGCAGAAGGAAGCTGCCGCCCCATGGGTGCCACTCCAGGTTATTAAGTACTGGTGAAGCATTTCACAATGCCACTGCAGAGAGAAAGTCTTACTAAAGGTGTTTGAAATGTCTTTTGTTCTGTTCTGCAAACCACAAACTTAGATATGAACAGGAATGATACTTTTTCTTTCTTTGAAATGGTCTCAATGGAGCACTAGAATATCTAGAATATAAAAATACATAATCACAGAAAAAGTTAAAGCAGACAAGGCAGAGTAATGACAGGAACTAACTAGGAGAGTACCAAGACGAGACCCAGGCATAAATAAATCCTTAAAGCAGGTTTCACAGAGAACTGTCATAATCCAAGAAATAGACACACGCAAATGGGTACTTTCTGATTACATCTGGCTAAGAGCTACAGCAGATATATTCACCCAGTGAATGCATACTCTACTTTTATTCTGATCAAATTACCTCATATAACTCATGGTTTATAGTCTCCACAATGACATTATCACCTGTCTGATCAATACAGACCACAGGTTTCTCCAGTTTAACTCTGCCTTTGAGGTGTTCCTTTATTTTCTCTGATATCTGACCAGAACCTCCTTTAAATTTCCTCTCCTAAAAAAAAAAAACAAATAGAAAGGAAACACAAATAAAAAATCACCAACATTAATCACAATGATATTGGATATAATTTTTGCTCACAATTAAGAAACTCCAGATCAAATCTGTTAGTGCTAAGGGTCTGTAAAGAGGCCCAGACTTTCAGAAGAGAAAGGCAAAACCTGAGCCTCAGTGGGGTTGCTGCCTAACCTATCTTTTGCAATGGTTTCCTCAATTAGCTGGCTTAAAGGCTCCTGAAGCCTAAGAGAAGGAATACATATAATGCAAGTATTCTAGCTACTATAAACATATCACTTCATTAAATAGATACTTTCAGTATTTTACCCATCAGTGTTCTACTAAAACCCTTATGTGTGACAAAGACACCAACTTACATCTGTACAGCAAAAGCCTGGGCCAGCTGAGAAGCAAAAGAGATATTTTAACAGGAACTAGCCTTGAGTGCAGCAGGCAATGAGCTTTATCTGGGATAACACAAAGACATTGCTGTCTGAAATAAAAAGCACAATCTCTGACACCTATTTCCTTACGATGTCTGTGCAGAGGCTCAGGGGAAGCACTAACTCTCTTTTACCTACCAGCCACCAGCATCACAGCAAGCAGATCACTTTTACATATAAGATGCTGGTCCTGGCAGGTAGGAAAGGATCAACAAAGTCGTGTGCTGAAAGACTGAAAAGGCTGCCTGAAGAATTTTTGTAAGACTCCTCATGAATTCTAAGTCAGAAACGCTTAGTGGTTTTACTCAACTGAATTTTATTGGAGTGAGAGCAGAGTGAAGCTTGCCTCATCCAGAAACAAAAAGGAAGTGCTCTTCTTTACCCTCTCCATGTCTTTTTTACCTTTGAGTACCTTGGGATTAATTTTATTTTTAATTCCTGCTGCAAGGGGCTTCTGCAGAGGAAGGCTCTTCAGTCTTGCTCTTACCTCAGAGCAGCATTTGCTTTGTTTACATCCTTCCTGACACATGGTTGTCTATTCTTACCCCAAAGGACAGCTGTTGTTGTTGATTCCACATTTCTCCAGGCAACTTCTCTTAATGGCTCTCTATCCCAGCACACTTGGAATGGTATGGTACTATCTCTACTTTTGCCATTGGTAGCTGATGTCTGAAATGCTGCACATGCTTTCTGAGGCTGTGTTAATTGGGGTAGGAGGCTAGTAGAGGGTGTTGACATCATACACATATAAATTACTTTGACAGCCCTCTCCTCCTCTCTTCTGAAACATCATCCACTACAATCACAGGAAAACCATTATGTTCTGCAGGCAACCAGGCACCTGCCATGACCAAGGTGAGAAACAGTCTGAAGTAGCTCATAAAACTTCCAGACACATGAGCTGTCCCAAGAAAGAAGGGCCTTTTGCTATCTACTTCCAACTCTTGTCATTAGAAGCTACAATGTGAAAATAAACATATTTCACTCTGAATTACACTTGCTTTGAATTCTTGAAAACATTCAAATGTGCTAAGTAATCCATGGAAAACAATTTGGCTAGAAAACAGCAAAATAGCAACAAAAGGACTGCACTGAAACGAATGCGGGAAAAAACAATTGATTAAATTGTCCCAATTTATCCGAAAGCCATGCTAATACAATTCCTCATTGTATAATGTTAGTCAAGAGGGCTATTCCACCCCATGAAAACACGATTGTCTCCATTGCCACATGCACTTGGTGTTCCATCTTCTTTTCATTAATTGCATGGCTTTGATGGGCACAACACTCTGCTTGTTCTCTATGGTTTCATGAGAGGAGGAAGAATATGAGACATTTAGTACCTGGCCCCCATTGGTGATAGAGAAAATCCTGGATGTGCCCCCACACTGCCTCACGTACCACAGGAACCAGAGAGCAGAGACTTCATGAGGCTCAGATGTGACGTTGACATTCACAAATAAGGTGGCAAACTGTTTAACAGCTCTGCATAAGACACAGAAGCAGATACAGACAGTAAATATGACATCTTGACTGCTTTCAGGATTTCATTTGTTAGTCTTGATGAGGGCTGTTTCCCCAGTGTTAGAAAAGCCAAGATGATACATATCTGTTTCTCTTTTTAATCTGTAGTAAGACTGTTTCAATGTGTTTATGTCAGCACCACTCTCTCTCCTAAAGCATTTTCCCATTCAGTTTGAAATCCCACTGATTTCACCTTAGCTATTTCTTTAGTTTCCCAGATGCTATTTCTTTCATGAGAAATATTTTTCTTAACAGGAGAACACATTTGGTAAACAACTTGTGAGACTCTTCTGCATTTCTTCTCCATGGGGAGCTAATCAGATACATATTTTCCAAGGTCTGATGGGTTCCAAGGGACTCAACTAACCACACCGCCAAGACATTTCCTATCTCCCATGCAACACTGCTGCACAGACCTTTTGTGAAATCAAGAATCGGATATAGTAAATAACCCAGAGAAACTGAATTGGCAATCACTGCCATAAATATAAGAAGAGGGTCAGTTTTCCACCACAATAAATCCTCTGAATGTAAAGAGAGTTACAGCAGCAGGAAATGAGGACCTGGCTATTCACATTACTTCCATTTGTGCTACAGATTGCTAAGAGAATTGAGATCATTTTGCAAAGAAGGTGAAAGGACTTTGACTCGGATGAAGATTTCTAAACCAACATGAATTGAATTTATAATCATCTGATAAAAAAGGAACTTTGCAAGTTATCTAAGCTAAAATACGTCACTTATAAATTTTTATAGCCTTGATTCCTTGGGTATGAAGTCCAGACAGCAGTATTTCATTAGCCAGGATATAAAACCACCCTGCATGCAAGAAACCATTGCAACAATCCTGAAAGCACCAAGAGACTAAGCAATTGTAGCAGGATCAGGCCTGAGAAATGTGAAGAAAGTCATTAGGATTAGTAGATGCTGATCTGTGACACATGACAAATAAATCTTTTATAATCTTGACACAAGTCATACAGAAAATGCTGAGGAACAGCTTTTCTGTTTAGGGAACTAAGTTTTTTAACTGCGTGTAGAAAAATCTGATCTGGTTTGAAGATCAAAAATGGTTTTTTATGATGTATTTGACTGTGTTTCACCTGAACACATCCATTAAAACTGGTTTTCTACAAAACTATTGACAACAGAAGCAGTGCTGCAGAGAATCGTGCTACTCCACTGGCTCCATGACTAAGAGGAACATTATAAAATAGAAGAAGAGCCAGTGCATTTGCAGTATAAAGGGTGGTTCAAAGTCACCAAGTCTGCAAGTAAATGGCTCATAAAACTAATTGTAAAGAAAACTACAATGCCACAGAGAGCAAGAGAAAGTCCTAATGGCTGTACCTTGCATCACATGGAGCTGGAGCAAGATTTAAGCCAGCCAAATAATTTCAATTTGAAAGTTTGTCAGGAGGGTGCAGGCAGAGTACTAAATCAGAGAATGAAAGAGCAAACAAAGTACAGTAACACAAGTAAAAGACACTGAATGCAAGGGAGGAGAGCATTTCAGAATAGCCATGGGGCTGGCATAGCAAGTGGGAATACAAGTGCTCACACGAGCACTTAAAAAGGAAAGGAAGGAAAGAGTATTTCCAGTTGTGATCACCCCATACTGAAGACGTGCCTTTTTTTTCATACAGGGTAGTCCCTCATAGACATACAAAACACACCTGCCATTTTCCAGGCAATACACTGGTTTTGTCCTTTTCATACCAACTAGAGTTGCCAGTCTGTTGCACCTGGTGCTCATTAAAAATGAAGATCTGTTGGATGCTCAAAAGGTGAATGAAAGGTAGCCTTGACTGCAGTGGCCATGGGACTGTGGAGTTTATGATCCTGAGAGGAGTAAGACAGACAGCAGAACTGTAACCCTGGATTTTGGAAGAGTAGATTTTCATCCCCATCGAGAAATTCCTTGGCAGCATCTCATGAGAAACTACTGTGTAGGGCAAAGAGGCCTAGGAGAGCTGGCTGGCATTTAAGGACAGCTTCCTAGGGACAGAGAGATGGAGCACTGCAAAGAGAAGAGTTGAGCAATTGCAGCAAAAAGCTTGCTGGGATGAAGACAGACCAGCCTCAGGCAGAAACTAGCCAGGGAGGTGAAAGGCAACAATAAACATTGCATTGGTTACCTTATTTTCCTTCAAGTGTTCTCAGAACCCTGCAGGCTGTATTGATGAAAGAAGGAACAACACTGGAACTTCTCTGCTTTCCAAAGCCAAGAGATACTCACTACCTGCTCCTCAGGTCTCACACTACTCCATCCACAAGCAACCACTGGAAAGCAGATGAGCTCTGGCATGGCATGCTGCTCTCCCATGTGTCAGCAGCATCTGTCTGCTCTGTGGTACACACAATGTAGCTCATGCAATAAAAGCAGACACACACAATAGCTGTGCAGGAAGGACATAGCCAAGAGTCAAACGACATCACTTCTAAGCTCCTAGCTTGGGTCTAGGGAAGTCCTCTCACCCTCTTCTGCCTCCATTTCTGTGCCTGCAAATGACCTTTACTTATGCTTATAATCAGATTTTTATATATATATACATATATATATATATATATATATATGTTGCTTTTCCTAAAGACAAAGGCACACACTCTCCAACTGAGTGAAGAGAAAGCATGGTGAGAAGAGCCCATGCTGTCACTCCTGTGTGCATGGTTCTGCTGAGGCAAAGCCCAGGTTACCCCAGCACCTTTAATGCCACTTGGCAGCTGACTCAAGCTCTGTCACACCATGTTATCTTCAACAGGCCCTCACTTACTGACTTACAACAGCCCATCACAAAGACCAGCTTCATCTCAAACATCTCCTGCTCTCCCACTGCCAGTACTCCAGCTGCACCAAGTTGTACCCCAGAATTTCCCATGAAGCCACTAGCATTCTGTAGCTGGATTTCAAAGTGAATAAAGAGTTACGTACTTGGTCCAGCAAATCTTATTTATGAGCTCTTTCATGGTCATTTTATCCCATTCTTCAGCATGTGGAGCATCCCATGGTGCTTCAACAGGAATCTGAAGAGAGAGGAAAATTATTAAAGAAATTATTCAGCACTATATCATTGTCTGATCATAGCTAGTTAGCAGCACAAAGTTGGTTGATATGTTGGCCAGGAGTTGCTTTTGTACCCTGCACATGGCTGTAAATCTGGAATAAATTCAATAAATGCAATAGTTTCCATTCACACCTTCATGCATGAATTGTACAGCTTTGTCTGACCAATAACTGTATCCTTATGCTGGGACTTATCTGGCCTTTAGTTGTCCAGAAGCGATTTTTTAGTTGTCTTGGTATCTTCTAACAGCTGAGGGAAAAATTCTTACCCCAGTCAGAGATTCTGTCAATTCCAAGATGGGTAACCAAAAGCCCCTAGGTCCCTCTACAGATGGAGCAAATATCTGGATGCCATTGAATTGTTTTTAGACAGTTAAATAGTTAATAATCATAAAATCATTTAATAGTTTGAGTTGGAAGGGACCTTAAAGATCATCCAGTTCCAAATCCCTGGCCATTGGCAGGGACATCCAACTAGATCAGGTTGAAGGCCTCCTCAAACTAGCCTTGAACAACTCCAGAGATGGGTCATCCACAGCTTTCCTGGGCAATCCGTTCCAGTCCCTCTTCATTCTCATAGTGAAGAAATTCTTCCTTATGTCTAGTCTAAATCTGCCCCTCGTCCTGTCACTACATGCCTTTACAAACAGTCCCTCCCCAGCTTGCTTGTAGTCTCCTTCAGGTGTTGGAAGGTCACTATAAGGTCTCCTTGGAGCCTTCTCTCCTCCGGGCCAAACAACCCTACCTCTAATAATAATAATAACAACAATCTATTGCTTATAAGTACTATGATATGAGAGGACACTATCATATATTTACACCTTTAAAAATATGTATCATCATGCACAAAGATGATTTTGCAAAACCACATAAAATGAAAAAACTTTGCAGTAATACGGTTAGTTACGCTTGAAGGTTATAGTAACATAGAACCCCGGTTTGTAGCCAGATTATAAAGCAACTAATAAAAAATTGAAAGACATGATGCTCCAGTGGGTTTACTTTTTGCACACAGGAAAATCTGCAGTTGTACTGCTTGAATTTGAAAGGCATTTACTGTTTAAGAATTTTAGAAATAAAATTACTATTAAGCCAAACTGAAGTCCATCTTAGGCAGCTACAAAAAAGAATCAGCCTTACTCAAAAAGTTTGCCACAGGGGAGGGGGAAAAACCCTTCTCATCTCCCAGATCATCAAATGGTTTACCCAGCATGGGAAAGTACATACACGAATGAGGTTCAACCACAGTTTTTTCAGGTATCTTAAATAGCTCCAGATCATTTTTTATCCTGTCATAGAATCATAAAACGTTTTGGGTTGAAAGGGACCTTTAAAGGTCACAGGCTGCCCAGAGAAGTTGTGGCTGCCCCATCCCTGGAGGTGTTCAAGGCCAGGTCAGATGGGGCCTTGGGCAGCCTGGTCCAGTGGGAGGTGTCCCTGCCAATGTCAGGGGGGTTGGAACTAGATGATCTTTAAGGTCCCTTCCAACTCAAACCATTCTATGGGTTCTATGATTCTATGATCTAATCCAACCGCCTCTCAGTGAGGAAGCACTGCTGTTACTGATACTTCCTGGGCAAAGCAGATATCTTTCCTGATAGATGTTTTTTTTCTTTGAATATTAACGAAGTAACAAAAAAGCTTGCCAGAAACAAAACAAAACCAAACCAGATTTACTCATGGTGACATTAGCATTGTAAGAAACAGATGAAATTTACACAGCCTACCTCTTTTCCCATCTTGTCCATGGTCCTCCAGAAGTTATTGTAATCCAGATAAACTAAGGGATTCCATGTTGAAGGGGAAATACCTGTGAAAGGGCGTGACTTTCCCTAAAACACACATAAGAACATAAGCAACTGAAACACCACAGAACATATCTTCAAACTCAAGAAGACAAAATTCTCAGTCGTCACATAGTCAACGGTTTATCCCAAAAGACTTAGCTTTCCCCTCCCTCCCTTACTTTTAATGCATATACATGTAAGTAATGGAATTCATTAATTTAGGCATGAAGGGAAGAAATAGTTAGGCTGACATTAAAAAAAAAAATCACAATAACTTTTTTTATTTTTATTACTTGTAGGGGAAGAAGATATGGTACATTTATTCTGAGCAGGTTGTCAAATTTTGCGCTAGAGACCCAAACAATGAACAAGGAAGTAATACGCTTTGCTGTTTCGTTTTTACATACAAATTAATTTGATTTTTGCATGCCTGCCAAAGTGTGCATCCTAAAATTTGCATGGGTCTAAAATTGCATGCATTTTAAACTTTTAAACTCTAAGCACTTTTAGATCTCAGCCATAAAAAGCAAATATACCTTCTCTATTTTGCCAAGTGCCTTGGGAGAAACCTAGCCTAAAAGAAAATAAACACCAAAAAGAAAGTTTTTGGCTGCAGCAAGAAAAATTTCATACACTTGCAAAAAATATTATAAGTACTTACAATGAGTATGACACATAGCTGCAACAGGAAAATGGACTGTTTCAGATAATCCTGTGATATACTGATAAGCAGAACAATCTAACAGCAACTGGTTCTTTGTGATAACTTTAATCTGAAAGATGACTGGACGAACAGGCAACATTTTACCTTATTAAATTGCTTTGAACCTTCCCCTGTGTAAGTCAAAGGCAAATTTCACAACAGACCTCTTAAATGTTTTCTCTTCCAGGTGTGTTAAGAGTTTGCACGTGGCAAGCTGCAGTGAACACGCTGAACCATGACAAGTATAAGCTGTAATGCCATTCTGTGTGCAATACACTTTTCAGTGCAATGTATCCCATGCTAGCCCATTGCACGTGGCCCAGAGTCACAGACCAAGCAAGAGGCTGCAGCACTGCAAATGCATGAGACAGTAATTCAGGGCCAGGGGGACATAAAGCAGGAGTCAAATGCCCCTTCCCCACAGTCAGCAAGAGATAACTGATTGGTCTTCCCCACTGATAATTGTGTGCTTGTGTGTAAATGTATACAGATTTTCACTTCTGATATTCTTCAGAACATTTTTATGCAAAGACCTTTCCTTGAGCACAATTTCTCCCTGTCGGTTTGGAGTACTGTGTATTCAGCCACAGCAATGTGGACCAAAACCACCTGTAAAGTGATACACTGCATGCTACAGCTTTTACTGTCATAAACCTATGCTGTATGAAACAAGAAAATCCTGATACAAAGCAGTAATAAATTGCTAATAATTTTCTTCTTATTGCATAACATTTTGCTTTTCAAAAAGATCATGAAATACTGCTCCTTTGATGTTCATTTATTGCTAGACTTTTTATTCTGGTCAGGAATGCAGGTGTCATGAATGTGTCTTTCTTGAGGTGCTTTAACACCAATAATCCTGCCCTAAAGCAGAAATGAAATGCAATGCTGTCAGGACACCCACCAACAGGTGAAGCTAAATTATTACTGAAGTTCTCTCATGTTGATATTGCAAGTGGACAAAGGGAAAAGATAAGCCTACTGTTCAGGAGAAGTGGGGAAATCTTCCCAAAGTTTTTCACCATTCAGCAAGACCTCTTTTCATACAGCTTTTGGGTAAGTGCCTGTGCTTGTACTGATTGCGGTAACTTCTAAAGACCAATCCTTGGCTTACTTAACTCAAAGAAAGAAACACTTAGAAGGAAAGTCAAAAAAGTAAATTCATCTAAGGCTCCCCTCCTCCTCTTCTTTTCAGACAAACATATTGCTTATACTGCTGGAAACAACCACCCAAGAAAAGTCTTGCTCTATGATGGGGTTTGTGCCAAAATAGCTTTCCCAGCTCCTAGAATTAACTTTACTGTGTACAACAGCTACAGGTTCAGGAACTCCCAGACTATCCTGATTGCTGCAGATGGGGCAATGGGTGAGAGAACCTGCCCAATGCCTGGTTACCTAGCATTTTCCTCCAATTTTTCCACCTTTATACAAGTTTTAGATGATCATGACCACAAAATGCAGAAGACTGACCAAGAAATCTTACAATCCCAGCTACTGCTATGACACTTATTACACTGCATATGCACTTATCTGCTATTTGAAAAGAGAATTACCTTTTCACTACCCATCTGAAAATATTATTATCCCCACATCTTTGGTCAATGGTTAAGCCCAGGCAGGTCAATGGGAAAACATATTTTATTCCTAGAGAACTATTAAATGTCAAGTGGTAATTAATACAGCCTAAAGTTGCATCACTTGCTGCTCTCTTTAGCACATAAAAAACTCCACAGTTTCAGTAAGACTGGAGAGCGACCGAGGACAGGAAAAGCTGGAAAAATGCAATCACTAGATCTGGAAGAGGCTGAGACTGAATTTATGAGGCTGAAATAGTTCACAGGCACTCTAGCTCCTTGTGTAGTGAGGCGGGACCTAAAAGATGTAGGAGCTGATCAGAGAAAAGCCCAATTCTAACTTAGTCCAGGAGGAAAAAAATCCCATTGTCCATCACAGAGTAAACACAAATAGCCATACCCACATTAGTTTTTCGATCTCTTTTGCACAAATATCTCCAAGCCAGGGAATGAATCTAGCCCAGACAACCTGGGGCTGCTAAGTTATTAATTTGTTTTTCATATTGTTCCCTCACTGGGCTGAGGAGCTCTGGCTGCATGTTTCACACAGTTAGCTCACTGCAAGCAGGCAGGATCTTGCAACACTCCATTTTAAAACAAGTTTATAGTGTTCTGGGTGTATTATTTTGAGAACTAATGTTTTCTTAACTGAAAGGCAAACAACCTGCTGGCTTTGTTCCCGTGCTAACATGAGGCTGATGGACTGACCCACAGAGTTTATCTAACTTTCTAAATATTTTTTTCCATTTCCTGATGTGTCGAATGCTTTCCTACAGACCTTGGATTTGAGTCCTGCTGCCTGCCTGGATTAGTTACCCCACACAAATTCAAAGGAAACAATATCCCTAAGCACTGTAGTTCAGTGCTTAGAAAGAAAGCAGCAGAGAGAGATGTGTTCCGCAAGGCCTGCTCAGGGCTACACTGTGGCTTGTGGCCAAAACTACAGCAATCAAGCCCAAACCAACCCAGCAGTGACACCACTCTAAGTTTCAATTTGCACATGAGCAGATAATTTTGCCAGTCTTGAGGAAGGCAAGTCTGGTTCCTGCCTAGTGTTCTGAGGGCAAGCTAGGCATCAGTTAGCACAAGAGGGAGGACAAGCTTCCTGTCGCTTAGCACAGGAGGAGTATCCCCTGCACCCTAGGGTAGGGATTCCTATTGACCTTGGGCTGGGCTTAGTGCACACAGCTTGAGCAGCAGCTCCCTATAGTGTGAATCCTCAGGTGGGCATCCTTCTCTGCTCAGTACCTCCAGTAGGCTTAGCCTTGTGAGCACTGCAGTGCCTTAGACTGTCTGTGATTCCTGTGTCCAACTGCAGATTTATGCAATCTGCACAGACCCAGTCACAGAACTAACTGCTGCATGCTAATCTCTTACTCTTAAGGCTAGATGAAGGAAAGTAAAGACTAGATGGCCAATGCGAAGCACTGCATAGAAATGCTCATCTTTCGTCATGTACCACCTTGCACTGAAAATCATAAACAAACAAATAAGAAAATCAGTCCTTATTTACTAGTGTTACATATACTGGTGGCGAGTGCTGCTGCCAAATACTAAATGACTGCAACTACTTGGGAAGGTTAATGCCACACCACAGCCCTAATACCTTTTCCTTTCTAGGACCTTCTACTAATGAGAAAGTGAAAATGGAGTCCAGCACGACCTCTGTAAAAATAAAAAGCTATCTGCCTTTTCTGGGAAGGAAGAACTCCAGCATATCAGCCTTTTCTCAGCCCTAAAGCATTCTTGAGGAATTACAGGACAGTAACTACATAGCAATCTGTCTGGGGAAAAAGAGTCTGAGGCTCATAGCAAAATCTACACTTTGAAGTTACAGATTTACAGGAGACTAACAAACTCTTGATTGATACCAAAAACTGTCCACATTACCATGCTAACTGATGGGAATGAACAAACAAAAAAAAAGATAAGCACTAGTTATATATTTGGATTTTTTCAAATAAACTGTAACTCAAACGGAAACCTGCCCACATGAAGTGACATTGTTTTCAATGCAATACATAGATTTTTCCACACACAGATGGGAAAAATTCCATTCAGAGCAAAGAAGATTGTGAAATCCCCCCAGGGATTTCCACTTTCCCTTGTCTGCTTCCACTGCTACGATTAACCATTTCCTTACTTTCCCCTAACTAAATCCAAGCAGTATTCTGGAAATCGTCATACAGAGCCAACTGAATTAATTAGTATGGTAAACAAAAGACATAAAAACTCTAAATCTGGGGATGCTGGAGACTATGTACATTTGAGTGACAGTCACAATAACGTCTAAAGACATATTGAGTCATTCTTCAAACCAGTCTCCCTCTTGCCTCTGACAATACTGCACAGACTTGGGAAGATACTTCTTGTGCAGCCCTGCCTACACACCCCCCAACAGTCATCAGCTGACAGAAAGGGCAGATAAGATGCAAAGAGAAAAGTTTTAGTCATACTTTTCAAACTTGAAAAGCAGCTGCTGGCCCATGGCCGACAGCATTATTAGCGCAAGAAGCTGAACACATCCATCTTTCAGATTAGCATTTAATTTCTGGGGCAATGATCCTTTAATATCAAAGCATCACTTTGCTAATGCATTTTCTCTTATCTAGGGAATACCATAGATGCTCAGGTTCCTAGGGCATCTTTAATGAATATGAGGGGTGCATCTATAGTCAAGAGAGGACAAATACCTACCTCATCAGCTTACCATCACAGCATGATAACACTGTGTTGCATGTAGGTAAAATGTATAAGCCCTGATGTCTCCTAGCACTCACCAACATGGCAATAGCCAGGACTGCATAGTTTATTTTCAATAGTTTTCTGGTAGAATTAAGGTGTAAGAGAAAGTTCAATAAGAGATCCCTAAAGAAAAGGTCATAGTGACTACATGAGGTCTCAAGGAAAGAGTAAGGAAAAAAAAAAGCAGTGGAAAAACCTTAGGGAAAGAAAAGAAAACAAAAAGCTTGCAATTTGTGGGAAGAGGATGTGTGAAGAATGAGACCTACTAGAGGAAAAGCATCAATATTATTTATTCAGTGTCAAAGTCTATCCACACTGGGAAACCTTAAAGCCCCTTTTCTGTCACCCTGTTCCAACATCTACAACTCCTTGGAGACCCTGGTTAGCACAGCAGGACCAGGCTGCCAATTGCTGCTAGAATTGATCCACAGCCTGTGATCCAGCTGAATTGCTAGTAATGCTGTCTCTTGCTTTGGAACATGCCTCCACTTCAAAGAAAACATATGAAATTACATGGTTGTTAACAAGAACATGCATAATGTAATGCAAGACAAAAAAACCGACAAAGCTGCAGCTTCAGTGTCAAAATGGATTAAGATCTCAAATTCATGTAACCCACTACAGCCTTTTATTTAACATACAGAGAGAAGTATCTTCTAGAATGCTAAGAGATTCATGTCTGAGCTGGGCCAAACATTCAGCTGGTACAAACCAGCCCAGCCCATTTGCTGTAGAATTACACCAATTTTACATCAGGTGATGTAACATTTTACATCAGGTGATGTAAAATATATATTTTTTTTTAGTATTATGGAATGGCTACACAATTATTTAAGATGTGACTATTTTATAAGCATGGCATGAACCTCCCCAATCAGTTTACAGAACCAGATGATAAAACTTCACAGTATGAATACATTGCTCTAATCCCAGGAAGAAAATGTGAGAAGATAATAGAAATGAAATCAGTTAAGGGTCCAATCACAGTGTTTCCTCCATGAAGTATGTGAACTCTGATTCATATAGTCTTCAAACTTTGTTCTGCCAGAATCTGGGAAGTACCAAAACTGAACTCTTAAAAAAATTTAAAAAGTGATGGTCTTCAAAAAGTAAAGTAGTTTTTGAGTTATGGAGACAGAAACTTCAACCTTATACATATGGATCTTAGGCCTCTCTTTGTCCCTCTCCCCACACATTTGCACTGGTTTGGGCAATAGGTCCTGGTTGCTGAGCTAAAGAACTAAAAAAAGGACTTCTCTGAACACAAGTGATATTCCAGAACGCTTTAGCCACACCACTACCTACTCAAGAGTCACCATCTGAACCCCAGCTGCTCTGTGTTTCAGACATGAAGCCTATGGCAAGCCTTGAGAGGTGCCTGTTTCTTATCATTAGCTAGAGAGGGAATCTCAACAAATTTCAGATTAGATGCCCAGCTTCCAGATACCAGTCTGCAAGTAAGATGAATCCCATGCTATGGGCCTGGGAGGGGTCTCATGTGAATCTAATTACAAATGTGGAGGAAATGTTACTCCCTGTCTAATCCCATAATATGGCTGTCTAGTATAGTCATTCAATAGTATCCAACAGTATAATTTTACTTTTCCTATTTAAACTTTGCTTTTATTTCAGAACAAGCATTTTCTGAATTTCAGGCAAAAATTCTTTAGAGGATATGTTCAAAAACAATCGAGTGTTGAATATATCCCATTTATTTAACTGCTGTTAGTCCCATTTTAGGAACACCTTTCAAAAGAAAACAGGATCCATTGATCGCACTACTAATAAGCTAAAACAGAATAACAACACTTCAAGCAGTTGCTTACAGGACTATTAAAAGAGAGTGTTAAATGAAACCTCTTTAATGACTGTCAATCTTTTCCAAATTAGGTATTTCAACATGAAAGATGCAATACATACCCCCTTATGATGGACCATATGACCCTCGACATTCACTTTATAGGTCTCAATACCCAGCTCTTTTGCCAATCGTAGAATCCGGTTTTGGGTAGGTCCCACATATGCTCCACCAACATCTACATAATTAACTTTTTCATTCTGTCAAAAGAAAGAAAACAGGAATGAGAAGCTGTGTGGGAAGCTCTTCAATATAAACATCCAGAAGCAGAGAGAACTATTCCATACTGGCTGGTTGTATTCCATACTGACTACAACTGTATGCACAGAAGAAAATACGTATTGACTTAAAAGAAGGCAGCATTGAGCTCTGTAATGACAGACACATAATGATTACAGTGCATGCACTCCATCAGGCACATTGGGTGCAATTTGCTTCACCCCTTGTTTAAATTTCACTACAGTTTTCAGTATTGGCCTTTTAATCTCACAAAACACATAAGGATATAAAGAAATATCCAACAAAATCAATACTTCAGTTAGATCTAACTCAGCTTTTTTAAAATTCATGTTACTTTAATTCTTGTTGCAAAACATTTCTCAAATTGAAACCATCTCCAGTGCCACAGACTGCTTTTTCTCTATAGATATCTGCTTAGACTTAATGCTGTAGATGCTGAGCACTACATCACAGTATTCAAAGACAGTAATCTCCTTTCCAGCACAACACAACTTGGCTCTAGCCTGGTGTGCTCTGGCTAGCAATCCCTAGCCATGCCTGCCACTAAAGGTGCTCCACACAACCCTCGGACTAGCATTGTGTTCACCTGAGAAGCAGAAAGAAAACAAAAAGTTTCAGGGATGCGTATTGTTATAAGCAGGCTGTTTTCCCAAGCTAGTAATTCTTTTTAACACTGTTTATAATGACCATTTTAAGCTAGGCATTCTCAGTGTCACAGAAGGATAGTGTTTATGCTTCATGTTCCAGGTGCAATGATTTCTGCTGAAACACTACTGTTTATCTCTGGCTCCACAGCAATGCCATTTGACATAATTTAAACCTCCCTTTCTTCCCGAGGGGGAAGCAGAGGTAATGTCTGCATTACATTATCCTGCATCACAGGTGACTTGTTATTTCTTCCATTTTCTTTTTAATGGCAATCAAGCCATGGTCCATTTTTAGAAGCAAGAGTGTTATTTCAGATAATTTTAAGCCATGTTAAAATGTATGTCTGAGCTGTAATGATCTCTAGACCTGCTCTGACTGCTTCTTATAGGGCTCTTAGTTATCATGCCTGTTACATTATGTAAAGTGTGATGGGAATGATAGGAGAAATGCTTTGACACTCACGGTCTGAGTTGACAGTTTCCCTCTGTAATGTTAAAGACAGAGAATATCCTGCTATGGACAAAGAGTATGGACTATGTGGATGGAATTCAATTACCTTAATATAGAAGCTAAGTACCATTTTAGATAGCCCAAGATATCAAAAAGACTTCTGTGCAAGGCTGACAATTTTGACTCATGACCCACAGCTGGAGGCCAAGCAAGGTGCCTTAGGGCAGCTAAAATGGCACTATACACTCTGATTAGGCATCCAAATCCCATTTAATAGCTCTCAAGAGTTGCTTCCAGAGCAGTTTTAAAGCGCTTCCTGTCAAGAGAAGCCCATTAGTATACATTGCAATGCAACCTGTCCAAAGAGAGCTCTATTACTCTAAAAGTGATGGCAATTTGAGATACCAGGTCTTCTTTGGGAACACTACTTGCTATCTTCACCCATGGCTAATGATGTCAAACTCAAGAGAACCTTCAGCATGGCTGAAGTCAGAAGGGACCTCTAGAGGTTATCTGGTCCAATCCCTCCTGCTTTACTAAGGTCACTCAGAGCTGGCTGTCCAGGGTCATGTCCAGACAGCTTTTGAATATCTCCAAGGAGGGAGACACCACAACTATTCTGGGCAATCTGTGCCAGTGCTCAGTCACCCCAGCAGTAAAAAATGTGTTTCCTAATGTTCAGATGGTTTTAGCTTCCTGTGCTTCTGTTTTTGCCCATTGCCTCTTGTCCTGCCAATGGGCCCAACTTAAAAGAGCCTGCCTCCATCCTCTTTGCAACCTTACTACCTTCCCCTCTATAAACAGATGAGATTACCCCTCAGATTTCTCTGCTCCAGTCTAAATAGTCCCAGCTTTCTCAGCCTTTACTCATAGTAGAGATGGTCCAGTGCCTTCATCATCCAGATCATTAATGAAGATGTCAAACAGGACTGGAGTCAGTATTGACCTCTAGGGTACACCACAAGTTACTGGCCTCCAACTAGACTTCATACCAAGACACCATCCTCTGGATGAGGCTGCCTAGCCAGCTTTCAGTTCATTCCACTGCCTGATCAACCAGTCCATACTTCATCATCTTGGAGTCTATTAGGATCTTATGGGAGACAGCATTGAATAACTGACATCTAGACAATGTCCACTGTTCTCCCTTCATCTACCAAACCAGTCATTTCATCACAGAAGGTAATCAGGTTGGTTAAGCATTACTTCCTATTGGTGATTCAATGATGACTGATGACTTTTTTGTCCTTAATGTGCCTGGAAGTAGCATCCAGGATTAGTTGGTCTATTGCCTTCCCAGGGATTAAGTTGAGACTGAATGACATACAGTTCCCTTTTGCTATATCATAGACCAGGAGAAGTGACAGTGCAGATTATCATGAAGAACTTACCCTAATAGTGAACGTCCTTCCTCCAACTCTGTTCCGGGCCTCAAGAACCACCACATTGACCCCAGACTCAGACAGCAATTTGGCAGCTGACAAGCCTACCAGAGAAAGAGAAAGTGCTATTAAGCAAGTGGTAGCAAACAGCGATATTAATGGTCAAAAATTAAGCCATAGTACCAAGGTCAGAGATTTCAATACTGATTCCAAAAATTCCTGATGGAAGTCAGAGACTTTTCATGGTGTATTACCACAGAAATCATCTGGCTGCTACTCAGTTGCATTTTACAATTACCTCTACAAGTAGCATTCACAGACTGAAATTTCAGGTTAGCATTTTGATATTTTAAAAACAGTAAAATCTCAACTGCTGAGGGACATGCACGTCCTTCTTCATTTGTGCAGTGCATAAAAAGGCAGAACCCAGGTGGTGAGGCTTGCAGTACTAAAGTGATAAAAATAATAATATACTAAATAGGCATGTTCCAGCAACGTAGGCTTCCAACTTCTCTCACTCATCAACTCTCCACTCTATTGTTATCCATTACCTTCATTCACATGCAGAAATACAGTATGCTTCGCTGTCAAGATTAATTTTAAGCAAAGGAGGTTGACCGTGGCAATCAAACAGGTTGTACATAGATTCTTTATAAAAGGAATTATAGTCTCAGTAGAAATCATCTAATTATGGGACTATGTGATGGAGGCACTAGAGACAACTGAAAATTCAATAGGACAGGAATCCTCTTTGCTTCTGACAAATGCGAGTTGAAATTGTAAAAACCAATCATGACTTTGTGAAATTAGATTATCCCATTGCCCTGCAGGCCAATTTGGCACTGAGGCATTGCTTCTATGGAGTTGTTCCCCCTCCTTAAGTATACAAAATCCAGCCTTATTGATCAGAACTCCCAAGATACCCTGCAGTAAGAAATAATATTATATTCATGTTTATTGCACTACCTCAAAATGTGATTAAAAGCAACCGCTCCATGAGCCTACAAAGAATGTATGTCTGAAAAGCCTAGAGGAGAGGAATTGTTCTGGGCAGTGTTAAGTGTACTCATTTGTTCTGAGAACAAAATAGAATAGCTCATAAACTTCTCTGCACATAATCTTTTAATGGAGAAGTAGAACCCTGGCAATGAGAATTGAGGAAGTTCAAATGTCTTACATTGACAAAATTATATCTACCATTTCCACACTCATCTAAAAGTGACTTTACATTCTTGCATGATATTCTTCAGATTGCTGCTAGAGAAGTTGTCTTAATTCTTCTATCTATTCAATATACTAATTTTTAAAAATGCAAGCCATTTGTTACTGAACTGAACATTCTATAAATTGATCTAATTTATTTCAGCAGTTTTAAATGTTTTTTTCTTGGACAAATGTCTATAGAGAACTTTTTACAATTTTTTTATTGTCAGTTCTTAATCCTTTTGGTGATGGCATTCTCCTCTTCCTCAGCATAAACGCAGAACAGACAAGCCTATAATGTTGGAAACACAAACTGTAGTATTTTCTTAAAAAGATTTATATTTTTATATGACAAAAAAAATATTTCTCAAAAGATACAGTGGTTTTTGTCACAAAAAAAAGTGGATTGCCTACGCATACCAAACAAAAGGTTAAATTTCTCTATTCAGCTTAGTACCACTGGATATATATCATTTCATGCTGTACATGATAGTTACATTCATATCACAGCTCTTTAGGAGAGTAATAGTTGCACTGGACTAGGCTGGAAGTTAAACATACTTTACGGATACAACACAGACTGACTGCTAAAAGATGAAGAATGTATGGTAGTGTGACTGAGGTTCTCTAACCTTTCTGCTTGTTAAATGGCACTTACTGCACTCCAGTGTTACTATTTTTTACTTATCATTATTGTTAATACAAGTGTCACCAGGGGGCACTGATCCACCTCCCCAAAATAAAGCTTAAGAGCTGTACACGCTGGGAAAGGGTAAGAGATAACACTGAGACAGCGATGGCTTACGAGCAGCTGGGAGAGGGTCTGACTCAAATAAAAACAACGCAAAATATGTTGATTAAAGGTTGCTACTGCACATTTATTTGCTTAAATTACAGAAACAATTTTCTTTTAAAACTGAGGACTAGAAACAACACCCACTCACAGGGCGTCTCTTTGTAGCTGTCTACTGAATAACTGTAGCTCCATCCTTGTCTGACTGAAGCGCACCAGATACAGGTGCTTCCACATGTATGTCTTAAGCATCCCACAGGTCATGAAGCCTGTGTGCTTTTGATACACAATTAACCTCTATATAGAGGTTAATAGATCTGCATATAGACTGCATATTTTTCTTTTACCTTCTCCATAATGTGAATTTTCAAAACTGTTGTTTCCCTAAAGGACTGGGCACCAGAGAGAGACGATTTCTGTTTGATTAATGGGGTAAGAATGACAGAGAAGAAGGGACAAGAACTCCTTTCCAGTTCCTTGTCCACCTCTATCTGCTCGGCACCCCACAGGCTGCACACAGCTAGCTCCTCACCTCCTATCCAACAACCCCATTCCCTCCCCAGAGGACAACACGCATCTTCATGGAGCTGCCAAGGGGAAGGGCAGGATCTTCATACCACGAGGGCCTCCCACCACACCAGCACTGCTCTAGAGCCGTGGCCTGCCACCACCTGTGCACAAACCAAGCACTGGGCTGTGACCTCTTAGGCCACAGCCAAGACTCACAGGAGGTATTTTAAAACACACCTGTGTATGTCTGTATGACTGCAGCACAGGCATGTCTGTCACTGCCAGAGCTGCTGCTGTGCCCCATTGCCTCCGCCAGCTGCTCCAAAGGTAGCCTAGACATGAAACTGCAAACCACCCCTAATTACTGGTTGCACTCCTTCCAGATATCACCCTTATAGAATCATAGAACCATCAGGTTGGAAGAGACCCATCGGATCACCCAGTCCAACCATTCCCACCAAACACTAAACCATGTCCCTCAGGACGTCGTCTACCCATGCGTTAAACACCTCCAGCGAAGGTGAATCAACCACCTCCCTGGGCAGCCTATTCCAATGCCCAACGACCCTTTCCATGAAAAACTTCCTCCTAATGTCTAGCCTAAATCTCCCCTGGTGGAGCTTGAGGCCATTCCCTCTTGTCCTGTCCCCTGT
Organism: Coccyzus lansbergi; assembly: GCA_033558105.1. Taxonomy (NCBI): domain Eukaryota; kingdom Metazoa; phylum Chordata; class Aves; order Cuculiformes; family Coccyzidae; genus Coccyzus; species Coccyzus lansbergi. The sequence goes on from JAUMJK010000197.1 coordinate 321,416, forward strand.
CACTTGGGAGAAGAGGCCAGCTCCCTCCTTTCCACAACCTCCTTTCAGGTAGTTGTAGAGAGCAATGAGGTCTCCTCTCAGCCTCCTCTTCTCTAGGCTGAACAACCCCAGCTCTCTCAGCTGTTCCTCATAAGGCCTGTTCTCCAGACCCCTCACCAGCCTCATTGCTCTTCTCTGGACTCGCTCCAGAGCCTCAACATCCTTCTTGTGGTGAGGGGCCCAGAACTTAACACAGTATTCAAGGAGTGGCCTCACCAGTGCTGAGTACAGAGGGAGAATAACCTCCCTGGCCCTTCTGGTCACACCATTTCTGATACAAGCCAGGATGCCATTGGCCTACCTGGCCACCTGGGCACATTGTTGGCTCATGTTCAGTTGGCTGTCGACCAACACCCCCAGGTTCCTCTCCTCCAGGCAGCTTTCTAGACAGACTTCTCCTAGTCTGTAGCTCTGCCTAGGGTTGTTGTGCCCCAAGTGCAGGACACCCTGTGCAGAGCTACAGACTGGGAGAAGTCTGTATTCTATTCTTATTCTATGAATTACAAATACACTGCTTGCCTCAGAAAGATTAAAGGAGCCTGCCAAAACCATGCCTTGTTTGAAGTATCTGACTGCAGAAATTCACTTGTTATTAGATGAGAACACACTTAGACATCCCCCACAAGGGTTTCTATGGCAATCTCACACCAAGCTCCCCCTGTCTGAAGACACCATGCAGGAAAGCTCTATTCCTATTGATTTTGCAGTGCTATTTTATAGCTAATTGTTGCTGCCACAGATCACACTGCTGCTGCTTCCATTTCAGAAAATTGTCATAATCCTATCAGACAAAGTAGTTTCAAGTGCATCAAAACACTGTATATACAGTTTACAAAAACCCAAACCAAACCTAATATGAATTTATGCCTGTCTGCAGACTACCAGACAAACATCATGTCTGAATTGCAGAGATGCTGAATAATACTTAATTTTGTATGTAGCCTGATGGAAAAAAACCACAAAGCATGTCTCTGTCTCATAGGGCAGAAAGGTTCCACTCTACAGGTAGTACACAAGACCGATACTTCGGGGACCTGAGCTTCATTCCCAACCAAGCCCCATAATGCAGGAAACGTTTCCCTGTTTTGTAGGAAAGTGTTTATAAGACTAGTGTTTATGAGAGTACTTCCAAGTTGCCTCAATACTGAGGTTGCCACGGGGCATATGAGCAGATATGAGTCCTTTAGCACAAGTTTTTATGAAAGTTACTTTATTAGAAATGTGATAGTAATTCTACAGTAATAATACAGTGATTCTACTTTCCAAAATCTAGGCCCTGTAAACCCAATAACATCAAACAGATTCACAGATATACCACAACCAGAAGTAAAAATTGCCAGCATCTTTCTCAGAGATGGCACTTACGCGATGTATGCTGAGCATCCCCAAAACATGCAAAGGCAGTACCCATACTGGTCAATGAAGAGCAGTGAAGGGGAGTGATGACAGTCTGATACAATTAAACTGTAGCCTTTCAAACTGAAGCCACTACGTATGTTCCATAAGCATACCAAAACAAAGGCAGAGAAAATTACCTGTTACTACTGAAAAGGTAACGGTCTGCTGGTTTTCTAGACACATTGTTTGCTCACTTGCTGGTTTCTTTGACAAAGTGCATTTGTTTTTTATGCATCCACTATCAGGTTGAAAATTTACCAAACCCAGCCTCATACAACACTCCTTTGTAAAGACTCCACCTTACTGTACATAGAGTGGAATAATTATATTGCATGAAAGACTACTAACCCATTACCATGGTGTTCTAGCAGGCTTTAAATGAATAACATAAGAGGGGATGGTGTGGGGGGAAGTCTTTCTGTAAAATACGTAGATTTTTCTGATCTTAGGAAAGGAATAATTTTTAATTTTTTTTCCTGTTAATAGATCAGTAAAGTGAGACAATTGTTGATGCATTCTCATCGGAGTTCCACTGTAACAGCATGCTAATGTTGTGACTATTTTTACTGTCTCCCCAACAGAAAGCCTAATTTTTTCCAAACACAAGTGAGTAATAAAATCTGGCAATGGTCTCCACAGAATCAGCTCTTGTTATTCAACTAGAAGCCTCTTTGCCAAGTAAACACAAACCTGTCAATAAGAGAGACAAAACATTTCTACTATGACTGTAAGCCCTCCCTGCCTTTTTTTTTAATTGGAATTTTTGTGCACATAATAGTACTTTAATAACTTTTAAAATATAGTTAAAATGTATTTAGTTACATCAGACTGAGAAGAGAAACCACTCTCAGGTAACAACATATAGAAGGTTGAGAATGGAAAACCTGTTTTTCTTCACAGAGTAAGGATTTTTGATGGGAATGGTTGGACTCGATGACCTGGTGGGTCTCTTCCAACCTGGTTATTCTATGACTCTATGATTTAAAGTTTTAAAATTGCCACTAAAAGTGGAAAAATAAAAACCCCAAACAAATTAACTAAATGTATTCATTAAATAACAGACCCCTATATTTGCATAAACCAGAAACAATACACAGTGAAGATCACAAGTCTATAGTCATTTCTTCCTCAATGCTGCCTACCACCATTACATCACTAACTTTCTGTTTGTCAGAAACTGTGTTTTACCTTTCCATACATTCTTTCACAATCCTTGCTGAAGAATATCAGATACTGTTGATGAGGTTGAGTTTGTTTATTTCATTAATTTCAGGTAAATTTCCTTCTTATCAATTGTTTTTTCCCCACTCTAGCAAAAATAATCCAGTTGATTCAGCAAAGATTTCAATCAAAAGAGAATAAATATTTTCTATTACAGAGTACATTGTCCAAGCCACTTTAACTGGTATCAATGGCATCACTGTCTAAATGTTTTCAACAGATGCAGGCCTTGCTCAGAAGGGTACAAAGACAGTTTCTCATGGACAATGTTAACAGTAACTCAGAGGGCAGGAAGAGGGAATTGTATTCTCAGGCTGAATCCACTCCTCCATACACACCCACTGTGACTTTCAAGTCCAAAGCCTATTGCAGTAAACAACTTTTCCCTGGAATTACTCTCTCCTCCTCCTCCCAAAACAAAGGCATAAAAAAGTTAACTAGTGTAAGTGCAGAGTTAGTAATAGAGCACCCGCTCTTTTCTTATCTATTAAAATGAGTAGCACCAGTTAAATTGATGATGGTTTGATTCCATCTACTTTATGGAAAGGTCTAAGGTAATTATGCACATTTTCTAATTACTGGCAATTGTTTTAGTCAGTACGCAAAATAAATCCCTGTCAGTTCATCAGTGATCTTCAGCTAAATACATATGTGAAAAAATGTTGCTGTAAAACTATCATCAACTTAATTACCACAAATATCAAGAATATCAGTGTTGGTTTTCCTGGTAAAGACTTACTGCCTGTCCCTTGCCTGCTTTTGTTACGCCAGTATATTTAGAGATCTGCCCTAACTATTTGGTTATTTCTTCTGCTTGCTGGAATAAACAACACTCTTGAAGACCTCAGACCTATTCATCCAACAGGAATACTCTTTCCTACCTTTCAATACCTTTCACCTAAGCCTGACAGATGGTCAAAAACCTGTTCTTTTGGGACAAAACATAGGTTTACAGTGCCCTCTTAGGGGGTCTGAATTTGCTAACCTATGAATGACACACAAGAACAGTTTTATTTTGCCAGAAGCCAACCTGAAACATTTTTAATTCAGAAGTAGAACCAGCTATGACTATTCAGGCTACCTCCTAGGTTAGACAGTAGTTATAAATGATGCATTTACCATAGAAAACCACATTAAATGTATGATGAAAGAGGAAGAAAATAACAATATTTCAATATCTGCTTATATAATGAACGCGACACACAACAATCTTGTAGCCAAAAATAAATATCTATCACTGCACATAAGAGAAAGGAGGGTCTTAGCCAAAACCCATGTCCTACACTGTAAGGTTTTGCATCTTCAGAAGCAAAACAGCAGAACTCATCACGAGGAAGGTAGCAAATGGAAACTGGTATTTTTTCTTATTTGTGAGCATAGTACATAAAACGTGTTGCACTTCCTATAGGGATCTGTATGAACATTGTTATGTTCCTGCTGTAAATTGTTCTCACAATGGCAGTCAGCTTGATATCACTACATGGGGAACTAAGAGCTCTGTGAAATATTGTCATTTGGTTTTGTACCCCAGAAAAACAGCTTATAGGATTTCTGGTACCAAGTGACAACAGTATCACCGATTATCAGCTTTTTTGTTAGATCCAGAAGGAAAGCAGGAAGGAACCAGGTAGCTGGAGCCCAGCACAGAACAGATGTGAAGAGATAAACACAAGAACCATTTTAGGAACCAGCTATTGCATTCCTATATGTCAACTTATGTGTAAATTTATAAGTAATGGTGAAAAAAAATCTACTGAAAACTACTCCAGATTTGAACAGGTGGTACTGATTGTATCTTCTAGGAGCAACTGGGTATTTGACAGTTTATTTGACACTGCCACCCACCAGCAGCTTGGCATGTTGTCAAAACAAACAGAGCAGTATACAACATAAGTTGTGTTGCCATTATAGCATGCAAAGAAATTCTGTATTTCTTCATTATTAAGTATTTCACCCACAGAATACAGCCAACTACTAGATAACTCAAGTAGTAAGGTTGTCAATCGCATATTGTAGAGCAGAAGATGCCAATGCATAGTGCTATTCCATGGGAGGGGGGGAGGGCACGGAAGAAAGCTTTAATGGCATCTCATATGTTTTATTTCAATATAAAGACTAATTACTATTATTTTTACAGTCCAGCTTCTACAATTTGTGCCTCTTGGACCCCTCCATAAGCGCAACAGAAAATACTGCTGTTGGCTGTACATGGCTTGCAAATCTAAGCATCTGTTTTGTTGAGCCATGAGAACTCCTCGTTTCAAGCTAAGAACAAATGTGGTTTTATCTGGAAATAAGAAGAATCCATATGAAAGACTTATAACCTTCATTGGAAGTTTCGGTAATGGCTGTGTTTCCCTTGTGTTTTGTGCTTGTAACACATTATGCTGAAATTTCATCCAAAAGATATTCTCTTGGACTTGCCTGCTGCTGGACATACTTCACCACATCTGACATATCTCTGGGTAAACAAACATCCTAAGCTCTCCAGGTCTTCTTTTGTCAAACTAGGCTTCAGTGTACAGAAGTCCAACATAAAGCAGGGCTGGTATAGAAATGTACCCCAAGCTTCCTGCTGGAAAAGCTGGAGTATTTTGCTGACATTCTTCCTTTGCCAAATTTTGAACTACTTAAGCTTGAATTTTCAGGGTGTGGTTTTCAGGCCGATTCTTTTCTGCTGGAAAATCTTGGTCAGAACTGGCTGGCGATTTCTAAACTTCCAGGAACCAAACATTCTTTCTGATTTTGAGAACTGATGGTCTGGTTTTTTTTCCCCCTTCCAATTTTGGAAGTTCTAGCAGCATCTTCAAATTTGGCAGGAAGATAGCCTTTGAGTTAACAGAGCACATTTTGTTATCCATGTGAAAATATGCCTCAATAAGGTCAGTTATGAAGTTTTGAGGAATTAAAGGTCACATATAGGCAGCAGCCACTCCCTAGATCTCAAAATCTGAAGTATCTGAGGTTTCTGTCAAAACTTTACAAGCATTTAATGCAGTCCAGTTGTTAATGAGCAGTTTCCAAAGAGTGACTAAGCATCTCAAACCTCCTTACAACCCATGTTGTATCTCAGAGCACATGGGTATGCTCCATCCTAGGGCTATGAAGCCAAAATCTGAATTTCCTTGCAATTATGGCCTTAGCTTGGGGAGTGGTAATGGAGTTGGAAAGATGACAATGTGTCAAGAAAATTATGGCAGTGACTTGTTCCATAAAAGAGACAACATCTAGAAGCAGTCAATACAGTAGCTATTCCACATAGCAGATGACAAACCCCTAGTCCTCATCTAGTGCAGCCCCTAAACCCAGGTGGCAGAAGATCGTGCATGGGGATGTCAGGTTTACAATCCTGATGATTAATGAGACACGCATCTATGGCATGTCATGTGCTGTTAGCCCACTGTGTTTACTGAAAGATGGAATTAAATAGTTTAAACCAAAATGCACAATTGAAAGGTTGAAATCAGTCCAGACCAGAACTCCCTCGGCAGAAAACCCCTATAAGAGAAAATGAGAGCAATATCCAAGGCATATAAATAAGAACTCCCCATTGATATGACATAAGTCTTGAACTTTAGGCATCACTTTATTTAATATGCTTGAGTATAAAATATTATAGTTAATATTAATTGTGTTATGGGGAGCACTGTCCATTAAGAATGATAGAAATAAGTGCCTGGGGCCTTTTCTGGCCACTATCCACATTTCTAACACGTGTGCCCATACAAAAAGAGAAATCTAGCCCAAGAGTTGCAGCTCCTTTTCTGTAGAAGTCCAAACATTCTTGCTGATGCCACCTGGACCATTCAAATATGATTCCATAGGGTACAGCAGACAAAGCGCAGAGGCCACTAGAGCCAAATTCATCTTCCAAGAGCTTCCTCACTGTGAAGTACTTTTGCAGAATCTCTCTCCATCCCTAGACTGCAGCTTCCTACAGGAAGAGTGGATTCTGTGTCCCTGTGAATGACTACCTACAGATTCATGCCTACACAGGCCAGGAGCAGGGATGAGAAGTGTGCTTTAGTTTGTACAGACTAAAGACTGTGCCTCATCTTGAGGAACGGATATCTTCAGAGGTGCCAGTCAAGATTTGTGCTACATTTTGCAAAATTGCAAAAATATTTCAAAAAGCCACAATCTCACCACTGGGAAGCTCATGCTTAATATAACAAGCAGCTTGCTTATATCTGGTATATGGTTCATGTATTTCTAGTAAGAACTAGTTTTTCCCAAAGTTTCCTTCTCCTTTCTTGAAGGCACTGAGTATTTAAAATATACTAAAAGTATGGAAGATAGTAATCTTATCAGAGCAGGCAATTGCAAATATATATCTCAGAGAAGTAAACAGCAGCAAGTCAAAACTGAAGTCAAGAGAGATGCAGAGAGCAACTCCTGCCCATATTGGAACATGTTTTTGTTAAGAACAGAAAGAAGCACTATTTAACCTCTTACAGAACTGAGGCACAGGTACAGGAATACTAGTAAAAGAGAAGCTGTGTGAAAAGGAAAACAAAACAAGACCTGAATGGCATTACAAAGATGGATTAATGATGAAATACAGCAGTTCTGGTTCATTTTTCTAAGGCTGCTTACTTAAAATGATGCTTGTTCTAATTTGTAACAGACAAACACCAATTTCTGTGCCCCTGGTGTGCTATAGGGGTTTCCATTGGCAAGAAAAATGTTCCTGTACTCTAAGAGTGCTGTTTTTGTTGTCTTCCTAATTCCACTGGCAAATTTTCAGTGACTGCAATGCCTTGAAATTTCCTGCTTGGCTCCATTTCAGACTCCACAACAGGCTTTAGTCCAAGGCATAAGTGTTCCAAAGCAACTCACTGATTCTTGCACAAGTGAAGCAAGGCACCACTTCGAAATGTACAATGCATTTTCTAAAACACTGCTAGGGGTTGGAAAGCCGGTGGTGCAAGGTACTCTAAAGGGAAGAGAAGCTTCTCGGAGCCCTACAAACTGTATTAAGATCACATCACCAGCACATGCACACAATAGGGGTGGTAATTCCCTTAGGAGACTCTGTGAGTTACAGGAACCTCAAGGATGAAGACCAAATGATTTGTGCCATCTGGAAAATACCCAGGCATCTGGTAAAACTAAGAAGCAATCAAAACTAGGTCCAAACTCTTTCTTTTGTTTGATGATATTACAGTTATTTACATAATTGCATTTTCACAAATAATTACTTAAACGAGAACTGTTGCTTTAGCAAACAAAACAGTGTTATTAAGTAACCAATTTACTGTTTCGTGCATCAACTGACTGCAGATTAAAGACAGGAAAGCCTCTGAGACTCCTTCTCAATTCTAATAAAAATCAATGTTACCTGCAACAATAATTGTTGTAGCATCACTGAAGCCACTCAGTCACATAACTCATCTTTTCTGAATCATTGTGAAGTAAAGACTCCCTGAAAAACAAAACCTGGCTAAAGGTGCTAGCACAGTATTTACCTGTTTGACAAACCAAATAAAGATCTTCCTAAACCTATCAACATTGTCATTAGGTAACATCAGGTGCCATAAGAACTACTTGATTTTTAGGTGTGAGGACTGGGAGATACAATGCACCTATTAATGTTAAAGTAGATGTGAATGTAAGTAGTATTTTCAGAAGTACTTTCCCAAGCCTATCGCATCAGAGAACTTGGCTGTCGGCAGAGTGAAGCTCTTCTCCCAGTAACACATCCAAACTTGTTCTTGCAAATATTCCCAGGTGACTTTGTGCAGTGTCTACCAAACGGACACGAGCACCAGCACTACAACTACAACTTCAAGAGATCATACTCCTCCCAATGCGAAAAAAAACCAGCCTGGAGCCCTGCATTCTCCCGCACCTGTGGACATCACAAACTCAGCTTTCCTACGGATTCTCTTCTGGCGAGCACGAAGTACAAACCGATGCACGAAGAAGCGAATACGTCCTAAAACACCAACTTGGGTATTTTTCCCTCCGGTGCCTCCGAACCCCTTGGTTACCCATCACCCAAACCTCTCGGCTACCGTGGGGACGAAGCTCCCGCGGCTCCGGGAGCTACCCGACCTCCCCGCCCCCCACCCCGGGCCCACCTGAGATGCCTGCCCCGACCACGACCACGTCGTACTTCTCGACCGGGGCGCTACCGCCCTTCTTCCCCGCGGCTGCCTCCATCCCTTCCTTCCTCCCTCGGCGGCGGCTCCGAGCGGGCTCCGGCAGGCGGACAGCGCCGCGCGCTCCCGCCCTCTCAGGCCCCGCCCCCTCACCGCCCCGCGGCCAATGGGAGGAGCGAGAGGGCGCGGTAATATTAGACCACGCCCCCTCAGCAACAGCACCGCCTACCTAGCTCCGCCTCGCTTTACCTCGTGACCAATGGAAGTTATTGGGGGGCGTGGTTTAATACAACCACGCCCCTCTACAATAGCACACCCCTTCAAGCCCCGCCCAACGGCCAATGGAAGTTCCTAGGGGGTGTGTCTTCGCCTAACCACGCCTCCCACTTGCCCCGCCCCCTCGGAACCTCCATAGGGGGCTGGGGCTATGAGGTGCGAGGCGATACCACGTTCATAGAATCGTAGAATCGTAGAATCATAGAACAACCAGGTTGGAAGGGACCCATCGGATCTTCTAGTCCAACCATTCCTATCTAACACTAAACCAAGACCTCATCCACCCGTGCCTTAAACACCTCCAGGGAAGGTGACTCAACCACCTCCCTGAGCAGCCTATTCCAATGCCCAATGCCCCTCTGTGTGAAAAACTTCCTCCTAATCTCTAGCCTAAATCTCCCCTGGCAGAGCTTGAGGCCATTCCCTCTTGTCCTGTCCCCTGTCACTTGGGAGAAGAGGCCAGCTCCCTCCTCTCTACAACCTCTTTTCAGGTAGTTGTAGAGAGTAATGAGGTCTCCTCTCAGCCTCCTCTTCTCCAGGCTAAACAATCCCAGCTCTCTCAGTTCGACTCCGGGTCGGCTTGACACCTACCACTCCCGTTGTGGCAGGAGGAGGCAGATAGGTGATAGGGTGCCTGTTGCATGATGAGACGGCTCTGCCATGAGAGGTTTAGGCTGCACATTAGGAAAAAAATTTTCACAGAAAGGGTTATTGGGCACTGACAGAGGCTGCCCAGGAAGGTGGTTGAGTCATCTTCCCTAGAGGTGTTCAACGGACAAGTGGACGAGGTGCCGAGGGGCATGGTTTTGTGTTTGATAGGAATGGTTGGACTTGATGATCCAGTGGGTCTCCTCCAACCTGATGATTCTGTAGCAGCTCACCAAGCCCTTTGTATTTAATGGAAGCTAGAAAGTCTGCTAGCAGTGAGCGTGGGAGAGGAGGCGAACCACGGAGCTACAGTGTCTTAGGTTACAGAAGCAAACACGCCTCTTGATGTACTAGAATTAAATAGCATTCATTCCACAAGCCAGGGAATGAAGGGTTAATCTCTGCACAGTATTGGCTTCCCAGAGACTATGCCTGAAATAATAACCGGTTGCCAAAATACCAATTTTGTTTGTACTTCTGCTATTACGGCTCTGAAATACATGATGGTTGTGATTTTTCTCATGCATTTTACAGCTCATACAATTTTTATTGCCAAAGTGTAAATGTCATGTCTGTGAAGCTAAGGAGAAAGAAATAAAGAGCCCATCCATCCCTTTCCAAGTAAGCACAGGAGACCTTTACAATTCACGCAATTACAGAAAATCCTAATGCTGCTTCATGTTAAATATTGATATAGAATCTGAGAGTCGCTTGGTTCTGCAATAAGATGCCATATCTGGTATGACCAAAAAGTTGAGTGAGAATGCAATACTGCACACTCAGTGTTCTCAGAAATTCCTTGGCTTTCTTACAGTGGGAGAAATTAGTACTACCACGTTGTGCTGCTTGTGCCAAATAAGAAATGAGTGGACATGTGGGAATGGGTCCAGACGAGGGCCATGAGGGTGGAACACTTACTCTGTGGGGACAGGCTGAGAGAGTTGGCGTCATTAAGCCCGAGGAAGAGAATACTCCAGGGAGACCTTATTGCAGCCTTTGAGACCTTAAAGGGGGTTTATAAGAAAATTTGAGACAGACTTTTAAATAAGACCTGTAGCAACAGGACAAGGCATAATGGTTTTAAACTAAAAGACCATATATTTAGGCTAGATATAAGGAAGAACTTTTTTCCAATGAAGGTGATGAAACATTGGTATAGGTTGCCCAAAGAGGTGGTAGATGCCCCATCCCAGGAATCATTCAAGGTTAAGCTGGATGGGACTCCGAGCAACCTGATCCAGTGTAAGATTTCCTTGCTCCTGCAGGGCGGTTGGACTAGATGGCCCTTAAAAGTCTCTTCCAACTGGATCTGTTCTATGATTCTGTGACAACAGTGACTGAAGACAGATACATCTATGAAATGATCAAAATCCATATGGGTAAACAATAAGAGAGACAGAATAATGGATCTCCTTTCAACATAAACCCAAGTAATATAAAAAGTAAAGTATGTGTGTGGTGCTAATAGTGTTGCACTAGCTACAGACAAGACTGCTGGTGCTTGTATGCCAAAGTAAAGTGAGCAAAAAGGGGACAGTCCAAGACTGAGATGGATGTGTATTCTGAAACAGAACATGCCATATACCAACACCTGCTAGTGCTTACTGAGCAAAGAAAACTTTGTTTCTTGAAAGCAGTAAGGATACCCACTCTCTCAGCTCTGCTGGCCTTGTTGAGCAGGTCACAGGGAATGTGACCAATAAAAAACTTGACCAAGAAACACTTCCCTCATAATCCAGGAGCCAAGTTTGGAGGAAAATAGAAAAAACATCCTTTGTGATAACAACAGGAAACTTATGTGTTTCTAGATAACTTGCTGATAGATAAGCTTGCCAAAAAAATTCTCACGTTCTAAAAAGGAGCTGCAACCGGCTTATTAAAGAACAATGAAGATTGAAATGGTTTTACCTGGAGCAGCTTTAAAGATATGACATCAAAATGTGAAATGTACATATTATGGTTGCCTCAACATTTGGAGTAATGACCAAGAAATATCTAAGGGGCTATCATCTCAAGCTTCAGTAGCCTCCAGGTGTAGCAATGGCTGTCAGAAATGTGTGACTGCTAAGCCCTTGTTATATCTATGATATAAAAGAGAGACCTCAGAATAATTCTACCTCCACTCATATAGATTTTCTGATGTCTAGCATTTGGGGGGGAAAAAAAAAGCAAACAAACCACCAAAAGCCAAGCAGATGCTGAAGCCTTGCTTGAGAACAGTGGATGAATCCAATGGGAGATGATCAAGGTGATTTGTCAATCTCACAAGTGTATCCATCAGGGTTTGCTGAGGACTTGCTTAAAATACAAGAAGCAGGGAAAGAAGCAGGTGATGTGTCATATTGAGAGTGATCCTCCTCCTCCTAAATGTTATGACCAGTTTTTCAAAGAGAAATTTTAAATGCATTCAGAAATCAACAGAAAATAAAAGGGTGACAAACTTTACAGTAAAGGAAATTTTATTCCAAGCTGATAAAATTTTATTTGGAAAGAAGTTAATTGTTGCTCAGAACAGGTAGTTTAATCATGAAGAGGTGCCCATCAATGGTGCCCATTCCTTATGCACTATTGAAAAAACAGAGGACAACTCTGAAGGGTGAGCATAGGAATCTTCTGTGGTTGAAAGCATTTCCTAGAAATCTCTGTCTGGTTGATTTATTTCTGCTTCAGTGAATGAGTTGTAGTGATAATTTACTGAGCTTGCAGAATGTGTGTGGTCACTGATGTGAAGTTATAGAAGGTTGCAGGACTGATACAGACTTCTGCATTTACCAGGAAAAAAAAACACTGAAAGTGGCTGAGAAATACAGTTGAACATCCAGAGCAAGGCTTTCTCTTGAGATCACAGCCATGTCAACACCAGTAAAAACAGACATGTAGCCCGAAGAACTGGCAATAAAGCATCAATTTCTCCATCAAAGAGCCTGAAGACAAACATCCAAAGACAAATATAATCACCGTCTTCTTTATTGTACTACAAGTGTTTTGCTTTCAATTTTACCAGCTACTAATGTGAGGAGGTCAAGGTCATGTCATCAATAGCCATAGTTCTATGTTATTTTGTGCCCGCTCAGTACAGCAAATGATGAGTAAAATTCAGAAATACTTTGCATTCCTTCTTGATTCCACTGTTATTTTATTTTACCAATGCATCTGGAAATTGGAACACAGCATACAGAAAATCCCTGGCATTAAAATAAAATAAAATAAAATAAAATACTACAACCAATTACCTATTGTACTTTCATGTATACAGTAGAATTTTTTAGTTCTTCATTTGTTCTATAAATGTCTTTTGACAGGTAAACAGAAAGAACCAAAGTCCTGCAAGGCAAGAACGCATTCTCACTAGAAGACTGATTGTCATTATTAAGATTGTAATTACCACCACTTAGCCACCTCTAAAGTCACATAATTCTCGTATCTTAATGATATCAACAGAGCTAATGTAAAATATCCTAGAACACCCTATCTTAAGTGTTATTGCCAGCTGAAATTTTTGCCATTAACTCATCATCTGTTTTGATTAGTGCTCTGCAGGCACAAATATGAGCTTTCCAGAGAATATCAAAGCCTTTTGCAAAGCTTGATTCACATAAATTTACATTCACAAATGTTTTAATTCTGGTAAGTATGTGGTTAATACTTTGGGTTAAATCAAGCTGAATCATGAAAAAAAAGTTTGCAAAAACTAGTGCAAACTTTCCCAGACATCAGATTCAGTGGTTCAGTTGGGTGTCCGTTTGTTGGGCAATAGGATACACAGTACAGAGTAACTTCAAGCCTCAGTGGTAGGTAATACTGTACTTCCTAAGGACAGTTTTCTATTTTGCAAGAGTATCTTAGACTACCTTATACTAAATTTGGGGTCATCAGTTAATTTACAGTGCTAATCATGTGTACAGAGTTGATTTTGTTTTCCGAGGACTTTATCAGTAACAGAAATTATAAAAGGCAATGTAACACACATAAAACCACAATGTTGTACACCATGAATAGAAAAAAAAGAGAAAATATTATTCTATAAAATGTTTCAAGCTTTAAAGCTCTTTCTTATGAAACAAAACCAAAAATCCAAACAAATGCTCCACAATCAAAGTCTCTCCAAGGGTTTTATGAAACTGGAAAGAGAAAAAAGACATATTCCCAAATAGAAAGGAAGGGACAGTCCAGCATCCTGCCCAAAGCAGATCCAGCAGATCCATCGTAGGGGATATTCGTACTGTCTCTCTGCCTCTCTCTGGTTCATCTAATAGGTAGTTTTTTTAAGACCAACTGGAATGGTCCCAGTAGGGGATTCATAAAAAGATTATGTTATACATTAGTAAAACGTGGTGAGAAACAAAATGGTATGCTGTGAATGGTGTTGTAGAGTATTAATGGACATTTTTATTGACTAGGATATATATTCTTAGCTTTTCAAGTCCACTTTTTTAATTTAAGTGAATATTCCAAATCATCAGAAAACAATCACCAGTCTGGTATTGTAAAATGGTCTTCACTAGAATGAAAAATGCTCTTGTACACAAAATTAGCTGTGACATGTTTATTCATCACTGTTCTTTTTTACTGGTAAGTTCTCTCTAGCAACTTCATGCTTCCTGTCTAGTTCTATTTCAGGGATCGTACTAAACTGTAATCAATGAATAAGCACCTTGAAGCAAATTATCAGCTCTTACAGCTACTAACATTTGATTAGTTCATTTTCCTTATAATCACAACTGGGAATCTTCTGAAATATAAAGACAGGCAATAAAAATCCGGTGTTCAATGTTTCCCACTCCCTCAATTACTGAGCATCCAGCAGACCTCCTGGTGTGGTGTCCATTCCAAGTGCAAGATGGTAGCTGAAGAACACAGAGGGATGCATGACACGTAGAGTGCTCCAAGCCAGTTCCCATCACTGGCAGAGTTTCCGCTCTTCAGCTGCTGATGGGTGCAAGACATACTTATTTGCTTTCTATCTTCTGCACTACTCCAGTGAACTTGGTCCCCTCCATAAGGGCAGATGCAGAAGGCATCATTCATGTGTTTACCCTGCATTTAGGGACCTGAAAATTTTCAGTGCGGATGAGAAAAGTAGGCAGTTTCATGTAGGGAGTTTTCCTAAAGCCATGATGAAAAAGTCAACTACCATGACTTTAATAGCCCTAGGTAAATTTACTGGGATTTATTTAAAACATTCATCCAAATTGCAAATTGCTCCACAATATGGGAACAGAAAAGCAAAATACAAACTGAGACTTATGTCTTAAGGGGAATGCCCTCAGCTACAAACAATAACATTTTCTGTTTCCACAGAGAAACTTGTTGTGTATGGACTGGATGAAGTCTTATGATCTCAGGGCACCAAATGATATTTTGACTTCACAGAAAAATGGAATAAACTTCTAAGTATTTTTAACCACCAAAGAGTTAGGTAATTATTTTATTTCTGTGCTAGGATACCAACAATAATTTAATTTTGTAAAGTATTTCCAACTCTTTATTTAATTTTAGAATGCAACATGCCTAGGCATTTCACATAAAATGTGAAAACAACAGTTTCAGATATATGACTCATACTAACAAAACAAATAGAGGCAATTTGAGTTAAAGTTAGTATGTATGACTAAAAACATTATGCTGGTAACTCATTTTTAATCTCTTTAGCTCACTAGTCTTTGATTATGTGCATTAGTTCAACTGTCAGTGTTAAGATAGACACAAAGTCTTATCCTTTATTTCTAGTTTATCTTCGTGACTCATTTGCCTATAAAGGGAGGTTTTTTAAATAATTATGAGATAAAATATATTCACTGACTGTAGTAACAAGAGTTTCAAAAATATGTATATGTCTGCCTTTGCTTTAATGTAAAAGAAACTTTCATTATTTCAAAAAACTTAAATAAATCCTTCTGGATGCTTAGTTCTGCTAACACTTTCAGCTCCAATACATGTTCCACCATGAAGTCTGTAGGTGAGAAAACTGCATGGAAGGTCTAGAAAAAGGGCTCCAGGTACAGCTCAAGCTGCTGGAGCAACTTCCTCCCATCTTCATGATGCTGTGGTGCTTTCATTGCACAAAAGAAGGAGCAAGCTGGAGGCCAAGTGGTTATCCATGGGGTCACATTTGAAAGAAACTGCCCAAATAGCTGCGTGTGGGAGATTTCTGTTAGAGCTTTGGCCAAAAGGCATTGAAATATCCCAAGTGTGTAGGTGTCAGCAAGGATCAGCTGCGGCAGAGCAGCCTTTGTCTCCAGACACAAGAAGCATTTTCTGAATCTCCCAGACTCAGCTGCTCAGTAAGTGTGGGTTTAATACTCAATGTGTACATTTAAGATCTCCGAGTCCATCACTGTTAACTAGACTTGAACTATTCTATTTCTGAGGGCATCTTACATTGACTTACTTCCATTCTTAGTTTACCAGCTCATTCTGATTTGCAGAGGCTTACTTTTCAGGCTTCAAATACCATGAGTGCAAGTGCCTTCTGACCTTTGGAGGGGAGACTGTTGGTATTGCACAATATATGCTCTGGCTCTTGGATAGGACTTTTTGTGACAAACTGAACTTT
This sequence comes from Coccyzus lansbergi, assembly GCA_033558105.1. Classification (NCBI taxonomy): domain Eukaryota; kingdom Metazoa; phylum Chordata; class Aves; order Cuculiformes; family Coccyzidae; genus Coccyzus; species Coccyzus lansbergi. The sequence goes on from JAUMJK010000197.1 coordinate 337,658, forward strand.
GGTCACGTTTTTTAAAGCACATGAAACAGTTTTATACTGTGCAGTGTCATTGCTGCTATCAAGTTTTCTCTGTGTCCTTCACCACCATCAGTTAATTTTTATGCATTAAGTTTTACAAGGCACTTTAAATGCTGTTAACAAAGTGTACCTATTATTAATCAGTTCCATAGAAAAGTGGTTTGTATGTAGCTCATGGATTGCTGGTATCATCCAAGATTAGATCAAAGCTTGTGGGAAAGATAAGAACAAGTGAACATGCTAGTACGTTTGGATAACAAGAATTGGTTATAGATCACAAATTCTGGCTGCAGTTTGAACAGGATTTTAGAAGCAAAGCAGTCATTAGAGGAATACAGGAAGATCAGTTGAGAACATGAGTGGGCACAGTTAAATACCAAAGGATAAGATTTGATCTGAGAGTAAGAAAGAGTCTCGTGGAAACACCAGCTGGAGTAAAGCATCCAGTTAGGGCCATTGAACTCCAACCTTTGATGCAACAGCAAAAAAACCATCAAAAACCCTTTGCTAAAAGTAGGTCAGAGAACTTTGTCATGTCCTCTCACTATCTATCAGGTGAGACAGCGTTGGAAACCTATAGAAAGCATCCAAAATAGTAAAAAAGGCTGTTGTTCTCTGCAAATCCTGTATGAGCTGTAGTCAGATGGCTTCATATGGACAGCTTCCTCTCTCTTCTATATTAATGACTTTTTTGCTGAATAATTAAACTCCTCAGCACCCTTCCCAAGAAGCAAACATTCCACAGGAGTTTGGGAGCTTAACAACCCTTTCTGCCACCACTTCTCTCCCTGTTCAGTAACTTAGGCACTTTGCTATTGGACCCAGTTTTAAATACCTCCAGGCAGAAATTAGTCATACGCGCACACCTTTCCCCATGTCTGTCAGGTGGCTGAAATATGAGATGAACAGAAAGGCTCATTGCCAATATACCATCTTTTCTTTTCATGAAAGTCCTTAACTGAAAGTTACCCATGTAGATTCATTGCAGTTTCTAGTCCAGGAATCACATTTTTGTATTGAGTAAATAACATTATTTGTATGATTTCCTTTTTGCAAATCCAATAGATGATCTCAGATCAGGAGTTTTAAGCTTCTAAGCCATGATTTTGGGTGTTAAAACAAACTCTGGAAATAACATCATGCTTATTCCTAAGACTGACTTAGAGGGAAGTGCATGCTTTTCCCTTGTACAATTACTCAAATTCAGGTAATAAATTATTAATAATTGGACAAACCAATGAATCAGCAGATTTTGTGGGTAAGAAGTGTGAATAAATTTGTTAAAGTTGAAATCATGGGAATTGTCATAATTTTACTGACCTCTGGCCTAACTATATGATCTCAGTAGTATTTATGATAGTCACCAGCACTTACCTGGTGGTATCAAAACGTGCTCTGGAATACTGTCTATTGCTTCTGTTTCATGCAACTTAGTAACATATTAAACTTTTTGACTGCTTGAGAGATAGTATGTCTTAATCTGGTTCTAGATTTTTTAAAAAGAACAACCTGAAATTAATCTCTGGTCAAGGTAACGTGCTTCCAGTAGAAGAAAAAAACCTATAGCCGTTGGTGATATCCATGAACACCATTGTGTGAAATTTCTCACAGGTCTCTTTAGCAGTAGTTACTGCCAGCTTAAAAAAGATAGTTCCAGAAGGCAAATGGAAGTGCCCAGCTATGCATACCTTCTTGATTAATGAATAGGTATGCAGCCCTGCTTTATTCAACTGTACACTGCAAGCAACGTCAGTCTCCAGGGCCTCACAGGTTTATATATGATACACGCAGAGCAAAGCAATCAAAGTTCAAATTGTAATGTCAGGGCAATAGGGAGGAAGGACAGAAAAACTGTTCTTAAATGTGAGCTGCTTGCCTCAGTGGTGCTGATTTACCTAGAGCTGAAATGCCAAGCACAGATGTAAGTATAATTTACAGCAGCAGGTGGTAGCTGTATTTATATTCTGCTTATGCATTTCGCACACACTACAAGTGAAGTGAAGAGCTGGAAATGAGGGGCAGAGCAGTAGGCAGCTTTGCAGGTACCTTGTGCTCCTGGGTCATTAGCAAAATGCATTACCTCTTCTCTTGATGAGTTATTTAATAGATAAGGCAATCAGTGCAATTTTCTAAATATTTCTTGATATTTCTTAAGGAAGTGTAAAAGTGGTTTTCATCTTGTGAGCAGGGTTATGAGATACAGGCATCATTTCAACACTCATCATTGAGGGAAAACTACACATGGGAGTGTATGTTTACTTTTTAATCACAGCATGGGTGCTTGTCTGGACAGGAATAGATATGGCTCCATTAGCAGTGCCCACTGGGGATACTTCCAACAAGGAAACCCTCTGCCCACCACTCTGGGTAGACAGTGCCAGAGGAGGCAGCAAGGACAGGAGGCTGCATCATCACTCTAAGGTGACATGACACTTACACTAAGGTTTGGAGGTGGAGGTAACTGGCCAGGAGTAGTGCTTCACAGCACCTTTGCTTGTGCGTTTGCAATAGATTAAGGAGGCACTGGAAGAAAGACAGTGTCTCCAAAGACTGACTTCTGCCCCTTCTGAGAAAACTTGTCACTTCTGCACAGGTTGCAGAGGCCGAGGGTGACAGTCCAGGCTGAAGTGCCTCATAAAGTCAGAAGCTGCAACAACTATTGGCAAGCAGTTTTTCACTTCATATTTTTCTGTACCCTCAGTTCCCTTTATGGAGTTTTTCTCTTGCCTACATGACAGAGCCACCTGAAACCAGTTCCTGCAGCTTCGCCAGCCTCTAATAATTTGGGGTGCACACACTGGACCCACTTGTCTTGCCTAATGCAACGCCTCTCATACTTCTGCATGTAAACTCTGCAGTGCTTAAGTAAGTATATATCTTATTTGATACTCCTTGGATTTTGACTTCTGGCAGTTTTGAGTATTTTTTTTCACTATCTTCAATGTCATGGAGCTATTAAAAGGAGCCTACAGCAATAAGCAATTTGGTGTGTTTGTTCTTTAGTGTGAAAGTACACTTTCTGAACTGTGGGAACTTCCTATACGTGAAGTTTTATGTCTGCGTGAACTTTTTACCTGTAGAACATTTTGTGTTTGCAGGTGTTGAAGGTTACACAATGGTGAATCACTGAGTCTTTTGAAAGGTGAATTTTACCTCCCCTGCAATTTGGCTGGCTTTCAAATGTATTTCTAAGGAGGTAATACCCAGTCATAAACCTTTCTCTGATAAAATGCTTATGTGATAAGTGAATGACTATTGACAGGTGATTCCTGCAAAGAGAAGGAAGAAACAAAATTATAATAAAGTATTTTTAAAAGTCTGTAATAATCTACATTATTATTAAGAATTTATTAGTCTACAATTCTGTTTATCTGTGGGCTAGGACATGGATATTAGTGAGACACTCGCAGAACACTTTGTTATATGTTTTTCTGTGCCTTTTTGAACAACAGTCTTGTAAAAGGGCTATGTTTGTTTTCATCTCAATAGCTACTCTTTTCTAGTTCATGCTAGTCGTCTCTGCAGACTTCTTGTTTGTCTGAGGTGTTCTGATCACATTCAGATCCTTTGGTGACTAATCTGATTGGAAATAATCCCATTTATTAAATATGCTTCCACCAGGACTCTACTAGGTCTTTTTATCTCATTTTCCACAGAAACCCCCCCCCTCTGTTCATGTATTGCACCACAGACTAAAATATATTGATTATCTGCCTGTGGGGTTTTCACTTATATGTTGTTCAGTGTTATGCGGTAAAGCAGAAAATCCTTCTTGATGCAAAAGCTTTGGTTGTCCCACCTGCTGCAGTCTGCAGTGGCTAGTGCACATGCAGAGCTGGCAGGTTAATATTGTCTGAGAATAAATGGCCATTTGGGTGGAGAAGCCCCGACGTGGTGATTTGGGAAACATGTAACAGGGATCACCCATGTCCCGGGAGCAAGAGAGGGCAGTCTGTCTGCCTAGAATGGTTGCACAGGGGCAGGCTGCATTAGGAGACTTCAGCACAAAAGCAACTTTCAGGAGCAAGGATTGATGTATTTATTCTTCCTTGATGTATTGGCACACATGCATTGCCCCGGGAAGGACATGTTGTTTCTGGACCTCCTAGTTGTATGGCTAGGCAGTTGAGCTCCTTGCTCCCAGTCAGATCGCTGCAAACTTGGACCTATTCAGTGACAGAACCCACAAAGCTGCTGCAGTGTGGGGGTGACAATCTGGTTGCCCATGTCTCTAGTGCCTCTAGCATCACGTAAACCCCCAACTGGGAGGTCCCAGGCATCCAGCCCATGCTTAGTATGGGACTTGCCCTCCAACCAGGAAAAAAAGACATAGTATAATAACCAATATCAAGGAGGTTGCAGGCAAGTGTGATGGAGTAGGATTCAATAACAGATGAGCTGCCATCCTGCAAGGTGTACTGGCTGCCAGGCTGCTTCTCAAGCCTAGAGAAGAAGTCGGATATCTTTCTTGCATGGCTTCTGCCTAAGCACGCAGGTGGACTATACAGTTTCAAGCCTCCCATATGTGAAAAGACATGACTGTTTTATTTCTAGGACATCTATAACCAAAAGGCTCCCTTACTGTCATGCCAAGTAAGGAGGGAGTGACTCCAAGTACAATTCACCTCTCCTGATTTCATCTTGCAAGAAGACATCTAGGTTGTTTATGCAGTTCATAGAGAGAGGGGTGCATTTCATAGGCACAATTTATCCTACTTAAATTGTATTTACAATTGAATAGTGACAATTAGTAGGCAATATAAATAAATTCTTGCAAAGAAAATAAATATCCTTTAGAAAAATAAAAATTTTCCTTCCAGCATGAACTAGAAATGGAAAGAAAATGACATGGACTAGGCAAGACCCTGCGCAGCATGTAGGGATACTGCCTCCAGGTTCACTGTCAGTTTGTACATGTAGAGTGATGAGATGCACAAGCTCAAGAGACAGGATCAGGACTTCTACATATGTTTTTACACACTTCAGTACTTCTTTGGCATGGCTCAGACTGGAAAGGGAAGTGCTGAGATCTCAAGGGAAAAAAAATCCTGTTCTATCTTCCATAAGGCAGGTGTGCTTATTTTATTATGTTCCCTTTGGGAAATTTCTCAATGACCCCATCACCCAGTTTGTCTAAATAAAGACAGACTGGTTTTCAGTTAAAGATATTATATTTGGACAGCACAGGTAACTATCCAGTTTTCATGCTTCAAGTATTAACAGCATTGTGATAGTTGCCAACCATCAACCTGCTAATGTTGCAACACAAAACCTGTCAGACAAGTATGTCTATCAAATATTTACCAGTGATGACTGTAGCCAAATTCTCATTCTTGCTCTGACACTAGTATCAGAGAAACTGTGTGTGCACAAAAATTTTTATTCATATATATGTGTGTACACACACAAGCGTACAAAATCCTCTATGTTCAAGCACACATTGGCCTCTTCTTGGTTCTAGTCTGAAGGTATTTAGAATAAACAAAGTCCACATGCTAAGATTTCTTCTACAGTCCATTACACCAGAAGCTAACAAAACCTTTGAAAATGAAAATGCTCATTCAGAAAATGAAAAGCCTATTATAGATACACCAATGCATTAACAAACAGACTATTTAGGTAACTAAATGTGTTTTCTGACTATCTAGTAGAAATCTATTCCAGAAGGCAATAGGAACTTCTAAGCATTTGTAAAATAAAAAAACAAATAAACAAACAAACAATAAAAGAAGGAGAGATGATGCTTTTCTCCTGTCTAGGTTTGCAGCTCTGGTAGCATGAGTGTAGAAAATGTAAAAGTCCTGGTGCAGCTGTTAATTAATTTCTGAATTTTTATTAGCAGCAACTGAAATATTTTTAGTAGAGATAATGAAGTAGTTAGCTGAACTTTTTCCTCTCATTTCCATGAATATCAGGTAGATGCCTGCAACATCTACTGTAAAAGTAGGCAAACAAGAAAAAAATATTTTGACAGAATCACAGAATCACAGAACAACCAGGTTGGAAGGGACCCATCGGATCTTCTAGTCCAACCATTCCTATCTAACACTAAACCAAGTCCCTCAAGACCTCATCCACCCGTGTCTTAAACACCTCCAGGGAAGGTGAATCAACCACCTCCCTGGGCAGCCTGTTCCAATGCCCAATGACCCTCTGTGTGAAAAACCTCCTCCTAATCTCCAGCCTAAACCTACCCTAACCCTTCCTGATTTCTGAAGATTGCATGAGCATAGCCAGGGTGAAAATCTACTCATCAAGTTGGTGATGCAAAGCTGTTATTCAAATGATGCAATATCATAAGGAAGCACTTTTTTTTTGTGCAATTTGGCACACACAGTTCATGGCATAGCCTTTTATCTCTTATCAGAAGAACAGGCCTGACTTGGAGGCATCCTGTGGCCACTTGCATACCACCATGCTCTCAGAGCCTGTTGCAGAAACAGCTGTGCGTCTCATATGGGTGGGTGAAACACTGCTGAGTAAACCATTCAAACTTCCCAAAAGCAAAACTTTATAGTGATTTCAGCCTTCGAGGGTGATGAAAGCCTTAGCTCTCCTGGATTTCTTTGCATTTTCTTGCATCTCTGGCCACACTTCATCTGATTAAGACAGGGTATAAAAGCTGAGACACTACAAAGGTGGTTCTTCTCACAGAAGTCAACATCTGCTTTTCCTTCCAGAGGTGGAGCAGCTGAAAACAATGGATTTGCTCTCAGTTGGTGCTGGGGAACTGGAGCAAGTTGACCATCAGAAAGGCCTCATGCCTCAGAGAGACTCAACATCCTCTTATACCTCTTTCTTGTCATGCTCTGGAAGTGTTGTTGGGAACATTTCTAAAATCAAACAGCCTGTGGATTTGACATTCTTGCCCAACTATTCCAGCCATGTGACAATTGGTAAGCTGTGAGTCAGTCAGGTCCAAGGCAGCTGACACAAAAATACAGCACTTCCAGTAGTACAGTTATGATTTCTGTCCAAGTATAATCATTTATATAAAAATGTAAGGCACCCTCAGGAGTAAACTTCTAGAGACACGACATTTTATGACAATTAGAAACAAATTATCTCTTTTCACACTTATCTACTGCACTTGTACTAGTACTCAGCTGTTATAAATGCTTACTTGCTTTCCATCCTTCCACACCAAAACACAGGCTGAATGACACAGGAAACATTTATACAATATTTGCAAACATGTTATGCCAAATCCACTTAATGTACAGTGTTGGCACTATAAGACAGGTATAAACCAGGTGCCTCTTTGGAGGCAGGGGCAGACACAGCTGGCACAACAAATGGCATGTTATCATCCAGGGAGGCTCCCAGGCCACCTGCACATTGAATATATCTCTGTGTTGGTTTATTTCTTTGCTCTTTGCATATCGCTGAGTGGTTGGGAGCCTGCCTGTGACACTCCCTGCCAAGTCGCACACCAGGTCCCTCTCCCAGGACACGGGGATGGAGGTCAAGACACGACATGTTTCTGCTCAGAGGCCATGGGGCCAGGTTAGAGGACGTGTTCACCTATGCTGATATTATCCTCTGAAGTATTGTTGTCATGGGTTGTATCCCACTCTGCCATGGGACTCCCCAGGTTTCACAAGCCCTGTGTAAACTCAAGGAAGAAAGTCTCACAGACACCAGGGATCCTTTCTTGGGGTGCTCCAGTGCTTAGGACAGGGGTGGTGGCTCAGGTGTAAAAGTTCTACTGGGGAATGTGAGACAGAGGTGGAGTTTCACATCTGTTTCGATTTAAATTCAGGAAATGCTAAAAGTCACAGAAGTGAAACAAGCTTTCTCACCAGTGGCAGATCTAACTGAAATAGTGGTGTTCACCTCTTTCTCTTCAATGGCATTTAACCGAGACATTTTGAAATCATGGCAATGAGCAGGAATGTAACAGACTTCATATTCTTAAACATACTGGAAAATGTTGCTTGTACAAACATTTAGCCAGCATCATGATGTTTCCCAGGGGAATTTAGAGCTTGAGTTGTATCTGGAGAAAGACAACAGAGTATGTACTTGTGTGACAGGCACTATTCCAGCTGAGGCACAAGTGGCTTGTATGTAGATGTTCAGAGATAAAACTATAATCTGGCTAAGCTTAACCTAAAGAATTAATTTCAGAGGCCATAGATGCTCCTTGGAACAGACCTTGAATAGTGGACTGCAGATATTTCACAGGCTAAGAAAGAGAACAAGTCTGTCGTCCAACACTAAATCACTTCTGCTTCCAGAACACGGATAAAAGTCTCAAAGACAAACCCTAGCCATTAAATAATAGTAAGAAAGATATCTAAGCCAAAACATTGACAATAAGTCACTGTTACATAGAGTTACGCAGTCATAGGGGACATCTTTTTCCAAAGATGTCCTAACTTCTGATGCCATAGGAAACTTTGAATAGTTTGTGTCTTTTGAAAGATCTGATAGTCTTTTCTCTTTTGGACTGTCTCTGGAAATCTTTTTCAAGGCTCCTATTGGAGAACTCTCTATAGACACAGATAAGATATTCTGGTAGCATTTCTTAATCCTGTGTCTGACATAGACCATGACCTGCAGCACCCTAAAACAGAGTATTGTCTCAAAGGTTGAGCCTGATCAGCCTTGAATATCACTGACTCAGCCCCAACCTATCTTAATTGAATACTTAATTCCTATAGATAAAAAATGCTTCTGCTTTGCATATTGCTTTACCACTTTGATGTGTTCTAATAAAAAAAAACCCATGCAGCAGGTTTAGTATTGATAGAAATTGTCTGCGGATATTTTAGACCAATGCTGAGAGATTTGTACGCTCCCACTAACTGACTTTCTGGAACCAGGAATGCTGTAGACAAGAAGCAAATATCTGGGTTCAGCTGGATCTGGGCTCTGTCTCTGAACTGCAGCACTTCTGCTTGTTGGGCAAAATGTGTGGGTCTGGGCAGGGAGACCAGGCATGGTCAAGGTCTGTCTGCTGCAGCACTAGGGATAGACAAAGGGAAGGAGAGGGGTCTGGAGCTGTGGTGAGGCAGTGGAATCTGCCTGGTTATTTCTACCTGTTTAGCTTTCAGTGCTGAGACAATTCAGTGCCTTCCTTAGGGAGGGAAGAAAGAACTACTTTTCAGCTCCAGATTTCTGTATTACGTACATGGTCTAATCTCGTATTTTAAGGTTCTTGGTAAAGTTTACTTTGTGCAAAAAGTTCTAGCTGAGATTATCAAGTGTAAACATAAAAAATGGGCATTTTTCTAATACATACTTCCTGGTCTAACCTGTACATTGCTACAGATTGGCCAGCTAAGTATGCTAGGCTATGCTAATTCAAGCTACTAGCTAACTGAGAAGTATGTCGTGAAACACAATTCAGTTCTACTGTTTCTAACAGGGCAAGTTGTTAATGCTTGGTTAAAGAAAAGAAACCTGCTGAGGAAGAGTTTGGAAAAAGCACTGGACCGTTCGCTGATGTGCACATCTCAAATGCTTCAACATTGTTGAAACAGTTAGGCAAATAGTGGCTCTCATATCTGTTGAACTGAAGAAAAGCTGAGTCCTCTCATCTTCTTAGCTTTGGTACCGGGCATGAAAATTGGTCTGTACTGTAAGCCTATGGGGAGGACACCTCTGCTGAAGATGAAAGCACGGCTGGGCATCTGCACTGAGAGTCTTACAGAGTAAACCTCAGGTTGTCTGTGAGGTTAATTACTAGCTCATGTGAGCCCAAGGTAAAGAATAGGGCAAGGAAATACATGCTCGGGATGACCTGGATTAGACATAGTCCTCATCAATCAGTAAAGTGACAGTTGTGTTGCAGTGCTCTCATTAATGCAGGGTCAGGTTCTTGTGCATGACCTCTCCTCCTCAGCTCCTTCTGGTTTGTGTTCATGTGTGGACCATTCCCCACTTGTGCTGTTGGAACTCAACCCTGAGATGACTTATTTGGCAGCCTGCACAGAAAATTCACTGTGGCGAAGAATGCCTGATGTCCCACATGTTGTATGCTAATTGTTGCTAATGAACTGCTGAACTAAAAAGACTTGGACTCCATGATTTGAATCAATGTCTGCTATTAATTTGTTAGTGGACACCACCAATAATTTCAAGCTTCATTAGGCAGGGAATTACACTACTAACCCCTATTTCTCGTGCACTACCTGGATTACCAAGAAAAGGAAGTAATGTGGAAAAACCAAAAACCTCTGACTGATTTTACCCAAAGCCCAAATGTCTATGTAGTAAATTCATGCAGAGATCAAGAAAATAATCCACTTTTGATAACAGCTTTCACTTTGATGCATCTTATTTAACCCTACCTGACAGGACTGTCTGACAGGAATATCTAATGGATGCCAAAAAGAATCTGAAGATCATCTGAGATGAAGAATCCATGTTGCCCCTCCTCATATACTGGTGAGAAGAAGGTTGCATGGGATTTTAGAGGTATAGGGAGTTAATGGGAAGAAATTAAGCACCCATCTAAGAAGAGACATTGGACCAGATTAGGTGTTACTGTCTGGGCCTGGCTGTACACAAGTGATGCTCAGTGATAGGAGCTGAGAATAGAGTCCCAAACCTGCAAGCTACTGACAGAGCAAGAATGTGAGTAACTTTGATTTCAGTCTGTTCTCCAGGCTGAAAACTATGCTACTGAAGAAGTTGTTTCAGAATTACTACTTTATGAAGAAGAATCAGGTTTATCACTCAGGCTTTGATTTCTTTCAGACTGATAAATTTGTTATGGGCTTTCTATTGTGTAATGGTTTTATTCTTCTCATTTATAACAAGTATTCTGTTTCAGTGGAGTATGTCTCGTACAGATGTTTTCAGTTAAGGACTGTAGCCAAGTTGGGACTCTAGATACCATCAAAACTAATAACAATCAGGATTCCTTGTTTAATCGATTGAGTGTAATGTGATGATCAGCACCAGTAATTGTGGATGTGCTTTGTGTTGGCCAGACAAACACCAGTATGTTTGTTGCAGATGGTCAGCTCTTGTAAGGACATGGACTAAAGTCTTGATGGTCAGTTTTTATTGGAAGGACTTGTGAAAGAATAAGTTAGGATAGGTTTGAGTTAAAGTGTGGCAGGAACTCTAGAGAGGGAGTTAGCTTATGCAGAATTTGTTTGGTATTGCTTTCTAATTTTTTATGCTGGTATTAATAAGCTGGGCTATGACAGCAAGGCTGACTTCCTTCAACCAGCATCAGACTAAATCTGGTGGGAACATGAGTGGAAAGAGGGAAAAACAACTAGATCAAGCAAAGTCATGGGCTGCCAAGATTGCTAGTGGAGTCCTTTTCTAAAATAAGAAAGAACAGGGTGAGAAGTTATGTCTGTGTTAGTAGAAGACATGTTAGGCAGTTAAAATGAGATCAGCCAGGATCTCTCCAAAGCCATATGGTGTACTGGCAAAGAGGCCTAAAACAATCTGTAAAGCAAATGGCTGGCCTCAGAGAGGTTCGTCAGGAAGGCAAGATGTGATGGAACTGAGAAGATGACCTGAAGCTTTCTTTTGGCTTTTGCCAATGATTGGCCAAATTTATTGTTTTGCTGTTTTGTTTTACTGCAACCTCTGCAGGAGCATGATATATATTATTGATGTCCCCTGTGTTCGGAAGGATAGGAGGGTAGGAGCTCACACTTCTATTACAGGAGGAAGATAACCACGGCTGTCTTCTGAGATTTTGCTCTGGATAGCACACAGGTCCCAGACACTACCTGCCCAGAAGTGTCCAGAAAAAATTGCTCAAGTTAAATTACTTAGAGTCTCAGAGTTAACAGCTTGTTAATAAATATGTTACTGAGATCTCCAGCTGGATAAAAGAATGACATTTTCTTCAGTATCTCTGGGGCTCAGCACACAAATGTATCTTTAGCATGGATTAGGCAATATCATGATTCCTCTCCTCAGTCAATTGGTGTAACCTTGGATCTGAAGCTTTTCAGGGGTCTTGCAGCTGGTGGCTCTCATGATCCCTGGGCACTGGAGCAGCTAGAACAACAGGCACAAATCACAGGGTTTGATGATCTGAAAGCCCGCTTCTAAACTTGTAAGGCAAGTTAAGCCTTTTTTGGCTATATTGTGTCCACAGAAACAGGATACCTTGAATTAGATGTCTTTTAAATGCCAAATTTCATTATTTCAGGTGGATATTTGGTAACTTACATTGAAAGTTGACAATTTGAATAAATTAACCACCTGTGCAATATGCACACGTATATTTAAACAAAGCCATGACAATCAGATTTTTTTTAAAAAAATCTGAATCTGCCAAATCTTTCTCTTTTTTTGTCATAATCTTCATCATGGTGACCACCCAAGCCTCTCTTTCTCTCCTACTATTCTGTGTATTCACTTAAAGTGTATATCGTAATACTGACCGTATGAAAGAAAATGGGTAAAACTGCTACGTGCTTCCCTATTTGCAGATAAAACATGTAGCGAAGCATCATTTTTAAGGTGAGGAGATGGTTACAGACTTACATTAAATGTGACTAAATGAAATCTGACATGGATTTGACACAAAACTGGAAGGATTGAGTCAGCAGAGCCACTAGTGCAGAGGTCCTTAAATTTCATAGAATCATAGACTCACTAGGTTGAAAAAGACCTCCAGGATCATCGAGTCCAACCATTCCTATCAATCACTAAACCATGCCCCTCAGCACCTCGTCCACCCATCTTTTGAATACCTCTTGGCATGGTGACTCAACCACCTCCCTGGACAACCTGTTCCAGTGCCCAATGACCTTGTCCGTGAAAAATTTTTTCCTGATGTCCAGCTTGACAAAAAATATTGGTACTTTTCAAGGTGGTGAGAACTGACAATCCTGATGACATTAAAGATTTGGGAGCTTGAGAAGCAATGCTCAGAAGCCCCCAAAAGTCTACTAGAGATATCACATTATGCAATGGGGAAGATGAATGCACAAGACTGCCTGTTTATTTATTTATGCAAATAATTTATAGCCGCATTGGTGATTTGTTAGCTGTGACTAGTTAAACAATGGCTAGGCAGAGCAATAGATTTCAATGAGAGTGTCAGCTTGGGTCTTTCATACCTCTGTTTGGCTATTAAACCTAACAGTGAAGACACTGAAATAAATTGTTATTACCTGTGATAAGCAATAAAGTCCTTGGGAAAAGCTTCGTCACTTGTGGAGGATTTTCAAGTCGGGCAAGTGATTTTTTATGTGCTGGAGCTGTTTCTGCAGTGCCTTCCTACCCTTTACATTTGGGGAAAAACAACTCAGGGTAAAATGCTCGCAGGTCCCTCTAGTGCCATGGATATATCCTCCAGATCTTTTCTGTTAATTCTCTTTTGGGTTTTTTTTGCTATCACCCCTCCAAGACCAGCAAATCTGCAGTGCTCTTTCCTTGTGGGGCCCAAACTGCTCTTAAGATCAAATGTGTAGCCGCACAGATGTGATGGGAGCTTGAAAGCTGGGCATTAATGATCCAAGGGGACTGTGATTAACATAGCAAACAAATAGGATTTGCTCTTGAGATGAGCTCCATTTCTGTGGAAAGAGTAATTTAGTGGAAAACATGTGATCCACTTGCCTAGTTCTTCCATGCTTCTTAGTCCCTTGCAGCCTGAGGTGCAAGTGTGGACTTTATTGCTGCTGGTTTGCAGCCTTTCTTGTTGCTGTAGCCCTGAAGCCCGCTGCTAACCAAGAAAAGCCTGCAGAGCACAATAGCCTGAAGACGTCTCAGAACATCCAGGGTTATAGCTGTTGCAATATGCACGTCCAATTTACAAATAATCTCTGACTGTTTACATTTAGCCTAGATTATTGGATAGTGGGAATGAATCATCTTTGCCCAAGTGAGTCAGAAAAGTGTCGACTCTTCTTTCTAGTGCAAACTCATGTGTTTTTGTTCCTGAGAGGGTGACACTGTAAGGCTAGGGTTCAGGTAGGGGGTGCATTTTCTTCTGGAGGTGCTTCAGTCTGTGATGTCCAATGTTTTGTCACAGCTCCTGTCTCACACTAGCTGAGTCCTCTCGCTCTCTCCTGTACGTGCAAGCAGAGCAGACTTACCTGTCTTCCAGGTGAGAACCTGTGGGCCCAGATCAGCATTTCAAAGTTGTTTGGGCACCCATATCAACTCCCAGTAACACGAACCTTGACTAAGGCACCATGAAAAGTCTTTTGCAGGGCAGGGACACCTTCAGCTTTTGTAGCTTTGATCAGATGAGGTTACATGAATTAAACAATTAGAATCATAGAATCATAGAACAACCAGGTTGGAAGGGACCCATCGGATCATCAAGTTCAACCATTCCTATCAAACACTAAACCAAGTCCCTCAAGACCTCATCCACCCGTGCCTTAAACACCTCCAGGGAAGGTGAATCAACCACCTCCCTGGGCAGCCTATTCCAATGCCCAATGCCCCTCTGTGTGAAAAACTTCCTCCTAATCTCCAGCCTAAATCTCCCCTGGCAGAGCTTGAGGCCATTCCCTCTTGTCCTGTCCCCTGTCACTTGGGAGAAGAGGCCAGCTCCCTCCTCTCTACAACCTCCCTTCAGGTAGTTGTAGAGAGGAATGAGGTCTCCTCTCAGCCTCCTCTTCTCCAGGCTGAACAACCCCAGCTCTCTCAGCTGCTCCTCATAGGGCCTGTTCTCCAGCCCCTTCACCAGCTTCGTGGCTCTTACCACTTGCTCCAGAGCCTCAACATCCTTCTTGTGGTGAGGGGCCCAGAACTGGACACAATATTCAAGGAGCGGCCTCACCAGTGCTGAGTACAGAGGGAGAATAACTTCCCTGGCCCTGCTGGTCACACCATTTCTGATACAAGCCAGGATGCCATTGGCCTTCTTGGTCACCTGGACACAGTGCTGGCTCATGTTCAGTCGGCTGTCGACCAACACTCCCAGGTCCCTCTCAGACAGGCTCCGGATTGATTTTCTTCTTGGAGCCTTGCTGCCAAATGGAGAATTTCTTTATCATAGGAACCACTGAACAACACATGAAAGTTGGGTCTGCAGGGCAGCTTTTGTGGGGTTTGTTGGTGTCTGAAACCAGTTACCATGTACTGTTATGGAAAAACTCTCACATATGGCATTTTCTCCAGCAAACTGCCTGGGAGAACCACTGCCTGGTCAGTGTCAGTTTTGAAAGGAGAGTATGTTTGCTTCAGCAGACCTCTAATTAAACCCTACATCAGACCCTCAATTTGTTGTGCTGGTTGCCTCTGACAGGAACTGTCTGTCTGTGCTAGCAGTTGTTATGACATCCACATACCCCAGTGGTTGGAGATGCATACAAATACATCTGTAAATACACAAAAGAATGTATAACAGGAGGGAAAAGAGAGAGAGTAAAACCCCCACTACTGCTTCTGCTAAGCCCAGATGCCTGCGCCCTGTGTTTGAAAAGCTGGGTATTTGCCCTAAGAGCAGGGGGTAGCGCAGATTTATTTTTTTATTCTTTTGGAAGAGGAAGAAAGACGAGAATAAGGTTGCCTAGAGCTCGCGAGAGGGCGACATCGGCTTGGGAAAGCAGTCGGGAGCTCCGCACCGAGTAGCTCCCCGCCCAGGAGCGGGACCTGGGCTGCATCCTTGAGCATCATCGAGGATCACACAGCCCTTCTCACTCAAACGCTGAAGAGGACACTGACCGACCCTCCCTACCCCCTTCCTCCCCAACCTGGCCTCCGAAAAAAATAGATCTAGCGGAGCAGAAAATGATTTCAGGGCTGAATAGTCCACTCTCGTTTCAACAGAAACAGTCCCCAAGTCTGTCAAGTCACACGCCTCGGCAGAGAGAAGGTTCACACGGTTGTCAGGGCAGAACACTGGAGCACAGATTCTATGCCGATGCAATAAGAAGCATCCGTGCTGCCATGGCAACCTCAGCTCCTGCTGGTGGAGACTGACGGGAGGATGCTCTGCTCCACTCCGCTCCACCGCGGCGGCGCAAGGGGCCTCTGACATCCTCTCTTTTGCACATCCTTTGGATTCTTCGGTTTACAGCAGGGTGTGCTTAGAGCTGGCACCCCCCACCAGGCATGTAATGTTAGTTTCATCCAGCTGCAGTGAGCTAATTGCAAATTCGAACACGTAATACTTGCCACAGAATGTAAGAAAGTCAAATGACTGTAGCTTTCTCTCTCAGGAAGCCCTACTGTTGATTTCACATTTTTTTTTTTTTTTATTTTACTCCTTTCCTGTGGCAAGGGTATAGAAATGAAAATCATTCAGGACAGGACAAGGACAAGACAGGACAAGAGGGAGTGGCCTCAAGCTCCACCAGGGGAGATTTAGGCTAGAGATTAGGAGGAGGTTTTTCACGGAAAGGGTCATTGGGCATTGGAATAGGTTGCCCAGGGAGGTGGTTGATTCACCTTCCCTGGAGGTGTTTAAGGCACGGGTGGATGAGGTCCTGAGGGACATGGGTTACTGTTTGATAGGAATGGTTGGACTCGATGATTCGATGGGTCTCTTCCAACTTGGATGTTCTATGATTCTATGATTCTATAATCCCCATTTTGGTATTCCTTCAGGCAAGACAATGAGAACCATTTGCTTTTCCACAGACGTCTACCGCTTCATGGTTCTGTCTTTACAAGGAAAGAGCTCCAATCACAGCTAATTCCATATAAAACCCCACTAAATAAAAGGCAATTCATATTTTTTTCTCCTGATTTAGAAGGGCAAACTAAAGACAAAATCTCATGGATCTTTTTCATCATTTATGTTTGTTCTGTATGTTAGGATGACAGCTTGGTATGGTTGACTCAAGTCTGGGACACCACTGCTTCAGAGTTTGGTTTTTTAAATGGTAGTAGAATCCCTCCCTTTCTCTTGCAAAGGGGTTGCCTGAATCTATATGCTAAGAGTCAGACATAAGGATCTACTTTTTTTTCTTTCCTGGTGGCTGTGCCAGTTCCTCTGTTTCCTTAAGTCTGTAGCATTTTCAGAATACCCTTTGGAAGTGCAGCCCTTCTACATCAATTGAGAGATGTGTAATTTTATTTTAGTTGCCCGAATCTCTATATTTCTGTAATTAATATATTCTAAAATATTTACATAGTTCTCTTCCTTGTTCTTCTGGTCTCATCCAGCCAAAATCACACACACAAAAGAAAATATATAAAAGCTTGATCTACTAGTTTAGGTATTGAACTGTGTGATCCTACTGCAAAGAAGAACTTGGCAATCTGTGGTGTACTTCTCTGTACACAGACCCACACAAATCCCTACACACACCCCAGAGAAATTTTATGTGCTCTGCTTTGCAAGTTTTGAGATGGAAATTGTGCATTGACCTAAGAACTATACTTTCTTTGTAGTCTTTTGTATCTATGGGAAATCAGTAGTATGTTCATCAAAAATCTAGATAAGTCAGTGCCAGGGAAAACCCTTAATAAGAAACTATGTCCAAAGGGTAGAAATACATCCACAGAATTTTATTACACTTTCTGTTTTTGTTCTGAACCCCATGAGTTATATTATGGGTCATCTGATATTCTCATATGATCCCTGTGTACAGCATTGGCACACATGGTTAGGGAAATTTTTCTTTGGTTTGATACGACACCATCCTACTTATATAAATGACTTAAAAGATTTTGTTTGCTGCACCCAGTTGCACTACACTGGAGGACTTCATGAGTCTTGAAGGACAAAAGAGGGCATATGTTCCTTTAATTGCAATTGCTCTCTTGAAACCGCATAAGCAAGCAGGGAATGAACAATGAAATGTTAAATTTCTGGTATGTGGAAGAGAAAAATTCACTACTTTTCCTAAATTTTATGACTAATACCTTTAAATGCTATAACCCCCTCATGTGGTTTATGGGAGGGTGTTCTGGCATAGCAGCTCTATGATCTAAGGTCAATCGGGTTTTTGACAGAGATTTATGACTTTGATATGTTTTAATTTATAATGTTGATATCTGTTCTCTTGAAAGAAATTTCATTTTCCATGGAAAGGCTCCATCATTAGGGTTTCATACCATTCCAGTCTGTATCTGAGTTCAAGGAACCATAGCTATTTTTATGCTTCATTAATTTAGACATTCATTGGAGATACCTGCGTGGTAGTAGCTCGTGCCCGCCTCATCACAAACATTCAGGAAGAGGCATTCATGGTGCTGTTGATGAATCCTTGATGATAAGCATAAAAAAAAAATTATATAGTGAGGCCCATCAGGACTCAGCACAAGAGAAAATCCTGTAAGGATGCATGAACTATTCCTTCATGACTACAATCTCGCAATCCCCAGACAACTTTTATGCATGAAATAAATAGTTGAAACTGAAAAGAAGGTAAAAAAACATACTAGTTCTTGAGCAGATCAAATCAGTGGAGATGGGGAATCAGTGGAGAAGGGGACTGGCCATCTTCAGTCTTGACATTTTGTGACTGGGAGGAGTAGACGGTTGACCCACATGTTAAAAACATGTAGGTAACAAAATTTTTTTCACAGACTGAGAGTAGCTTACTTCAGTTGCATCATGCAACATCAAGTGGGAAAGAGAAGACACAATACAACTGGTTGGTTGAAATAGCCATATAATTAGTGTCCTCCAAAATGTCTCTTAGATGGCATATGGCAAAGCTTAAGACTTTAGTGTCCAGTGATGGAACCTCCGTAAATCCTGCATGTTCGGACCTTGGGCTCTTGGGCTCACTGCAACACTCAGGTAAAGCCTTATTGCAAAATGCATGGAGGAAGAAAGACTCCTACCAAACAACTAATGAAAAACAAAGGTTGTTTGAGGCATTGTCTAGATGGTCCTACAGTCTATTAGAGATCTACGAAACTGGGAAATCCTTTCCCAGGTTAGTAAAGCATGTGAGTACAGAGTTAATAGCACACAACGTAATAGTCCCAGGGACTCCAATCAAATTAAGCTATGTGCTTACAAGCTCTGCTGAACTGGAACAAGACTGCATTAACTTGCTTTAACCTCTCCACAGATCACAAACACTAAGCTGGAAACACCTGCCTTACACAGCTGATGGTAATAGGAGACACAGGAGGAAGCAATCCTCCAACAAATACCTTTTGGGAAGGTTTGGGCTGATATTGAGCCTAATGTGTGACTCCAGGTTTCAGCAGACTGAAGGGTTAATTCTGGTGCTATACTGTGGTTCATGGGAATTGAGTCAAACTAACCAGAGATCTTGGACAATTTTTGTTGACTTTAATAAGGATGTTCCTGTATATGGAAAGAGGGAATCTTCTTCATGTGGAAGGAGAGTGGCATAACAGGTTCTGTCAGCAATACTCAAACCTCTAACGAGAGATGAGCTGACCCACGTGTAGGTTGGCTGCAGTCACTGAGCCCTCAGCCAATGGAGTGGCATGTGCTTATGATGTGGATGGATTTGGTCCTGTTTTGTCAACTGGAGTTTACTTACACTAGCATTTGATACTGCCCAAATTGCCTTTCCAGACTAAAATACTCTTCCACTACCACTACAGTTCCCTACATGGACAAAGTCCTGAATTTACAAATATTTTACTGCTTAATCTCATTTTTTTTTCAATTGCAATGGGATTACTTTATCTGGAACACTAATGGGTGGTGTTGCTGGAACTCTGATTCCTCAACACCACAACAGAGTATGCTTAAAACATGCTGCATTTGATCTATATGGGTGTCCATGAAAAACTGTCATGAGCTCCTGAAGTGGTATACATTAATATGAGTAAAAATTAAACATTCTGAATGAAACCTGTCAGGGATTGTTGATGGCATCCATTTTGGAAGACATGGTAGTAGTTTCTATGTACATCATTTTCCAGCACATTACAGGTATCTATGGATCATGTAAACTCAGGTTCAGCTTTTCATGCTTAAACCCCTTAGCTATGTAAGGACCTGATTATTTTTCAGATCATCTTCATCAGACCACATCTCATTTAGTGTCTGATAGGAACAGTTGGACTCGATGATCTGGTGGGTCTCTTCCAACCAGGTTGTGCTATGACTCTATGATTGATTCTATGATTCAATTAGTATGTATGTGCTAAAGAGTGTTATCTGTATCAGTTTTTTTGAGAGACCGGTAATTGTGTATGGCCTTCACTAGGAGACTGAACATTTAGTTTGGGAAAATTTGGGATGTGAAATGAATATTTCATGGACACCTGATTCAAACCAAAGTTCTCAGTGTGATAAATAAATTTGCTTTTCTACATTGGAACAGTCAGTCTAAATACAAGATCTTAGCATTTCTGTAGTGTAACTATTCTATATTTATCAACGCTTGGGAGCGGGTTCCTTATGTTGTGACTATAGACATGCACAGCTGATAAAACACACATGCATAGCTTCCAGAGGGACTTTTTAATAGTGACCAGAGACAGCTGAATGCTGACAGCTTTTCTTCCACAGCGTCTGGGTTCTGGGAAGGTTGGGGCTGCTAGAGCTCTGAAGAATACAGGGAAACTCTGTTCAAGCACTGTCAGGCAGACAATGCCTGTGTGAGACCAGGGCTGATGCCAAGCTCACTCCTTTAGCCCTTCTCACAGTCTGTGCCATAGCAAAGTCTGGTCTATGTGTCACCATGAAAAGGTTACTTTTTTTATGCACAGCAGGAACTTTTGAAATGCAATTTAATACAGAGCAGAGATTTGTGTTTTTAATAATTGTCACAAATATTGGCAGCAGTGAACAGATGCTTGTTCAGCTTACCCATAAATCGTGAGAACCCAGAATGTAATAAATAACATAACATAACATACCTTAGTGAGAGAAAAGAATAAAAAAAGATCTCTGAAGGCAAAGCAAAATACTGATTCATTTTGCATAGTGCCTTGAAAGACTTCAGTCCATTTCCCCAGAACCTGGTAGAACACAATCTGATGACAAAAGGGAATAGCACATCTGAAATCATAGGAAACATCCTGTCTTACAGTTACCATTCAATATAAATTAAAAAATGAACATTTTCTCTTTAAAATTTGTGTATTATGTGAAAGTGTCAACTGAAAACTACATTCTGACCAGGAAAGAATAGAAACTCTCAGTGTTATTTATTGCTTTATCTTGAGCAGGGAAGAAGGGAAGGATGAGGCTGGTCAGACCTTTTGCATTTCCATACATTACAGGGATCATTTTATCAGCTTGCCTCCCATATTCTAAAACTGTCTAGTATGCCACCAGCAAAATTGTATTCAATAAAAATTAATGTATTTTTAAAGATTAGATTTGCTTGCTACTTGTTGCTATGGTTGACTGCTGCTTGCAGGCTGTTCTTCAGAGCCTTCAATTTTATACAGTCCACAACATCTAAGTCTATATCAGCACTGGCTCATTTAATTTCTATTAGCATATTAGAACAATAAAATGTAATATAAAAAGTACTTTAAACTTTGTTTTGTATGAGCATTTTCTAAGATAAAAGCATCAGATGCCTTGACAAAACAGCAATAAAATTCACATCAACTTTCCTGGCGCAGAATCTGGCCCACAGAAAATCTTGAATTATTTGGTCTACAGACTTCAGCCTATGAACATCTCACAAAACTCATCTCACAGATAATAAGGATGAAGTGCTATTTCATCAGAATATGAAAGCTAGCAGTGAAGGAAAGCTGCTACGCAGTAAAGGCTCTCAGAATGTAAATACTCCATCCAAAACCTTTTGGCATAGCTCCTCACTCCATTTTTTTTCCTTGGAGGTGGATGCCATTTTTGTGATACTTCTTATGAAACAGTAGCTCTGCTGCCATCATTAACACATGGTGGTTGTGAACTGTCAGTTTTTCTCACTTACACTGATGTAAGGACCACAGCCCCCTAAGAAAAGCCATGGACTTAATTCAGATTTGGCTTCACTTCTGGAGAGTAGGATTTAACAGAAAGCAAAACTATTTAAGTACAGCTTAAAATGTCTCAAAAGTTTCCCAGTTAAATTACACCATTCTATATTGTGTTCATTATGGTAGCATCCCTATGATAAATTACAGACATATTTGATAATTTGAAATACCTTTGATACCTCCAGTTTTAATCTGCTGTAGTATTATACCTTGCATTTCAACTCCCTAATAAGAAAATCTTGCGTTCATTTCCCATCCATGTGAATATATTCTACTAAAATACACATCCATTTGGCCTGATACTTATAGCACTCTTAAAAAGTTAGATTTTAAGTTCAAAATCTCCCTAGCCATCCAGAGTCTCCTTCCAATAAAAACTTAATGTGCTTGGGGGAAGAGAGGGGAAGTCAGTCAGTTACAGGGGTTTCTAAATTGAAATCATTATTATTTTTCTTTCTGTCCAAGGCCGTACTCCAGAGAAAGGTGAGATATAGAACTGATTAGAACAAAAGGCAGTATATAATTTAATTGCTTTTTTACCAATGCTTTTAAAATGGAATGCGATAGAAGACTTTAAGTGCTCACATCGGACAACCTATCCGACAACCTTCATGCAGGTCAATCCACCTACTTCTCAAGCCCATGAAGCCATATTGAGCCTCTGCTGGTGAAACCTTTCTTTTCATGTCTGGTTCTGGTATGTTTCTTTAGTCTCCAATTTTTATGCCTAATAAAACACCAAGACTGTTTAATGGAAAAATATTATAGTGAATCAGCTCCTGTAGCAGGAGGGCACGTCTTTTCCTTTGACTAAGGTTTTGAACCTTGTGAAGTGTTTTGCTGTCACCTGCTGCCCCAATTCTCATTTCTTCTTCTGACAGTCATTTGGTCTCCTTCAGCAGCACTGGTGCTTTAATCAGCCTTCATGGCCTGTACCTATAACTTCTCTGATGGTGGGTTTCATTGAACACCTGGGCCTCTGCTTCCAAATACTCACTCTCCTCTCTTGTGTGTGCCGTTTTGCTGTATGTGCTACTGATGAGTGGTATCACCCTCAATTTCTTTCATTCCCCAGAAATGTAGACAAGCCAGTCCTAAGGAAGAACCCTACTACAGGCTGTTTCTCCATGTTTTCTTTTTCTACCAAAAAGAACAGTAAAAATTAAAGTATCACATTTTTTACAAATTGAAACAAAAGGCATCTTGTCTTTGCAGTCCTGATACAGGTCCTGTGGGAGTTTTCTTGCCTTCCATTGTGGGTTGGAGTGGCTCTGGTGACCTTATAGATGCAAACTCCTCTGACACATTGTGAGAAGCAGTTCAGCACAGAAGCCGTACTTTCCATGGGGAGAACCAGCCATCGGGCAGCTGCACATGCCTAGTTGCATTTTAAATGTAGACTGGAGCCAATTTTAAATAGTCAGCAACAAAAAACTTTTTGGATTTGCATTTCTAGAATTTCTGTCAGAAAGTACAATTCTGTTCACCACAGTGAGATAATACTTGGTCTCAATTGAGTGCTTAAATATTACTTCTCATGACTTGGATCACCCAGCAATGAAAGGCTCTCATTTGAATCTGACAGAGCCTGGACATAACCTACACCTCTCTTTTCTTAAACTGGAACCTGAACATTATCTGACACTTTTTTTCATGAAATTCAATTTGCAGCATGATTTATCCCTCTGCTTCTGCAGGACATACACACACAGAGCCCTCATTTTGGCAGGAAATATTTCTTCTCTGAAACAGCTGTCAGGCATTGGAATAGCCTGCCCAAGGAAGTGGTTGAGTCACTATCCTTAGAGGTATTTAAAAGACATGCAGATGTGGTGCTTAGATTTTAGTGGTGGACTTTATAGTATTAAATTTACAGTTGAGCTTAAAGGTCTTTTCCAACCTAAATGATTCTATGATTCTTTGAATGTAGATCCACTTAGCTGCTGTTCCTTAAAAATAATGTACTTTTGCAGACAAATATTTATGTGCATGCTCTCAGAAGGAGTTTCTCTGACTGTCTTCAGATCTGAGACTTCTAAAGTTCTAACTCTGTGACTTACATGGAGGAGCAGAAAAATCTTGCTATAAAAATCAAAGGAAGTCCATGTTATTACTATATAGAAAAAAGCAGATATATATTTCATGGTTCTCTTATTCTTAAACCAAACACTCCAGTGGTTTAAGCATCCTAGTGATTATTTGCAAATTAATGTGTGCTAGACTTGATTTCCAAATTCAGTTCATGCTAGGAAGTCTTCCTTACAGTTCAGCTTCCCTTAAAGCTGCAAAAGAAGATAATGAGTCCCCTTTCTTGCTTTTCAGTTGCTCAGGAGTGTAGTTACTTTGGCTGCCCACCGAGCACCCTTTGCTTTCCACCTCTGTATAGGTGTGTGTGCAGTGTTTATAGCCATGGTTCTCTTTTCTCCTGCACAAGACAGTTATAGATGGAATATCAGTCTTCTCCCATTTAATTCTAGCAACATTTAATAATCTGTAAAGCACAGAGTGATAATCTGTTTCTTTTTCAGCCCTGCAAGCTGTACTCTCATAAGCCTGCCCTCCTTAAAATGACAGAAATCACTTACAAGTGACCATCGTTGCAGCTTACCTGGAATTGACCCAGTTCTCCTTTGAATTTCAATAAGCACTGGGGAAATATAATGCCTTGCATATAGTAGACCCTAAATTATTTTGTTTGGTCAGTTCATAATCAGTGCAAACTTCCTCATGTAGCTGTCAAGTAGGCCCTTGCCTTATCCGTAGGGAGCAGTGTTTTGAAAGCAAATATGTTTTGCTAGGCTGCTTTTGGCAAATCCACCATAACTTTCCCATTATTCACAGGGTGGGACCTGGGGTAGAGAAGTGAGGCCATTTGTTAAAGTACAGACTTTACTCGTGGGACTCCTTTTACTTAAATGTAATTGATGCTGAGGAGTGCATGCACGTATATCTGTAAGTCCTCCAGCTTCTTGCTGTAGAACCAGATCTTTGCTGACAAATCCCCTTACCCCTAGCAATCCATTTATATAACTGCACAGGCAGGCCTATTTTTGCAGTCTAGAAAGGGCTGTAAAATTATAGCAGTTGCTCGCTTAGACCAATTACCTTTCTCCCCAAGCAGTCCCACTCTTTTCAGCAAGGAGTCACTCAGTGTGAATGAAGAAGAGTTTTCCCACTAGTTACTTTGCATAGCTAAGATTGTGCTTTATGATTTAAGCTTCTCATCTAATCTGAAGGTGCACAAACATGCGTTGTGCTGTGCTCAAGGCTGAAGCAGGGAGAGATGGATTCACTGACTGAATCATAGAATCATAGAATCACCAGGTTGGAAGACACCCGTCGGATCATGGAGTCCAACCATTCCTATCAAACACTAAACCACGTCCCTCGGGACCTCGTCTACCCGTGCCTTAAACACCTCTAGGGAAGGTGAATCAATCACCTCCCTGGGCAGCCTGTTCCAGTGCCCAATGACCCTTTCCGTGAAAAACTTCCTCCTAATGTCTAGACTAAACCTCTCCTGGAGGAGCTTGAGGCCAAAAGATGGACCCATCTTGTTGACCCTTCCTGTGCAGTGAAATTGGTTTCATAGGTTATTCCATCTTTGGGAAGTCACCCTGCTCAGATCAGGAACTGTGAAGGATCCTCTTTCCTGCCTGATTGCAAGTTGGCCTCTTTGGACCCCACAAATCACTGCTTCCATAGTATACAGACAGATATATAGAAATATGTATGGAAAGTTCAAATGTCAGCATTAACAGTGAGTGGTGATGTTGTCTGTGTTTATGAACTATGACGAATTCTGATTTCATTACTTTGAACTCTACCCTAAGGAGAAAAATAATGTATTTACTTATCAGCTCCAGAGAGCTGAATGTGTACGAGACAGTGGATGAGTAGCATGTTGTTTTGTAAGTCTTTTCCCAAGCCTCAGGAGTCTTTCACATCTTCAAGTCCATGAAAGAAATGCATCTAAAATATG
This sequence comes from Coccyzus lansbergi, assembly GCA_033558105.1. NCBI lineage: Eukaryota > Metazoa > Chordata > Aves > Cuculiformes > Coccyzidae > Coccyzus > Coccyzus lansbergi. Next base: position 363,432 of record JAUMJK010000197.1, read on the forward strand.
TCTCCTTTTTATACTGTTTTCTTCTTCAGGAAAGAAGGAAATTTAGGCAGACAACCACTTTAAGATTACTGGTTTTTTTTAAACTATCAACAGATAGTTAGTGAAACAGATGTTAGCATGCAGTTGTTCTGTATATTGAAGATACAGAATAGCATGCATGAAAGAATAAGAAATATTCACAGCATCCAGCTACTGATGGTAAGCAAGAGGTCTCATAGTCATTGTGCATATATTACTCTGCAAGTAAGTCTACAAATAGTCTTGGCATATGGAGACAAGTACTGAATCATACCTTTACCAAGGCATTATACCTGTACAAACTGTAATATGCACGTGCAAAGAACAAAATAAGAATTGATTCAAAACCTGCAGAGCAGACGTTGAACAAACGGTGGTTCTAGCAAGAACACTTAGTTCTCAACTCACTCCTATTTTGGACAGTCCCGGAAAACATTGCAGTGGATTCTTCTGAGTACTGTTGCCATTCTATAAAACTGGATACAATAAAGTTACATGCCTACATTTAAGAATAAACGTGCATAAGGCCAAATCAACTGCATACAAAATTACAAAATTTCATTGTACAAACCCTACAGTGTTGGAATAAATAATTTATGTTCTTACTTGTTAGTGTATTTGTAAGGGAGGCAGAGGTGATAAATTAAGAAATTCAGGCAACCAAGATACTCTTCATTGCTTTTTCACATCCTTCTGATATTCCCAAGTTGAAGAACCTCCAGAGGACAAACTATACCATTCTTATGAAAAGTGTCATAGAGATATAGGATTAATCACCTGCTGAAGGTATTTCTCTCCATGAGGACTATTGAAGAAGCCTCCTAAGTAAAACAAGCTTAGACCAGATCCTTAACTTTTACATTACTGAAGTTAAGTGAGATGAATTCTTCTTTTGCGTTGTTCTGTTTGCTTGGAAAGCTGAAGATAATAACACTTCACTCTCTCAGAATGCTCAAGTGAAGATCACTAGTGTAGGTAAAAATACTGTTGAGAAGCAGAAAGGTTTCTGGAGGAAATGAGTTTGACATAAATCAGCCCATAGTTTCACAAGGTTTAGGGGACACATATCAGAAGAAAAACTGCAGGAATTATCCAAAAAGCTTATTTTGAACATCACTGAGATATAAAGAAACTCATCCTTCTTAACAAACATCTTAATGTTCAACTCCATGAAAACAAGAAGGCTTGAATATAAATGCAGCCAGAAACAGATGATTCATGTCAAGGTATCCAATGTAATAAAAATATATCAAGTATTCCAGGATAAAGGAAAACACAACTATCATTGGTTTATAGAGAAGTTACCACAGCGGAGCCTTGTAGGTATCCTTGTCAGGTTAAAATGACTGGACATTGCATCAACATAAATGTTTATTAGTGATATCAGTTATGGGACTATAACACTTGAAAAAAACACGTCACTGTCCTCATTCACACAACCGTTCTTCTGCTTCTCTGTAGTTGTTATGACTCAGACTTTCTCAGTCTATGTACAGTCCAACTGTTTTTCTTTTTCCTTCTGGTCAAAAATGCATGGCCTGCTCCATGTGAGATTTAACTTTCAGCAACCATTTGCCAAACTATTTATCACATTTACTTGGCAAATCAAACGGAATGAGAAAACGTGGTTTTGAATCTCAAAAATCATTTCAACCTGTGGTGTTGGTAAGACAGCTCTAGTTATAATAGTAACAGTTTTTGAAGGCATTAGTAATTCTGCACTAAATAGGAGTATTGTCCTTGGAACATGATTCTAGGGCATTTCCTGAACTTCAACAATTTAACTTTTGATTTCAAGTTGTTTTCTCTAAAAGCATGCTTTTCTGTAGTGATAGGAATAGAATGGACAAAATCCTACAGAAAACAAAGGCTGACAGGTCTTTCTAAAAGAAATATCTTCTCTCACAAATGCTACTTTGTTATGAAATCTAAACTAAACCTTGCCTTAAGAAAACCAAAACTCTGAAACCATCAATCAATTCAGCAAATAGTCCTTCATCCTAAAGAGAGATATTCTCCATGCTGGGGAGGTGTCAAGGCTGGTTCATAACAGGGTACTCTGCTGCAGACGACTCTGCTGGACACAGGGTGTGAGACAAGAATATTCTTGACCAAATGCAGGCATATGACTGTATTCCCTGAGTCAGCTTCCTTCAGCTCAGTCTCTCTCAATATCCCTGTGCAGGTCCTTATCTTCTCCCTGCTGCTAAATAGCATCCCTCAGCTTAAACCTCGCTGAGCAGAATTTAAGCCAAGGCACATTGCCTTAATTTGGGCACATGAAGAGCGAGCTCCAATCAGTTGCTGACAGCAAAGTGGGTCAGCCATCCCATATTTATCAGCTCACTTCTTTAAAAGCTTATGGACAGTGATCTTCTGTTAAGTAACTTCTGCAAGGCAATGAAATTAAATCCTGACTTTAAGGGCTATTTGTCTGTCCTTGTACTCTGAAAGCAAAGGCACACTAGGGTACTTGAACCCTTTGAGAATATCTGTAGTTTCATCGAATTGTGTCTTTTATTTTCAGTTTTCTAAATTAAGTTTTACTGAAGTTTTTGGCAACATACGTCTTTCAAAATTGAAGGCATACGGATTTGATGAGTGGACTGTTTAGTGGATAAAGAATAGGTTGGATGGTTTCATTCAGAGACTAGTGGTAAACAGCTCTATGTCCAGATGGAGATCTATGACAAGTGGTATCCCTCGGGGGTCCATACTGAGACCAGTGCTGTTTAATATCTTCATCAATGATATTGACAGCAAGATTGAGTGTACCCTCAGCAAGTTTGAAGATGACACAAAGCTGAGTAGTGCAGTTGCCACACTAGAAGGATGAGATGTCATGCAGAGGGAACTGGACAGGGTGGAGAAGTGGGGCTGTGAGAACCTCATGGAGTTCTACAAGGAAATGGATCACTGGGCAGCCTGAACTAGTGGGGCATGTCCCTGCCCATGGCAGGTGTCGGATGTTGGAACCTGATGATCTTTAAGATCCTTACCAACCCAAACTATTCTATGATTCTATAATTCTAAGTGCAAGGTTCTTCACCTGGGTCAAGGCAATCTGCTGTTTTGTGATGATGTGATTGAGAGCTGCCCTGCAGAGAAAGACTTGGGGGTGCTGGTTGATGAGAAACTCGACATGAGCTGACAATGTGCGCTCACAATCCAGAAGGCCAACCGTGTCCTGGGCCATATCAAAAGAATTGTGGTCAGCAGGTCAAGGGAGATGATTCTGTTCCTCTGTTCCTCACCTGTGAGATCTCATCTGGAGTAGTATGTCCAGTTCTGGAATCGTCCACTTAAGAAGGATATAGAGCTGTTGGAACAAGTCCAGAGGAGGGCTACAAGGATGATCAGGTGGCTGGAGCACCTGTGCTATGAGGCTGAGAGAGGTTGTTCAGTCAGGAGAAGAGAAGGCTCAGAGGAGACCTTATACTGGCCTTCCAATACCTGAATGGGGCTACAAGAAAGCTGGGGAGGGACTTTTTACAAAGGCATGTAGTTTTAGGTTAAAGGGGAATGGCTTTAAATTGCAAGGATGAAGATTTAGTTTAGATATTAGGAAGAAATTTTTCATGATGAGAGTGGTGAGACACCGACACGAGTTGCCCAGGGCAGTTGTGCACAATCTCTCCTTGGAAGGGAAACTCAAGGCCAGGTTGGATGGAGCCTTGGGCAGCTTGGTCTAGTGGAAAGTGTCCCTGCCCATGGAAAGAGGGTTGGAATTATATGATCATTAAGGTCGGTTACAGCTCAAACCATTCTTATTCTATGAAAATCAACACCCTTTCCCTCCATCTTTGTCCCACTCCCAGATCCCTACTCTTAGAGGTCATGGAGGACCCTTCCTGTTGGGGATTCCTATGGTTAGGCCAAAAGGATGTCATGGTAGGTTTTGGGTCATGAAAATATGGGACCCTTCTACAGACTGTGGTTATTGTTGGCCTTAGCTCTGCCTTCTCCACATGCCTTGAGTGCAGGGTATGCTGGAAGGAGGTATTGGCATGTGAGACAGAGCACACATGGAGGGGTGGAGGTGGTGTCTAGCTGTCCCTCCTTTCATCTAAGGTCTTGTCACCTGGAGCTGATTGACATGTTGGGAATTATATTTTTGATATCACGGCTAGGGGTCTCACAGGTAACACTTGCAGCTGTTAAAAAGGCAACTGGGGCTCCCTTGGGAAAAAAAATAAGTAGAGAAGAAGATGCACGGCCAACTACCTTCTCAGCATCAAAGTTCTTTCAACACCTCTTGGTTCATTCTGCTAAGAAATTGGCTTTAAACTACTCAGTAAGTCCTTCCAAATCATATCAAGCCCACTAGAGAGGCTAGATGGCCTGTATCTTTCACATTTGCATAGAGGTATTGAAATGGAAAGGTTATTAAGTCAATCAAAATATATTTCTGGTCAGCTTTTTTTGTAGGAAATAGTCTGTCAAACGCATGAGCCAAATTATAGGGTTCTCATTTCTGCCAAGATATAATTAACAGTCTCACAGTGATATTAAGTGCCATGAGAGTTCATTTTGAGATGAAACTTGGCCTGAAAGACCCACATCCAGGACTGTTATTTTTTCAAATATGCTTTGTAATAAGATAATTATAATAGCTATAAAGTAGTATTTTATATACGTTTAAAACGGTTTGTCTATTTCTTCACTAGTAGGACTACGTGTTTCAAAACACGGGTTTCTGCCACTTCCAGCATGCTAATTTGGAGTGGTCACTGTTGTTTAGACCTCATGCAAGGATCAAGGGACAGCATTAAGTGGCAAAGTGTAACTATAGGAAATCAAGCTAAATGCAGGTAGAACATAAACAGAGGATCATAGAATCATAGAACCATAGAATCATAGAATCACCAGGTTGCAAGAGACCCATTGGATCATCTAGTCCAACCATTCCTATCAAACACTAAACCAAGTCCCTCAAGACCTCATCTACCCCTGCCTTAAACACCTCCAGGGAAGGTGAATCAACCACCTCCCTGGGCAGCCTGTTCCAATGCCCAATGACCCTTTCCGTGAAAAATAACCTTTTCCATGAAAAAGGGTGGGATGCCCTCTCTTATCTTTCCCTGGACTTAATGTTGGCTTTAAACAGTTAATTAAAAACATGTTTTCAAAGTCATGAGGCAGCACTGGTAGGGCACAGCATGGTCCTGTGAGCACACCCTGCATTGCTGCCTCACCACGGGCCACGCTAGCAGAGGATCAGTGAAATGGGAGCATAGAAATGTCATTTTGAGAGCAGGGCTGTGGGGTCAGCTGTGAGATGAACTGCTGACACGGATGGGAACATGACATGTTTAAGTCTCTTCCTGTGAAGCAGTGGCTGAGATTCTGCCAGATGCCTCTAGAGCAAATAATATAATTTTTGTTACGGTGATGCTGCCTCTTTGTTCAGTACCTTGCCATGACATAATGGCACAAAACCACCTGGCTCCCCCTCACTCTGCTCTGCTCCATTGCAGTGGTACCACATGAGCTGGGTATCTTCATAAACAACCACTCAAAACCAGACCAAAACAAAATCTAACACTTCTGAGACAGTTTAAGTACAGCTTCCCTTCTAAATTTCTAACTACAAAAAACTGGGGAAACCACCTTAAGTTCTCACCTTTCAACCTACAACTAACAGCAAGCTAAGAGCAATTTCAGCCCTTGTGAAGGAAAGAGCAAAAGGTTTGCTTTGCTGGCCAGAAAGCCCTTCATAAATCAGAGCCATTACAAAAAGATAAACTCAGGCATTTCATTCCCTATGTGGAGAACTGAATAAGAAAAAGAAGCTGAAATCTTTCTGCACTCTTGTGGAATGAGGGATGACAGGATAACCAGTTTTTATGTAATTGGACTAATAGCTATGGTTTATTTACATCATTACATGAGTGCTGTCTAGTAAGGTTTCCTTTTATCTCACGTCACTCTCTCTGCCCTGAAGAAAAGGATTGGTTCCCTAGAAGTGCATTCTTCCACATCATGCTTGAATTGGGTGACAGGCACTGACATGGCCGATTCAGGGTGCTGCACTGCTCATTTTAGCGATGAGGAAGAAGCAAAGATAGCTGGTTTTGATGAGCAGTGTAACAGCTATTGCTGTGCTGTTGCACTTCGGCTAGAGATGGCTGCAAGCAATCCCTGACAGTACAGATACCGCAAATCCACAGTAATGCTTGCTAATCTTGCAGAGAGAAGACACAGTTGTAATGAAGGAAAAGAGCAGCTTGATCTGCTTTGCCATAGGGTATCTCAAAGCAAATGAAGAGTTTGTAGTTACTGGCTTCTTTGACAGTAAAGGATTACAAGGGAAGAGCACCTACTGGTGTTGTGCTTCTGCCACCCTGATGAGCCTGCAGTTTGCCAGGCTCCAATTTGCACAGACTACATTATTAAAGAAGTTGCCACATTAGGAAAGAGGGCTTGGACGTGCTTGGAGGCACTGAATGACAAGCGAGATGCAAGCGAATAAATGGCAAGGGGAAGAGAAAAGAAAACACAGACCTGAGGAGTGCTAGCCCCACTTGGTTTGTTTTCTGAGGTCTGAAGAATCACTTCTGTAACTATTCACTTATATAATTGGAGCAGCAATGGGTGAAGAGAAATCTCCACACATTTTGGGACTATCTAAAAACTGTGGGAAGGAAACCTTTGACACAGAGAAAGTATGGTTAACCCAAAACCTCACAAGAAACGAGGATTGCTTGCAGTGGACTTCTGCTCTGTCCCATCCCTTCCCTAGCCCAACTCCACTCCCTTTCCTCTTTCTGCTCAAAGATGAGTTTTGCACATGCAAAAGGGAGAGACAGGGCACATATGCTGGTTTCTCACTACAAAAGTATAGTTATATAGGTTCCAGTACAGTTTTATGTATCTGTATCCCAGAGGTTTGTGAAAGAGATCTTCTCCCATTTCCTCGGAGGAAGTTGCTGCACCAAGGCTGCCATTTGCTACCAAATGTGTTTTCAGAAACAGACCCAGAAAACTTCCATGTTCTCAATATTTAGTGTTACAGACAAGTCAGTAAAATGCAATAATTAGAGTCCGTCAGTTTTCCCCTCAACTCTGCTTGCAAATAATGCCACCATTAACTGTTTACCAGTTCATTTGTTGTGACATTTTTCTCTACTTTTCTCTACTCTTAACAGCGAACTTCAGGTTCAGTCAATACCTTGTTATGTTGATCTATATTAGACACAAAGCCCACAGTTGCATCAGTGATGTGGCTTAGTAAATAAAATCTTAATGCACTGTGAAATCTTTTCTTCTGGTGACCAGGACAATGACAAAGAGTGGAATTATGGTCATGCCAAACAAAATGCTGCTTACACCAGCTTTGTCAATTGTTTTAAGTCACTTACTTTGATTAAAGGTTTTTCATTGGAATTGCTGCCAGAACATTTGTTCTCTGAAACAGCTAATATTGACATAATGTAAAAATGCCACTGTCTATACATTAATTCTTTCTCCTGAGCAAATAAAAGGTGGTTTTCCGTTCTTCTTCTTCTGTTCTTCCATAAAGTACAATGTTATCTTAAAAGGCTAAACTTAGAGCAGCCCAGTGATATGAACATCTCTATTTCTCACCCTGGTGAATGCTAAGAGTTTCAGACTATGAATGGAACTTGCTTAAGGGCCTTGCTAAACCAATGTCTATCTGTCTATACTTAAGCAGCTTCATCACTGCCAAGACTCACAGATTTTGGAAACCAAAAGTCCAGAAGAAGAGATGACCCAAGGTGGGAGATGGAAGACGTGCCAGTTCTCAGTGCCCCTTTCTCAATACTCAGAACAGCTCATCCTCCCTCTGTGGTCATTGGTCCATGATGTCCTATGGACCTGGTGCTGCGACATTGTGAAATTATCTTGGTACAGAATTATTTCTTTTCAGAGTTCATGGCTTGCCTCTTAAGAATTTGCTAAATTCCATATAAAATTACTTGCAATCCCTAAATTAGACTTACCATCAGCTGTGTTCTTGTATCTCATTTGTATAATGATGAACTAAAATGATGACAGACCCAAATTCCTTTTGCATGTATTTGCTCTCCAGTGGAGAATAACTTTTCTTTCAATACATTATTTTTATTGACTATGATGATTTTACATAAGTCTTATCTGGAGAAGGATATTCCTGTTTTAAACAAATACCTTTAATTGTTTTCCTTCCTTCTGTTTTTTTCTTTATTTTTCACCCTAAGCATATCACTGATGGCAAATGTGTTTGTGAACAGGTATTTCAAGTCAGCTGAAGGCTGCTACAGAGCTATGAGATGTGAAGTCTGCATTGAATCACCAGCCACTTTAGGAAATTATCTTTATTATTGCTGGCCCCTGGGGTCCCTGTGCATGTGTGGACCCTGTTTCCCACTCTACTCAGAGCTCTGTGTGTGCCATGTACAGGTTGAAGCCACTAACTCTCCTCATGAGGCTGCTCTTAAGATGCATAGTGCACGAGAGGGAAAACCTCATGCTACAAAACAGAAACCTTGAATATCTTCTAAATCCAGAGTATAAGCAAGGCCAAAAATCTCAATATGCTCAACAAATTCAGGTTCATAACCAGCCCCTCTTTCTTTCTGCCGTTATTGTCTATGTGGATAAGCTGCAGATCCTTACATTTATATCAGAAACGGGTTTGGATTAATCCAATTTTCCTCAGGTCATGTCCCAGAGCAACAATTCCAGATTTTATGCTGTACACATTTGCATGCCTTTGTCTTTTTTCAGAAGGGAAGGAAAAATACTTTTCATATCACAAGCTACTAAACATTTTGGCTCTTGGGATAGTTTCCACAGAACACAGTTCAGAGCAGAAAAAAAAAATCTGTCTGGTAGTGAATAGTCAGGTTGTACATTAAGAAAAATTCTGGTGAAGAAACTTAGTGTCTAGGTTTGATGAAAAGTTAATGAAACAAGCACAAGATGCCTGTGATCTGCAGCTCATTTTGAACAGAAGCTGAACTCAGACAGACACATCTGAGGTTTTTGATAAAAGTTTCATAACTATTTGTGCATGACCCAGACCTGGAAGGCAACAGGGAACCTGGCTGTTAAACTGCAAAGTGCATAAAGGGAACCAGGGCAGTGGGGAAGGAGAAGAGTCTGTCAACATTTTTGAATGAGAAACAGGGCACCAGTAAGAAAGTGAACATAAAGGCTTTTTAAAATCTATATGCCTTAGCAATCAGCTCTGAGTAAATGAGTCGCTAATTAGCTGAAGGAGAGTCTAAAATAATTAAGATACAATGAAGAATGTGATCCCATTTACAGTGTTGTTACAAGACTTAAGCAAAATTTTGGCTTACACGTGTTTTGCAATCTATTATTTGTCTGAAAAGCTCATGTGGTATCCTTGTTAAATGTGGCCTGGAAACAAGACAGTGTACTGTAAACACAGAAGAAATAACATGCTTCACACAGTTCAACCCTCATTTTGACAGTAAATACATTAGAAAGTCAGATGTGATCTAGGAACGGGGGAAAATCTCTAATGCTATCAAATACTAAGATACTGCAAGACAAAGAAGCATTGCAGTTGAATTTGTTCTGAAGCTCATACCATCATGTGACATAACCGAAGCCAAACTGTAATACTGAATGTTAAAGAGTTTACAACTGCTTTTTCAGCTATGCATGAATTATAAATGCATATTTCGTTTCCAGATTAGGTAGTTAATGAGTCTGCTTGGAAATAAGCTTGTCTGTTTAGAAAAGCAGGGTATGTGTGAAACACAAATGGGTAACCAACAGGCTCACAGTTCTGGAAGTAACACCTCCTGACAGCCCTACGGCAGAGCCACGCTTTAACCAAGGAAAGGCAGTCAGGCTCACTTATGCAACATAATATGCCCTGACGGCACTAGCAAGCAAGATGCTTTTCACTGTTTCACAAAACCCTGTGAAAGAGCCCTCCATGAGAAAAGTACTTCACAACAGTCCCATTCCTCTTCATGTTTTATGGCTGTGCCCTGACTCAAGTGCATCACATGCAGATGCACAAATACTCAGCCTGAGCATAACTCAGCCACTTACTGACTCTAATTAGCTTGGAAAGAGCAAGAAACTCTGAGTTGGTGGAAAGTCAAAATGCAAACTATGAAGCCTGAAGAAAGATTAATCTCCAGTTTCTACAGCACATTCTTTATATAGGTTGAAAGACCTTCTTGAGTTCATGTATGTCTTTTCTATACATGTTAGTGAAGTTTCCAGAATAAACTGACCACTGGCTTAGGAAGGAGAGACTTCAAGATGTAAAATAAAGGCATCATGGTTGTGCATTTGTCTAGTCTATGTAAGTGTGTCTGGGTCTGATCTTCTTGCAAGGTTCACTTTCCACTGGTGATTTGGTTTCAATAAAAATGACACTTAAGATTGATGGGTTTATTCTGCATACTTGAACATTAAGAAGTAGAAACTGAAAGCAATCAAAAGGTAAGATGAAGCAAGAGGTGAAATGAAAGTGTGAGTGAGACCAGACGTGCTCTGTAGCACTCAGCAACACTCCCAAGAGCTTTCCACTGGAGGTTTCCCCCTGAATTTCTCCTCCCTGATCACCACAGGCTGCAGGGCTTTCACATCCCTTTTGAGCAAAACAAGTAGGTACCTGACTTCATGTTCTCTGTCCTGTTTTTTTTTTCTTTTCCGTAAAATTCTCTTTTTCCTGCTAGTAATTAACCTGCTGCTTCCACACAGGCTTTGTAAAGCCATGATACCACTGTAGCATCATCAGCAGAACAGCCTCAGAAGTGCTGCTGACCTGATTGCAAAGTATCACATAAAAAAATAGGACTTTTTTTCCCTTGCTCAGCATACCAGCAGGGTTTCTCCTTGATCACTCTGTGTGTGGGAGAGGAATCCAGACACTGTTGCATTACTCACTGGCCTGAATAGAAAAAGTGTTTCCATATGTTTTTCCTAATATGTGTGTACACATTGCAAACTGAACTCTTAAAGCAGTTGCTCCGAATTTCTAGTAGAGATAAAGAGATCAGGGTTAGGGTGACTGTGTCACAGGTAAAAAAAGGCTTTTAGCTTACTGACATTTAATTTTTTCCTTGTTTTTCATGCCAATATTTTTGATAGACACATCAGCCTAGATAAAGAAGTTTATTGCAACCAAGTTAGCACAAAGCAAAAAACAAAAGGGCTTGAAAATATTTGTGGTCTCTTTTTTTCTTTCCATCCTTCACTGCAAGTAAATATTATTGTAGTGTGTATTCATGATCTGTTTTATCTTACTGTAACAGCAGAGGCCTGAGATTCAAATACCATCAATCCATTTATATATAATTATCCTAGATATGAAGCAAGCATTATGCACAGAAAATGAATATATTTAACTACCTTTAATACATCTGAATAAAGCAGTACCATATGACAGGGAATGAATTTCTCACTCATCGAGACATACTTGGGGCGATGTAAAGGAACACCACTGCTGTGGCCATAACTTCTAACCATTCATAAAGCTCAGTCATCATTTCCAAGTGCACTGTTTGTCATGGGTCCCTATGAATTTGAAATGTAGCTAGAGACTATAATGAGCCAAAATGGGCAGTGTAAACATTGGAATAACATCACCAAGTTTGCCCTCATTTAGAACTATGAAGCCTCTTCAAAGTTCTTTCCAATCAGGCCAAATCAGACTTTATTATCTGTGCGGCAGTACCGATATTGCCACATTGTCTTAACTAGTTGATGATGAAGCCAGCCTCGAAGGCTGAAGAGCAGCAGTTAAACTCCTGACTGTGCAACTTATCCATAGCTGGGGAAGAGGTCAAGCCCCACAAACTCAGTGGTTCTGAATCTGAGGGGCTGGAGGAGGCTGAAGCTTTGAGGGTCATGTCACTGCTAGGCAGGACATCTGAAAGCATTTGTCAGGAGCAATTCATCACCTGAGTCCAAACACTGATGAAGAGAGCCACAATGTGACACACAGGAGATAAAGTGGTTGTCAGCTAAGAACACGCAGACCAACTGGTGGCACTGGATGGACTTACACTGGTAGAGAGATACCTAGGAGCTGCTGCTGTACCAAGTGGATGATCCTGACAGTAGGACAGCCATCATGGGAACCATCGTGATGATCAGGATCAGTCCTGCTGGAGGGAGTCAAGCAAGGGCAGGAAAGGGTCAGAGAGGAGGGAGGATCCTTGCAGTATGGAGATATATCATGGAGGAAACTAGAAGGAGGAGGACAAAAGAGAAAGAAGCTTCTGCAGGGGAAAAGAGGCAGGAGAATGCATGAAAGCATGGAAAGAAATTTCATAAATTCAAGGAGCATGAGGATAGGAAGTTGGAGAGGGCATCCACATAAGAAGGAAAGGGTAAAAAAGGGCTGGGAAAGCTAGTCTTGAAAAGAGTTGCTGTTGATAAGGCAACAAGAAATCCTGAAGAAGATCATTGCTCAGGTAAGAAAAGGCCTGAGCTTTATAGGGAAAATGTCTTTTTTCCTGGGAAAGTGAATGCTGGAAAATTATGTTGCCCAAGTAAGTAGAGTGCCTTTGATTTGATTTGAAAAGCAAAGAGAAGATATTGTGATACTGGGTGACATAGAGCTGTTATTCTCAGTGGAAACATAAGGAACCTAGTTTTTTTAGTACATAGATGACTGCTAGTGGCACTGACCTTGGTTGTCTGGCACTGATCTTGGTAACCAAGTGGTTTTCAAGGAACAGATTTTCACTATACAAGGTATAAAAGCAACACCATAGAAAGAGAAGACATTAAATAATCATGGTTTCTGAGAGGTCATAGGTGTTCCACAAGGAGAAAAGGGGTTGAGGGAAGCTAAAGGAAGTAATCTGACCACGTGAGCTGCTGCTGGAGCTAACCAGGCTGTGGACTGTGAGATGGCCTCACTGCCAACCCCAGCATCACACACGTGCAAAAGCCTTGATAACCCCCTCTTGAAAAATAGCCTTCAAGTGGGCACTTGGGGGCAGTGGTTGTTCAGCTGTAAGAAAGGGATTAAGCAGTACATGGTTGTTGGACAGCAGCTGTATGCACACTACTATAGACAAATAACCATAATGCAAACACAGCACGGGCCAAACCATAAGCTCTCCAGGTCTCAGAGTGCTTCAGCTTTCAGAAATACACCCATGTTCTCTAACAGAACTGAATTACAAGGCAATTATTTGGTTCTACTTTGCCTTCATTTCTCATGTAGTCATGAAAAGGCTCAGAAAAAAGGTAGGGGCTGTCCTTCAGAGTCTGCCCCTTCCTATTTATTTCTTTGCTTCACCCAGACTGTCCATGACTTTTTATAGAAGGAGAGGAAAAGCCTAAGCCTTGAGAAGCCTGCAGTGACATTAGTACCAGGACCTGCCCCTGTGGATGTTGGAATGCAGGTTCTGTTTTTCACCTGTCTCCACCTGAACACAGTATTTAATACCAACTCATTTCGCTACATTAAGTGCTTTTTAGTTGAATTCATGAAACTTCTTCAGGCCAGTAAACACCAAGGAGCAGGTGAATTTGCCCTTTCTTATGTCTTGAGTCTCCTCATAAAGTAAGCCTCTGCAAACAGGTACAGGAAAAAGCAGAGGGATTCAAAACTTGTTAACAGACATCAGAAAGTCCTCTGAAAAATGCACATAGCCAAGGCTGTGTTAGTTCTTCAGCATGAATTTTCATTTCCACCAGAAAATAATTGCACTTGGTATGGTTTCTGTGGGCCCGCAACGGGAAAGGTGCACAGATGTGTACAGACAGATGTGACTGCCCCTACCTCCACCTCAGCCTAAGTCAGCAGGCCACAAGGTATTCTTGATCCTCAGAGCCATCTGTCTGGGCAAACATCGCACACTGCCCAGGTAAAAACATTCTTTCTTTCAGCAAGTCTTCCTTGGAAAGAGGGCCAAGATGAAAGTAGGAAACCATGAGCCCTGCTGTAACAGAGGGATGATACATAAGCAGTTAAGGCTTCTTTAAAAATCTGTGAAAAAGCACAGTGGAAATGCTAGGATTTTATCACAAAGTGCTTCATGAATTATAATTCAAAATTTCTAAAAGACAGCAAAGAAAAATGTTAAAGCCCCGTTCTGAAGAATTAATCTGAAGCGGCAACAGTAATCCAATGAAAATAAGCACAAATGATTTCCATGCTTACCTGTGTGTAAAATAAATGTCCTCATCAGAAACTGAGGATTAAAAAGGATACTTCAAGTTTTAGTGGTGCAAACAAATAGGGGAGAAGAGATTTATGGCATTTTATGGTTTAGTGTTGTTCCTTTTGTTCTGTGCCAAATTGCCCAAACTCTGTTATGCATTAATCCAGAAAAAAATGACAAGTGTCGAAAACCAAAGCACAATGCAGATTAAAAAAATTAAAAATTAAAAATAAAATGATGAGGTTTCTTTGTCCGCCTCTTCTGAGATCTCTCTTTCATAATTATCTAAGTAAGAGTCTATCCATATAAGACAAACTCTTTTGTGATATATATTGTTTACTATGTTTTATGCACATGACTGCTGATTTTATGCAGTATTAATTTTTTTAATGTTCTATCATTTGACCCTCTTGTCAACCAAGTGAGGGAGTGCACTGTTTCACATTAAAGAAGCTCTGTAGAGGAAAGGCTAGAGAAGAACATCCTTTGGGGTCCTCATGGACCCTGAGTTTTCTGCTCCCAACAGATGCCTAAAGGGAGAGCAGCTGGAAGTGTCCCATCTCACTTCGAGGTGTGTATGAAAGGCAGAAGTGATTTATGCTCCAAGCAGGAGGGCTGTAGAATCTGGATCTTGCAGTGGTTCTTTGATGTTGTTATTCTATAGAGGCAGATGCAAACGGAGAGATAGGGATATACAAAGCTAGAATAAAACCAAGCATCTAATTCTAAGTCTATTATTTTCTGCAGGCTTTGCAGGAATTTGAAATAAATGTCCTGTTTGTTTGCTCTGATAATTCCATGGGCTATCATTCTTTCAGGCTGAGTTTTGTTTTATCTTTTATAATTTCTGGGTGACATTAAAAATGAACATTTCTTTTGGTCAATTTGTTCAGCACATTCCTCACCTCAGAGCTGGATATGAAAGGCCATGGTCAGTAAATTCAACAGAGAATTTACTGAACCTACATACTTGTTGTCAGAGGCAGATCCAGAAACTGGATAGAAAAGCATGGGAAGTTTGTAGATATACAACTATCATACATCGTTACTTGGTGATAAAGAAGGAAGAATGAAAGAAAAAAAATATTCTGAAGTAATCCTGTCTTGTTGGTAGAAGGAAAACAGATACACAATTAATAATACATAATGCAGAATTAACAGTCTATTATATCTTCCTCTGAAAATAGTAGCAAAGATCTGGGTTTCATTACTTTTGCATTGTCCTGGGCAGGTCATTTACATGTCTACACTGTGAAATTAGCTTCTCACAATTAATGCCAATTAATGCTAATATCAGTTCTTTTTGTTCAAACCAGATTCTTCTGAAAAAAAGCAATAAGCAATGTAGGATTAGCATTAATAAGGAACAAAACAGAAAAAGGAAAAACAAGCATATTATGCCTGCTGGGTTTTTGCTGTTACAGTTCCACTTCCACCTCCACTGTTAATAAGGCTGTAAGTGAAATTGGTTTCTTTGATGATGGAAAAAATGTACTTCTAAAGGACATTTTTTTCCTTGCAGATACAGGTATAAGCAGAGCAATTGTATATATGCAGCGGAAGGCAAATATCAGAAACAGAGTTTGAATCTTTGCTTCTTAAATCATTTAACAATGGCAGTGGTTGTGCAAATTATCATCCAAGAGGAGCCTGTCACAGTAGCCTGAAGTCCTTTACTTTGTAGTACATCAGTTGCATGGAGATAGCAGATAAAAGAGTCCAGAGGAGCACAGATTATGAAGTGCAAGGGCTATCTCTCATTTAACACTCCCACCCACTCCCCCGCACACACCTTCTTTAGCCTCAGAATCTAAAGAAGCTGTTCTGAGTGCATTGCAGCCAATTTCTAGCTATGGCTTTGTCTGTCACAGAAACTGTGAATTTAATCCCTTATGGGTGGCAGGGCTTTGTTGACTGAAGACAGCTTAGAGGAACAGAGCACTCAACTGTTTTGTATGTTGATGTTTCATGCCCAGGTAGAGAAGAGATGATAAAATCACCACAAGTTTGAGTTTTATACACTGGATAAAAAGCACTGGAGAGGCTTCATTATAACTGTTCTTCAAAAGCTCTCCATAGTATAGCTTCACTGAATGTGATGCATTCAAGTCATCAGGAAAGAGGAGTTGTGATATTTCACAGGTAGGGTAAGGCTACGGACCAGGAAATGACTGAAATGAGATACCACTGAGATATCTCTCTGTGTCTGAGAAGGCTCTAATTCAGTTTTGTCAACCTATTGCAAGAAGAGGTGTGTGTGAGGGACTGTGTGCCAGGCACACAACAGAGCTCTTGAACCTGCTCAGAGGAAAGGGTGAAAGATAAAGAAACAGCCTGCTCTAGCCAGAGAGTGTTCAGACACTCAGGCAATGTGTCATCTCCCCTTTGTAGATCTGCAGTGTATCTTGAGGCTTTCTAAACCGGTTGGGCCCTTTCTACAGAGATTGAAGGAGAGACCAAACTACTCTTGTGTCTAATATACATCCTCTCTTGCATCCCCACCTCTTTCTCTTAAAAAAGGAGGAAAACCCCTCAAAATACATTGTTTTAGAAAGTTGAGACCAGCGTTTTTTCCCTCAAAGACTGTTTGCAGACCACAGGCAAAGGCCCGGTGAGGGTTTGTGAACAATGCTATCTATTGATCACTGCCAGTATCTTCAGTGTTCCACAGGGTCCCTCAGTGAGGCAGGACACCTTGCCCATGTGACTTTGGGCTGCAGAGGACACAGTGGGTAGGGACAGCAAATGGCTTTTGTTGCACTGGTGGAGGAAGTGGGAGACTAAAGCAGAAAGATGTCACCTCCCTGTAAGCAACCTCTTCCTCCAAGAGGCTTTGAGGAAATCAGTTTCTTCCCAAAGCCCTTGCTGTGCCAGTTTAACCCTCTGACCACAGTAATCTACATGTGACTCAATCTGTCCCTGCAACGGGCTGCAGTTTGGCATTTTGCCATTACCTGGAAAATTAGCTCTTCAACAGAGTTACTACAAGCAGTATGAACCTGGGACTGGAGCTCTATAAATGAGGTTTTTAAGAGGGGCATGGCATTTAGTAGTGCTACAGACAAGAACAAATGAAGCATATAAGCAATTTATTCTCATCTGTCACAGGAGCTGCCCTACATAAAAGCCAGATCACATTTGACCAGTGCCAGAAGTATTTCTAGACAAAGCGTTATAATATGGACAGTCCTAGGACAACTATGCCTCTTTTTAAAAGCACATACACTTACTTTTACTCCCAGATTTAGAGTTTTGGAAGCATTCACAGGATGATCTAGTGCAAATGTAGAACCACATTTAGGTAAAACAGGACATGGTCAAAGGGTTGTTTTGGAGGACTGTAGGTTTGATTGATTAGTTTGATTGCATTCTTCTTGGGAATGAGTTCCATGCTTGCACAGTGCTGTGATTTACTATCCAGGTACAAAACAGATGCTGTAGTCCAGACTGCAATAGTTCTCTTCAAGCGAAACAAAATCTAACACACATGTTGGCGTCCTGGTTGGTGGCTTGAAGAGAGTTCCTGACAAGAGTACATTACTGCTTGCCTGTAATGCTTCATGCAAGGAGTATCTGGCAAGGAAGAATGGCGTTCCTCTGCTCTGTCCAAGTTTTGGGCCTACATACTTGAGATACACAGATTGCTTGGTGCCAGCACCAAAACAAATGTGACACTTGTACATCATCTCTGTCTCATATTCCAAAGCATGCAGTAAATGTACTACAGGAGGTAGCCTTTTCCATACATTTTTTCCAGATGTATAATCTTTACCTCTCTAGCGTCAATCCTTGTTGCTCTGCCTGCAAGTTATATCTTCATATTACTGACTATTCAGCACTTTGCGAAGTAGGCTTGGCTTTGCCTTTGTAGGAAGTAGACATTTGCCCTATTCAAAGTAGATGTTTTCTTGGTGAGAAATTAAGAAGAACAGGAAAATAGAAGGATTTGCAAAGAGCTTAAAAAAAATTACCTTCTTGAGAAAAACTAGATGGAAATACTTAGAGAAGTAGTCTGTAAAAAGAAAAAAAAAAGAGAGACATGCAATTACTGGTCCTTCTTGTATGTCTGTGGAGTATCATTTGATCACTTGTGAGCACTGAGCCAGTGAGGCAGGCTCTCATGGGAGCTTTCCAACCACATCCTCATCTGCAACCCCTCAGGCATTGCTGGAGCTGGGGCTACCCTGTGTGCTGCAGAGGTACAGGCACACCACCAAACGGGGCTCTGTGGGGTGTATTGCTGATAAGTGCTCACAGACTCCAGGTAAGGCCGCATCATCAGTGACACAATGTCTTCTTTCTTCTAGCCCTGTGTTTGTGTGTCTTTCCCACTGACAGCCTTGTTGCCTGCTTAGAAATATCTGCCTGACCGTGTTGGATGCTGCTGATTGATCTGAAAAAATGTAGGAAAGTACTCTGAGTGGTTCCCAGCAGTGGTCACAAGAGCTGCCAAGGAGCACAGCATGTCCAGGAGCTCTTTCAGGCTATAAAGTCATGTCCTAATCTCAAGAGGGTGCTGGGCATCTTTGGCAACTCTCTGCTCACAACTCAGCTGATGATCCTACTGCTGAGCCTGAGGACAGGGGTCTGCTTTCCCTCAAAGGCCATGATCCCATTTAGGAGCTGTTGACAGGGAGGTACAGCTTGTGTTGCACTCACCAAAAGCAAAGCAGGCTTCAGCTCTAGCTGCAGCCACAGAAGCAGCCCTCCTGTAAAGAGAGTCTACAAGGGGCTCTCTGTGACCTGGATATGGAGTGGGGAGAAGGGAGCAGGTAGACTAAGATCTCTTCTGAGACACATCCCTAACCTTTGTGTAGCATGACTTTAGAAGGGTGTTTCACTGCATATGTGTCTGGGCAGTACAAAGGTACAAGATGTGATGGTGTTTTGGTATGGGTAGCACTGCAGTGCCTCAGTCCACTCTGCAAAGTGTGTTTGCTGCCAGGGAGGAAGGAAGGTGTGACAAAAGATGCACCCAAAGGCCACTCCAAGGGCTGAGGACCGTATTGCAGCATCCATATCCAGAGTATGGCTGGAAAGAACCAAGTATTTACTATTGTTTTTTCTTTCATGGTTTATTTCAGGGAATTCTGTAGTTGCATCCCTACTGCATCTCTTAGTCTTCTATTGCTATTAAATTATGCCTGTCACATGGGATCTAAGATTGTTCTTGCTAATATCAAGGTATTAACACTTCAGGAATCATGAAATCATGACAACAAGCAAACAATGTTTGCATTCAGATCATGTCTCTGAAGGTCTAACATTGATTTCAATTTCTGCAGCCCGCTCCTCCTGCTTGGGCCCTGGTGGGCTGAAAGATTCTGAACCTGCTGAAAGCCCCAGTCAGAGATATATGTGTCTTTGGCAGCAGGACTTGCCAGGAGAAGAAGGAGCCCAGAGGAGGCTGGGAGAGGGCTGGCGCAGAAACAGAAGAGACTGTTCTTATCAAATGTCACTGCATTGCAGAGCAAAAATACCTTACCTTCACCAATACACCATTTGAATGCACTCTGTGAATGTAGAAAAAATCTTTTCATAAAGCATGGTTTACCAAATCACAGAAACCCTTCTAACATAAATTTAAATCCACAAGGATTTCCATAACATCTTTGCTAATGGAAAGTTTCTTACCTGCATGCAGGTTAGCATTTATTTTCTCCAGGCTTTGCAATAGTAATAATATGGGGTTTGGGTAGAGATTGTGGGATTTTTTTCTTTCTTTTCTTTTTCTCTGAAGAAGAAACTGCTTGTGCACCAACCAAGGTTGATACTAGTGTTATGGCTATAACACTTCCAGAGGCAAGTCATTAACAGGACATTTGGATGTACTACAGATGACTTGAGTGCTCTTACTTGAAGGACAAACAGTCATGGCTACTTGTGCAGGCACAGAAAATATTTTAAAGCAGCATTTGAGTCTGACTTTTGTGTAGCCCAGAAAAATATACAAAATACAGGATACAGGATGTCTGGTAGCTACAAAAACATTCTTCAGGTTTTTAACACCATTATACTTAGAATTCACTTTGTTTTTCCTTTTCTAATTTTGTTCACTGTTTTATTCTCTGTTGGTACCAAGAGAGGATACATAGCTGCAAGTAAAATAAATGCTTTTATCTAGTATTTCTCCATGCTCTGAAATTACAGTTTTATATGCCCAAGTGACAGCTAGGTAAAGGACTCAAGCAAACAGTTAATGAGTATCTCTTCATTAAAGTCACTGCAGGAAAAGTTTAAAGTTCATCTGTTTCTCCTGTCCTTCACAGATGAGGCCTTGAAATTCCTCTCTGAATAATTTTTCTTTTTTTTTATTTTACTCTGTTTTGTGCTTTTTTTTTTCTTTCATTTTCTACCACAGTACAGAAAAATGAACATGGTTTTATGGTTCTGTTTTATAATTTACACAATATTTATTCCTCTTGCTGAAATAATGGAAAGAAATTATGCAAGACAATGGAACAAAGTCTAGTTGGAAGCCAATAACTAGCATTGCACTGAAGGGGTCAGTATCAGATTCAGTCCTGCTTAACACCTTCATTAATCATCTGGATGGCGGGGCAGAGTGTGCCCTCAGCAAAATTTTTGATGATACTAAACTGCGAGGAGTGGTTGATATGCAGAGGGTTGTTCGACCAGGAATGAACCCAAGACAGCAATGTGTCCTTCTAGTAAATAAGGTTAATGGTACCCTAGGCTGCATTAGGAGGAGTGATGTCAGCAGGTGGAGAGAGGTGGTCTGTCCCCTTTACTCAGCACCAGTGAGGTCACACTTGGAGTTCTGGGTCCAGTTCTGAGCTCCCCAGTACAAGAGAGACATGGACATACTAGAAAGAGTCCAGCAAAGGGCCACAAGGATGTTGAAGGAAGTGGAGTATCTCTTTTGTGAGGAAAGGCTGAGAGGGCTGGGACAATTCAGCCTGGAGAACAGAAATCTCAAAACTTTTCTCATCAGTGAGTATAAATAACTGAAGGGAAAGTGTAAAGAAAATGGAGCCAGGCTCTTCTCTGTGGTGCCCAGTGACAAGACCAGAGGCAAAGGGTGCAAACTGAAGTACAGTAGGATCCATCTAAACACCAGGAAACAGCATTTTACTGTGAAGGTGATTCAGCGCTGGTACAAGTTGCCAAGAGATGTCGTGGTGTCTCCATCCTTGACGTAATCAAAAACCACCTGAACAAGGTCCTAGGCAGCATGTTCTAGGTCACCCTGTTTGAGCAGGGGATTAGACCAGATGACCAGATGAAGTAAAATCTGAGAGGTATCAAAAAATCTTCTTCATAGTCCTTTAACTGTTGGAGGAGCCACCTGCCACAGGGAAGGCTATGATTCAAAGTAACCTTGTGATCAGCTCCACAAAGAGCAGATTTTGGACTAACGTGTTACTCCTTTTTCCTTCTTTCATCTCTCTTAGTCCCTCTCATATCACAGCCCTATATATTATAAGCACAGAAGAGCACACTTAGAAAAATTGTTGGTGTAAGCAGCTGCCTGGGGGCCATGCCAGCTCCCCTCTAGCTCGTACCACTGAAGTCCTTCCATACCTTAAACCTCAGCGCCCTGTAGATATCGTAGTGGAGTGGGAAGCTGTGCCTTGTGCTTTGTGTGTTTTTTGTTTCTGACAGCAGTGGTGCTATCCTGCTATTTAGCATCTGAAGGCAAAGTTGAACACGCCTCTGCCACTTGAGGCTGTACTAGCATTTTTCTACAGTATGTGTTATTGCTGCAGTGCTTCTTTCCAGGAAAGTGGAAAGAGCATCTCATCTCTGAGTCGTTGGACAGGTTCCTGCAGGCCAAGACAAATGCAGGGTTTCAGCTAAAAACTGCTTTTATGGAAATTATGAAACATGAAATCTGTTTGGGTTGGAAGCTTCTTCAACAACTCTGGCCACATTCAGCCAAGAGTATGTGTGCTCCTAAGCACTCCATGGAAAGTCAGATGGAATGTTTTATGCTTCTTGGGTCATGTGTTTGCTTACTGTAGAGTCTGCCAAATCTCTTACGTGCCATGGGCACCCACATGTCTCTATCTCTTCCTCCTGTCCCTCCTTATTAACATTTTGGAAAGGTTTGGGGTTTTTTCCCTCTAAGAGACCTTACAGAAAATAAGTAAATCTTATGTTGCCACTTTTCATCTCTTTATTTTGGCTGCTTGGTTTTGCTCTACTTTGGAGAGAATGTGATGCATAAATAAGCTATGACCTGCCTTCCAGCGAGAGGAAATGGGAGACCACGCATGGAAAAAGTTCTCTAGTTTTCCTCCTGTAATTTTACTGATGACATCATACTAAATGATTAGGCCTTTTCCTGGAAGAGAATTTGGTGTATTTTTCTTCGGTCTTCCAAGGTGTATACACTCAGACCTTCACAGTAAACCTGAAACCAATTTAGAACAGGTATCTTTATGTCCTTCAAGGTCTATATCATACCGCTTTTAAACAACCAATTAAGGTTTAATTTCACTGTACTTTCCAGATACAAGGCAATCACTGTCTCCTGCAGCGCCAATAAGGACTGCAGCAACAAAGGCTAACACTTCAAGTAGTAATTTAAAGATAGAGAAAGAAGGTGCAAGTAAAAGATTTTCTGCTTCGAAACCAAGCAATTATAAGCCTACAGTGGCTATTTCCTGCTGTGACAACTGCTGGTAAAAAAAATAAATGAGAGATATACTTAACCTATAGACGCCACTGTCATTTTGGAGCGAAATACTTTTTTCTTGACTTTATGTGTTTCTTTCTTTAGTGTTTTTTTTCTTTTGGTTTTGTTCTGTTTTGGGGTTGGTTGTGGGGTTGTTTTTTCTGTTTAGATTAAGGGAAAGAAAGTAACAGCAGGGGCAAAAGGTACTAAAGCAGAAGTTTCCCCCATCATGCTGCCCAGCTGATTATTTTAGTACTGACTCATAAGCATCCTTCACTATAGCAGGGATGCCTTTGAGAAGCCATATATAAACCCTTCTTTAAGTGTCTCTGCAGTAGAGGCTTAGCTATCAGGCTTCTGGCACTTCCAGTTAAGCTGAGTGTCCTGTGTGATGATTTTGTGAAGCAGATCCCTGTTGGTGAGAAGCTGACTTGAAAATTACTTATTTCGTTTCACACAAGATGGGGAATGGAGGGAGGGCTACAAATGAAGTAAACTACTGTAGTTAAATGCGGTAAATACAAATGGGAACAACTTTGCTGACTTCACCAGAGGCTGGGTGCTGATTACAGTATTTGAACCAGACTTCCCCAATTGCCTGACACAATGACTCATTAGAGTCCAAAGTCAGGATTTTATTAATTAAGAATACATGTCTGAATATGTAGAAGTACCAATCAAATTACTCAAAAGTTGAGTTTGTTCTGTTATATCAGCTTTCCTTATTTATATCTATTAAAAAAATAAAAAAGAGGTGGGGAGAGAGAAGGAGAAACCATGGATTATATGCATAATATGTGGAACATCTGCAGAAATTCTTATGACATTTAATAAGCTAAAAAAGGAACATTTAGGAGGTTTGACATCATAGTTACAAAGCAATGATGACAATTTCAATGTCAGCTGTTTTCAAGGCATTAAAAGTTACTGCCACTATGCTTCTCCAGTCATGTTTATAGTATTAGTATCTTCTTTTTTCAATATTGAATTTTCATTACATAAGGATTTGTTGCATGATCACACTTACAAGAACAGAAAAAGACTGGAAAACTGCCCAGTTGGGGGAAGCAGTGAAACTCCATATGGAGAATGTGAATCCAGCCCAGATATCCAAACATACAGCCCTCGCCTCCATCTACCCCTTGGACACTGCCTGCAATCAGTGGAATCCGGTCATTACACCCTCTGTGTTCATCTCATTCTAATGCAGATGCTCAAACAGAGAAAGCTCATAAGCTGGTCCCTAAATGTGCCTATTTCTACGGTAAGCCCATGATGACTAGTTCAGCTATGGACATCCCAAGTGGGATGAGATAAATCCCACCCAAGTCGTCTGTCAAATGCTCACTCAAGTAGAGAGATGTGCTTTGCATTCTCTTATCCCATTAATTTCCAGAAGAGTGTGGGTGTTGTTTGTGACAACAGAGTAAAAACATTTTCAGGCACATCTGTGACTGAAATTGTCAATGTATTTTTAATGTATGGTTTGGGACAGGCTTATTCACAGTTTGTTGTGCTCCATGTGGTGGATGAAAAGAAGAAGACAACCCCACCATTATTGGTCTCTTAATCTCTTTGAAGTTAATGTATCCTTTCCATCCCTCAAATTCCTGCATGCTTAATGATTTTACTAGATAGGAAGGAGGACTATAACTCCGACCGTGGCCAAATTGAGAGAAAGAGTTCAAAAGAGAATGTTATTTCAAACTACACTTTACAACTACCTGAAAGAAGGTTGTGGAGAGGAGGGTGCTGGCCTCTTCTCCCTAGTGACAGAGGACAGGACAAGAGGAAATGGCCTCAAGCTCTACCAGGGGAGGTTTAGGCTGAACATTAGGAAAAAAATTTTCACAAAAAGGGTCATTGGGCACTTGAACAGGCTGCCCAGGGAGGTGGTTGGTTCACCTTCCCTGGAGGTGTTTAAGGGATGGGTGGATGAAGTGCTGAGGGGCATGATTTAGTGTTTGATAGGAATGGTTGGACTTGATGATCCAAAGGGTCGCTTCCAGCCTGGTGATTCTACGATTCTATGAACTGAAGCAGGTATGAGAAATGGAGAGAATGCTCAGCAACCTCAGTTGTAGCTCATCCAGGCACCTGCCCCATTAAGTTATACAGAAAAAAATTACAGACACTTGCAACTGGGAGTTGAGAAGCAGGAAGCTTGGGACGCGATTTCTGAACCCAGGCTGGTGGTTTTCTGGGGTGTCTGGAGGACCTCCAGGCTTTGGTTGCCAGGGCAAGGTGGGTTTATTTTAGTCCAGCTGCCTTCCCTCCTCTCACGGACAGGGCATGGGGATGGCCCTGCAGCCAACTTGTCTGCCAGCACAGTCCTACCAGTGCCAGGGATGGTCATAGTGAGGAAGAGGCTGCAAATGATGCTGTTGGAAATTGAAGAGATCCCTGCAGAGGCTGCTGAAATTGTTGCCCACATCTGGAGTTTGGTGGTGGTTGCCACAATGAGGAAGCTTCAAGATGGCACACTATGAAAAATAATTCTCATCAACAGTTTGTTTGTTAGACTTGTGGTTATATAAATTGCAGAAGGCTCAGCCAGAAATAATGTGAATAAAAATGTCTGTTCTGAACTGAGGAAAAACCCTAACATTTCCTAAAAAACTGAAAAACAAAAGTGTGAGGAGGGAGGGCAATCAAGGTTTTAAGTTTTGTTTGCAACCGTATCTTTGTACATGAGTGTTTGTTCTGGGTAGCCTAAACTGCAATACAAAGACACTTTGAATCTCAGAAAATAAAGTCATGGTTACATAATTAAAAGGAAAAAAAAAAGCATTTTCACATTTTCAGAAGTTCTGTATCACTGTTCTGAGCAAATATTTGTATTTAACCCATAATTTAGATTTAAGAGAACAACAATTTTCTGCCAGGAAATATTAAATTACCGAGTTTGCAGTCAGCCATAGTACAAAGCTTAGCTGTAAGTCATTGTCCTTGTATTTGTACATTAAATACCAAAGTTTGACCTTCCTTAGTATCTTGGCAAATCACACCTTTTGCCAGGCATTAAAGGAGATAAGATAGGGAAAGCATGCTCCATGTCTTCTCCAATTTAAAACTAAACTTGTGTTTTAGAATAATAAGTTTAGACTAAAAGCTAGAGAGTGCACTAAGCCATAACTGTCTACTAAGATTAATTCAAACCCAACGTATCATTTTTAAAAGTCTAATTTCTCCATTACAAAAAATGCATGCAATCACTCTGTAAATAAATAGAAATTTGCCTGAGCATCATATGAAAGAGCCCCTCCCCCACAGGCTGTCTTCTTGTCACAGGCAAATGCTTAATAGGTTGTGGCTGGAAAATCCCAGGGAAAGCTGGAGATTTTTGAGATGAGCACTGATTGTGCAGGAGCCTGCAGCTATTGCTGACCTGCCTCTTTCACAGAAAGCGGATTATTACATAAAAGAGTGCTAGAGATACTGTATGAAAAATACATTTTAATTTCTTTCTCAGCAAGAGAAGAAGATAGAGAGAAGGGAAATGGGAATAGCCAAAACAACCCTTTCTGCAACTTATTTAGGTGGGATTCTTTTATTATTTTTAGTGTTATTAGCATTGTTACTCTGAAAGTTCTTTAGATGATCTCATATGAATGCATATGAACAGATTCCCAGGCCCATGGTCACCCTTTATCTCCTCCAGACACATAGACTTGATCTTTTGCATGCAGAAAACCATATATGAACATACATAATTTTGTGGGTTTTTTTTCCTCACGCTTTCCCTCCTGCTACTCCCACCTTACCTATCAGACAGATTGAACCAAAAGAAAGACACTAATTGTCTTTCTAATTACCGTGCACGTAGGGGTGCATCAGCCTAGGCTTTTCTCTTAATTGTTAGCTGGGGGCCTTTTCATGTTGCATTTAATGGCATAGAGCTGCCTGCTTTCCCACCTTGCACTGAAGAGCGTGAATGCAATGCCATAACCTCAATATCTTTCTTAAGTGCTCTCTACTCCTTCTTCCCATCTGTTACAGTTGCACTCACCTGGTGACAGCAGCTGTTTCTGTCACCTATTTTCAGTCTCAGGTTTCTCCCCAGGTCCATGTCTCCCCCCCCTGCCCCCCACCCCCTTTACTTTCCTATCCCACTCCAGCCTGGCGCTGATGTTGCACTTCAAGCATCTTGTTCACCTGTATCCATGGCAACCAGGATGACATCAGCTTGAGGACTCAACATCACAGTGAGGACTCCAAGCCAATTGTATGCTAATAATGCCCTTTTAATAGCAGATGAAATATTTCTGTTAAATTAAGAAAAAGGAGGTGGAGGGGTGAGGAGAAGTAGAAAATGGAGGAAAATTTCTCTTTCCTTGTTGGTTGCCTAAGCAGTGACAACACTGCATTTCCCCCAGGCTCCACAGCAGTCTCAGCTGCTGTCAGAAATCATCCTTTCATATCCTTGAAGCAGCTGTCTGCATCCTCAGCACTTCTATGACCAGCTGCAAATGCTGGGGTGGCCACTAATGTCTCATCTGCTGTTGAGATGGGTGGAGGGGTGACACTGCTACTGCCTCAATTACTGTTCAATTAGGCAGGGAGGCACACAACTTTCCACTGGGCAAACATCTGCCCTTGCCTCTCATGGACTAGCTGAGCAAGGCTAGGGTCAGGATATTCATCCTACCCTTGCCAGCTTGATGCTGCAGCAGGCAGGGAGAGAGGAGGGAGGGATGTTTCAGGGATGTCACCTTGCTCTGCTTGTAGAAGGTCCCATACACATACCAATAAACAGCCTGACCTATGCTTGCCTGTCTTTCCACTGCTTCCTGTGCTCATCCTGCCCAGGAGTAGCTTGGGAAGAGCTGCCTGGAGCAGCTGTGCTCTAGTGAGAGACCTGTAGGCTCTGCAGTGTGGGGCTGAGACCCGTGGCAGATCTTTTGGGGCTGCAGTGCTGACACAGCAGAGCAGGGCAAAGCTACTGCCATTTTAAG
Organism: Coccyzus lansbergi; assembly: GCA_033558105.1. Taxonomy (NCBI): domain Eukaryota; kingdom Metazoa; phylum Chordata; class Aves; order Cuculiformes; family Coccyzidae; genus Coccyzus; species Coccyzus lansbergi. The sequence goes on from JAUMJK010000197.1 coordinate 391,163, forward strand.
CACAAGCAAGCAGCCCTAATGTCTTGTCCTCCCCCACACAGGCAACTTTCCTTAACACGGAAATTTCCTAGGCTTGGAGCAGGGATCAAAAATAGCTTCCACCTAATCAGATTTGTGTATGAGCAGCCATCCTAACTCGCTTGCTAGCAATTGGTATTAACAATGTAGGTCAGGTCAGCAGGCTCTCAACAGCAACTTCCTAGCAGTGGGGGAGCACTCATGTCCCCGGCCCTCATTGCCTGCTTCAAAAACTGCTCCTCCAGCAACCTCCATCACATAGAGCCAGAGCGCTTCCCCAAGCTGGCTGCCTCTGAGAGCCACCATTGTAGTTGCTGGCTGCATCTATCCTTGGGCACCCCTGAGCAAGCAGGGTGCACCAAGGCCAATTTGCTGGTGGTGCTGGGCTGTGAGCATTGGGGAGAATGGCTGGGTGTCTACACCTGTGGCACTGGCCTTCAATGGCCTCCTGGCAAGGCTGGGGAGCATACTGCATCTCTCGTCTACTGCTTATCTCTCCAAAGAGAAGCATACAGAGCAGGCTTTTTTCAAAGGGAAGAACACCTCACCTTCTCAGTTCTGAGATGGTTTGGACCACAAGAGCCCCTTTTCCAGTCTTTCATCATGACAATCATGTTTTAGCTTCACTTCATTGCCAGCAATTCAGGAAGAAATCCCACTCCTTGTGAAAAACAGTTGTTCATGCTCCATCATATATCGCACAAGGTCAGCTTCATACTGTCCTGGCTCCTACAGGATTTTTCTCTCCCTGTAAAGAAGGCTTGTGAAGCTAATGGTCCCAAGGATGAGGTGAGATGGAAAGCAGAGACTAAACCCCTTTTGGTTGATTGGACAGGTGGTCCGGGCTCATTACCAAGAAGCTCAGAGGACACAAATCTTACAAACTTCAGCAGGAAGATGAATCCTGCTTGTTTGAAAGAGCTGCCTTTGTGCTGTAGCAACAAATGTCACATGGGAAAGAATGTGTAGAGGACCAAAAAATGAAGAGTTAAAAACAGCGACTAGGATGAGAAATAGGAAAGAGAACAAATAAGAGAGGAAAAAATGTAGTGGAAAAACTATACCCAGTTACACATGGGAAGAAGGCAATTGTGGGGGAAAATTAAACTTTGAAGCTGGCCTTCCAGGCTTCATTCTGACTGTTAGGTGTGACGAGCTCCAGTATCAAACTTCAGAATATATGGGAAAAACAGGAAACTAAATTACTTGGATAAGGCCAATTTCCCTACTAATTTGTATGAAATTTAATGGTTAGAGGCACTGCTAGGGATGCTGTTGTAAAGTTATTTGATGGTTTGATGTAGTTATTGCCATTTAGGGCCCTGGTCATCTACAAGTAGTATCTATTGTCATGGATAGAAATTAGATTACCGACAGAATAATATATTGAATCATTTACTTTTATAATGACGGACAATTTTTATATTATTAAGAAAGTAGCTAATTTGTGTGACAATCTTTGGTGTTGATCTATGAGGATTTGTGTTGCTTTTGTCCCATCTTATTTGTGTGAACTTCTTTTCCTTAATACAAATATAACTGCATCACTTGGTTAACAGGGGCCTTTCAGCTGAACAGTGAACTGATTTAAATTGAGTATTAGACTACTTCCCTTTGTGCTCCATAGTCCAATAAATTGGGGAAGCTGTTAGGGGAAGGCTACTGTGAGCAAAACAAATCTTTAAAACCTTAGCTGCTTCAAGTCTTTCTCCTGTTATTCCAACATATTATTTCCAAATTTCAAAATGTCAGTAATATACAATAGAACAGTATCCATCTACTGCTGCCTATATTCTTGACAATCTTTAAAAGTGTGCAAAGGAAGACCTGTCAGATAGACTGGGCAAAAATATACAAGAAAAATTAGAGGGAAAAAATAATAGAGGAAAACACAAAAAGGAGATGTGGGAGGTTTTTTAATATTCTTGAGGTTTTGATTTTTTTTTTTCTATTGGAAAGGGAGTGATGGGAGCAAGAGGGCTTTAGACCTCAAATGCATTTTCCAAGTAGAAAGAGTTGGAGGAATTCCTCCCAACATACTTCATCCACCAGCTGCTCAGAACCTAACAGAAATGAACTACTCATTGGTGATGTCAGCAGAGCACAGACTGAGGGGCTCCCTCATGTAGTCCCACAGGAGGTAATTGCTTCAGTGCCATCACCTTTCCCCCTAGGGCTCAGGAAAACAGTCAGAGAGAGGAAGATTTTTTCTCTGTGACATGTCCTGTGGTCTGTGCCAGGCTGAGCAGTGTAGCTGAGAGAAACTATCTCCTAGGGTACAGTATCCCCAGCCTGTGATGCACTGCATGTGCTAGCTGAATGATGGAGCTGAAGGAGGATGTATGAAATCTTGTTTGGAAAAGACCTGTAATTGCTTAGTTGCAGTTAGAGAGAGAGAAGGCTGACACTGTCCTTATTCTGGAGGCAGAAGAGGAGGACCAGTGTGGACACAAGCTTCTATGAGAAGAGTGGAGACCTATTTTCAAGGGCAGTTGCTTCACCTGGGAGGAAGGAGCTGGCTTAGGGAGAGCTGGAACCTTCAAGCTCTTCCTTGGCTTGGGGTGGAGAAGAGGATTGCCATGTCCTATGCAGAAAAGCTTCTCTCTGTGAACAGGAGTAAAAGTGATTGCTCATTATTTTCCCTGCTGTGACTTGAAGAAATGTTCACCTTAAATACACCCAGAAGAGGCACTAAGCAGGGCTTGAGCTGCTGCTGGAGGTAGCAGGTCCAAGGTGAGCATACCATTCAGTTTACAGCTCAGGTGCTGTCCCTGAACATTGTGTTATTCCCAGGTGACTGGGACTCAGTGTAACCTGAAGGAACAATACTGTCCTTGGGTAACTGCACTGCCCACACCATCCTTCTTGTGGTGTCAGCTTCCATAATCTCACTGCTTTCCACCTACTTCCAGAGCTCACAGTAAAACCATGAATTACTTCAACAGGGAATAGGAGCAGGCCCAATTAGTATTCGCCATTATCTGCTCATTGACAGCACTGTATGTCACATTATCTTGTCACTGTAGGCATCCAGTATGCCATCCTGCAGGATACATCCTATGCATTTTGAGCAGCTGGGTTCTCTGTGTTAAGTCAGGAGTCTGCCAACTGCCTTTATCTGGCAGACTGTCCTACTGCATCCCGTCTGCATTTGCACGGGGTGCTCAGCCTGTGAAATAGTGTGGATTTTCATCAGTTTGCTGGCAGAAGGGCTGGTTGAAGATTATGGTTTGTTCCAGGCAGGCAGTAACTGGAATTGTGAGTTTGCAAATCCACTGGAGCCAGGAGTTGGAAGAGCAATACCTAGCATTAGCTCCCAAATGCAAAAGCAAGTACCTAAATTAACAGTCTGACTTTGGGAACCTTTGCCTCCTAAGACCTTCTGTAAATAAGATTATTTGTTTATGTGGTTCAGTATGGGTTCAGAAACCTAATTTTAGGTACCCAAATCTGAAAGTCCTGTTTTAAAGATCATATAGGTCTTTGTATACTTTCAATCTATTCAATCCATGCTCATGCAGCATATCCATACAAGTACACAGGAACAACCTGACCTAAGCTTGCTTGTCTCTACTATTTCACACACTCAGTCTTGCTGGGAGTAGCTCAGGGGTAGCTACCTGGAGCCTCTGAGCTCTAGCAATTGCACCTGTGGATTCTGCAGTGTGGAGCTGGGACACGCAGCAGATCTTTTGGGGCTGCAGTGCGAACACAGCTGAGCAGTAATACTGGGGGTGTAATCAAAACAGCAGATGACTTTGCTGCATCACTACCATGGCACAGTCCTTCCTGGAACATCAGCAGAAAAAAAAAACCTAGTAGTATAAAGAGAATGGCATCTGAATGCTTTGGGTTTCCACATATTACCTACCCTATGTGCTGTGCTCCACGTCCATCCTCACTCACAGATATCCCTAACAGATGATTCAAACCCCACCTTGTCTGAGATTCTGTGAACTGCCTGCTTGGCTGCTTGATTGACCAGCTTGATGTACAAATGGGAGAGAACAATGTGCTTTCAAAACTACATTTGATGATAAGGAGAATATCTGCAGCCATATCACATAATGTATGCCCATGGTATCTCCTCATGCTGTATTTCAGCCTCCCATCCTTGTTAAGCCCTAGACCAGGGGTCCCTGGGGGGCTGAGTGACCTCCGAGCTCCCTGCGCCCTCTGAAAACATGTCAGCCACAGAGCTGAGTCATGCAGGCTTTGTTTTTGCACTATTTTCTTCATCAGAAACGCAGATTGAAAGATTAACTAGCCTCAGTAATGGCCATACCTGTAGCACCTGACTACTGGGAATTAGCCTGTCATTCTCTGCCTGGTTTACAAATGGAGGAAAAATGGTCTAGTCTCCATTCAGCTGTACATCTTTTCACCCCAGAATTGCATCTACAGCTCTTGTTCAAGCTGCAAGCATATATTTTCCTCTTTTCTCATTACACTTCCAGCTCTCTCAAGTATTAAATAGCAGGTGCTTGGAATAAAGCATATTATTCTGACAAACATTTTCATCATGAGGTAAATTGGCACATACTAACTGCTTTAGAATACTTACAGAGTAATTGAATACAGCAGTACAGGTTACTATGCAGATGTCTGTCTCTAATAGTTTATGATTACACACATTTCCCTGAGAAAAGAAGAGACTGTTCTGCAAGTAGAGCTTGTTGTTTCAAATAAATAGAAAAAAAAACAGAGGAAAAAGAAGAGAGAGAGAGGTCCATGCTAACCCCATAGGATATTCTTAAAAAAAACCAGATGGTTGTATTTTGCAGGAGGTTTTGAAGAAAACTTTAAAGAATTATGCAAATTTTGCTGTTGCTTTTTTTGGTTTGCATATTTCTTTTCAGTCTCCTTCTCTACCACATATGATTGCAAATCTGCTTCAACCTATAAATAGCTTTTTTTTTTTTTGCAAGCAGAGATCTTTTTAATAGCAAGATACATATTCCAGAGACTGGGGTGGGCAGGTCAGGTTATTATCATTATTCTTTATCTCTTAGGAAGTTCTGGGTTGTAAAGCTCCATGCTTTACGCTGGGTTAATATGTCAGTTCAAAAACATAATTCCTGCCCCAAGGAGTCTGCAGAATCAGAGGAACACCTTCAAACTCTAAATTAAATTTCTGTCTGAAATGCCTTTACCTACTATTTTGACAGGTAGCACTTATTGCCAGGAGGTTAAAGAAAACAGAAAGCTGAATGTTTCTCCATTTTTTCACCTCGTTTTACAGCTTTGCCAGCAGCCTCTGCAGAAGCAGTGTTTGGGCACTGCTGCTGGCCCCTTGCCCTTCCTGTGTTATCCACTGAGCACGAAGACATCACACATCTACCCGCTGCTCTGTCCTGTGCTTGTTGACTTGTCCTTCCTTGTACAGAGGATGGAAGACTGGCTGCCCTAGCAAAAGAGCCACAGCACTCCTCATGTCTGTGGCCAACGTGTCCTTGGCTTATATTCAGGAGTCACTCACAGGGAAGGGACAGAGGCATATTCTCATCAGTGACTGGGATGTCTTGGACTTCTGCAAGTCTTTGCATACCACAAAAACTTCTTCCAAGTGGGATTTCATAAAAGCAATGTTTCCGTTACTTCCCCTCCTAGTTAAACCATCACAGAAAGTTTCTATCACTTTCTCCTCCTAAGTTAGTGATGGTTTAAATAAATAAATGCAATGTGTGATTTCCTATTTCCTCCGTGAGTGGACTGAATAAAGCTTGCTCTGAGTTTCAACAGCCCCTGGATACCCTGTGCTGCAACATGGAAGGGTTAGACTTTACTGGCTATGTCTACACTAGCGGTAGGTGAGTGTCACAGGGTGCCCTGGGTCCCTTATCATCCGATTAGGTACCTGGAAGACTGTGCTTTTTCTTTTAGTCCATGTACTGTTCCCATGGGGACAAATCCTTGGGAAGGGGTGAGCAGTGCACATACTCACCTCCTCCCTACTGTAGGGATGAGACACGACCAAGGCCCATACACAGACGCAAGAGCTTGGAAGAACTCTTATGGGCTATACATTAAGTATACCAGAACCATTATCCACTCATAGTGGTAAGACCAATAATCCAGGGTGAGCGGTGAACTGGGGACCAGACAGTTCCTCTTGTATCAACCCTCACCATATACCAACAGGGTTGGAAGATCTGCCCCAAACTCTTTATTTAACTCCCTCTTGGGTTCTAGAAAAGCTCTTCTTTTCCTTTTGGGATGGTTGCCCATGACCACAAATCCACCTCCTCCATGCAACAGAACAACCAGCACCATTTTCTTGGAGCAGTGGTTGCTATAAATGTCTCAGTTTTTACCAGGCGTTTGGTTTTCTTTATCTGTTGGATACCTGTTAGATAAAACAAATCAGATATAGTAAAACTTTGCTTTATCTTTATACATTGGCAAATACCGTTGAATCTGACTTTAGTTTCTAACTATGCAAACATTTTTGCCTCTGGATTTCTGTTTAACGAAATGCCAACCAGTAACAACACATGCTGTAATGGTACTGTTCTGTAATTTAGCAGGTCTAAAAAGTATTCAGAGGCTGATGATTCAGCTTTTTGCAATAGGTGATTTAGTACTTTAATGATTTGTCTATCAGACCTTTTGCCTAAGGAACAACAGAAAATGGCAGTGACGTATCTGAATCTGTTTTTCACTGCAAACTGCTTAAGCTAAGGCCCAGTGAAGTGTAACTAATTGCCACATATTACTATGTCAGGTCTGTTGTGTCAAGATAAAATAATTTAGATACTCCTCATTGAGCTGTAGGCTCATTAGAAAGTATTGTCTCAATGCAATTGACATAAGAGTGCAGGACAAGCTTAGCTTGACTTGGTTTTCCCTCCCAGTGTGTAAACAATCCATGTCTGCTTTCCCCTAGAAAGTACAATTATTCTTATATGAGAAACGTGGGCATTTTACTAGCCTTGTCTGATAATTTTGGCCTAAGAAATCAACATATATCTGTTCTTTTTTACTAAAGCTTTGTTAAGGTGCCTTCAGTATTTATAAAACTTCAACTATGTGTCAAGCTGCTTCATTGCATACCTCCAGGTACTTTTCAGCTTGCATTAATCATGATACTTTATGTTAAGGAGGTACCAGTCAGGTCCAAAATACTAGCAGTGTTTGAAGTCTAACTGATCAGCAGCTTCTAACCTGAGCCTCTGCATAAAGCAGTTAGCCTGTTCAAACTGATTTATTCAAGACTCCTTAGAAGAAACCATTTCCTCATCTCCTCCTTCATACCTCCTCCATTGTGTCAAAAAGAGGCAGGTAAGACCACATGTATTACAGCTGTGTGGCAGTCACAGTACATAGAAAAGCTCTGTTTGGAAGATCTTTGTTGCAGAAGATTTAACTGGTGACTAATTGATTGTTTCGCAGTTGTTTTGATGAAGTGGCCACTTGTGACAATATCTTGTAGCCACATGGTGCACACTTTCCTGTAAATATCAATCAGGCTCCTATATCTAACCCTGGATAAGAAATTGACCTGATTTTTGGCAGAGCATCCATAAAGATAACACAAATTGAAAGAGATTGGCGCTTGTGAAATCTGGGTACCATGCTCAGGTATCCATATCTGGAGAAAAATTCTTCATAAGACAGTGGGACTGCTCAAACAAAAACCCCTTCAGATGAGCGTACATGCAAAATTCAGATACCTGAGAGGAATACTCAAACTGTAACTTGATCTGAATTTTCAGAAAATGTGGTTTTCAGAGGCTTCTCCTGACATAAGGACCTTAGGAAATCATCATCATCAGAGCATAATACCCTATTCATCTGTCCTGCCCCGGCACATTCTGGGAAAGAAACTAAAGGGGCAACTAATTTCCATTCACTGGGATATAAACTGGTATAGCTCCTATGAAGTCTGTAATTTTTCACCTGCTGAACAAAATCCCCTGTAACAATTATTCAGTGATGATAAATATCAATCCAACATGCCCTGTAATGCTCACAGGAATGAATGTTATCCTTGAGAAACCATGATTTGCTTGTAGATGCTCCCAGAAACCCAGGACACAAAAAGATAGCCTTTCATGAGTTTGAAAGTGGAAATAAAAGAGGAAGGCTTATGGCATAAGTTGTTTTAAAATAGCCTGCCATAATTCATTTGAGATTAAACAGGATAGGAAGCTGATCCTTCCTTGGCAGACAAATCCTGTAGGACAGCAGGACTTCCTGACGTCTTTAAGAGTAGGCTCAGGAATAGGTCATAAGGAATAACTGCATCTTCATGTATATGCTTTTATGCTTTTTCTAACGTCCACAGAGGCCACGAGTTGGTCTTTGCCCATTGACGTCAAGTTAGTCCTAGGAGTGATGTGTTAAATCTGTCCAAGAAAAGGACGAGGGAAATGGCTGTTCAGGTGAACTTGCTGCTTCACCAGTGTTATCTGTCTTGAACCAAGCTAAATTTTTACCCCTCTTAGTCTTCGAGTCAAGACACTGACATCAGTCTGGGAATGAGCTTTGTGTACTTTTGGTCTATTTTGCTTTAGCCTGTCCTTTTATTCCTTCCTTACTTACAAAATCCCTGTACCTTGGAGAGAATCACAGTCAGAAGTGCAATACTCGACCCTATCACTCCTACTAGCAGGGGTAGAACCGCAAGGGCAGGCTCTCTGGAATTTTAGCGATTTGTGTCCTGTTTGCATGAGGACAGAGTCCTGAAGTTATTTGCAAGTCTGGGTGTCTCTTGAAATCACACATTGTATTATCCCTTGGGCCACTTCCATCTCAGTTAATCTGATAGAAATGACCCTTTGAATTACTTTTTTTTTTAACTTTTCTCTTAGGTTTCACTTTTATTTAACTCTCAGGCCTAATAAAAGTATAATCATGCCCTCCCTCCCCTATTTCCTTTTGTTCTGCATATCCTCTCCTTTAATAGCTTCCTAATTCTCTGCAGTTAAAAGTCTTCTACTTTTATGTTCCTGCCTTTCACATCACTATACTACACTGGCTTAGTGGGTTAACAGCTGTTTCACATGGTACTTAGCAAAATAAATAGTTAAGAGTTTGGGTCACTATTGAAACGAGGTTGTGATTCTAGACAGAGTCCTGAGCTAAAAAAACTTAAAGGAGTTTCTCCTTAAGCAGAACTTATATTTTAATATGTTACAGTTTTATTCAGTCTTTCCTTTGAAACACTCAAAGACAGGTTTTTAAAAGAAGTCCCTAGAAAGCTCCTCTATGCTAGACAGGAACCTTTTCAATAAAGAAGCTCACTTAATTTCTGTGCATCTTTTAAGTCAGATTTGCAAAGAGGAAGATGTGCTGCAATTACACATGATATCACCTCTCTGGTAAACACTATTCTATCAATGTCAAGTAATCTCACAGTAGCTTAATTGTAAAACTGCCTGAAGGAAAAAAGAAAAGCGTATTTTCCTTAAGTGTGTTATGTCTTTCTACTCTATAGCATCTAAAGAGTTTTTAAGTTAAACGTGGGTCTACTTATATGGATTTTCTTGCAGAATTACTTTAATTCAAGTTACACTGGGGCCATCATCCAAATTACTTTAATTCAAGTTACACTGGGGCCATCATCCAAACCATTATAACTATAATGATATCCTGGTGAGACCACACCTCGAATACTGTGTTCAGTTCTTGGCCCCTCATCACAAGAAGGATGTTGAGGCTCTGGAGTGTGTCCAGAGAAGAGCTACAAAGCTGGTGAAGGGGCTGGAGAACAGGCCCTATGAGGAGCGGCTGAGAGAGCTGGGGTTGTTTAGCCTGGAGAAGAGGAGGCTGAGGGGAGACCTCATTGCTTTCTATAACTACCTGAAAGAAGGTTGTGGACAGGAGAGAGCTGGCATCTTCTCGCAGGCGTCAGGGGACAGGACAAGAGGGAATGACCCCAAGCTCCGCCAGGGGAAGTTTAGGTTGGACTTGAGGAAAAATTTTTCATGGAAAGGGTCATTGGGCACTGGAACAGGCTACCCAGGAAGGTGGTTGAATCACCTTCCCTGGAGGTGTTTAAAGGACAGGTAGATGAGTTGCTGAGGGACATGGTTTAGTGATTGATAGGAATGGTTGGACTTGATGATCCTAGAGGGTTTTTCCAACATAGAGATACTATGATGATGTGATATTAATTAGGCATTAAATTCCAGATTTTGTACTTATAATAAAAAGTTACATCGATGACCCACCTTTGCTAGAAGCTTGAGAAACAACTTTCAAAATTACCTTGTTAGCATAATATTTACTAGTGACTTCTACGGCCATTAAACACACAGCTATAGCGTGTGTTGGCTGATGGATGTTATATTGCAGATCTTTTTTCCTGTTTTGAAAACTTTGATGGCTCAAGAGACTTTGTCAGACATTCTGGATACAAGTAAATTCACTGATTACACCAGTCACTCTAAGCCCGAGATTTTATAATTGTGAAATTAAAAAAATTCTTGCTTTGATTAATTTCTTCTTCTGAATTTCTTCCCAGATAGTTCACAGTAAATACCATAGTATCCTAAGACAATATCCTAACACTGAAAATATATCCTAAAAGAATGACACTCGAAATTGGAGAGATGTGGATTGACAGGTGGACTGTCCAGTGGACAAGAAATTAATTGGATGGTCACATTCAGAGAGTAGTGGTCAGCAGCTCAATGTACAGATGGAGATCCGTGACAAGTAGTGTCGCTCAGGGATCCATACTGAAAGCTGAGCTATTTAATTTCTTTATCAATGATATCGACAGCGAGATCAAGTACACCCTTAGCAAGTTTGCAGATGACACCAAGCTGAGTGGTGAAGTTGTAACACCAGAAAGACAGGATGTCATCCAGAGGGACCTGGGCAAGCTGGAGGAGTGCACATGTGTGATTCTCATGCAATTCAACAGGACCAAGTGCAAGGTCCTACACTTGGGTAGGGGCAACCCACAGTTTCAATATAGAATGGGGGATGATGTGGTTGACAGCAGCTCTGTGGAGAAGGACTTGGAGGTGCTGATTAATGAGAAGCTTGACATGAGCTGACAATGTGTCCTTGCAGCCCAGAAGGCCAAATATGTTCTGGGCTGCTTCAAAAGAAAAGTTGCCAGCAGGTCAAAGGAAGTGATTCTGCTCCTCTATTCCTCTCCTGTGAGACCTCATCTGGAGTATTGTGTCCCGTTCTGGAATCTCCAACACAAGAAGGATATGGACCTGTTGGAACGAGTCCAGAGGAAGGCTGCAAAGGTGATCAGAGGGTTGGAGCACCTCTGCTATGAGGACAGACTGAGAGAGTTGGGGTGGTTCAGCCTGGAGAAGTCTTGAGGAGACCTTATAACAGTCTTCCTGTATCTGAAGGAAGCATTCCAGAAAGCTGGGGAGGGACTGTTTACAAGGGCTTGTAGTCATAGGATGAGGGAGAACGGCTTTAAATGGGGGGTAGGGGGGTGGGGGGGTGGAGGGGAAGGTTTAGAGTAGACATAAGGAAGAGATTCTTCATGATGAGGGTGGTGAAACACTATAACAGGTTGCCCAGGGCAGATGGGGCTTTGGGTGGTCTGATCTAGAGTGAGGTATCCCTGCCTATGGCAGGGAGGTTGGAACTGGGTGATCTTTAAGGCCCCTTCTCACTCAAACCATTCTAAGATTCTGTGATTCTAAAGCCTCGAGCTTCCACTTGTTCCTGCAGAGAACAGAGCCTAGGATCAAAGGAAAGAGAGAGACCCAAAATTAACAATAACAATCCCAATTTCACAGAATAATTTGACCACAGAACATTCACATTTCTGTAAGTCTGCATTGCTACTCATGCTTCCTCTTTTTGCTTTCTAACTCAAACTTGTTAAAGAAAGTAAAGGGAGGATATAGTATCTCAAAAATCCTATTTTCTTGAATCAGTTCAAAGTAATTGTACATTGATTCCTTGGAGATAAACAAATGCTATTTATCAATTGATTTTAAAAGCTAGAAATTAGCAGTTTGAGATCATTTTCTGGCTAAGAAAGTTGAAGATTGAACATAACTGAATAATAAATAGCTATGGTTTGGTCACACAGATTTGAAGTAGACAGTCAATACTCTCCATAAGAGCAGCTGATTTGTTGATGCAGTTACAAAAAGAAATAAAACTGCCTTAGTCACTAAACCAGGTCCATGCCTTTGGAGTGGTATTACAAACAAAGAGATGTTATAACAGAAAAACAAGTAAACCATCTTCAGACCATTTTCAAAGAGCAGCTTAAAGTACAGTTTACTTTACATGTTTCTTATACCCCAGACTTCTAAGAAGCAGCTTGAATGTTCATAACCAGCTACAGCTCTGTGAAAATGAACATGATCTCAGGACCATGCCTCCTACCTTAAACATACATGGGAACTCATGGAAAACACCATGAAAAACTCGAGACAAAAGTAACCCAGAAAAGGCATTTTTAGATTAATTTTGTACATATGTTGTGGTCTGTTGTGTTTTTCAGCAGTAGTCCCCAGGGAAGACCTGTGGGACTCTACCACCATCTGCACGATACCAACATTTACCTCCACTTCAGGGAAGCCTGCTGACCACCCTGCCATCTCTGCTTGATGAAAGGAGACTTCAATACACCACTCCCCACTCCAGGAGCAAAGTCCTTCCTCTCTTGTCCCTGTCCCAGGTGGTGACACTTGGTCAAGGTGATGGAGAAGCACATCATAGGACACATTGAGGGGAGCAGCATCAGCTCCAGATTGCTGCATGGGGCAGGTGAGTTGCAGGGAACACCCATGAGAGAGAGGCAGTTCTCCTTGCAGATTTGTCCAACTGCCTCTATGATTTTTTTTTCTTTACTTTAGCCAATGTAACTTCCATTCAAGCAGGAAGATCCTCTGACTGCAACAGTCTAGCTCCTCCAAATACCTGAGAAGAACCTGGAGTTATGCAGAACTCCAAGAATCCCACCAAGAATCTAGTTTCTTACTAGCATGTATTTGTGATTCTGTTGTAGGTAGTTGCTATGTACAGCTAATGAGTTAAGCTGCAATTAAGAAAGTAACGGATTATTCACCTTCACCTCTTTCTCATTTAAGAGCTCCGGGCAAATATTTTTTAGCACCTTCTTTTGTGACTCATTTGCAAGAGTCATTCAGTGTAAGGTTATGCTGAGCTCCTACCTTTAAGTCCCCAGACTAGTAATTCCTCTGTAAAATGGTCACAGACAGGTCTGTCAAATGTTTAGCATCACATCAAGATTGTTAAGCAGTACCATTATCATATTGTAACTGTGAGACTTTTATACAAAAAAAGAAAATATCTCCTTTGTGGCTACAACATTTTCACAGAATCACAGAACAACCAGGTTGGAAGAGACCCACTGGATCATCAAGTCCAACCATTCCTATCAAAATTTTGTTACAAATTCTTGGAATTTTGCATGAATGATCTGTGAAGATGATAGCAAATAACATCCAAGGGACCTGTGAAACTTCACAGTAATCAGACAGCACTGCTTCCCCCATGAATTCAAACTGTTCACTCTTGCTTTTGTAGGATCATTTTATATGTGCCCTTTCCCTTGCTTCAAAACAGAAGTGACTGAAAGAAACAGTGTTGCGCAAGAGGCTCTTATTTTGTTTGACAAAGACATTTCCAAGGAACTCCTCCTCATCTTCTCAAGAGTTCAGGGAGGCAGAGTGAGAGTTTATAATTCAAAAGAAATAATTTCTACTTACAAAATAATTACTGGATACTAAACATCTTATAATGTACAATTTGTGATACCAAATCATATAAAAACATAGAGCATATTTTCTACATATCAATAATGGGTTTCAATAAACTGTGCTAGCTATCATTTTTTAGGTGTTACAGAATTACTCAGTTCTTGATATTAACATATCTTTGTTTAGAATGACACATACACAATTACTGTAACTGTAATTTTATTAAATATTACATCAACTCTGAAAAACATACGTCCTCTTTCTTCTGTGGACTATATGAACTTCTCACTGAAAAATCTGAGAAAAGATACCACTGCTGATACATGTAGGATTTCTGTTTTTTACTAAGAACTGTCAGTTTTACAACTAAAGTTATATATTTCAAGGTAAGAAAAACAAAAGATTGTAATATATAATTACCCACAGAAGTGTAGACAGAAAGTTTCTGCCTAGATGTGAAGGATGTGCATCTGCGTCTGATACATGGATTGTATTTTGAAGTAGAATTTCCAAAGGCTTTGCTTCCACAGTCAGAAGATTACTTCCCAACATCTCAGGATCTCCACCACAGAGTATCTGAAAAAATTCAGACACTTCAGTGTAGAGCATATCAAGTGTCTTTTCCTTAAAGTCTGGCTGCAACTGCAAGTCCTGAACTTGGTAGGAAATCCAGTCCATTTTTGGCAGAAAAAATTTACATTCATCAGTGTGTTAATAACTTTAACTAAAATTGTCTTTCAATACAATTTTGGCAGAACAGCTGAAAGCTCGGTGTTAGCCTTGACCTGTTTGCCATTGACTTGATGAATAACAAGAGTAAAGGATTGGATACAATCCTTTTACTTTATAAAAAATCACACATAAAATTTTACACACAGCTACTGCAACAGAGCAGTGGCCTTGGCTTTCTCCTTGTATGTAAATTCTTAGTATGCATGATTGTTTGTAAGATGAGTGCTTGAAGTTACACTTTCCCTATTATACCAAGTGACTGGCTGAGAAAAGCATAGGAAACATGTAACAGGAGCAGGGAAAATCAATAGAGTGATTTGAGTAGAGGAAATCAATGCAACTATGCAGCAAAAGAATGGAATATAGTGGTGTGAATGGATTTAATCAATAAAAATACATGTGCTTCTCTGATGCATGGCAAGTGAACAGAACCGAATAGGACAGAAGACTAACCTGGACTTTTATCTGAATCCGATGCAAGCTGAATTTTTGGGGAGATTCAGCTGAGCTAGTTTTTTATTTACAGGCACATTTTTCCTTCCTTCTTTTCCTGTCTGCCACACCCTATCCTTCACCCCCATACTTCTGATCCCTGCTTCCAGCTAGCTCTGTATGCACAAACAACAAACTGTTCAACAGTTTGAAAGAAAAAATAGATTTCTAGCATAATCTGATATATTCAGTTGGTTTGGATAGCTTGAATGCTCTTTATTCTGCTGGATACTCCATTTTCCTGCTTGTGCATTTTCGGGTGTATTTTTCCTGTGTTTTCATAATCAAGTAAAAGTCTTCCCCAGTCCACGTTTCTCCTCAGAATTGGATTTCTAACACTGGTTATTTTTCTATGTCGGCTTACAAGTTTGCCTGTAACTTGGTAAAATGGTAGCCCCCATATTACCTGTAAAGGGTAACTGTGCCGCCATGTGTCAAATTCTATTTGACTGGATGCTTTTGATGTGCTATATTTATTTTTTGTGAACACTCTGCCCATCCTTACCTTCTGGCTTGGTATCTTTATAATGCCACGTATTCCGTTTGTTTGCTTTTCCCTTGGGTATTTCTAAAATAGGTATAACCTCAAAACTGATTTCTCCATGCAGGAACATTCTCCTCAGGTTGGCTTTTTTTGCCATATTACAGTATCATTTTTATCCCTTATACTGTCGTTGTCTCATACTAGTTGAAAACATTTTTTTTCTGTTTCAGTAACGGATACAGGTTATTTATGTTTCAGCTCCGGTGCATGGGTTTCTGAAATTAAAAGATATCATGCCCATATCTGACCCAAATTCTGCTTCCTCATTTATTACATTTATCTCATTGCTGTTGTGTGGAATTCTGCAGCTTCAGTTGCTATACCCTTTGTACTGCCCAAGCAGTGTTTTGCTTCACCAATACAATGCTAACACTCAACTGTATGAAATTAGAGCTTCTTGTTTTAAAAAGCCACTGGTATAACCCATCAGCAGGCACAGCTCCTCCTAAACTGGGTCCTCATAAAAGCAATCAGTGCTCTCTTCAGTTGCTGGGGAGACCTTTAAAGGCCTGGTAGTGCTGAGAATCATTGGTGGGCTCTGACTTTGCTGCCTTGTTTGGGTTTTCTGAACTCTCAGCATCCACTTGCTCTACATGAGGAACTCATGTGAGACCATTTCCTCCACACTAGGACAAGACAGCTGAAGCTTCCAAGAGGTCTTTGTATCTCATAGAGGTCAATTTAATAAAATAACGCTGAGAGACATTGTGTGCCAATCATGTTGCCTGCTGGGGACATTGTACTCCTGGTACAGATAGTCACTTAATCTTGATAGATCTGATGACCAAGGGCATTTTTTCCCTTGTGGCATGATTGTCCTGCCAGGAGGGTTTAAATGTTTGTTTGCAGAGAAAAACAGGAATGTGGTGCTGCTTCTGTTGTAGCTGGCACTAATAAACACCTTTGAATAGACTGGTTGAGCTGGCACTGCAAAAGGGAGAGAAAGGGCTTGTGCCAGCAGTGCCTAGGGAGAAACCCAGGACAGAAGGCTTTTCAAGAGCTGGTTGTTCAACGCTGCAGATTTTCCCAATCCTCAAGTTTCTTTTCAAAGCTCTTAAAAAAAAACCCCAAAAAACTAAACCCAAAAAGTATTTATTAATAGCTTGTCTGATTTGAAAAGTGCTTTGCTGTGCTGATACTTGCATCCACAGGAAAGAGCTGTGTTCTGCTGAACTAATGTGACTTCCTAATTTAACTGTGTGTTTTCTGCACTTACCTAGTGCATTTTTCTGAGTATGTGCTTTTGGCACTGAACCACATTTGCTTACTTAGCAAAGATGCTGAAGGGTGAAGAGTGAGGGAGGACAAGGACAGAGAGATTCATGTGTAGCATATGGCAATAGCAAATATCTCCGCCAACTGGAAAACTTAGACAAAGTTTCAGGAGTTTGAACACATGTTTGAACCCATATTTTCTCCTCAGGGAAATGCGGTCATGGAGTTGGGGGTATCATTGAGGCTTGCCTTGCTTTGTGCCAGTGACATGTCCCAGCCTGTAGATTTGGGACCAGGAGACTGGGAGAAGTGCTTCATTCCTAACGCAGAGGTGTCCACCAAGAGGAGGGCTCCCTGTAATGCCTAGCCCTGGAGGTTGTAGTACAGGCAGGGAAGTAGCTCCTTCTTCTCCTTTCTTTCTTACTCAGAGACCCTTAGAAGGGCTGAGAAAAATCAAGCCCCCTGTTTACAGCTTCTTCCACTGAGCTGCCACTGTGACCCTGTTGCCAGCAGCACCACTTTTCCAGCAAGATGAATTCCTACTCTGGGAGAACCATGAGGAAGAAAGTGTCAATTATAATTAAAAATAACCACCTAATTTCTAAATGCTTGTCACACATTATGGAGGAAAACTCAAGAATAGTTTTTGCTGTTTGAGCTTCTCTTCCACACTGAGTCAAAAGCATTTGGGGGTGGTCGTGGTGGTGTTCTTCACAGATGAGGAAAATCCTGTATGATAAAGATGTAATTATAAATGTGAAAATGCAACATTGTGATTTAAGGAGTAATGCTATTACTTCCAAAGACTGTGGGACAAGATTCAGATCTCATCCACTCCACAGCCAAGCCTGCAAAGATCTTCAGAAGTCAGTCTGATACCTTTGTTGAAATTGAAGAATTGCATTGTTGTGACCAAGGGAAGAATTGTACTCTATAACTTTCAATTACAGCTTTGGTGTTAGTGCTAGGTGTCTAATTCCAAGGCTGTCAGAAAAGAATTTCAAGGATCTATTTATTGACTAGGAGAGAAGCTTGCCCTTTCAGAGACCATCAGCCTGACTTTTCATTTGTTTCCATCTTCCTTGGACCTTTGCAAATGTAAAGCAAACTTAGAAACAGGGAACTAGGCAGTATTTTATATATGGGGAACTGCTCCTAAGTGATAATCAGCAGCAAGCAACTACCAGAAATATAGTAGCAAAAAGTATTTACAGACAGGATCTGAAATAAACTCTCAGTCTTTTTTGATGGTCCTTTGTTTTGTATTTACTTAAGTAGTGCAAAGTTCCAAATTAATAACTTGCCAAAACCAAGAATAAATCTTGATTTTTAGGTTAGGCCTGGGGGTATATGGGTGTTGCTGCAGCTTTAATACTTATGTTGTTGATGGAGAGAGTGAGTTGGGAATGGAATGAGGTTTTTAGTTTATTTTCTTTTATAAATCATTGGCACTACTATGAAAAAAAATATTTCTTCATTCAGGTGTTTGATGCCAAGGACCAGTGCTGGGCAAATAATTGCAGCTAATTCAAAAAGGTTTACAAAGCCCTAGATATGGAACCAAAAACGCACTTCCTACTGTGCATATTGCATGAGTCACATTCAATTAAAGTAAATGTAGTTGGCCAATGTTGAATTTGGACCCATATAATGTATACACATTCTTCCCATTGTGTGTTTTTGGAAGTTGCCTAGGGATTGCTTTATTTTAGCCGCGGTGCTAACAAGAAAGGCAAGTGTAATGAAAACAAAACACCCAATGTTCACAAACATGACGTATGTGCTGAAGTCAGGATAACTTTCCTAATTTCGCATTTTAAAGCACAATAAGCAATGTGCATGTCACTCGGCCTAGATTAAATTCTTATCTTAAGGACTTGTAAGAGCCTCTGACACATGGTTTTAAGCCTGGATTGGTTGAGGGGTTTTCCAGCTGCTTTTCTGTTTGCAACATGGTATTTGCAGGGGAAAAAATTATTTAAACTTTGCACAACCATAAAACTCTGACTCTATTAAGAAGATGTTTATGTAAATGCTGACTTTGGTCAGGGTTTATGGCAGTTTTTAATTTTTGGCTGTTTTTGAAATGTTTATTATTTAGAGAGCTGGTCTGGATTTATGGATGTTTCCAGGACATTCTCCCTTCTCTCTCTTTCCTCTTGGGCAAATTTAGACCTCGATGTCTTTTGGGGGAGATTTGTTAAAAAAAAAAAAAAAAAAAGCTTTTCAGTGTAACAAGGACAAATTCTGCAGCATTTAACCTGCTACTGTGGATAATGAACTGTGTCTGGGTTTGTGCTTAGTCACACCTCTGCCTTCCACATTGGTTAAGGGTGAGTAGAGCTGTCACAGGACTCACAGTAAAGGCTGAGACTGTGACCTTTTTACATGTTGGAATGCAGTGCCATGAAATATCACAATATCATTTAGGACACCATAACAAGAGACACAGGGCAAACTCTGCTTCTATCTTTTCACTCTTTCCCTTATCCACAGCCATTATTTCTGTGCTTGGTCCGTTTGACAGAAACCTCTGAGAGGAGGTGGGAAAAACACACTGCCTGAGTTCTGGAGAGCTGTCGCAGCCCGTTGTTGCCCTGTGCTTCAGGGATGCATCTAGCTAGGACCGGCTGCAGGCGTACAGCGCTGTCATCCAGGAGAAAGAGAAGAGCCTAGAGGAGGGAGTTGATGCACCAGACTTTTGCCAGTAGACACCTGGCTTTCTTGGAGTACATATTGCAAGTGAAATGTGTCTTACCCTCATCACTTAGTGTAGCATCAGCTGCCACTCTGATACAGGACAAGGGGCTCACAGAATTCACTTGGGCTTGCCTGAAGGCCAGGTGTTAATGGAATGCCATTGTGCTCCACCGTCTGGCTCCAAGTGTGGTACAGGCTGCAAGGGCAGCTACAGGCATTGTTCTTCTGGTTCAAAACCAGCAAACTCTGTTGGGTCCTGTACAGCTAATCACAGGCAGAATCACTGTTACTGCCATTAGTGATAAAAAACATACAGATAAGAAACCGGGGCTTGTAAGCCCATGTTCACTAACCACAAGGTTACAGCCATGACACCATTTGGGGAGGTACACATCAACTAGCTTCACATTAATCAGTTCAATGTGTCCATGGAACTCACTTTGATCTACAGAACTGGTTGAAATAACCAGTTAAGCAATCCTTGGCAGTCTGTTTTCAGGCCAAGTCTTAGGCTACTGCAGCTTCCTTGCCAATAGCACCAAAATGAGCTGAATCTATCACATCCCTAGCTCAGGGGTATGCATGGTACCTAAGGTGGCTAGATTACAGATGTGTCCAAACCTAGAAAGGGCATTCACAGCAGGACGATGCTGTGCCAAATCACAACAAATCAACAAATGATAACCAAAAGGAGTCCCTTGCTGGCTTTAGGCTCTTTCATTTCTAGAAGTACTTTATAAAATGTACAGGCTGCTGCAGGTCCAGAAGGTAGGCTGATAGCCACCGAGGTCCTGATAAAAATGTGCCCTGCAGTATTACTCAACCTTCTATGTGGGAAACACAATCTGCCAGTGTCAACCACTGTCCCAGGGTCTTCCAGAGCTCTGCCAGCTGTGCTTAAGGAAAGACAAAGGTGTTGGTTGACAGTCCTAGTCAGTATTTTGGTGTCATCAGGCATGCACCTCACATACACATAGCACAGCAGAGACACTGGAACCAGATCTTCCAGGAAAAACTCATGAGAAAACCCATCACGTTTGAATCGTCTCTGGGGACTGTGGATATCTGCCACGGGGTCATGTGGTTTTCTGCTTTAGCCATGCAGTTGTACTTAGTACTTGAGAAAATGAGGCTTAACTAATCCCCCATTTAAAGAAATAGCTGCTAAAATAAAAGCATTTTGATGGAGCAAAGGCAGTCTGTCCTGGAACAGTAGATATTCCTCAGTGACCCCACAGCCAGCATGAGCTGTGCAAGAGTCAGGAGTGCTTTCTCACTCTGTCCCTCAAGCAGCCTGTTAGCTATTTATGGTATTTCCCTTATCTCCTAGCAAAATTAATTTTACCACATACATTACCCAAGATGTTTTTGTCTCAAACGGCAGACACCAGTGAGCTTTCCATCCACCCCAATTGACTCTTGGCATTTGTGGTGCATGCCTGAACTTGAGGAAAACATTGGGGAAGCTCTAGCCAGAGAACCACTGGGGAGAATATCGATTTACCATCCCATCACTGCTCCTCACTGTGGACTCATTCCCTTGCTTCTGTTCTACAGTACTTGTAGTGAGGTATAGTCATTGAGGGGTGAGTTGGTGCAGTCTCATATATTTGTATATGTTTTATATTTCTAATTATTTTTATCATCGTCATCATCAAAGCTGTATTTTTAGTTTTGAAACCACAAGTCTTTTTCCTCTCATTTCGCTTTTCCTGAGAGTGGGAAGGGAGGGACTTGGGGGTCCAACTGCATTGTTTTATCTGCTGAAATTAACCCAGGCTGGGGTTAAAACTGTGACAGCAACTTAAAAGTAAATAAACTGATTCTGAATTTAGATGCAGAATTTCCAGGACTATGCCCTCTATAAATTCAAGTTAAATGTATCTCATGGGAGAAGTCATAGATGTGGAGAGGAGATGGAAGATTAATTCTGTCCAAATCTTTCTGTACGCTTCAAAGAAATCACTTATGAAACTGGCATGCTCCACTAAGAAGGGTTTCCCTGCAATGAATGGAACGTAAGGCACAAAGGAAGACAGAGTGCCTCACAAAGTATGTGTCATAAAAGGACTATAACAAGTCAGACAGGGGAAGAGAGAGTCATTCAAAATTTAATTAGGTTTAAGTATATTTCATGTCTTGATATATTTTTTATACATATAGGCAATGGCACTGTCTGTCTACTTTGGATACCAAAACTAAATAATTCAATGCTCAGTTTGCTTTAAAACCCTTTGAGTAAAGAGTGATTTCACAGTAACTACCTAACAAGACAATCACTACCATGCAATGGAAGAAATCTGTGAAATAGGCTTATGAAGTAAACTCCTTTCTCCCTTAGCAAGTATCTGGAATATTCATAGAATAACAGACTCATAAAATCATGTGGTGGGAAAGGACCTTCAAAGGCCATCTATTGTTCCACCACCCCTGTCATGGGCATGGACACCTTTCACTAGATCAGGTTGCTCAAAGTTTCATCCAAACTGGCCTAGAACACCTTCAGGGATGGGATATTCACAGCTTCTCTGGGCAACTTGTTCCACTGCCTTACCACCCTCACAGTAAAATATTTCTTCCTAATATCCAATCAAAATATACCATCTTTGAGATTAAAACCACTACCTCTCATTCTATAGCTGCACTCCTTGGTAGAGAGCCTTTCCCTAGATTTCCCTTAGGCCCCAACCTCATGGAAGGCTGCTATGAGGTCTCTCTGGAACCTTCCCTACTAAATATTAAAGACTTCTCTGCAGGAGCCAGAAGAGGTCATTTGAGAACTAGTAGGAAGAAAGGGTTTATCACTGACTACTCATACCCATGAGGGTTTGCAAGTATAAAATATGATGGACCCCACAAGTCAGAGATCCCAAAAGAGAAGTCACACAGCCCTTCTGCAAGATCCCAAAACTTAAACTACCATTGATGCAGTACCTTTTGCAGTTGGCAACATGCAATAGCAGCCCTGAAGGCCAAACATGTTCTGGGCTGCATCAAAAGAAAAGTTGCCAGAAGGTCAAAGGAGGTGATTCTGCTCCTCTATTCCTCTCCTGTGAGACCTCATCTGGAGTATTGTGTCCCGTTCTGGAATCTCCAACACAAGAAAGATATGGAGCTTTTGGAATGGGTCCAGAGGAGGGCTACAAAGGTGATCAGAGGGCTGGAGCACCTCTGCTGTGAGGACAGGCTGAGAGAGTTGGGGTTGTTCAGCCTGGAGAAATCTCGAGGAGACCTTATAACAGTCTTCCTGTATCTGAAGGAAGCATTCCAGAAAGCTGGGGAGGGACTGTTTACAAGGTCTTCTAGTCACAGGATGAGGGAGAACGTCTTTAAATGGGGGGAGGTGGAGGGGGAAGGTTTAGAGTAGACATAAGGAAGAGATTCTTCATGATGAGGGTGGTGAAACACTGTAATAGGCTGCCCCGGGCAGTTGTGCATGCGACCTCCCTGGAAGTGTTGAAGGCCAGGTCAGATGGGGCTTCGGGCAGCCTGATCCAGAGGAGGTGTCCCTGCCTGTGGCAGGGGGGTTAGAACTGGGTGATCTTTAAGGTCCCTTCCAAGCCAAGCAGTTCTGTTATTCTATTATTCTGATTCTATAAAATACCCTTTTCACAAAGCCCGGAATTTACACATGGCATTTTTTTATTTACCCAATAAATTTTGATTCTTCATTAAGAAAAAAAGAAGTGACCTGCCCTGCTGTCTCCTCCTCAAATACATATTGATTTTACTTTGGTTTTGGAAGAGAAAAAGAAAAAGAAACAATAATTCTCCAGATGTATGACAAAGAAGATGGGAAATAACAGTAATAGTAATGAAACTGGTGTTACAACTTCCAGACTGGAATCTTCCACATCTTCCTCACCTCCCTTCTTATTGAATACTTTTTTGTTAGTTTGTTTTAACCTTATGTCCAGAAGAACAGGCATATTACATATTTGTTGTGAACAAGTCTTTTGGTTTATTTTTGTAAGATAAGATTTTTTTATCCAAACTTTTCTACTGGCTAATTCCTTCATCCACTTCTCTGTCTCTCTAGTTAATGGAGCTTTTGTCATCAATGCCTAATGCCTGGATCTGCTTTCATAATCGTGTCACTAGACTTCTGCTCATTCTCTCTTAAATCACCCTTTGAAAAATAAGCTAATCTTCCCTCACAGAGGACTGAACCTAAAAATAGGAAGGCCAGTGCTGCTGTGATAATACATTGAGTGTGGCTTTCTGACTATATTACTGTAATTACTATCTTTCCTTCTCATTAACCCTGTAACATATGTGCCCTTGGCTTATTTTGTATGGTTTTAGTCTAGCTTGAGTCTACAAATCTCTACTTAACTTGTAGGCCTTGTGTAACTAATTCACTGAAAACTAACAAGAAAGGATTGCACCACTAATTAAAACATCTACATTTTATATGACCAGACTCTTGTGTCCCTGGAGAGAATACCAAGACTAGTTTTCAGGAAAGTGGTTCACATTTTAGTGGTACTATATAAATACAGAATCTGAGAACCAATAGCTGAACATCATGTTACAAACTCTTGCAGTGAAGAACTATCTTTAACCATATTGGCTGGCTCTAATCAAGCACAGGTCTGGCCATAAAGAAGTGCTGTGAATGCTCAATATCCAGAACTGTGATGCTGATTCCATTAATCAGAAACCATGTTCAAATCCTGAATTGCTACATTCTTGATGCTTAAAGCTTCTTACTCCAAGCCATCCAAACACTTAGAGCTTACCTCAATCAATTAATTCAGAAATGCCTAGTGGATTATATTATTACATTCTATTACTACTATTATTATGTTCTATTAACATTGCTACCTAGATAGCCACTCTACTGCCATTGTTTCTTAGAGATCAGTCACTAAATAAGCTCTCTGTACAATTTCATTTCTGAAGAATTAGATCTAGAGTACTATATCTATATTAAATACTCACATCCTCCAGGAGGACTGGTATCTGCAGTACAAGCAGAGAAAGCAAGCATTGCTTCAATGCTCTGGGAACAGCTGTTTTTCTGTCCTTGTTCACCAGGTCTCACAGATGACCATGCATCCATTCATCACTGAGTCACAAGATCATCCACAGCAAGCAGCATCTTAATTGTTGTAGAACAGCTCATCAGCGGGTTTGAGCACTGAAAGGCATGACCAGATTTAATAAGATCAGGAGGAAGGCTGATAACAAACTCAGCAGCCCGGGACTACTCAAGGAGGAACATGAGTGCAAATGCACTGTCAAAACCAAAACAAAACCCTCCAGCCAAACCCAGATCTTCTCACTCAAGCTTTCCCAGCAGTCTCTAAAGGTAACAGTCTCCTGGGTGAGGGTGGGGAACATGCTACTGGTGGGGCACAACTCCAGTGGAGTGAGACCAGATGAACCAAACCAAGCCCCAGCTGCCAGTGACAGCTAGAATTAGTCCAGAAAAAACTTCTTGGATGCGATGATATTCACAAGCCATTCGAAGAAGGGAGGCCAAGCGTCTAGAGTCTGTCTGAGGAGCAAAATAACTTGGCGGCTCTTCTCACAGCACAGCAAGTTGAGGATAAAGCTGGGTTGTGTCAGTGGTGGCACACAAGGATAGAGACAGCACAAATGAGGGCAGCAGCCAACTCCAGGAGTTGAATTTACCGTATGCTCTGGCTGAGCAACCCCAGTGATGCAAATTGTGGTAGTTCTGATTAATTAGGCTGTTAAACTGGATTTATAGATAATATATATTGCTATAGGAGCACAAAGCAGCCAGAGACTTTCAACAACATTTCATCCTTATGGCCTGGTACACAGACAATGTTTTCTTGGGTTTAACTGCCGTCACTGTGCCAGGGAGGAAATGTTTCCTACCAACTGATTCACACAAATAAACCTTGAATGTGGGCATATCCAACTTGGCATAAGAGCTACAGCTACCTTGCTTATTTATTTCCCAAATTTCCTTCATGTACTGGTGCAGCTGCATTCAAATTACAAATGTTATACCACTTGAACTCTACTGATGTAGTACAGCATTTATATACAATCATTGAGTTAAACCAATACAGCTTTTCATCTTTAGAAAAACTTGGATCTATGGCAATGCATTGAAGTCTGCACTGTTTAGCAAGAGAAGGAAAAATATAGCATGCAAGGAGAAAGTCAGAACAGGGAGAAGAATTAACTCCTCATGAATTCATTTTGACGAGGTCAGAAAAATCTGAATTCCCCTTTTATTTGTCTGATTACTGGCTTTCTCATTGGAGGCAGCTTTGAAAACACTTGTCTTTCCCATCTTTATTCCCTACAAAAAGCATTGTCTTCAAACAAATATCTCAAAGGGTTTATGGAACTGATTCTGAAAGGAAAGACAGATAATTGTGCATGAGCTGATAAATGTTGCAAGGACAACTCTAAACAATCATGCATTAATTATATATTCAACAAATGTAATTACTGAACAATTCAGAAAATGTAAAAAAGCTGGTACATTTTATAGTTATTTCCTTTTCTGGCCTGTGTTTTGGATGGCTTTCAAGCATCCCTAATTAAATCTGGCCAGAAATCTTCCGGTGGAGACCATTCCCAATGAGAAATGTTGATTCATCAGAATGAAACACTGCTGAGTGTGGGAACCTATAGAGTTTGGTATGGCACACGTGGATTTCAAACCTTACGTGCTGTGTGGGTTACAGGTAGAAAACTACCTGGTTTCCTCCTGTCCCATCTACCCCTCTTGTGGCAGCACACTGGGCAGACTGCACGGAGTGGCTTGGAGACCTACGGTTGACTTCTGTACAGACTCACAAAGGACAAAAGGAATCAGGAGGTGAAAGCTGTGAGTCAAACATCTTTATACTTAAAATAGCTGGAGGCAAAGCAGTCAGCACCTGACTTGACTTCCAGTTTTCCTATGTAGGACCTGTACTCTCAAAGCAGACTGCAAAATCAGCATAAAACAACTCTGTAATTGCTTACAAGTGACCCTAGAAAAGATTAACCTTTGCTTACAACAGTAAGTCAGCTTTTTAATACAGGGTATTTCATACCATTTTGACCTATATTTCTATTTGACTCTCCTGCTCTAGTGCCATGTTAATCACTAGTAGTCCTACTGCTAGTCCTCCATCTATGAGGAAATGTAGTAACAGCTGAACATTGTATGCAGTTACAACCACTCTCTGTAATTTTTTTCAAGTGCATAGTGGCTAGCTTGGAGTGCTGAACACCCCATGCTTGCCATGAGTCACCAAGAGCAATTACCTGCTAATCTGCAGGAAGTACCCTGACTGTAGGCCGTAACTTATTCCATGACCCATTGCCCTCAGTAAGTATTAGTTGGAGCCTCTGGCTCCCAGCTCACCTTTCCAGGTGTATGCTTGGGACACTGTTAGGGAAAAGTGACAGAGAGGTGTTACTTGGTACACATGCATTGGCACAATACCTTGAATTCCCAGAGGAGGTGACAGCCCCGAAGGATTTACTAACACAAACATCTGCCAGGAGATATTTCCTACCCACTCAGCTTAAAAATGCTGGGTATGAGTCAGCCATGTGGTAGGAAGGACAACAGGTATACTAGTACCATCAGGAATGTTCCTTTCTGCAGCAAGGTATTATTGCAGTGCCTCAAGTACCTTCATCTGTGTCACACTGAGATCTCCCCTTCTGCAATTCTGAAGCCTGCCTTTCTCTTGTAGCTGGTAGTAGAAAATTTCCCCATGCTGTCCTCCTGGATGTGCACCTACATATTCCAACAACATGGGAATCCTCCCCTGCCTCACATTTTGTAGCCTTTGGTTTATAACAGATTAAAAACAAGTCTCAGCTGATAGTATAGCAAGTATTAAAGTATTATCTGATAAGCATTACCCAGTAATACTAAATGCACAAAGCTTAGCCACCCATCAGCCTGCAACGCTCAAACTTGATCAAAGCGTGCTCCAATCAACACTGAGAGCAACAGAAGTGGGGAAAAACAATACAGATTTTGAGCAGGTTCCAGAAAAAAAATATATAGTACTATACTTTTTCTGACTAACTGGAAGAAAGGCAGAGTGCTAGGGGGGAATAATCCTCATTGATGTATTAATTTTCTATACTGGCGAGATCATTCTCAGGAAAACGCTTATCTTGTCATCCACAAATAACCGTGGGAGAGCTTTCCCCTTTCCTATTTTATTCTCTTTCTTTCTATCCCTTGTCTTTACAAAAGGTAACTTCAAATTCACTGTATGCCACCAGGTATGGACCTCACAGACAGAGCTTTGTGAATGTAGGTCTGTCACAAGATTATCTGTGCAACAAGTGTTTCCAAGGACTCACTTGAACTTACCTAAGTCTAGCAATGAACATCTGAAATCTACTGTCCATTATGGGTCTTCAGTTATGCCGAGAAACACTATCTATTTAAAAACTTCTGTTTCAAAATAGGGTGCTGTGTTTGAGTCATAGGATGTATAATCAAGTGATTTATCTTTGAGATAAACAGGTTTAGAAAGAAATATTTTCAATTCTTTTTCAGCGAAGATGGGACCTACAAGATGTACACAGAGAGCTCTGAGGGAGCATCATGCATCAAAACCCAACTTAATTTGCTTAGAGTTCTTTAATTAACCTCTCTGTTCAGGAGAGACTTGTCTGAATCATGTAGGCTTGTACTTGTTCCTGGTCTAACTCTGCAGCTCACTGCTCCGTCTTTGAAATCTGCAACTGCTTCCACTTGTGTTTTTAAGTCTTTGTATAAATTAAAGCTCATTTGAGCTCTGATCATGTACAGCTTGAGTCAAAAGAAGTTAACTATTCATTTAATTTGGCCTGCTTTAGTAAAGCAGAAACAGGAATGAGATCAACTATATTAATTTAGTTAATTTGTTAAGAAGAAGAGCTGGTGGAACTTGCGTGATGCCAGTAGTCTTGCAGTAACTCAATTTTCTTAACGCTAGCTGGCAATCAAAATAGCTATGGTGGTTAGGAGATTTACTTGCCTCTGGGATTTACTCTCAGCTGCTGATTTCAGACTCAGACCCACTGGAGTTAAGTGAAATCCTTTCATAGTGCTGGAAATATTTCAGCAAATACCAATTTGCATATTCAAGAGAGTGATATTGAACTGTGTTTCCAGAATGTTTTGTATTTGCTTGCATCTCTAATCCTGTGTGAATCCCACAGGGACAAGTGGCTGACTGTGGATTTCTCATAGAGTTTGGCATCCCTGTGTTTGGATTTGGCTTTTTTTCAATGTTTTGGGGTGAATATTGTTCAGATACTTAAATTTCTGATGAACAAACTGTTGTAGTTGAAAAACCTGCTTAAATTGTAAATGCTAACAAGTGCCAGGTAGTTTGGTGTATGCCTGTGTGAAGGGATGCATATCCAAAATTTAAATTTTGAACTTTCAAGCAGAAGCCTGCTAGCAGTGAGCATGACAGGCTGGTTCTGAATTTTGATAGCACCTGGACTGAACAAAGCTTATATGTTCTGGATCCTCCCATTAATGAAGATTTATAAGACAGAAGCACTAATTAGGAGGCTGACCATGTGTTGTGCTTCTGTATCTAGACTATTTAGATTAGGTAAAAACAGATACCTGGGGCTATGGAAAGAGAAGATGACCAAAACCAAGAGTTCTCCAAAAGATGAACTTGCCTTAGAGAGAAGAAAGGTGCCTGTTATAGAATGAAGAAGGTAAAGAAGAACTCCAATAGGCAAAAGATTGTGGAAGCAGGAGGAGTTCTTGGTGATCAGACCGGAGTGTAGACAAATGCAATGAAAGGTTCAGGAACCTTGGATAGTGATGTCCAAGATCATTTAACTGTGAGAAGCAGCCAGCATGAATTGACATGACTTTTGCCCAACCTTCCCAGACCAGCAGAGACCAGATGGAGAGAGAAGTTGAGAACTTGTGAGGTTATTGCAGGGAGAGGATAGACTGAGTGTCTTAAATAATCAGGTAAGGCAAAAGCTCCGATACTTTGGTTCTTCAGTAAATCCCAGTATCCAGATCCACTACAAATCACTTGTTAATCTGTTTTGCTCCTGAACAAACAGGAAAGGTAAAATTTGTCCAATAAGCTATTCATTACATATGATTCCCTGAGGATAACATTCACCCCAGTGCAGGAGGCAGTGCAAATTTCATGTATCACTTCAAAACCACTCAGCTCTGCTCTCAATTGATATAATGACCTTGTGCTGATCTACTTCATGGGGGTGAAATTAGTACCCTTCTCACCCTGGGAGTCATTATCCATAGTCATTACTCCAAGATACCAAAATGAACAGAAAGGCAGGTGTAAGTTAGCTGGCTTTGGTTCTGGATAAACATTTTTTGTCATTTTTTACCTCAATTCCTGCTAGAAGAGGAAACTAGGATATTGTCTTCCATATATTTTTTCCCTTGAGAATGACTATCTTCCACCATCAGTTCAAGACATCTTTTTCATCAAAGATGATCTCAACTTAAGGAGATGAATTCAAGGAGTCTGAATGCAATGTACAGAGATTAAAAATATGTTTCAGATGGCTTTATGGAGACATGGCTGTGCTGTTTATGATACCTTCACACAGTAAAATCCTTCTAATTATAGACAATATTCCTTTTTTTCATTTGTTTTCCTCTTGTCATTTTGCTAAGCCCTGTGAATTTCCAAGTGGAAACTCAGGAGGCAGAAATGCTTTGTGGTGTTAAGTGTTTTTTCCCCTCTCAACTGCTTGTCGCATTGCTCTCCATACTACCATACATTTGCTTGATAAAAGAGCAAGCAGAGCTCAGATCTTACCAGTAGAATAGCTTCAAACCAGCTCTTTGGCCATGTTGCTGATAGCCCTTTCACAGTAGCAGTCCAAGATATCATCTGCGAATTCCAAATATTCTGCAATATTGTACCATTGGCAGAACAGGTTGAAGGCCATCTTCTCTTAAGAAGATTGCCTCGAATTACTTGCAGGACTATCAACTCCTTTTTATAAAAAATAACATGCTAGAAATTGGACTGTGAAGTCCATTGCTAAAACTGCAGCTCATCTACTAAACTTTATCCGGAAGTTTATCTGATGATAAAGCCATCTCTGGACCCAGCAGGAGATGGAATTTTCAACTACAGTGATTTCAGCTGTCCATTATGGGCAGGAGGAATAAGTTACTTTTAAGTGTACTTACCACAGTGTTTGGGGAAATGTTTCTCCACTCATTTATGTGCCAGCTCATCTTTTTCTTCGGGTACTAAGAGGCATCTAGAATGGCACCATTATATGTGATGGGAACTCAGGACAAAAAAGCATTTTAGTAATACAATATTGGCTGAGATTTTTGCAACACTTTAGCTGATATTTGATGTTTATTTTACTGAAGAAGGCATTTCAACCTAGTGCTTGGATGGGTGAGCTGCAGTTCTGAAGAGTTTGGTGTAATACTTCATGATATATTTCTAGATGAGGTAGAAGTGGCCTATGTAGCTACTTGTATTGGGGTTGCTAAGACAGTGAGAGTGGTAAGATGGAACCAGATGTAAAAAAAAAACCCGAAGTGTCGACTGTTACAAAAGCAGTAGCTGGGATATAAGCAGGTGTGTTCCAAGCTAAATCTCTAAAGGAAAGTCATCTTCAGATGATGCATCACACGATTGCCCTAAGTAGAAGTAAGAGAAAACTTCTGCTAAGTAAAACTGTTAGCATTCCATCTGCAAATGGGCTAACAGTAGCTGCTTTCAGCTGTTATGCATTTCAGCTGGGATATTCACCCAATGGCTTCAGGAACAACAGGGTATATAAGAACAATTTAAAACATTGGGAGATTCAAGATTGATTCAGATCAAAGAACTATTCACACAGACTTGAAGGAAAAGCAGTTCTATACTTTAAATATTCCTAAAAATCCCTTGCTTCAGCAATGATCTTGGTTTGTGAAAATCAAACAATATTCCATGAAAAATATGAAGACCGGATTTTAAAATTATTTTGGCTATTGAACCATTTTAGCCCAAGAATATCTAGCCTGCAGTACTTTGCACACCACAAATGATATGTAACATTACCTTGTTAACACTAATAAACTCAAAATTGCAGAATAAAAAGCACTTGACAGCAATTCTGGGATTGTTTTGGCCTCAATGAAGAAAAGCAACTATCATAGCTGTGAAACTAAAAGATTTTGTGACGTAGAATTTATGACATATTCACCTCCAACACTAATTATAAACAAAGAGATCTATGAAGGGCCAGGCTGTAGTACCACAATACAATTTTAGAGGGATCTAATTTTTTTTTTTTAATTACTGGAGATGTAAAGGGGAGAATGATGTGGGACAGTCTGCCATTATGGTGCTAAAGGAACCAGTTTATTTTGCATTCAGTAAAAGCAGCAGGTGAGGCAGACACACCTAGGTGATGGTTTCTTTGCCATTACACCCAACCTAGTAGGGTCCTGGCACCAACAAATACCCTGTGTCCCTTGGACGAAAAAGAGCAGCCATAAGGCGCAAATTCACACTCTCATCTAATAAAAGAAAAATAACAGCTGAGAGATTTGTAAATGTTTGCTGTAATTCTGCAACAGAATAAAATGTTAAATTCCACATACTGCTATGGCACTCCCACTCTGATCATCATCAGTGAAAATATACCTTCAGTGCAGCAGCTGTAGCTGCTTTAATAAGATATCTACATAGAGAAAATAGGCAATCAACTTTCTGCAAAGTATGAAGTTTTCCATTAAATTGTCTCTTCCTTTTATATAATGCAGCTGCAAGAGTTCTCACTAGCTTTTCCTATCCATGTCCTAGCAAATGTAGCTCTCACTAGCGGGATATTTTCCAAATGAGTCATTTGAAACTCAGAAGATTTCCTCTAAAGGCATCTAGACCATCACCCCCCCCCCCAAAAAAAGAAAATCCTATCATCTACAGTCATAAGTTAAGAACTAGAGAATGTTGCAAATGAAAAACATATTCTGATAAATTAAAAATGGCTGCAGATATAATGAATGTCTGTGTCATTTGCTTCCAAATGAATCTCTGGTAATTTAGTCAATGTATTAATATTCAAAATACCTTTGATGTTGTGGTCTGATTGGCTTTGTCGGCTGAAATTTATAATTTTGCTTTTAGTAAGGCAAGGTTTCTGAGGTTTTCATCTGAGTAACAAGTCATTAGTGGTAGGCTGAATTGCTTGGAATTACTGTAAATTGCAGTGTTTTCCTGCTAATGGATGAAGTTTCTAAAGTTCTGGATGGAAGGTGCTATCCTTTTCCAACATTACTCATCTATTGAGTCTTGTCCTATAACTAGTTTTGGTGTTGATAATGGTGGTAAGAACTATGCCTCTAAGGCTGTGCTATTGCAATGGAACAATCCTTCAGTGATATAAATGACAAATATACTGGTCATGAGAAGATACAGCTGTAACCAGAATGCCAATTTGTGCCCACATGTAGTAAAGACACTCATGGAAAATCTCTGTTGCTTCTGTGGAGTCTTTTTTCCCCCACTTTGTACTGTCAGCCTGAGGAAGCAACAAGTCTTAAGTTAATTGGGTCAAATCTGAGTGTATCATCCAAGATGTGTGAAGGCTTGTACAAAATTTCTGTTACCTAAGCTATACCGCAGTGACTTAAATGACACAATAGCTAAGCAGGAATCATGAAAAATTAGCATACAGTCTTCAAGAGCTTTGTGTATTTGAAATTATCTTATTTTGAAGTGTCTTGCAATTTTTCATTCAATCTGAAACAAAATGTTTTTCTTCCACTGGGTGTGGCTACATCTCATATGTACTTATTTTAAGACTATGATAAAGCACAAAGAAACCTTGAAGATAATTTGAAAAGGGAAAGACTTCTGATTTGAAACTCAAATAACAAAATACTTTGCTGTTTCAGAAATGTTTCATCAGTAATAACTGTTTGGGGTTTCACTAAAATGTCATAATTACCTTTGGGTCAAAAAGATCTACTAAATTTAACAAAAGTGGTCATAGGGTTAATTCCCTTCAAACCCCAAATTTCATTGAAAATTACTTTTAAAAGAAGAATCTAATGATGTGCTGCAAAGGTCTTTCTTTGTCAATGACAAATTTCCCCCTCTGCTACTAGGTTTCTTTGAAGAGCTCACAAGGTTGTTGCTTCCATGGGATGGTCTCTCAGGCAGAAATAATAGTGGTTCCTGAGAACAGACAAACAAATAGGACATCTTCAACCAAAGCTGTCTATCAGTCTCAGAGATAAGACTGATATGACAGCTGACTTAGAATTGAAGTGTGACAAGAGAAAACAAGAAGAATAAAAAAAACATATGCAACGCAAAGGCTGCAATGGATTAAAGTTTGTGATGAGATCAATCTGAATACATTAGCTGTTTAAGAGATTTTCTACCTTGCTCAATTTGCATACCTGCAAAATTTCGAAACAGTAGTGCAAACTTGTTAGGTAGTATAGCATCAGCAGTAACTTTGTGATGCCATTTCATTGGTCATTTAGAAGCAGTCCATGGACACAGAAAAGTCTAAAGACTATGTTCTGAAAAGCAGACTGACCTATTATAGAAATTTATTGGGTTAAATTCTAACATCAATTAACTGTGCATGCCATCTGTGTAAAGACTCCTTTGTTGTTATGATGGAAAGGAAACATTTCTTTATATTGTCACCTTTTAATGGTCATGCTGTTGACATTGCCTTAAGAAAAATACACCAAGCTCATATTTCAGTCACTGTTCTTTTCATTTTCATCCTTCAGTACTGAAAAACAAGCTGTATATTTGACATCACGTTTCCTATATAGAACAACAGTTACTCTCTTATTGAATAATGCATACAGTAAATGAGAAGCAGTCTTGCCTGCGATGGCCTGTGATTTAAAAATCTCATGCTTTGGGTGACTTTGAGCAAATGACTTCACTATTCTCTTCATTGACTTCTCCCAATATAAGATGTATGTATAATACATATGTATAATACATATATATGATGCAATGGATGTGGTCTTCAAAGCACTTGCATTCTGTGAATAAAATTGCTACGTGAGTGAAGTAATAGCAATTCCCCTTTTAATTTTCCACTTGCAGTGATAAATTATAGGTTTATCTGTTATCAAATTCTCCTACTGCATTATCATCTGTGTGTTAGGATCACAGCGCTGCACAAGACAGCATAAGGACCATATACGGTAGTAAAGGACTATGGAGTAGGTGGAGGGAAATATATTCCATGTGAAGATATTTGAAAGGGCACAAATACTCCCCAGCTAAGACTCACCCTCAGCCAAACCTCAGCTCTGATGCCCTCAGGACACTCTTCTTTTCAGAGAAAACAGAGGGAGATTAAAAAAGCTGGTCAAAACATCAGCACTTCATGCAGGTCTGGCAGTGAAGTGTCCTGGACCCATAACAGCACTCCCACTTTTCTCATTATTGTTTCCTTACCCTTCTTATGCTGACACTTACTTGTACCTACAACTGCTTACCCTTGTCCTGTTATATAAAGATGTGCTTCATTCTTCATGACTTTTTCCAGAAGAAGAAGTAGACGCTCTTGGCAGATGTAAATGCTGTTTAGCACATCCCCTTCCTCCTGCCCACCAAGGACTGTCAGCATGCATACACACATACACACAGAGCTGTATTATTGCACAGTAAATCAGATTCTGGTTTACACGATGCTGAAAATATTGTGTTATCTTACTGAATGCTAGAAATAATTCATTATATGATCAGTAACCTATCATGCAGCTTATCTATTCAGGGACTTCCTCCACCATGTAACATCATCAGAATTTTGCTTGAGGAACAACTACCAGGGAGGATCTGCCCTTATACCTTGTTTCTGGAACACATTAGCACAATATAAGTATACGCTACAGAGCAGTATGACATATTGTACAAGTACTGATTTTACATTAAACTTAAAATGATAATTTCTTCTTGTTGAGAAGAGCTAAATTTTTAGAAATGTTCTTAGTCCACTAACACATTTTAAAATAGGAAAGTGTAAAAGCAGCTGGTATGTCTGTATCCGCTATAATCCAGCCACATGTCTGTACCCATGACTATAATTTAGTGAACACAGAAATTCAGATAGCAGAAAACAAATTTTGCATTTATACTGTTAAACTATAAACATCTTTCCTTTGATATCAGACTGCAAGACTGTAGTTGTGTGTATAACACCAAGAACATCAGTAGTTCCCTTTGCCTTTACTTGGTTCACTCAAAGGAAGTACATTAGAAATGCCCAGGATCAGTATATATGAATTGTTGAAACAAGGGCATATTCATACTCAGTGGAACAGGGGCTGCTCCCAAAGTAGTATAGCAAACGCACTAATTGCTTAGTGCATTAACATAAGTTTATAATAACGACTAACCTTATTTGGGCTCAACAAGCACCAAATCCTGTTCCTCAAGCCACCCAGTAGGAGATACACAGAGGAAGTTCATAGTAAGTACAAATGGATTTCTGGCCAAGCACCTCTTTTGGCAGTCAGTGCCTTAGAGAGCACCCAAGCTGAACATCAAACAAAGACTGACCTGTTTAAAGAGTGCCAATGGACCTTTCTTTATTTAGCTAAACCATCCCTGAATCTCTTTACAATTTTGCCTCTGCAGCTTCTCTCAGCAATGAATGCTGCCTTTAGCTAGGACTTGAGTGAAAAAAACTCTTCTTCAGTTTGTTTTAAAATTACTGCTTGTGGCTTTGGTATTGAAGTTCCATTCATTCTTGTGTGATCAGATTCAGAGAACAGTCCTTCCTCATGCCCTTTGTCTAACCCTGCAATAACTTAATTCTGTTTTAGTGTACACCTTTCCCTTTTGCCTTTTTCTGAAGCCAGCACCTGTCTGTTTGGTCTCTCCTACTGTGCAGACTGTTCTCTGATCACACTTCTTGGTACTTCTTTCTACTCTGCTTTTTATGAGATCAGGTACGGACTAACCCTATGTACAGTCTTCAGGATATGTCTGCATCACACACTTATACAGATAGTTAAAAGTGTTATCTGTTTGGCTTTCAATTAATCTCCCTAATAATGTCTAACAGCCTATTTGCCCTTTCCAACACTGCTGAGCAATGAGCTTCCAGAAACAACTCCAAGATTTACTTCTTAACTGGTAACAGCTAATTTAGGGCCAAGAACAATGTATTTGTGGAAAGAAGTATTTTTTTCCTCAGACATATTATATTGCACATATCAGTGCTGGGTTTTAGTTAGTGTATAGCAAGACCTTCTGCAATTGTTCACAGCCACTTTTAGATGTAACTGTACTGAGTAGCTTTGTATTACCACCAAACTTATCCATCTAGCCTTCATTCTGAGACTGTGGTGACACCCCAGTTCAGTTAACATTTCCCTGCCATAAAAAAATTCATCATTTGTTCTTCCTTGATTCCAATCCCTTAACCAGTAATTAATCCATGTGAGGCCTTTCCAAATTACAGTTTCATCTCTCTAAGAACTTTTGGAGATGAATCTTGCTTAAAGGTTTCTAGAAAACCTCAAACACTATATCAATTGAATCAGTTTTATTCATGCAGCTCCTTATACCTCCACAGAGCACTCATAGATTTGAATTATGACTTGCCTTGGTGCAAGCTGTGTCAACAGGAGTTCATCCCCTCCAGTACTCATTCAGCTTTTTTGCAATGACCTTCCCTTCCCTGCATGATTCTTTCACGTCAGAACCTTGCCAAGTGTGGAAGATGTCCTACTTCTGATGCTTTTGAAGTTTTTGTTGTTATGAAGTTTCATCCCTTTAGCAAATTGTTTCTCAGAAAGTTCTCTATGATTTTTTTTTGGACTGCCGTAACAGTTTTAAATTTCATTGCTAAAGTTTTTGCTGCTGGTTATGGAGTCATTATCCTTTTTTGTCCCTGTCTCAGAGCTTGTTTAATTGTTTCAGGCAATGTGACATAACTTGGAAAGGGAAGACTGAAACAGCCTCACATGAAGTACCCTACAACCTCCTAGGAGATAAAAAGTCATGTTCCCTTGAAACGCTGAAC
Organism: Coccyzus lansbergi; assembly: GCA_033558105.1. Lineage (NCBI taxonomy): Eukaryota > Metazoa > Chordata > Aves > Cuculiformes > Coccyzidae > Coccyzus > Coccyzus lansbergi. The sequence continues at coordinate 428,498 of JAUMJK010000197.1, forward strand.
AGATTTGATGTTGGGTTTCTCTCACTTCAGTCTGTAAGCAAATGCTGGTCTCATCTTCCCCTTTATTTCCCCAGGCATTTACACCTTGTGCCCCTACTTCATGTTCATCCGGGATGCACAGGTGTCTCTCAGGCACAGCATCAGTGTACCCTGTGCCTCAGGATCTGCTTCTCTGCCTCACTCCATTAGAATCTCACACATCTGACTCTGGGACCTGCTTTCTGCTTCTGAGAACCCAACACTGTGAGAGGCTCTAACTCTTTCTACGCTTCTATAGCTCCAGTCTTCAGGCTGTGTGTGTAGAGTGCACTCACCAAATGCTGACAGTTTAAAATTAAAATATGTCAGCATTAGTTAAGCTGAATATACAGTCTTATGATCATGACAATGTTCTTTGGGTCAAGATTTGTCTTCTAATCTTTCTTTGTAGTGACTTCTAAGGAAAAGTTCCTTTGGTACTGACCCCAGCATTAACCTTTCACACTGGCATGTAATCAGATAAGTTGGTCTGTTGCTCTAAAATAAAATAGTTTTTAAAGATACTTATAGATGGATTCATCAGTGAAAAATCCCCATCCTGTTGACAAATATTCAAAATTTACTGTTATTCTATTGCAACAACTCCTACTGTTTTGGGACAGTGTCATTTAATATGTGAAATTACAGAGGAAATTGCTTTTTCATAGTGTTACAATACTTCTGAAACACAGCCTCATCAAAATTAAGCTAACTGATTAAATGAGCTAACTCAATCAACTAAATGAGCCCCATTCTCCCACAAGACTTAAAAGGAACCCAAATGGTCTTCCAATACATCTGTTATGGCTCTAGGGGTCTTTTAACTGGAGATCTGACTAAATCTAAAAACAAGCATATTATTGCAAGTTTTCCATCACAATTGCTTAACAATCCAATCATTCCGATCTTCTCCGAACCAGCAGTTCAATAGGTCTCTGAGTTTACCAATGTATGGTAATGAAATAAGTAAATTTGAAATCTAATTGACTCAAACTCAAAAGTGCTCTCCATAATATCTGGCTTAGAGGGCGTATTTAAATCACTTTGTCCTGAAATCAAGTTTCTTCTAGTGCAGTGCTGGAATGCCACCAAAGCTTGGGCAACTGGTGGACTGGTAACAATAACCTGATCCAGAGTCAGTATATCATCACACTGATAACTTTTTATGCCTTTATGTGGAAGAAAGATTGAACAAAGTTCCATGAAAACAAAATGAAGAGATGCTCAGCAAGGAGATCCTATAACATTTTCAAGAATGCCTCTTCTAAAGGGAGGCTACCTGTCTACTTCTCTTTCCAGGTGATTTGGAGAGAAAATTCTGTGCTATAAAGGCTCTACAGCCACAGAGGTAAGTTAACTGCAAAAGACAATCTAGACCTGCTCCCTTTTGTTCTCCCCAGAGAAAGTATCTTCTTGAAATAAAGCAAGAGGAAGCAACACCTACAAGGATGTGGCACTCTCTCCCACCTTTCTCAGGGACCTTAGCTTTCCAGGTGGGCTGTGCATTAGGGACAGTGGATGTTTCAGCAAGCCCTTTTTTCCAGGCTTGATTCTTGAGCAAGCAGGGAGCAAGTGTTTTCGATAAGAAAACTTGTTAGGCAAGATGATTTCCTCTCTCGTGTATGAATCTGATTGCTGTGGAGAAAGAGGCAGATTTCTGTCTTCATTTCAGCCCTAGAAAATTTAATCCTCAGGAGAGTCTAAGCCTCTATGGTGCAGAAACACTTGCCTTCACTCAGCCCAGACTCTTTCCCACTCGGCTCCTTCAAAAGTGAGTGGAACCTTCAGCAATAACAGGCAGCAGCTCCATTGAAGCAGCATTGGCAAGAAACCCTGGGTTCTTGCAGCATGAAGATCTGACTAATGCTTCCTGCTGAAATTATTGCACGGTATCACAAGAACAAAGTAATTAGTGGGGCAGAAAGTAGGCAAACAACTAAAACCCACAGCCTATGGTCTCAGTATTTTATCATGGGGAAAGACATTGAGCCCTGGGGTCCTATTTTAGGACTTTTTCTAGGTTCAATCATAGTAATGAGAAAAGAAACAAGCTCAAATCCTTATTCTCTTCACTAATCAGAAGGAAATGTCAGACTGGAGGTGGAGAGGGAGTCCATGTCAGGACCTCTCTCCAGACCCATTCCCTTGTGTTCTTATAAAAACGGAAGTTGCTTTTCACCAGTAGGAAAAAGGAAAAGTCATTCTAAGACATTGTTCAGTGTAAACACCATCAAATTCATTATTCATAGTTGTTTAATGAAAGTTTTATGTTAACAAATCTTTTTTTTCAGTAGATGGCTCATAATCTATTTGCTGTCTGTTCCTGTCCTGTTGCTTCCTCAATTCACTAGGTCACATTCATTGCAGGGGAAGATTTAAGAAGGAAAAAATAAAGATCTAAAATATATCAGTGGTTTTGAAGACTCATCATCTACAAGAAAGCTTATGCTCCATAGGATTAAACTCCATTATTCAATACTTGACTTTTTTTCAGCAGAAGAGGTATGTTTAAAATGTCTCTTGTCATATGAAAATTTGTTTTAATATGATTTAGTCTGAACATCTATGGTACTCACCATGTTCTTATCAGTGCTTATGAAGCCTTTCTTTCTATAAATAGGTGAAGAAAACTGCATTTTGTTTAACTCTTGTCTGCAGTGAGAGACTCGTGACTTTTATGAAGTCTGTGTTCACAGAGGTCATTATGAATAACATCTTGTGGAAGCTGCATTCAGAGATAAGGATTTTATGTGTGGGATCCCAAAGTAAGGCCTGGCCATGGTGATTTTGACTAGTTTCAGAATTTCACTTCATATTTTCAGTGAGCTGACTCATTTGTCTGAATGATTTCTCCCAACCTGACATTTCCTCTTCTCGGTCTTATTCTGAGAGCAGAATACATGCATACGCCATGTTCAACAAGGCATGCTTCACCCACTTCTGACTCCTTCTTTATCCTCATAACATTATTAAGAGCCACGGCATTTTAAACAAGATGAATTGTGACAATCAAGACTTTGGAGATGTTGAGGGATACATCTCAAGCTTGAAATCAAGCACAGGCAGAAGTACTCAGGTCTTTAGCATTTCACTGGGCTTCAGGCATGGGTAAATAAAAATTGAAGCTATAGGCCAACATACCAAGTAAGATCTTCTTTCATTTGAACACAGTAGTAAAACCATATATATAGTATAAATGACAAAGATTAGATCTGTTTTCTTAAAAAAAAATGTAGTCCAACAGATTTACCCTTCTGTTTAGAAAAAACACATTCGTGTCCATGGCATGTGTTGTATTTAATACGTCTGTGAAGCCCAGCATAATAAACGACTGATATAAATAACCTTCAGTTGATAAAGACACCCTCTGTTGAAAGGAGGTGCTGTAATCACAGCTGGCTATGGCTCTGCAGTACTCCACAGGCAGTCAGGAGGTCTGGAGGTACAGACAGAGGCTGTATCTCAGCTAGAAGCTCTGCTGCACCAAAGTGGAGACAAGGAGGGGCAAGGAACCCAGCAGGTTCTCACCTGCCCTTCATCTGCTTCAATGTTCCTAGTGACCCCACTGCTTATTTCAGATCTGCATACTTTTTTAATTAGCTACCTAATTATTTTTATCATCAAAATGATATTCATAAGCTCAGCACACAGGGAGGTAAAACAGGATGGTGACAGTGAAAGCACAAGGGGAGAAAGGGCTCTACCACTACAAAGTTTCTACTGACGCCTTGTCTGCCTAACCAGAGAGACAGGTTCAGTGTCCACACATCTTCATTGACACTTCAGGCAGAGATGGACAGCAAAATGACTTTTGCCCACGTCCTCCATTTGATGCAGGGGAAGGGCTGCTGCTGCTATCCTGAATGTGCAACACGCTCAGCTTGTTTCTGCCAAGACCAAAGGCTCCATTGCTTCCCCTAGTTCAGGCTGGTGTACTAGAAGCCTATAGTTGTCTGTCTGCAACCTAGGTCTTCTCTAATTGTTTTGAATGCTAGAAATAATTATTGCAGCATGCAGGTCACATATGCTGCCATTACTGTCCAGAAGACATTTCCTAAATAGTCTTTTTCACCCTCCCTTCAGGTACCTAGTCCTGCAGGCTGTTACTTGAGAATATCTGCTCCCCTGGGGCACTTTTGGGCACAGTTAGCTTTCCAAAATGATTTGAAGATTATTAAAGATTTTGTGATCACTTCCACTTCATGAAGTAGCTGATTTGTTAACTTAGCTGTGCTAACTCACCAGAACTGTAGATTCAGATACCCACAGACTGATTAAGACACAAATGAGGCCAGATATTGTCAATAACCACCTAATTGTTTATTAGGGGAGAGAGAGGAATAGGGGGTAAAGAAAGAGAAGAAGAAAAGGGTATGGGGATAGTGCATAAGAGAATAGTGAGAGTCACCACCATGGTTTTGTGATGTCCCAACTATCTCACACTGTCTGGTCCTCTGGGTCTGTCTCATGGTGTGGTAATCGAGTCCTGAAGAAGGACAGTGAGCCTCTGAAGGTTCAGCAACCTTTTATATCATCTCTGCTGTGGGTGCTATGGAATTCTCTCCCAGGTTGATTTTAGAAGGTCCAGTCAGATCACTGCATGTGACTATCACGCACAAGCCATGAGCTAACAGTTCATGCAGTCTCCATTACACAGCCTGCGAGTTAGAGCCTATCAGTCCATCATTTTGTGCCTCAAGCTGCCACAAGCAAAGCGTCTGCAGTTATACGGACTTCATTACGTATCTATCTTCTTTGTGCCATTGTTATAGAATTTCAGAGCCTTTATTTTCTCTTTGAGTATCACCAAACACAAAGTTTGAGACAAACATAAAAGCCAACAGTCCCAACAGCTCACCTGCAGAACAGTACGTGAGCTGAGCCTGCCTGGGTTCACTCACTGTTCCCACCACCTCCTGTCTCTGTTACAATACAGGCCAACACCCTCTGCGCTTCCAGATGCTGCAAAGCCCAGGGCTGCCTCGCACATGCATGTTGGAGTATTGAAGAAGAACTTGTCCATCTGAGCTCCACTGAGAGATCACCTCAAAATGAACATTGTGGCTGGGCCTCTGCAATGATACAAAGGCTTGACAAATTCACTGAGTTGCCAGTATAATTTAGATTTTTCAGCAGCTATATGTATATATTTTTCTCACTCGCTCAACTGATGAGAACTGCAATGTAACAGACACTCTAAATCTGGGTGTTTAAGTTCAGTGCATGAGGGAAAATGCTGATTATTATTCAGGAACTAATTGGTGCCTGCCAATATCTACCACCAGTGGTTGAGATTTGATGGAATAACTGAGAAAACATGTTGAAAATGTGACAGCCAGAGAACGCGTTCTTCTTGATTGCTTCAAATTGGATAGTGCTTGCACAGATGGGGCACCTACCGTGGCTGCCAGGACTACTGGTTATGTTACTTTGATAGAAAGGGGGTTGTATCAACAGTTATCCAAAATATCATTTTATTGTCATTGGGAGGCTCTTTTTGCTAAAGACTTGGATTTCTAAACGTGATTGTTTAATCAACACGATACTCGTGCATGCACTAAATCAGCATTTCTTACAAATGTGAACAGGAGATTAATGCTTTTATATTATGTACAGGAAAAGGTCCTTCCAAATAGAAGAAACAGGTGACTTTTGGCATACAAGGATGAATTCATGAATCACAGCAAGCTGCTTAAAGGCTAGGATTAGATAATGAACTGGCTTCCTTCACAGGCATTACATTTTGTCTCTACCTTGTCAGTATGTCTATAGGGGAAAGACTGCCTTTCTGTTATGACATTTAATGGCCTTTTTCATGGTAAAATGAATAAAAAAACTCTTGTCTTATAATAACTTGGACTTCTTTGTTTTAGAACATTCAGGAGTCAATAATAGGATTATAAATTAGGAGATCTATGCTGCAATTTCATCAATTCTGGTCTTTTACGACTGATGTTTTGAAGAAATTATGCTAGATAAGACCACTGTGGCCATTTAATAATCCTCTTGCTGAGTTTATTATTGGAAATGTTGAAATTCAAACCTACAGTTGGGCTTGAGAAGGAACTGCATTTCATCCCTACTGATAAAGGCTAGTGTTGTCTTGAACTGAGGACACGGTGCAGCCCGGGCCTGACCAGGCTGCAATGCAGTTATACCTCCAAAATAAATGGTGCGATGTAGGAGAGATCACCCTGCTCCGATCTGGGCTTTAAAAAAAGGAGCATTTTACCCTCATCCTGATGAACTCATCTCTGCTGGAGTGCATAATTACCACTGAGTTTTACACGGCTATAACACATAATATTAAAGCCTGAAGAGAACAACAAAAGAACATTTCCAGGGAAACAAACCACCACATCTCCCTGCTCACTGCCACAATAGGCTGAGATGAAATTAAAGCTGTTTGAGAGCTAATGGTTTAGAAACCAGTCAAGGCTGATAAATACAGCATTAACAAATGGACAGGACCATATGATAGAGTAAGTCTGTAGAGAAAGGCAAAAAGCTTTAACCTCTTTCTCATCTCATGTTCCCAGTGCACCTCCACCATTCATCACCCTAAATCTGGCATGTGGGAGGACAAAGTCAGAGCAGAGATAGTAAAAATGCAGAATGTGCCAGAGCTGGGGCAATAAACTAGTGGATGTGTGGCAGAAATGACGTACACATCAGAGATGTTCAGGTTTAAACATGTGCCCATGTAGTGCAGTACTCCAGTGATACTTCCCTTAGCAAGTTTGCAGATGACACAAAGCTGTGTGCAAGTGTCGATCTGCTGGAGGGTAGGGAGGCTCTGCAAAGGGACCTAAACAGGTTGGACCGCTGGGCAGTGTCCAATGGCATGAGGTTTAACATGGCCAAATGCCGGGTCCTGCACTTGGGGCACAACAACCCCATGCAGAACTACAGACTGGGAGATGCCTGGCTGGAAAACTGCCAGGAGGAGAGGGACCTGGGGGTGTTGGTCGACAGCCGACTGAACATGAGCCAGCAGTGTGCCCAGGTGGCCAAGAAGGCCAATGGCATCCTGGCTTGGATCAGAAACGGTGTGACCAGCAGGTCCAGGGAGGTGATTCTCCCTCTGTACTCAGCACTGGTGAGGCCACTCCTTGAATCCTGTATGCAGTTCTGGGCCCCTTACCACAAGAAGGATGTTGAGGCTCTGGAGCAAGTCCAGAGAAGAGTGACGAGGCTGGTGAAGGGGCTGGAGAACAGATCCTATGAGGAGCAGCTGAGAGAGCTGGGGTTGTTTAGCCTGGAGAAGAGGAGGCTGAGAGGAGACCTCATTACTCTCTACAAGTACCTGAAAGGAGGTTGTAGAGAGGAGGGAGCTGGCCTCTTCTCCCAAGTGACAGGGGACAGGATGAGAGGGAATGGTCTCAAGCTCCGCCAGGGAAGATTTAGGCTGGAGATTAGGAGGAGGTTTTTCACACAGAGGGTCATTGGGCATTGGAATAGGCTGCCCAGGGAGGTGGCTGAGTCACCTTCCCTGGAGGTGTTTAAGGCACGGGTGGATGAGGTCTTGAGGGACTTGGTTTAGTGTTTGATAGGAATGGTTGGACTAGAAGATCCGATGGGTCCCTTCCAACCTGGTTGTTCTGTGATTCTGTGATTCTAATCACACCTCTACTTAGAGAAGTGAAGAGGAAGAGTAGGGCAAAAGAAAGGAAAGGCACAATCAGCTGTGTCTCAGAACTTTATTTATGAAGGTATTTGAAATTCCATGCTGAACAGGTCCCCTCCTGGCATCTGTGGAGCAGCTGTAGAAAGCACATACTTACTTTCCATACTTCTTCCATAGAGTAGCCATGTAGTTGAGGTTATGAGTACTTAGCAATGATTTTATGAACGACTTTATGTATTAAGCCTGTGTCCAACCCATGACCCAGGAGTGAAAGTCAGGAGTTGGAGGCAATCTGTATGGACTCATTAACTCATTGAGAATAGAAGAGCCAGGAAGAGTTACTGAGCTCTTAGCCTGTGACCTGAGGCTGCATAAGCAGAAATTACCTGTGCAGACAGAGGAGAGGAGCCCTGTCTATTCTCAGATTGGTGAACTACAAAATTGAAATTCAAAAAGAAGGACTGAGCAAAAATGGGAGTAGGGCTTAAAATCATAGAATCAACAGGCTAGAAAAGACCTCTGAGATTCTCAACTCAGCTGTACCTGTCTACTACTAAATCATGTCCTCAAGTACCGCATTCACCTGTCTTTTAAACACTTCAGGGATGGGATTCAATCACCTCCCTGGGCAGCCTATTCCAATGCTTGATAATACATTCTGTGAAGAATTTTTTCCTAATGTCCAACCTAAACTTCCCCTGATGCAGCTTGAAGCCATTCCATCTCATCCTATCACCCATCACTTGGGTGAAGAGACCAACACTCATCTCTCTGCAATCTCTTTTTAGACAGTTGTAGAGAGCAATAAGGTCTTGCCTCAGCTTCCTCTTCTGCAGGCTAAACAGCCCAAGCTCCCTCAGCTGCTCCTCATAAGATTTGTTCTCCAACCCCTTCACCAGCTTTGTCGCTCTTTCTGGATGCACTCCAGGACCTCGATGTGTTTCTTACAGTGACGATTTCAGAACTAAACCCAGTATTCGAGGTGCAGTCTTATCAGAGCTGAGTACAGGGGGAGAATCACTTCTATGGTCCTGATGGTCACACCATTTCTGATACAAGTCAAGATGCTATTGGCCTTCTTGGCCACCTGGGCACATTCATGATTCACGTTCAGTTGACTGTCGACGAACACCTCCAGGTCTTTTTCTGCCAGGCATCTTTCCAGCCATTCTTCCTGTAGTGCTGCATGGGGTTTTTGTGTCCCAAGTGCAGGACTCTGCACTTGACTTTGTTAAACTTCATCCCATTTGCCTCAACCCATTGATCTGGCCTGCTTAGATCCCTCTGTAGAGCCACCCTATCCTCCAGCAGATTGATGCTTCCTCCCAGCATAGTGTCATCCACAAATTTCCTAAGGGTACATTCAATCTTTTTGTCCAGCTCATTGATCAAGATGTTGAACAGAACTGGATCCAGCACCAAGCCCTGGGGGACACCGCTTGTCAACGGCCTCCAGCTGGATTTAATTCCATTTACCACAACTCTTTGGGCCCCACCGTAGACCGAGTTTTTAACCCTGCAGAGTTTGCACCTGTCCAGGCCAATGGTAGCCAGTTTCTCAAGTAGGATACTGTGAGAAAGTGCATCAAAGGCTTTACTGAAGTCCAGGTACCCTACATCCATAGACTTTCCTTCATTGACCAAGTGGGTCACCTTGTCACAGAAGGTGATCAGGTGAGTTTGGCAGGACCAGTCTTTCATAAATCCATACTGAGTGTGCCTAATCACCTGGTTGTCCTGTACGTGAGTGAGATGGCATCCAAGATGACTTAATTGGTTTTTAAGAAATGGAATCTGGGTTATGCTGATCTCCAGACAGGTAATTTCTGAAAGAGGTTTGTGGAGTTTCCACGTGTCAGATCATTCTGGCCTTAAGCCTCTTTAAAAATTCTTTAAAACTTAGATTATCTGAAGATGGGGCAGGGAGGTTTGCTTAAGTGTCAAAATTCACAGGTTAACCACTATGGCCTTCTGGGGAGGATATCAGTTTAAGAAATATTAAGGTGGTGACAGCCCCTTTTTGGCCCTGCTATGTATGAGGCAAGAAATTGGAACATTCTCACATTGTTAAGACTTCAGACAGAACATTTACCTTTCCCTTAGATAGTTTTAGATACTAGAGAAGAAGTAAAACTTCTGAGCCTGTTGCTAAGGTTTAGAGGAGAAGGAGATGCAGGGAAAATCACTCGTAGACATTTGCAGAGCTGGAGACATAAGCAACCAAAACCTGGTAGATAAATGTGAGTAAAATGTAGCAAGTAACGTGTGGAGCATAAAGCATTTACAATTATGTTTAAGTACTTGCAAAAGGTCTCTTTGTTGTTATATTTACAAGGAGTACTTTGTGTACAGAACATCAATCTCTTGCAGAGCCAATGCATTACTGTGATAGAAGTAGTAAATTAGCAACAATACAGATCAGGTAGGGGGGCTCTCAGCAAAGGGAATTTACCTTTATCACATAAAATGAATGAGGTAAACCTATTTTATGCCTTTATGTCTTTGTCAGCCCACATGACAAGAAGGCAGTTACCCCTGCTGCTAGATGCCTTTGACAACATTGTAAAAATCATGCATAAAGGAACCAGCTACCATAGTGATTAAATAACCTGAATGTTTTGTTTCCAAGGACAGTCACATTCATGTCCCATTTCTGTTCTTTCTAACCCAAAACCACAGCAACTGGAAAAGCTAGAGAGCATAAGTCCTCTGGAGGTAAAGGTATGAACACTATTTTTGACCAAAGCAATAGTTTTCCTTGGGAGACTTTTAAGCCACTTTGCTTTACCTTGCATGTCTTTACAGGCAAATATTGCAGCAGAAACAGGTGGCAAATGAAAAGGGATCATACATAGGTGGCAAGGTTTAGCCCCAGCCCTGCTTGTTCGGCAGCTAAAATGTGAGCAGTTTGGTTCCCAATTCACCTCCCCCCACCCTCTGCCCAGGGAAAGAGGAAAGGGAAATGAAAGGAAAATAAAAATTGTGGGTTGGAAACTAAAACAGCTTTAATGAAACATTAATAACAATTTTAAAAAATCTATTAATAAGAAAATAATAGAATATATTCAATGACTACATCATCACAAATGCTGCAGAGTCAGCACAGGGAAAAGTCCTGGACTGGGTTTTTAGCAGCAGGAAGGAGCTGGACTCAGGAATGGGACTCAGGAGTGCATGGATCAGGAATCAGGGGCAAAAAGACAGATGAGGTTCTTACTGGTTGTCAACCATTGAGGAAGAGAGAGTGACCTTCATGATCCCTCAGTTTTATACTGAGTATCCTATATATGGAATGGAATACTTTTTTGGTCAGTTTTCGATAACTTATTCTATCTGTTCCTCCCTGTAGGTATGACCCTTTTTTACTTACAGCATTCCACCAGCTCAAAGATGACCTTAGTTTCTATACGAATAAGTATAAACAATGGCCTTGCTGCATACCAATGCCCCATGTTATCGCTTCTAGAGAGAAATACTGTCTGAAAAACACATCAGTTAACTTTCAGAAAATGAAGTTACTGAGATGAGACTTAGCTAAAGCTAAAAAGCTGATCCTACTTTACTTCAAACTAAAACAAAAAGCAAGTCAATGGGTTTTTTGGGTTTGGTTTTTTTTTTCATTTCAAGGGACAAAAATAAGCTCCTACTAACCTTCACCAGAAAAAGTGGTGAGTGATGAGGGTAACCCAATTGGCTTAAGCAGCTGGTTGGTAAATTAAGGACACACCTAGGTGTGCTATTCTGTCCTTCAGTATATAACCACACTTGCTATTCCATGAAAACTTGGCTTATCTCCAGACTGCATGGATATATTGAAGCTTCCAATTTGGGTAAGCTCCTGGGCTTCCAGATTTGGTCATATACTGTTGTATCGCATGGCCTTAGATGACATGGAACTTGCATTGGCACCAGGCAACCTGGATGGGTGCTCAGTACACACCTTCAGCCACTCCATCTCCCACCAATATCTGGCAGAGCTCTTTCTTCGCAGACCATAGATTTGTTAGGCCCATAGCAGTAGATATGAAAGAGGGGTCCAAATCTGCCCTAAAATGGAGAATTGCAGCAGAGGGAATTGACACTCTCTTTCTTTTGCAGATCTTGTCAGTACTTTACCTGAAGCAAAGACTATGCAGTTGAAACTCACTCTATACACCAAGTTATCATGATTTAAGACGCTAACCTGCAGCTGCTTTCATGGGTAGGAGCTAAAAGGAATGGTCTGATTTCTCTATGAGCTAGCTCTACTCACTTGTTATAGGCTGAGTGGATTCCTTATTCTTGATAACAACAGAAAGAGTTTTGCTATAAATATTTGCTTGCATGTCTTGTTTTTACCTAATTATTGTGAGAGATCAATAAAGGAAATAGGAGAATGGCAGTTTTGCTTTACTTTGATATTCCCTAGTTTATATATATATTTGTGGATTTACACTAAAGGAACAAAGGGCGTGATCTAAATTAATCTCATATCTCGTCACCATAAAATTGCCTCCATTAGAAAACTTGGGCCCATGCTGATGTTTCCTTCTTTCTATGATGCAGTCTTCTTGTTTTATATGGTACATGGTTTTGTTGCTTAATTATGTCTGAGTTTTCTTAGCTGTTTAGCTAAAACATGGGAGTTCTTATGCAGTTTCAAGACATTTCTGCAGGGAAGGAAGAAATTGCTACATAATCCATTAAATGCTGGAGATTACTAAAGTCTGTAGAAGACTGCAGCACAGAGCATTGTATTCAAGTTATTCCATTGTCACTAATTCCTCCATTTCCAATGACTTTCATGACTCCAATTTATTTTACCAGAAGCTATACAGTTAAAATCTCCTACACACATTTGAACTCCTAGAATAATAAAAGAACAGAGCTAAATTTCTATTGTTGTATCAAGACTGCAGTTCACAGGTCATAGGGGGCTTCTAAGGAATCAGAGTTTGCACTTTGTGAGCAAGACAAAATTTTCAGCTTTCACTCATCAGTTTTCTTGCTTGTCTGAAAAGAATGTGAATTGTTATTGTAATGAGCCATAAAATATAATTAACTGTGTTCTTTTCTCAATTGCTTTGAATACAGGGACAAAAAAGAGATGTGCTAATCCAGTCACTATGCTTAAGAAACAAGACTGTTACATATTCCTTAGGTGACAATAGGAAGGATTTTAGTTATGCAGCTGAGCAAAATAGTATCTAACCCCTAAGCAGAGAGTCTTGTCATCTTGCAGGATTTTTCGCCCACCCGGTGTGGCTTTGTCCTGCTAAGGGTCCTTTTGTAGCATCTGTGTATAGTCAGTCACCTCGGTAAGCTGTTTTGCAAGGCAGTCAGCTGAGATGAAATGAGAACCTATCAGTCTAAGTGGCTGATATCATGATATTACTGATAGGAGAGGGCAAACGTATCCCTCAGTATCAAGTTCTCAGATGGCGAATGCCGCTCTAGAGGTAGGCACCCAAGCAAGTTCACCCAGGGACAGTATTTTAACACCACAGTGTTCTAGATTTGGGGTAAAATAGTCAGGCATCAGAAACTTCAGGGTGTTAGAATTTAGCTCAGGCTGTCTCTAAAGTGGAGACCTTACAAGCTTCACTGGTTGATATAATCCCTACGTCTGATTTCTAGACTCCATTATCAGCATTTCATGTAAGGAACAAACATATCCTTACTGCAGGTTGTCTAGTAAGATTCAGAGCATTTTGGGCGTTGATTATTGTATTTATGTATGTGTCCTCTACAAGTCTGTAAACCTAACTGGAGTATACTCATGAAATGCGTTTTTGTTAAGTAACACTCTGGGTTTTGAAGAATAAATATTTTCCTATGTCCTCAAGGACATTCTCATCCAGAAATTTCAGTTGTGAAGTAAGGGCTCTCTGGTAATTACTAATCAGGAAAAGACTAGAATGAAAAACTTGAACTTTTCAGACAGAAAATGCACATTTTGACATGAGTATTTTTTTTCAAAACATGTACTTTTTTCTACATGTGATTTTTTTTTGCATTTCAATAGATACAAAAATCCTCACAACAGGAAAGATTACGATAACAACACAAAAATACATAAAAGATGTTTTCTCTGTTTCTGGAGCAGAGGGATCCATTCAAAGAACATATACTTTCAGTGAAAATGACAGATAAAAAAACCTACCAACAAGTAATAAGAGACCTGTCCTATTTGACAGCAATAAAGATGTCAAGGTCTGCTGCCTCACAGCTCATTTGGGAAAGCTTTACTCTGAAGATTTCTGACTCATTAACATGCAGGTTATTGATATGATAACTTTATTGTAGCTTGCTGCATGAGAGCATCTGCAGCATGATTCCTCCCTTGACCACACACTGAGTTCTCTTCTATTCTGTCCAGGTTCTTCCAAGAGACCTTTTGCATTCCACCCCCACACCTCATTAAGCAAAACACCTAACATCTGCACAGTTTGTTCTCTGTCATCTCCCAAGGAGTACATATGGGTGCAGTAAAGTGGCCTGCTCTGGTGGAACTTCCATGATATTTAAGAAAAAAATACATGACCTTAGATATAAAAGAGGTAAAGTGGATTTAAATGCACTAGAACATGACCCATCCAGAAAAAGAGACCAAGTTCAGCCGCAGCTTCTTTGAATTGTGTAGAAAATATCAACAGTTTTTAGCGTCCTCTATTTTTTATCTACAACTTGAAACAAGCATAGAATCATAGAACAACCAGGTTGGAAGAGACCCATCGGATCATCGAGTCCAACCATTCCTATCAGACACTAAACCATGTCCCTTAGGACCTCATCCACCCGTGCCTTAAACACCTCCAGGGAAGGTGAATCAACCACCTCCCTCGGTAGCCTATTCCAATGCCCAATGACCCTCTGTGTGAAGATGTGTGAAATCCTGAAGTTTTTCCTGTTTTTAACATAGCTTAAACATGTAGGGTAAGAGACCCGGACTTCTAGTTCTTACTCTTATTTGTTCCTGATGCTCAGAAGAAACTTTTGCAAGATGAATGGGCACGCTTGCTACCCAGAAGAATATGGACCAGTGTGAAAAATTAAGATAATATTGTTCATTTTAGATAACAAGGAGGGATAATCAAGTGTCTCTTGTTATAAAAACTGAGATTTTGGATGTTGATCTTACCCTTGTCCACAAAACAGGGTGACACATAGGGGAAAAAGACTGTTGATGTAATCCTGCTCCACTCCCACCCTCCGATGTCTTGACCAGCAGGACCACCAAGTCTTGGGAAAAAAAATGAACCCTGGATCACATTGCAAGCAGAGGAGCAGTGGCTGAGGTCACTGCAAATTTCCAGATAGGTTCTTCTGCTTTTTGTTTGGAGATTGCTCCCTGGCTATGCCCAGCTGGCTATGCCTATGAAGAATGCCTGAGCCCACTGCTTCATTACATTTTTGTTAACTTTATCAGTATTCTGATCCTTTATCAACTATTTTTTCCAGAGGCCTTACTTTAACTTTTTAGAGAGGTTGTGTTACTACCTTTGTCAAAATTAATGTGGGAAATCTGACAAAATGCCAGTTGACTATATATTCCTTACAACCATTAGAGATAGTATTTTCAGAGAGGTGGAAAAAACCAAGTATTTGAACAAGCTGTGTTAGTTTTTCAGAGGATCAGGCACTCTTTAGAGACAAGTGCCACCCTCCTTAAAGGTACTATCATCTTTTTACATAAGATTGGATGCCATAGAAACATTGTGTGTTATTAGCTCTTTGAGTGTTCTCTTGTAAAGGGAAGAGTTTTGGAGCTGGGGCAACAGTGTTTGTATTTTAAATTCCCAGGAGGCTAAAATATTAAAGGAAAAAAAAATACAGCCATTCAAAGCAAAAAAACCCACAACCCAACAAACAAACAAGGAATAGGAGGGAGAAAACCCTCGACATCATGAATTTCTTTTAGCACTCAACGCTAAATAGAAATACTAAAATCTTTATGAAACACACTCGAAAGATGTTGAAAAGAACTTGTGCCATCATTAAAGTATGAAGCCAGATAATTTCCTCCAGCAGTTTTAGAAAGACCATTTCACCCACTGTCTCTGCAGGTACCTCTCCTCCATATTCTAGATAGCACTCCATATTTGCACAAGATCATTGCCATCTGCAGCTGCTAGAAAAGTGAGCCTAAGCAGCACTCCTTGCCTTTCTCCAAAGTAAAATTCCTTTCTCTACATTCAAAACAAAAGTAATTCAAACTTTGAAGAAACTATTTACATCCTTATAAATGCAAGCATCCTCTGTAAGGAAAGCATCTCATCACCTGCTTGGGTCTGTTTAATGTGGATACGGAGAGGAATCCAGCTGCCTCAAGGAATAGCCCCTATCAGAGAAAATCAAGAGAAGTGCATGACGTATAACTTCACAACTCAATTTGTACCAGGTGCATGAGGGTTGGGCCAGCAGCTCCTGCTGGGACACTGCTACAGACATACCTTTCAGCCCTGGTTTCTCTGTGCTTGCCTTCTTCCACTGCCTGATTGAAATAATTAGGGCAAGGGAAGCAGCTATGCAGAAGCTGCCTTTTTTTGTCTCTCTTTGCAGTACCCAGTAATCTTGTGTCCTAGGCGCGTCTAACCTATAGGAAAGAGCCTAGTACTTTTTTTGGTTTTCTTTAAGGTCTAGCAGAAGTCACTTGGCCCAGTAAGAGCATCACTAAGGCCTGTGTTGATGTTTGAACTGCCATTTTCAGTCTTAGTCAGTTTAATAGAGTTAAATGACCGCTTCTCACATAAAAATCATCTCATCCTAATGCAGATGTCTAAAACTGGTCAGAGGACTTGTTCCATAAGAATGCCAGTTTCCCTTCCTAGCTTACCAAGGTTGCTCAGGGTGCCTGGCTTCAGCAAAGACCTACACTGCAAAGGCTGAGATTTAGCTGCACCATCATAAGTAACCAAAACCATTAAACCTCCACAAAATGATACAAAAGATACGCAGAAGTTCAACGGACTACTAGAAAGCAGAATTATAATTTCAAACCCACTTAAGCAATTTGCTACACATTTAAAAAAGCAGGGATTCTGATTCTCCATAGAACTTTGTGAGAATCCTACCTGCACTTTCTGCAGGCCAGCCCATAATTAATTGCTCCTCCTCCAAAAGACAGCAGTCAGTGATCCACCAAAGCCAAGCTGGCACAGCAAGAAATGATGTAGCACTGCCTAAAAGCATATTCTTTCTCCAATGACCAAACTTGATAGAATGATTTTTGTCCTTCCCCTCACATCACCATGATTGATACTCATTTTTGTGGGTATGATTAAAAATTGATTGAATGTACCTCATCGCTTTATTCTTTCTTTATAGTAGAGCAGAATTATTTATCCAGACAGATGTTTTTCTGTTAGAGGTCAGTTCTCCAATCAGTGGCTTTCTGTGTCACAAAAATAATCAGTATTCATGTCATGATGTGTCACTGGGATCACTCTCCTGCAGATTTCATAGAATAAAACAATTTTGTAGCTTTACACTCTGATCATTTTTACCACTGTAAGTTATTCTTATGATGGATCATATCTTTACTGTTGGAAAGAAATGGCACCATTTGATAACAGGTTATAAATTGTGATGCTTACACATTAATTATCTGGCTATTGCCTCTCCCCTCCCCTTCAGATTGAAGGGTTAATAAATATGTTGTAAACACTTTGCCGGAGTGAAACGTATCATAAAACCTGTGGAGCAAAATATCTGTGTAAAAGAAACAGGAAAACAGGGAAGTAGCTACCTTGAGGCTTTTTTTCTTCCTTGTTTGACTCAAACCCCGAATTTGAGTTAAATGATTAGCAATTCAACAATTTCTGTGTAATGAACTGTTTCACCTGCAGAAATTTTAATCTCAGAATGCAAAACAAAAACACACCTGTGAATAAATCAGTGTTTCCAGGAGTTTATAAGGCTATAATGATTTGTATGAATGTATATGAATATATGAGTATATGTGTATACTTATATGCACATATATGCATATATATATATTTTGGTGCATTTTATCAGCAAGGTAACATTTAAAATGGTGTTAACTCTGCAAAAGTGTAACTTCTCAAAAATTCATCCCAAACTTGTCTACTGGTTGTATAGGTTGCATTCACTTGGTCTACCAAAGAGCTCCTGAAGTCTAGAGGAATCACTATGGAGTATCATTAAAGGTAAACTTTGGGTACACAATGTTTCAACTATCTCAATCTTGCATGTACTGAGCAAGCCTATTTTTGACGAAACTCTATGGATCACTGTGTTGGACTAAAATATTTCACTATTGCAAAGTTCATGCCCAATTGCTTTTTCTGTATCCAATTTCTTCCACTGAGGTCATGGGTTTAGCTTCCCAAACAGGTCAGCTTTCCTCTGATGGTGACCAATAAATACGAAAATCCCTTGTGTTCCTCTGTATTGATTAAAGTGGATGATAAATGTTATCTCCAAAGAAAAAAACAAATTACCAAAGTAGTAGGCTGATAGATGATAGTTTTCTAAATCCTTGAAGAATTCCTCTCTATCCCATAGTTTGTCAATTTAAACATGCTTTGCTTATCTCCAGATAAGAATAACTGTACCTGTAGGATATCTGCAACAAACATGTGAGGTGGTTCTCTGGATTCCTGTACAATCAGTGGCAAGTTACAAGCTTTTAGGGAGCGATTCACCTAAATTACTTGCAACATAGAAAATCACCAAGGACTGTGTCTTTTTAACTCTATTATCTGAAGAGTCTGAGGGGCTACCTCACATACAAAAATTTTATAAACTCTTAAAAATACAATTCATAATTCATGTTTATATCTTATACTCTGAACACACAACTGACATAAAAAATTGGTGTGACAAACCTGCCAACAAAACCGAGCAGCTCCCACATCCTGAGGGAAAAGCAATACCTTGCCTCCGGCTCCAGAGGGAACCAACCTCAGATCCTCACGTACCTAGTGAGAAAAAATTCCTTGAAGCATGTCCCTCAGTGTTGTTATCCTGACAACAACTCTTCCTTTATGCCAGTGAAATCTCCCTTCATGCATTTTCGCTCTTCACTACTGCAGCTGTGTATTAGTGGCAACGGGATGTTTTCTTGTGTAAGTTGATTGTAGGTCACTTCAAGATTGTGGATTTTGTGCAGAAATCAATTGTGTGAGACAAGAGGAAGCATTAAAATTCTGTTTTTTCTGTCTCTCATTGTTTCCTATACAATACAGCCTTCATTTGTTGTATAATGCCTGAGACAACATGTTATGAAAAGAAGGAAAAAAGGTATTTATCTGCCTGAAAGAACAGAACGTTGTATTCTTCACAGAAAGGGTCATCAGGCACTGGAACAGGCTGCCCAGGGAGGTAATGGAGTCACCATTCCTGAAGTTATTTAAAAGGCAGGTAGGTGAAGTGTTCAGGGACATGGTTTAGTGGTAGATAGAAATGGTCGAACTCGATGATCCAACTCAATTTTCCACTCTGGTGATTTTATGATTCTATGAGTCTATGAACAACATCCAGGTTCTGGTTTTGTTTCCTGTTGGATAAGGGAAGCAGAAAGTTGTATAATTTTACTAGACCTTCAGGTTCCAAGTTTTTCTGACTCCCTGTTTTTTGCCACTGTGATCCAGGATACTCCAACAGGCCTCAATCCCAGAGTCTCATCTGGAGCCCTTTTGATTCTTTTGAAAGGTCTCAGTAGGCAGAGTGCCAGCTCAGTGTGAATACTGACTGATCCGCCCTCTCCACTTACAGCTCCAAGGCACTGGAAGCACATTTCCCAGGTGGTCCTCTCTCTACAGATGGGAGATTTCACTCAGTTTATACAAACAGAAAGACATAGGCTTGGAAAGTTGTAAGCACACTCTTAATACTGAGTGAAATCCCTTGATTTGTGTGGGATATGAAACACTAACATTATGGGCAGGTACTTACTTTTCTGTCTGTTTCACAGATTTAATGGCTATCATAAAGAATGACTGTTTATCTAGTGAGTCAGATTAGTTATTAAATCTTTGGAAATTCAGCAGCAGACGTGGAACACATCAAGGTTTGTGGCCAGAGGCAGCTCTGAGATGCACTAGGGCACCATCATTTATGTCAATGCAGGAGCTATGCAATAACTGAAAGCAGAAAGTGAGCTTTAAGATTTTTGAAGAACTGACTGCTCCAGAGGTGAAGAGTTACCTTATCTCTAATGCTGACGCTGCAGTGGGAAGGAAAGCAAGCAGGGAAGGAGAAGAGGAAATAGCATGAAGAACTGAATTTAGAAGGAATGCAAGTAAATAAAACAAGATGGAAACCAGTTTTGTTTATCTTTACCTTCTTCCTCACATCGAAGTATAAGGTGTTAAAAGAATGACTACATGGACTGAGGCAGGCAGAGAAAACCCAGGGGGTCACCAAAGAAGTTTTCACAGTTTGAATACAGACCAAAGGTGGAGAGCATTAGCTGTACAAGTTGTGCCGTTACTTACAGTAAGAGAGCAGAGCAGTCAGCCCCTACAAGACTTCAGTGTCTGCTTTTCTTTCTAGTTTGGACTGTATCAGTGTTTATTAAAAGTGCTGCAGTGCTCCTTTCTCTTGAAGAAGCTTTGTGTGGATTTTCTCCAGAGCTACTAACTTGTCTGAAGGTCAGCTCCTACTCATAGCTTCTCAGCTCCACACAGGGGAATCCTGTTCGTTGTTGAATCCACATTGCTACTTCCTGCATTTTTTTGATTCTCAAAAGATGTTTCAGAGAGCTACTCACTTGTCTGAAGGTCAGTTCCTACCCATAGCTTCTCAGCTCCACACAGGGGAATCCTGTTCGTTGTTAAATCCACGTTGCTACTTCCTGCATTTTTTTTGATTCTCAAAAGATGCTTCAGAGACAAACGTAAACTCAGCTCAGTTCAGCTTACGCCATAAATCCAATGAAGTCAGTGCTTCAGAAAGCGCTCCACCACTAAACCACACACACTTGTCTCAGGCATAAATTATTAAGCATCTGCTTTGGAGTGATATCCATCAGGGTGCTGCACTCCGTTTAGTCGAAGCTGATGCATGGAGGTGGTGCTCAGTGCATGTTTGCCCTCCTCCTTTAAGACTGTTGATTGACTGTTGTCTGTAAACCAAGTAGTAGTCAGAATGTTGATTAACCAAAAGACTTTTAATCAGCAATTCTTTTGAAGTTTTTAGCAGCAAGGGCAGAGATGGAGGGTTCACAGTGACTCCTTTTTAGGGTCTAATTGGAAGAACTGATAGAGCATGTGAGATAGATGCATTGGATTGCTCCTTTTCAAGGACTTGAAGGCCTCCGTAATAAAGCACCACGCTCAAGCTCTCATTCTCTAGTGGAGATAAAGGAACCAAAAAGCAAGCCCATTGCTTCTCTGTTTGTGTTGAACAGGCATCAGACTGTAACTCTTACGAAAATTTCCATGCCTTTCAACTCGAGTCTGAATGTAGTGATGCTTTTTCCAGTGTTTCCGAGGCGTAAAGAAAGGTTTCAGCTATTGCATTTCAAATTCAGATATAAATGTCCATGTAGCCTTGGGTCAGAGACTGGAAAGAATCTGTAAAGTGGTGAATAGGAGATGGAATCTGTGCTTTCTGGAAAAACAGCTCTTCTTTCTTCTTTCGCTCTTAGTTTTTTATTTAACAAGGCATGAACATCGCCTCGCATTGCAACTGCACGCTAGAGAGCAGGCTGTAGAGCCTCAAAACGTAAATGCCATTTGTTTCTAACCTCCCTGGAGTTCTTTCATTTCTATTTATTTTCATTAGTAGAAATGAAAACAAATTAAAGCATGCAACACTCAATAGAGAAGAACCGCAGCAAACACAACTGCTAGCACCTGGAGCATTTTATTACTCTGGCGGTATCCCTGCATTAGAACAAAGCCCATCTGTCTCAAAACTGTTGGAGGCTGGAAATCCTTGGGTTTTTTTTCCAGTGATATAATTTTGTGAGGTTTTTCATCTCACAGCTCAGCTCCTGGTTTACTCCCAAAGTCTATTCACTTTCCAGCCTCCCCAGAAGACTGTTTGCTTGAATGCTCAGTATCAGATGCTCAGCTGGTTCTGCTGGTGTGCTCCATTTGCTTTAATACCTTTGGTATTCATATACTCATTACTAAGATTCCTGGTTATATTTTATTAGAAATATCATATTAAGATTATGGCAAATATTTTGTTGCCCTCCTGTGGAACCTTCAAATTTGTTAGTGTAACTACATGCTTGTTCCTTAGTCTTGTTTTCCCACCATGTTCAATTCCTCTCCTTTGTTAACTCAGTTCCATTTTTTACTTATTACCAAGGTTCTGAAAACATGGGACATAGTTTCTTTGTTATACAAAGGGTCCCAGCTTTTCCACATGTCAGTACAACTTTCACTGCTGTGTTCTTCCATTTTTGCAGTTGCCTGGAGAAGAAACTTGAAGTACAGCAATAACAAAGTCAAGTGTTCTGGACCTTTACTGACAGCATGGCATGAGAGGAGTGCCTGAACCATATTGGTCACAGGAAAAAATGACCTCCTGAGATGGGTAAAAGTTCACAAAAAATGAACCTAAGCATTAAAAGATGGGCCTACAAAAATACCAAGGTTATTGGTAGAGCATCTTTCTTATTCTTCCCATCTACTAGGATGGAAAATTGTAGACGAGTAACTGAGAATAAGGTATAAAATGGAGGAAGTCAGAATTTAAAGGGTTGATGTTTTTTCTTTCAATTTTTTACACAAGAGGTAACACAACCTCTTATCAAAAATAAACCCAAAACTATTTTGGATACTTCCAGAAATTTAGAAAGAAAATTTGCTTTTACTACTGAAAATACAAATACCAATAATGTTATAGTCTAAAATTTGGTACTGGGGGTAATAAAATGTGATATTTTGCAAAGATTATTTAAAAAACTGTACAAAACATTATTCACTTTCAATACAAAAAATATGGAAGCAATTCACTTCTTTTAAATTAAAGAAATGAACATCCTAGGCTTTCAGCTAGTGTAACCTACAACTCCTCCCAGTTTGTGGCCTAGCTAAAGTATATTTTCTTGCAAGGAGCCAAGCCCCATCGTGAAACATTCAATACAGTAGTTTGGTTCACTGAGAGGTAAGACTCCTGTGGCATATCTGTGGCTAACGTAAGTGCTGCAGGCTACAGAAGCAAGGTACAACTGCATATAGGTACCGTCACCCCACAGCTAGCGATGCTGAATATTTTGTTTCTTGGTGGTGGGTCAAAGTCCCATGGTAACTGCATCTGTGGCATGCTGCTAGATTGCTTAGGAAACTAATGGGGTTTGTTTCCCTCTGTAGAGGTCATCAAGCAAATAATATGCTTACATTTTTGCATCCTGCTAGCACTGGAGCAAACCTACAGCATTTTTCTAGATGTTTGCTCTCTCTACATAGTTACCACCTGCCGGTATTTACTAATGGACTCAGCACATGTGAGAATCCATTCCTGCACTGTGCCAAGTTCAAGCACAGATGTTTTTCAGAAATAGGGGGAATTTTAAGGCATCATGTGTAGTTCTGCATCTTTCCCCTTGCTACACTGCCTGTTTTCATCCCATTTTATTTTCTGCAGAGCTTCTTCCCAATGCCTTTTCTTGTTAATTAGAGTGGCACCAAGCCAAGTAAAAGGCTTTGGCTATTACTAGAGCTCCTGAGACAGCTTTTGTAGAAAGTTCATGTAATTTCCTACACCCTTTGGGAATGCAGAGCCTTAAAATTGGATTGAACCTTAATACCCATGGATCAATGAGGTCAGCATATTCCTTGAATCACTTCCCCACTTGTAAAATACACACAGGATACCACCAAGGAGATTTACATTCAGTGAGGACATCATTATGCACAATCTGACTGCCTCTCCTCCTGGGCAGAAAAGAAGTTCCCACTCCTTGACCCATCTCTGCCAAACAGTGAGCAGTATTAGTGGTCTACTTCTTAACAGCCCTTTCATGACATTCCACTTCCATTTCTATTACAGAACTCTTATTTTCTCATGGAATTAAAGATTACAGCTCTAGCAGGATATTTTAGCTGTCTCCAGGTCAATAAGTGGGTACCTGGATGCACTTTCATTGATTTGGTATGTAGTTTTTGTGATAACAGAATGGGGTTTAGACACAAAACTGTTTCTATTTCAGACTGGAAGAATTTCTGCTAGACAAAGAACACAGAATATACCAGTCTGCTTATCTACATCTTCTCAAGTGTTTAGAAGTTGTAAGTTTGATGGCATAAAAGCAGGTGAAAGAGGCATCTGCCAAATCTGTGACAAACATGCAATGTGGAGCAAAGGAAAGGAAATTGTAGAATACTTTGCATTGGAAGGGACATTTACAGGGCATGTGGTCCGACTCCCCTGCAGGAGCAGCGACATCTTTAATGAGATCAGGTTGCTCAGAGCCCTATCCAATCTGATCTTGAATGTTGCCAGGGATGGGTCCTTCACTAACTCCCTGGGCAACTTGTTCCAGTATTTCACCACCCTCATTGAAAAAAACTCTTCCTTATATCCAGTTTAAATCTACCCTCTGTTTGTTAAAAAAACATTATTCTTTGTCTTGTCTTGTCACAGCAGGCCTTGCTTAAAAGTTTGTGCCCATCTTTCCTATAGGCCCCCTTTAAGTACTGGAAAGCCACTATAGGGTATCCCCACAGTTTTCTCTTCTCCAGGTTGAACAACCCCAGCTCTCTCAGTCTGTCAAAAATCTGTGTTGGTTGTGTTGCCCACAGCAGAAATTTTAATATTTCTTCCATTTTGGAATACAATGATGTACAGAAGAGTAAAAAAGGCCAACACTCCCAGCAAAATGTTTGAATTAATCATTCAGAGATATTCTGTTGATGTAAATTTTTCCAGTCTAACTTGCACATGTTGCATAGACAGCAGAAAAATGAAGAATGAAAGAAACTTACTTTTCAGAAGAAAAGCTGAAATCCCACATTGAAACAGTCAAACAGAATTACCTGACTTCTTCAAAGTTTTCTTACTACCCTTCAAAATAAATTCCTCTGAATTGACAAATCTTTGTGAAGTGTGTCAGTTTTGACAAATCAGTTATTTTGGACAGAATCATTCAGCTGCAACATTTCTAGTCCTGCTTGTAATCTTGCCCTGAAATGCTGCTCTGAGAAGGCAAGCAAATACCGATCTTCGGCACCTGGGCTCTCAGACAATGGATAACCAGCTTCCAGCATCTCATTGTAGCAATTCTGCAGTTCCTCTCTTGTCACATGACACTGGCAACCACCACTCTCATCCTACACACCACTCTGTCTTTTGCTGTTTGAAGCTGCCTCCGCTCTTCCCAGGATGCTTTTAACAAAGGGGCACACACTAGGTAGATTCCTTTGGTCTAACTCAACTACCTCTGTTTTATCTGATCCTGTCCTATCAAGGTTAGTTCTTCCCACCCTCCCTGTGATCCCTGGGCAACTGAAAATGGATCATAGCTGGTTTATGCATTCACTGGTTGGACTCAATGATCCGATGGGTCTCTTCCAACCTGGTTGTTCTATGATTCTATGATTCACTGCACGTCTTGCTTTCATTCTCTTGTCCAATGCACGTAGAAACATATCATCTAACTTCAGAGCTCACTTTCTGACCTCTTAACATCCCAGGCATATTCTAGGGGTCCCTCAAGCACCAGACTTGATAAAGCACCATGTTTTCAGTAAGTCTTCCCAAACATGGTGGCCATCTGCATTTGGAAGAGGAGGTCATCATAACAACACATAGACTCAGACTCACCCAGACATGCATAGTCTAGGTGACCACATGAGCTTAACAACACAAAGACCTTTTACAGAGGCATATTTTCCAAGTCTTTCAAATCTGCTTTCATCTTGAGAGGGAGAAAATTTATTATGTTAGTCATAAGAGTGAACTTTTCTGTGAGTATGCACACTTGCACCCTTTGTTTTAAAAGGAGAGGTCATTCATGCTATTTCTCAACAACTGGTTGAAAATCCACCTACTAACACTTTTCAGCAGTGGTTTTCACACTGTTCTGTTCAAGTGCCTGAGGCAGACAATTGACCCAATCAAGGGATACCAAAGGAAATACTGAAGTGATGGCTACCACAATTTTTATTATGTTGGTGTTTTGCATCTTAACAATAAAGGCTGTAGGGTAGAATCTCTTTTCATATTTTGTGAGTAAATTTGCTTTCTTGTAACAACTGGATTTTCTACTGACAGATGGCAGCTACAAGCTGTCAATCATTTTAAATTCAAAGGATAGATGAAGAGCAACAAATGTTATTGCCTGGAATATGGGCTGGAAGTATGGGCAAGCTGGTGTATAGTTCCTTTGCATTATGCTGGGTTCATGGATTCCACAAGTATAATCTACCAGGCACTAATTGGAATGAAAAAAAAATGGACTTCAAAAACCCAAACATCATCAGACCCAGATCGAGAGGAAGAAAGAAGTCTGGGCATGCAATGTATGATGTTCCCTCCTCTGCAAAAGTCATTTAAGCAGATGGACCTAAACAAGCAGAATTGTGTTAAAGGGAGGATAAAAAGGAAAAGAAAATCATTTTTGCCTCGGAAAACTTGTGTGGTCTCCAGAACAAAAGCTGTTGCCTTCCAAGGCACAAGAGCAAATAGCTCTGACCATCTCCTTCATCCTGAGGCCACTAGTGCCTTCCTTCTGCACTCCAGCTGCTGGAGGTTTAGAGAAGCCCAGAAGATTTTGCCTCACTCCCATGACACAATAGGCCCTTTTTTTTTGTGGTGAAAGCTCACTGGAGTTGCAGCTGACTATCAGCCAAGCTTCTTCCAGCTTTCCCATACAGGGTTGGCACTAGCCACTCCAGCTAGTCCGATCCATCCCCAGCTGCCCCCACAGACATACTGCCTCACAGCCTTTGCTCACAGCCAACAAGGTCTCTCCTGGCTGCTGCCATTCACCAAACCCAGTCTGCCAGGACACATTTTAGCAGTCCTTAAGACACTTGACTCTTCAGAGAAGATTTATGGGACCTCAAGGAACTGCAATCCCAAAAAAGTCTGCCTTTTGAAAGGATGTTCTCCTTTTGCCTCCACTCAAAAAAAACAACCCCCACCCCTTCAGAAAATCAAGAAAGTATTCCCAAACCTCCAGTCTTTGCTGGCTTAACATTTCTTCATCCAAACCAGCTTTAAGTTCTATAGGCTCATTTGTGCACTTTATGACAGGCTTATAAATGCCTGTTTTTCTCACCTCTTCAATAAGATGCCTGGCTTAATCAGAAATGTCACTGTTTCAGAACACAGATGTAAATAAAAACATATTTAGACCAAATAATTTCTCAGATCTAGCCAATTCTTGCACTTCTGAAACAGCCTTAGTGTTTTTGTCCCTTCTGGAGCCTCCTGGAAAGGGGTGTTTTTTCTCCCAGAAACATTTGGGAGTATTTATTCTTGTAATTAAGTGAGAAAACAGGAATAACTAGCTTGAAACAAGTATATCTATAAAAGTGAAACAACAGGAATTAGAAGCAAGTAGACTTGATAAAAATAGGGAGAACTTATGAAACACTGATCACATCTCCTTCACAATATTAGTAGTATGGAAGAAAAGTTCTCTTAATTACATATTGTTTTTAAAAAAGATGATTATTGTTCTTTACAATTGCAGTTAATGGTGAAATGTGTTGAGACCTTCTTAGTTGATGGCATTGTGTTAAAAACACTTTGGGATGGACAACAGGGAGGAAAGCTTGCTGTTTCTGCTGGCTTCATTATGGCTCTGTAGCAAGGTGCATCCCGTGGATGAGGGAGAAGGAGTAGGTCCACATGAAGCTCAGTCTGGAGATGCTTCATAGATGCAGAACTAAACATGGCATGTTTAGCAGAGAGCAGGAGGTCAACCTACAGAACAAGTGAAGTTTGCAAGTTGAAGAAAGAGATCTTCTTCTGAAGTTCTTTTGACAGGTTCAGGGTCCTGTCAGTACAAATTTTGGTATCTACAAACACAAGTAATCTTCCAGTGAAGGCTTCACAATGTCATAAAGTACAAGTCACTTGCAAGGAGGTTTTTTTCTTTTATTTTTTCTTCCTTCCTTTGCTCAACAGCTTTATGCGCTGATGATGGGCCACTGCAAGAACTTATATTAATGGAGCAGATCTAATTATGTAAAATGTAAGTAGACTCAAAGACAAAGCAACAGAAGCCACATGAGCACACTGATTTGATGTCTCTAATCTTACACTTCATGCCTTCTGACAGAGCCAAAATTAACACTGGTATGCTTCATCCTTTAACTTGAAGTGCTTCTGCTGCTATAACAGATTGGGAAGGAAATATACAGTCTTTCTGTTGCAACAGGACAGATGTTCAGTGGCTCTCAGAGGGCAAACTGTAGCACAGATTTTCAAGGTGCATTGGGAATTTCCCTTATTTTCTCAAATGACACATCTGTGCCATCTTTTCATCTGGAGGCCTATATCCTGGCTTCAGCAGATAGCCTATGTTGCATATTTTTTCTTTCCTAGAAGATCTCAGTTCAGGATTTCAGGACTTATGTGACAGTTTTCAGCACACAACATCTTGAATCAGTGGTTAAAATCCGAGAATCAGCCCAACTGCTTGGAGACAGATGTGCCTGACTGCTCTGTATGTCACAAAAGTTTCTTGCAACAGATGACACATGGTTGGATGACAGCATCAAAATGGAAATCATGGTGTATAGGAAACAAGTGAGGCACCCACTTTGAGAATATTTCATATAAAACATTTTATTTCTTTCCCTTCTCCTTATCTTCTAGGATCCTGAGCTGTGTAAGTCTGTCAATAATCTGATGGTGTCTTTGAATTACAGTCTACATATAAAAACTTGGTAGGTTTTGGACACAAGAAACTGTCTCAATGTATCAGAGCAAACCGTGTGGTTCTTTATTATTCCTTCTCTCTAACCTGTCTTTGTGAGACTGAATTTTATACCCTTCTGGCAATTAAGAACAAATACCATCAGCCACTGAAACCAGTTTGCGGATGAAGGGTTTCCTCGCCTTTGTTGAGACAGGAGATCTATCCACTGACAGATAAGCATCTCTTTTACCTTATTTTCACTAAACACCAATGGGAATTCAAGCCTGGCAATTAAAGCAGAGCCACAGATCACTATGTGAGCCATTTTCAGTGCTACTGTTGATACTTTAAAGATACTGCTATTTCTGGGCAATCCAGTCCTTGAGCACAAAACGGTCACTTTCAGGATTTGACACTAAGAGGCTCATACAGCACTAATAAGGACACTAATACAAGATGACAAAAGTAAATGGGCCTGAGTTTTATCTTGATTGTTCCATTTCATTATTGTTCTCAAAATTTTATGCTGTTTAATGCCTCTTAAATAAATAATCAACTCACACTGATGAGTAAACAGTGTCTGTCCTAACTAACTGATTCATTTTTAGAACATGTGTAAGCACGAGCAGACAAAGCACTGAACTTTAAAGCCAGTCAGTGAAGACCCTCTTCATTTTTACAGCCCTGGTTTCTTACTCTGTGAACGAGTTACCTGTCACTGTCCCATAAGCATTCAGAAACAATCTCAGGTTTGCAGTTCATGTGCAGAGCTACAGGCACGGCAAATGTGCTCACCACTCTGTCAGCCAGTAGCCCAATCACAAAAACATACAAAAATAATTTGTTCCATCAAAAGAAAATTGTCTCAGGGCACAGCTTTCTAAACATATCAGGGATTATTAGAATTCAGACAAGATCAGATCTTCCCTTTTTGCATTTGTTGCTCTATGTGAAAACAAAATGATTCTCTCCAGTACTAAACATTTACTTCCAGCCTCATGATTCTTATACATCAGATGACATCTCTTGCAAGCACTAGCCAAACCTATGCTTTGGCCTATACTGTATTATTATTATGCTATTACATAGGCAAAGATTCTATCATTTCTTTGTATCCTAGTCTTTGAGTAGTTGTCTTTTTTTTGTGGTGTTTTGGATTTTTTTTTTTAATTACTGTATGCTGTTAGACAGTTTTCAAGTCAGAAGTTTCTCTGTGTCACAAGAATATTAGATATAATTTTGACTGCAGTGAAAAATATGTAATCCAGGAACAAATCTTGCAAATCTATAAAGTCACACAAAAGAATTACCTGGATGAGAACAGGAACAGACCCATAGCTTTTGCTAATTAAATTGGCTCCTATTCATATTGTCTTTTCTTATAAGGGAGATAGTATGAAAGATGCTCACTTCTGCCTTTATTTTTCACTTTTCTAGAGGTTCTACTAGTTGCTGTGGAAAACATTAATTAACCACAAAAAGCAAGACAGAGGCTGCAAACAAAAGCAGGTTGGGTTGATGGAATTTCACCACTTACATCTAAATTCAGAAAATTTCAATTCCGGCAGTGTTTCATATTATAAATCAACTTGGCAAACTATCAGGCTTTAAAATCAATTACACTGGATCAGAAGCTGTGTTTGCAGATAATGCATGAAGGGGCATGCTTACACAGCAATGACCTTTTAAGCTGGCACAAACCAGTTTCCACTGCTTGGCAAAGTATCCTCCCACAATACTAAGTCAATTATAATAAACCTAGTTCAGTCTGTTATTGAGTGTGTAAGGGGAGACCACTGCTGAAGGCAAATCCACCTATCCTTTCTCAGAAAGGAAAAACACAATTGACCTGACAGTGTCATTGTTTATCCCCTGTCTATAGTGTACACCCCTGTTTGAAGGAAGAGGAACATTAAAGAATCAGGAATTATTGATCCATTTTATATATCCTCAAACTTTCCTCACAGTTCTAATACAATTAAATTACAGTTCTAAAGGTAAAAACAATAGCATATTGCATGATCATCAGGGTGAGTACGGGACAGACAATTAACAGATGCTATTTAGGACAGCAAAAAAACAAAAGTGCTAAGAATTGTAATCTGTACAAATTTGTGAAACACCATTAGTTCCATGACAGATTATCTGATGATTCCTCATTTTTTACACGGCACACAGGGATTTATGGTCTAGACAGAGACTGAGCACTACACCTAAGGAGCATAATCTTCATGTTATGTGTGCAGTACAGCACATGTTGACAAGAAAGGGGGACCCAGGATATTCAGAAATACGGCAATAAGATTAGATGTCATATGATTTGCTCTGCTACGTACAGACAGTTCAGCAGTTTTACAGGGAGATTTGGTATTCTTAAGAATCAAGTCATTTGGGCCAGAGATTCACACATCCCCAATATGCTTGTAGTGAAAGAGGTGAAGTGTGGGCCAAAGGTACTGAGGCCGAAGTATAAGGGGTATGTGTGTTGAAAGGTGAGACCCACAATAAATAAATGCTGTAGATAGAGGTCTTTGGTTTTCCATCACACCTGCAAGCGTCCACCCTCACAAACTGGCTGCAAGCACAGAAAGATTCAAGGTTAAGCCCTCTTGGTAAACACACCCAAGTACCTCACATATGTTGTTCTTGCCTGTTATATTAACTGTAGCCTGTTATATTAAGAACACGGAAAACCAAAGATTTCATACACCAGTGACTGAGCAACGGAACAGTGTTATGGGAAACAGGTACAGAGTGCAGCAGAGACTTACTGAAGACAAGCACAAACAATAAAGGGAATAAGAAAAGAAGCCACACTTAGCAGCCCTGCCACTTCTGTCAGCACCTTCAGTCTAGTTCTCAGAATCTTTGACAGAAAAAACATGTTTATTTGTGTGGCTGGCATAATAGCAAGGAAGAAATACACGTGTCTGGCCACAGAAATGCAGATATATTGCTTACCCAGAAGATCAGATGGCTGGATGAATTACTCAGCTTTTGTATCAGGCCACACATTCAGACCATTCCTAGCTATAAGTAGAAGAGACATTGTCAGAGGAAAACGGGCATAGCAGGCATCCCTACGTCCAATTAATTTGAGTTCTGACAACATAAATTAGCACAGTTTAAGTCAGAATGTGACCAGTCTGGGTTTGTAGAGTAGATCAAGCAGCAATTGTCCTATGCAGTCAAAGTCAATGAAAGTGACAGATTAATAATTATTGCTCTAGTCCATATTCCAGTCATAAAGCAACCCACTAAATTTCACTAAATTATTTGATTATACAGACTATCACATCGGTGGCAGTACATCTAACAGTATTGCCAGGTCCACTGATTTTGCTTTCCCCTTATTAAAATCTCAGTTTTCTTATACTAGTTGTTTGATGCTTTCTTCCTCTCTTTTTTATTGTTGCATGAAAATCACTTAAGGCTCATGACTCTATAGCCCACTGAACAGCCTCTTTTGGGGTATCTGACAGACTAAACATAACCAAAACCATTTGACTAAAAACTGAACCCACCAGAAATTTTCTGTAGGAAGTAATTCATGCAAACATATGCGTATTTCATCCATGTCAACCTATGACAAACATTTTGTATGAAAAGCAAGCAACAAGTTTTTTAAGTTTTCCAGTTTAAAATTAGATTAGAGCTTTGGATGAGAAGATTGGAGGAAGGGAGGAAGGAAGGGAGAATTAAGAGCAAAATGTTTTCTATGCAAGTGAAAATGCCTTGACAGACTTGACAGCTTAGTACTTGTCTGTAATTTTAGTGAGGAAGAAGATGAGGAGACAGGGAAGAAATAGAGCACCTTCCCAGCTCATCTAAAAGGGACATAGTCGTTACACTGGCATGGTATAGTGTCTGCAGTTTGGGACAGTTTTTCTCTTATCTAAACACTCTATGAAACACTAACATTCTTCGGCTTTGTTCTAGTTTTATGTTAATGTAAGTGCAGTCTTAGCACTGCTGTTTTAACATCTTAGTACATAAATCACAGAGAAAGGCATGGATGATTAGTGAGTTCAAGACTAAAGAAAACATGAATGCATTCTTAGGGATTATGTTCCTCACAGCATGCAATTTGAGGAGGATTCAGCAATATGAAGTTACATTTTTTACCCCTCTAATACCAAAAGGCCACCTATAGCTACTTAATGCTAAGTTCACATACTCCAAAGAATCACATCACTGATTCCTGGGGAAACCCATGCTGAGCTGCATTAATCATATCAAAGTTGTTGCTAGGATGCTAAATGACTATCTGGTAACACCAGAGAAAGCATGAGAGAATATTACTGCAGTTACTCTTTGCAGCCACCAACACAACAGAGGAGTCATCCCTGAGGTACCGCTCATACACAGGATAGATTTGCCAACCTCTGCCTGACCTTAGTAGATGATCACTTAGGTCATAGCCAGCCTGTGTTTTCCTGGCATGAACACCCTGACTGGCTCCTTGGTTTCCCAAGTAAGGTTTGTCCATGTGCTAAGAAAACACTTTAAACAACATTGTTGGAGGGAGGTAAAGGAGAGGGCAGGTGAGGCTGCCAGTTCATTCAGAGAATGAATGAAGTTCCAACTGTCCTAGGCTGGCTGTTTGGCATTAAGTTGGCAAACTTGATCTGAACTCTCTTTACACCATGAATAATTCAGCAGATGAATTTACCACCAGAACTTCTGGCAGCAGATCAATCAGGGATTACATCAGCAGCAGAGAGAATTAATTGTGTCTTCATTTTCGGCAAGATAGAAAAAATGTCCATCTGTTTCGGTTCTTTATTAATGTTGCCTATAAGTAGAATACAGAGATATACATCAATTAAGTGCATAAGACTGGTTAATAAATTTGTTACGGACTGTTCTCATGATGCCAGTCTCTTCATCAAGCAGAAATTGAAAAGATATCAAAGAAGGACATTTTTACAATAGATCATAGACAGATGAGAACTAAGCCACCTAGAGATTTCCATATCGCTATAGAAAATTCCAGGGTGAAGAGGAATTCCATCAATACTACAATTTTCTCTTATTTGTGATTAGACCCCACATGGCCTCACAGGAGGACAAATGTATTCCTTCTCTTTATTCTGCAAGCATAATCAGTACCAATTTTTTCTCCCTTGCCTATAAGTCAGTCACGGTTGCCTTTGAAACAATTTTGCAAATCAGTGAGCAAAGAACTGCTAAGAAAACAGGATAACCAGTACACTTCCCATATTGCCCTGCCCCTTGGGTCTGTGTGCTTCACCCGTGGCTATGCACCACTGAACTGGGATTTGAGAGCAAGAAGTTGCATGGAATAAGAGAGCAGGGATTTCCCAGGACAGCCAAACTAACATGGCCCCTATGGCTAAACAAACTGGAGATTGGGTAGTCATGGAGTTTATATGGTTTACGCTATTGTTCAAGTGTGTTAACTTGGAATGGAGGTGGAAGTAAACCTAAAAAGGTCAGCAGAAACTTGATGAAGGAAAACACACTTTCATATTGTGTGAGAATCTCTTATTAAACAGAGTCTATATAAGATTCAATGCTTACAATAATTTCACAAGAATCTTTCTATCCAGGTTAGGGGAAAAGTGCCTTTTATGAGCACCCTTTCAAGTCATTATTACCTGTCAGTATCTAGCATTAAAGAAACTGGAAGACAGAGAGAGAAGCTTCTGCTGGCATTGCAGATCTTAGTGATAGCTTTGTTTTACTAATACACTTACTGCACCAGTAACAGTAATGAACTACCACCTCATTGGAAACAGGCAAAAGTCAAGGTTATTGCTAAGAAAAAAAGGCATGCTCTATACAATACATGGAAATGGAAAATACAAGGTAACACAATGCAATTGATAAAGTTACATTTTTAAGGGCACCACATTAAAACCTACAACACTTTCCCAGTAGGCTGAGATTAACTAGAACTGAAATTGGCCAAGGATGTAAAGTACAAGAAAGTGACCTTCAGATAGGTGAGTAGTAAGCAGAAGTACAGGGAAGGTGTAGACCAATTACTAAACAAGGCAGGGAGGGTAGTTATTAATGATGCTGACAAGGTAGATGTTTCAATACCTTCTTTGATGATCTTTACTAGCACAGCTGGACCCCGGATCACAACATCAACTAGCTACAACAACTTATGTGTTGACCCGATTCAGAACGGAGAAAGAATTAGTCTGAGGTCACTTCCAAGAGTTCAAACTATATAAGTCTAGAAGTCCAGAGGGAGATTCCCCCTGAAGGTGTTAAAAGAAGTGGCTGACATTGATACAAGGCCATTGTCTATAGCTTTTGAAAAGTTGTGGAGATCAAGGGATGTCTCTGATCACTCTAAGAAAGAAAATGCTATTCCTGTTTCCAAGAAGGGCCCAAAATAGGATTCAGAAAACTACAGGCCAATTAGTCTTCATTCCCAGGGAAGAAACTATTATTAACCAAATGAAGGAGGTGATTGGGAAAAGCCAGTAAGGATTTATTGAGGGCAACTCATACCATACTAACCTAATCACTTTCTACAACAACATAAACCTTTTGTCAAGAGAGGAAAGCAGTGGATATTATTTATCTCGACTCCAGTAAAATATTTGTTACTTTCTCATGGCCTTCTCCTGGAGAAAATGGCAAAATACAGACTGGATGGATGGTCTGTGAGATGTGTAAGAAATTGGCTAACAAGTTAGACTCAGTGGATGGCGATCAGTGCTTTTTACTCAGGCTGGCAGCCTGTCAGAATGGAGTCCCTCAGGGATCAATAATAGGTTCCACACTGTTCAGCATCTTCATAATTTATCTGGATAATGGTATTGAAAGCAACCTTACCGAGTTTGCTGGTGATACCAAACTGGGTTGTGAGGTGGGCATGACAGAAGGGAGAGTCATCCTACAGAGGATAGAGTAGAGAAGCAGGCTAGCAAAACCAATATGGAGTTCAACAAAGAGAAACACAAAGTCCTGCATCTGGCATGACATACGAAGAGCCCAGTACAGGCTAGGATCCACATGGCTGGGAAGCAACCCTGCTGAAAGGGACCTGAGGGTCCCAATGGACAACAAGCTCAACATGAGTCAGCAGTGTGCCACTGCAGCAACAAAGGCAAATCAGATCCTGGGCTGCATCCACAGAGGCACTACTAGCAGAGATAAAGATATGATCACTCCCCTCCACTCAACGTTTGCCCGGTTGCACCTGGAGTACTACATTCAGTTCTTGTCCACACAATTCAAGAAAGTCATAGACAGACTGTAGACAAAGGAAGGCCACAAAGGTAACTAAAGGGCTGAAGAACTTTCTCTGTGAGGAAAAAGTAAAGGAGATGGGTCTTTCCACCCTGGAGAAGAGAAGGCTCGGAGGAAACTTACTGCAGTATTTCAGTACTGTCACAATTTAGACCCAGCCCAGCTTGATTGGCAGCAAAACATAAGCAGCTATCGTCCCAGTTCTCCTACCCTTCCACTTGCCAGGGAAATAAGGAAAAAGAAAGGAGTTGTGGGTTAGAAACTAAAACAGTTTCAATGAAATAAATAATAACGATATGTAAAATAATATTAATAAGAAAAAAAATGAAAAATATACTACTATATGAAATTTACCTATTCAATGCCTAATGACTACATCACAGCAGATGCCGCAAAGCAGGCATAGGGACAGGTTCCAGGCTGGACTCTGCAGCAGGAGGGACCTGGTCTCAGGAACTGGACTTAGATACACATAGATCCAGGATCAGGGCAAAAAGACAGAAAAGGTCCATATTGGATACCAGCCAGCAAGGGAGAGGTCTTGACCCTTGTGGTCCCTCAGTTTTATACTGAGTATGGTGTGTATGGAATGGAACACCCTGTTGATCAGTTTGGGGTCAACTATCCTATACACTGCTCCCTGTAGGTGTAACCCTTCTCCACTTTCACTTACAGCATTCCACCAGCTCAAGGACGGCTTTGTTTTCTTTACAAATAAGTATTACCAATGGCCTTTCTGCATACTAGTGCCCCATATTATCACTTCTAGAGAAAAGCACTATTTGAAAAACACGCAATTTACTTTCAGAAAATGAAGTTATTTACACAAGGCTTAGCTGAAAAGTTAGAAAATTGATTCTTCTTTAGCTCAAATCAGAACAAGTACTTAAATGGAAGCTACAGAGGATGAAGGCTCTCTCTTCACAAGGAGTCACATGAAGACAAGAGGAAACGGGTACAAATTGTACAAGGACAGGCTTCATTTTGACATACAGAAGAATTTTATTTTAGAGCGATGAAAATGATTCACTGGAACAACTTCCCAGGGATGTGATAAAGTCCTCATCACTGGAGATTTTCAAGATGCAATAAAACAGCATACTAAACAATCTCATCTAGGCTTGTTTTCTTGCAGAAGGTTGGAGTAGATCTTTCAAGGTCTCTTCCAGTCTCGCTTTTCTATGGTTCTATGTGTATAATGATTAAGAAAAAAAAAATATGTTTGATTTCAAACTAAATTGCCAACATTTGCTACAGCTTGTACAGAGTATTTAACTTCAGCTTGAAAAGAACATAATATCCACCCTACTCAGCACCCTCTAAACTTTTCTGAATAAGCCCCCTGCTCTTTTCTGACACTCTTGAGAAATGAAAGCTTTTGATATTCTGGCTTTTTATCCTTTTGGAAAAGACTGCTGAACATTTTCCCCATGGTAACTGAGCGCTCTCAAAGCCGAACCCACCTACCTGTTTCGTAGGAAGTTCGGCTCAGACTTAAAAGTTAGAAATGTCAAGTGTTCTCAAAATTGGCAACATAGTAGCAGAGGAGTTAAACAGATGAGTGAAAGTAATTAAGCAAATTACACATTTTCTTGAGGAAAAAAACATAGCCCTAATGGGCTAATCAGAGAGGTAACATTAGCTAGCAAAAATTACAACTGCACAGAAGAATAACAACTGAATGACAAAGTAACAGCACAATAATTAGTTGTATTCTAGCAATTACTTAGGAATTCCCCAAAAGGTAGCATTGATTAAAGTTGTTTTATAAGTATATTGTTAGCAAGTCTTAAAAAAAAAAGTCATTCCAGGTTTTTGTTGATGATTCAAGGGAACCAGAAAACTATGGAAATCACATTTCATTAAGAAACAAACCAAGAAGGAAAACATTTGAAACAAGTGAGAGCTAGCAAACATAGGGCAAATTAAGAAATGGATTAAGGTAAATAGGATCCTATATCATGTAGGCAATGCCAGAATATGTATTTTTTTCTCCCTCTTCTGAAGTATGAATTGAAAAATGTATATGGTAAATGCCATTCTAGTGGCACTGAGGACACATAGCAGTGGTAACAACACAGGGTTTAATAGCACTTAATCCCCAGTCGTCACTCAGAGAGGAGAGACAATTCAGGCCCATTGCCCTATTCTTAATACTGCTCTTCCGCTACAGGACCTTGGGCTCACAAGGACACTTACATATTTTCCAAGAGAAGTGTGAATGAATGGATGGGTGCCAACCTCAGACAGTCTTTGAGCCTGAAGATGACAAAAAGCAGAAATACATTATCCATTCCACAGGATGCGAAGAGATGTGCTCTTAATAACTCTCACCTGAAAACTTTCAGGTCCCTGCTTGCTACTGATCCCAGGATAATTTTGTTGAAGCCCATAAAGCTACATAAGGAATCCATTTGGTTTTTCAAATATATAATACCCATGGCAAACATCCTGTTGTTTTCTCTGCCCTTTGAAAAGGAAAATTATTGCAGTTCTCTCCAACTTGGAATCATGTTATTTAGCACAAAGAGGCTGTTCAGCCTCTCTGATTAGTAGCTGGGCTCTGCCTGCCCTCCTTACTGTCGTGCCGGTAACAGAAAAGTACCATAGAAAGGTACAGGTCAGCACAAGGAAGGGTTTGTATCTCCTGGATGTTGGACCCTTCTCTGCCTGCGTGCTGTGAGCTTCACGCAAAGGTAGCAATTTTGGTATCCACTTAGAAATGGCACAGAACCATCAGCCAGAGGCTGAGCAGTCAACAACCTCTGAGGTACAGGGCCTGGCTATGAAAGGAAAAGAGAAACCAGAGCAAAGCCAAACTGGAACATGTAGCTTTGGAGAACTGAGCATGAGGACAGTTGGAGTGGCTGGTCCCGTCCTGCCAGGTAGCCCTTTCCTCATCACCGCTTGGGCAAAATTAAATCTAATCATATTATGCTACTCCAACAAAGGACACCACATTGTGTGTGTGTGTGTGTGTGTGATCTCAGATAGTCATGCATGTAAAATGGTCACCAAGGCCTGAGGAGCTCACTGCTACCCAGATTCCGACTCCCCAACTGAGTCAGTATTCACATGCCCCAAACACACCCCCAAGCTGAGTCAGCACAGTCAAGGATCTTGGCCTGAAAAACATCATCAGGAAAGGACAATTTGAACACACCCTTGTAAGACCTGGAACAACCCTTTGACGGTCCCATCCACAGCCACTTATTCAACAACTTCTTCCTCAAACCTCCATGCTTACCAGCACTGAAATGAGAGGATAAATGGCACTGGCTATCCACTCCTGTAATTGCACAATATCTCCCTGCCAGCCCCCATGGACTTCCTTTGTGGAAGAGGCCTGCAGTAAATTCTATCAGTACTTTTTGCTTCCTAGAGATTTAAGATCAGATTATCCCCTCATTTACACACAAGTCTAAAGCCATTAACCTCCAGAAAGTGGTTCTTTAGTCTGTTGGTGCAAGGAAGAGCCGAATCAGATAATATGCACCAAATCAGTTGTTTCTTTGATATCAATGAAGAATATTTTACCAAAATTTAAGCAGCAGTTCTCTATACACTGACTGCTCTTATTTAATCAAGTACTCATATCAATACTATACAGCTCTGCAGTATAAACTGCAGCAATATGTAAGCTTTTGTTTGTCACACTTTTTCTATATAAAATGCCCCGATACAGACTAATGTTTTTGCCTTGAACCATAAGCACTCATGGCTTTCAGGATAATTTTGTTGTTTCCTTTCCCTGCCTTCCTCTTTTCAAAAAAATAGGTTAGTTCCAGAACAACATTAACATCCATGTGCTACAGCTTATAGCCATGAACTGGCCCCTACGTCTCATTCTATCTATGTTTGCTGATTATCTTG
Source organism: Coccyzus lansbergi (assembly GCA_033558105.1). Lineage (NCBI taxonomy): Eukaryota > Metazoa > Chordata > Aves > Cuculiformes > Coccyzidae > Coccyzus > Coccyzus lansbergi. Next base: position 468,022 of record JAUMJK010000197.1, read on the forward strand.
ATGTAATTCTTTAGATGGTAAGTACACTTCTAAAGCAGAAATTCTATCTGCCATACTCCACAATTCTAGACAAAGTCAGGGTCAAGAGTCATTAACCCACTCCCCCATTTCATTCTCTTCAGCATACATTTAATTATCCAGTCCTATTAGTATTTGCTTTGCCTGAATCTCCAGCTCTGCTTGTTTTTAAAGGAGTAGTACATATTTGTGTGCCTCTGCTCAAAGCCCCTGCTCTTCACTTTCAGTGGAAATACCCAGTGACAACTAACAGTTTACTTGATGCTTTTGCCTAGTGTCCCTTTGTTGCAGAGCACAACATGCTTTGTTTTCATTGCTTTGTTTTGCAGCAGTGCTTAGTTGTCATATCATTCAATCTCTGAAGAAGCCAACAAATGTAGACAAAATTTAAAACAGTGCGAGATGTGATATTGCTCATGAAAGACTTTGAGATAAGACCAACATTTCCCCATCTTTCTGTGAACATACCTCAGTTTCCCAATAGGTGAGAGAGTGAAAGAGCATGAGGGATGCAGATATATGCTCCAATATATAGGTTTTAGAATTCCACTGTAGGTCTTCTGTTACTTCAAAGTTATCCTAAGGAAAGGAAATCCTTAGCCACCTAGTTTATTTGCTAGCCTGCCATATTCACCAGTTTAAGTGACAGGCTGCTTCTTCTACTAGTCATCATCTTAGAGCAACGAATTGTCAGGTTACCAAACATGCAGATGGCCAGGATGGATAATCACTACACACTTAGCACAGCACACACAGCAACTACAGCTTTTTGCAGCCACACAGACCAGTTGCTGGTACATTATAAACTCCCCTCATACAATTTCTGGACTGCTAGTGCAGGCAAGTCTGAAAATATGCCCCACAAAACAAATAAAGGAAAGCCTGAAAGATTCAACTCAGTCAGTGAGTTGACTTGGAATCATTCACTCCCATTTAGCTCTCTAATTTATTCACCTACCTCAACAGCTATACTAAAAATAAGACTTTGAAACCAAATAGGCTATCAATACTTCCTCAAGCCTAATGCAGCTTGCTCATTTTTTATTTTTTTTTCTTCCCCCCCCCTTTTTTTTTTCTAATTCTCAGCTTTTCATCTCGGCTGGTTGGAGTTAATGAGAAGCACCTGACCTGGCAGCTTGTGTGAGTCAGCAGAATGACTTTCCACCTCCCAACAAGGTTCGAGAGCTACAAATCTGCCATAAGGATAGGAATACTTCACCTCCTAGGTGCTCTGGGGATTAATTAGCATTTCAAAATCATGTTTTGAGATACTCATGTGCAAAGTACTAGAGAAGTGGCTATTATATTGTTGTGAACCATAATCCTGGATTAGTTAAAGCAACTAGTCAAGCAATCAACAGAATTTGTCAATGATGAGGTAATGAATTACAGCCAGTGACATTTCTAGGACAGAAAGAATGAATTTTCTAAACAATCAGTATGTGCTGCATAGAGTGAATAACTTGTAATGAATAATGTATGCAGTTAATTTAGCCTCTTTGCCAGCTTGCAGAAAGTCCAGGAAGAGAAAGAGAATTTCCCAACGTTATTTTGGGAATTTCAAAAAGATAGATGTGTTTTACTCTATGGACATATACTCAGCATGTCTCCGTTTCTGTACTGACATTGTGTAGAGGTAGAGGCAGGTAAAAACAGTTTTGTCCCAGCTGAAAAAGGACTTAGGAGGATGACATGACCATAAAATCCTTAGCTCAGCCCATCATATTCAAATCATGCCAAAATATTTGCCCAGTGGCGTTTGTATGTTGTAAGCATCTATATACCTAGGCCATAACAGGAGTTCAGCTAACAGCAGCAGAACTTCCTTAACAAAACCGTGTGTGAAAACAGAGTCACTGTCCCATGGATATTTAAGAAAAACCTATTTAAATAACTTCTTGGCTGACAATGTGTCTGTCTGGTTATTCCATAAGTTCTGTCCTAGTCATCAACTGGGATTACAAAAGAAAGAAGCAGACTTACTGCATATTACCACCTTACTTCTTCATCTGCAGAATGGGAATGATGGTGGCTTCTCCTTCTGGTTATCTTGCGTGTCAGACCTCACTCGTTCATGATGATCTTGTCAGAGCTATAGTAAAGCTTGTGTTTTAAGCTCAGTAATTAAGAAAAATGCCCACATATGAAAAAAAGGTAGCAGGAGAGATGTGGGATCAGAGGTTCCCTTATCTTCATTGCTTTTCTATAGGTTACAGACCATCAAACCTGAGAAATTCTTAACTCTGGTTTACTAGGATGAGGTTGTGAAGACTCACCTACAAGCTCAGGTTCTCTAATATGGTTCACGCTGCTCACTGTCTGACTAGAAAAGTTACCGCCCTTGGCAAGGAGCAGAAGGAAACTGGCTGTGCATGCTCCTTGCCACAGGTGAGCCACCAATTGCAGCTTTCTAGGGTAGACCAGGATTACTCCCCACTGCTCTTGCAGGAGGGAGTTTATCAGGTAACCTTGAGGCTAAAACAGGGGTTGAATTGGTGAAAAAAAAAATACTACTTTTTCATTTATAGGTAGAACAGACTCACCTTCCAGCATTAAAATATACAGTATATGAATATTAAAGAATGAAGTTGCTGTTCTGCTGGGTCTCACTGACTGTACAGGCTCAGCTTGCAGGGCCTGGGATGTCTTGTTTTCAGCAGGCTGAGGACATCCTTCCCTGTGTGCTGGATTGATTTCCTTCCAAAGCCATTCTGTGCTGTCATTTTTGCAAAATATTTATTTAGAGGAAAACTGAATAGGGTGCATTGTAGAACCCACAAGGCCAGCTCCATTAATTTCAAAGAACCAAAATGAAGTAATTGCTTTAGCATAAGAAAAAATTAGGAAGGAGGGGAAAAAAGGGGTTTAAAAACATAAACTTGCAGAATACGTATTTTGAAAGTGACCAGGAAAAGAAGACCATGAAAAAATAAAAGGTGTATATTTGTGGATCAGATTAATATATGAATGTGTAAAGCATGCAAACTCAACACAGGATGAATGTATATCCTTCTCTAAAATTACAGCTACATCACTTCACTCTAAAGCGTGCTGATTCACAAGAACTTCACCATGTGTGGGCTCTCCATGACAAGTACAAATGTAACTCCCTATGAGTAATTTTCAGCATGTAGAGAAAGAATCATTTTAGAATAATGTTAAGCAGAGCCACCAATGCACCCTCTGTACTCCTGGCACAGTTATCCAGAAGGATCTTAGCCAGTTTGTCTGTGCCTTAGATAGCACTGCAAGAAACTTAGTACAAAACCAATACAGAACCAGGATCATACAGACGAATGGGATAACTGCAGTTTATGTGCAAAGGGAAACTTTTCAGGGTAGGGGAAAACTGAGGCAAAACTAGAAGCTGAGACTCCATGGAAAAGTTTTCAAGAAGCTTATAGGTGGAAGGCATTTTCATCATTCTGTAGTGTGATGTTTATGGGAATTTTTCTTTTCCTCTTTCCAGTTGTTTTACCTTCTTTGTCTGGCACTCCAGTAATTTCATTATTTTCCCTCTTCATAAATTATCCCAGGTGGCAGCGTACCAGCCAAAAGGCAAAAATACCTGTCATCCATAGCAAAACAGCGTCAGATTTTTTTCCCTTCTGCATAACTCTGCACTGTCACTGTGCAGACTTTTCCTGGTCAAGCATGGAGAAATGCATAATTCATTTGAGTTAATTCTGAAAATTGAGGACAGAGCTACAGGCACTGAAGATGCAGAATGCAGTTGCATTTTGAGTATCCACCCTATAGGTCTCTGGTTGCAGTAACTGTACTGGGACAAGAATCAAAGATGGGGAGGAAAAGTTAATTTTTAAGTTATTCTGTACATCAGCTTACTGGCGTAGATTAGGAGAGCCTTAGGGTTATTAAACTCACATTTCTGTAGAAAAGCCATTTTTCATGGATGATAGTTCAAGAAAATGTATATAAAATGGCCATTATGACTTTAAGCAGCAAATTATACTTGCAGTGGACAACATTTATCAACATTAAAAAGTCACCAGTCTCTCAGCTTCCCTTTCTTGGAAACTGCCATGGGCGTGAGAGGAAAGATCTGGGCTGGGGATCAGGATGGCAGAGAAGCACAACTGAGTGCTGCTTTTTAGAAGAAATCCTGCTGAGAAGCCATTGAGGCCAAAAGCAGGCTGCACATAAGCATATTCTCCAGTTTTTCATGTCTATTGCTCCCCTCCAGCAGGAAGGTTTCCTTCCTTCAGTCACCAAGGTATGGGGCTGGTGCAGGCTCATCCCCATGGGACCAGGGTGCAATCAAACACACACATCTTCTTGGGGAAGTGCTCAGTCACAGCTTACATGTTGCCATAACCCTCATCTCCCAATATCTGAACCATGTACCTTTTCATACTCCCTGCATCATGGTGGCTTCCAGAAAGAGAGAGGAAGAAAACAGAGAAGACCCCATCCCAAACTTTTTCTAGCTCCTTTTCCACATGCCTGCAGACAACAAGGTCAGTTGAGGGGAAAAACATCCAACTCAGGTGACCCACCTTCTGTAGAGGCTACAGTCCTCATTTCACCTATTTTTCGTGTTTTCAGAAAGGCTTTACAAGTAGGTTTCTGACTGATTGCAAGAAACCCTGTGCTGTCCTCAAATGCCAAGTCTCTTCTCCACTTAAGGGCTGTTGAAGTGCGCTCATTTTTCTTATTTTTGCACTTAGATTTTTCTAGATGAGCCTAATCTAAGAATTAGGAAAGTGTTTTTATTTCTTGCTAACAGTCAGCAGCTCTGACTAACTGTGCACCAGTTAAATATTTCCTTTCAAACAGCTGCAAGCCCAGAATGTTCTGTGTTTGTATCCAGGACTTGTTTTCCACTTTTGTTTGTAAGGAAAATACCTATAACCAGAGGTTTTACTTTGGAATCAAAAATCATGAATGACACACTGTGCAGTTGCATTGTCTATTAATGACTCATTAACATCAGCAAAGTTAATAAAATCATCGTATGTGTCCCTGTCATGAGAATCTTCAATGTCCCAGCTTGCCCTTGATTCTGGTGCCTTCTATGATCAGTGATCAGATGAGATCTGCAGCAATGTCAAGACTCCTTTCTAGGAAGAAGTCCTGTCTTCACAGAAGAATAGAAGCTGCAATAAGCCACAAATTTTCCAGTACTGCTATTTGCATTATTTTCTCTTCAGAGCTGACGGAGGTATGGTCAACCTATCCTCAATCTTCCAGTCCACTTTCTTAAAAGAAAAATTTGTCACTGATTTTGAGTGGGTTTATGTATCCTGAGAGAAGCAGCTTTTCTCATGGCTTCCTACATGAGGGTGAGTGCTTCTTCAATGATATCAATGGCACTGGGAGGAAAAACTGTCCCAGATTATTTCAACATGTACTCCACCTTCTTAGCATGCCAGCACATATTTTCTCAGTCCTTCTCACACTCGTCCATGGTCCAGCAAGCCCTGCAATAGTTAAGACATATAGCCCATTTGTTTGGAACATTCACTAGCTATACACAGACCAAACACCATTTATCAGCTGAGTTGACTCAGATGACATTCACTGTAAACACATAGCATTGCTGGATTCAAAGTGAAATATCTTGAAATGTCTTATATCACTTAAAGGCTTGGGTTTTTTATGTGTAAGGTTATGCCGAGAGGGGAGAATTCTGCACGTATCTTTGACTTTGTATCTGAGAGGCATTTTCTGTTTCCATACGGGGAGTTTTGGACTCCTGGAGATCCTTCCAGGATCTCTGGCTTCAACATGTCCAGTTGAGGGGTCTATTATTCCTCAGATTTTCATGGCTACATTTTCCAAATTCTGTATAACTTTGGAAAATGGCAGGGGAGTTCTTCTATTGTGCATTAATTAGTAGGGTGATAGTGCAGAATTAATTAGCAGAGGGTACTTACATATACAGTCTCTATACTCTGGAGGCATAGTCTAAATCACACTGATGTGCCTGTAGCTGAGTTGATATTTTTCTATTTTTCTCAGCTGAGCACAGAGACACATTCTCTCAAAGAGTTGTAAACTGTTAGGAATTCAGAGAGGTACCGAGGCCTGCATCACAGTTTTTCTTTTAACTGCTTTTTCTTTTAACTGCTTTTTCTTCAATCAAAACTGTTGAATTGATGTTGTAGAGCCCACAGTCAATGCAAAGTGAGCATGTGGGGCTTCTTTACTACAGTGTCATTGAACAGAAAGATCAATTTCCGTTCTGGCAGCCAGTTTAGCTCTCAGCAAAGCCGGTGGAAAAGTGTCATTGCTTTCAGTGTGAATTGGATCAGGCCTGAGGTGAGGTCTCTGCATTTCATTATGCAGATCATTTAAGCAACAGGTCTGGAGTAGTTTTTTATGACTCTTTCGCTGACTTTACACCACTGATAGAGGTGAGGACACCAAAAATCTCCGTTTGGATTTCTTGATAAATTGTCCAGCTATTCCCAGAATACTGATCACTAAGAGAAGGCAATACATCTCTTTCAGAGCTACAGGGAGCTTAACTATAAGGAATCATCTGTTCTGTAGTGTACTTGTTGCTACTGGATTCTTTAGCTGAATTGGGACAGAACAATATTTTCTTCTCAAATTAATGACTGAAAATGTCTGTGAGCATGGATTCTTGTCCTAAATCAAAATACTAGAGAAGCTTTACCTGACATTTCTTCACACTATTCCATTTACTCCCTGTCACCTTAACCCAGATTGACTGTAAATTGACTAAGAAGGATCATCCACTCCTGAAGTCTGGGTATTTCATTAGTGCAGCCCAGAGCTTCAATATTTCTACAGAGAACAATGTAAATCAGAGATCTTGAGAGAAGCAGAATCACAGAATCACAGAACAACCAGGTTGGAAGGGACCCATCGGATCTTCTAGTCCAACCATTCCTATCTAGAAGGCACGAGACAGACAGTTGACAGCTTTCAATATGGCTAAGAAGTGCGAAAGCAAATTAAGAAAAGTCAGAATTGTTTCTTCTAGAGAGAAAAAAAAGCAGAGAATATGCAACTGAGGTATATAAAGTCATGTACAGTGAAGGTCAAAAAAAGAGTACTTGATTGCTAAGAAGGGACCAAAAGTGAGCATTGCATTCTGTTCAAAGAAGAATGCTTTATATAATGTATCATTAGCTTGTAGAATTCATTGCCACAAATAATATCAGATTTCTATGACTCATGATAGCAATATTCAGCTACAACAGATAGACTTCAATGACAAACAGGAGATGTAATGTATCTTTACCCCTTAGGGGGTTGGAAGTAAAGGAAAGGAGTGGATGAGGGGAACTGAAACATACTGGGTGTTGGTGACAAGGCATTATCCTCTTACTTAAGCTGAAAAGGAGGAGCTGATTGTTCTACCTTGAAGCTAAGAATTTGTATCTTAAAATATACTGATAAACAGATTCAGGAAAGATTTCAAACCACGCTTTTCAAGTCTGAAGAGACAATTTTGAGAGTGCTCACAGAAAGAACCATAATGAGTAGCTCAGAGTAGGAGAGTTGCATAGAACGATAGGATCATTAGGTTGGAAAATACCTTTGAGATCATCAAGTCCAACTATACCTGTCCACTACTAAGTCATATGCCTAACCACTTCATCTATCCATCTTTTAAATATCTCCAGGGATGGTGACTCATCCACCTCCCTGGGCAGCCTTTGCCAGTGCTTGATAACCTTTTCAGTGAAGAAATTTTTCCTAATGTCCAATCTGAACCTCCCCTGGTGCAACATAAGGCTATTCCCTCTCATCCTATCACCTATCATTTGGGTGAAAAGACCAACACCCACCCCTATGCAACCTCCTCTTGGGTAATTGTAGACAGTGATAAGGTCTCCCCTCAGTCTCCTCCAGGCTAAACAAGCTCAGTTCCCTCAGCCACTCCTCATAAGACTTGCTCTCCAGCCCCTTCACCAGCTTTGTTGCTCTTCTCTGGACATACTCCAGCAGCTCAATGTCTTTCTCGTATGAGGGGCCAAAACCTGAACACAGTTCTGGAGGTGGGTTCTCACCAGTGCTGGGTAGAGATGCAGAATCACTTCCCTGGTCCTGATGGCCAAGATGCTTGGCCTTCTTGGCCACCTGGGCACACTGATGACACTTGTTTACTTGGCTGTCAACCAACATGCCCAAGCCCTTCTCTGCCAGGCAGCTTCCCAGCCACTCTTCCCAAAGCCTGTGGCACTGTGCAGGGTTGTTGTACCCCAAGTGCAAGACTCTGCACTTGACCTTGTTGAACCTCATGTTGTTGGCCTCAGTCCATTGATCCAGCTTGCTCAGATGTCTCTGCAGGGCCTCCCCACCCTCAAACAGGTCAACACTTCCTCCCAGCTTTGTGTCATCTGTGAACTTTCTAAGGGTACATTCAATCCCTACATTGATAAAGATATTGAACAGGACTGGACCCAGCACAAAGCCCTGAGGAACACCACTTGTGACTGGCCTCCAGCTGGATTTAACTCTATCCATCACAAGTCTTTGGGCTAAAGAGTTTGTTAGGGTACAGCATGTTTTACTAAACACATACACAACAAATCAAAATGGAGCTGGCAATTAACTGCACTTGGAGGAAAAACTGAATCATTACCTGTACAGATGAAATAACTGTGTATTTTCTGAACCAGCATCCACAACAAGTTAATACAGAGCCCTGGACTGCTAGTCAGTAGTAATGTGTTTCTGTTTGCAAGGTATAGGTTTAATTTTCAGGGAAGTTTATCTTCAACTTCAGATGGACTTGCCATTGTTAATTTGTTAACTTGCCATTGTTAACTTGTATGAAATCATGAGTAACTCAGCCACTTTCACCCCTGGTAATTAATTCAAAAGGATCAAGAGTGGTTTAAGAGCTGTTAGGACTATCAGCTCCTCTCCTTTTTTTCTTTTTTTTCCACCAGGAAAAGGTTTCAAGAGAAAATTCAATGACATAGCCTAGTTTCTGACAGTACTTGTGAATTTCATATAAAAAAAAGAATCTTTGCTACAATCAGTAGCCCAAGGCTGGAAATCAACACAAACACAGAAAAGTAGCTGGGATGCTATGGACGTTTTGATCTGGAGGGTGTCTGAAGTGGGCTGGCTTTAAAATGAAAAGCAACATCCAGAGCTGTGGGTGGCTGAACTGCCTGAGATGGGCAGTTTGCTGTCTGCTGATTTCTCAGCCCCACGTGATATCCAGCACCTTCCCCTCTCTCCTTCCAGTCACATAAAGTTTGGTGTCAGGTGAGACCCTGAGGCACAGGGGTAACACAACTCAAGCTGCACACCAGTGCTTCCCCAGCAGCCAGTGCAAATCCATACACGTGACTCAGATGCTACATGAGCATGTGCTGTGAAATAAGATTCATTACCAATGCTGGCTTTTTAGATCTCATAGGTAGACAACCACTGCCCTGATGCTTGGCCTCCCACACATATCTCTGCAAGCAGCGCAGAAACCTTGGTTGGGTACTTTGCAGAATTAGGCAGTAAAAGATCTGAGCATATAATTTTCTTTCCCTTATCCAATGGAAATAGAAAGAGTTTGTGCCTCTGGCTAACAAGTTTCATAATTTTCTCATTCCTTCTCATACAAAACAAACAAACAAGTTACAACAGAACTCTGAAGTGAAATTTGATTAGTGCTTCCTTCAGAGGCCATTTGCAAAAAAAAAGAGACGTAGTATATTGAAGGATAAGGGAGAGGCAGAATAGAGGTGAGGAGATTTTTAGGCAGGTAATTGCAAATTATAGTCTTGGAAAACCCAGAAGAGAAAGAAAATGCTTAGCCCATAAGTTATTACATACCAGTCCAACTCACGTGACCACAAAGAGAAGGTTAAGTCTTCAGCTGTGCCACCACCTTTCCAATCATGTTTTCTCAGGTGAGCTGTACCTCACCACAAGAAAAAGATTTGCCAGTCCCTTACCACAGGCAACTGTGAAGGCAGAACAGCTCAGCTTTCACTTATGTATGCTTTTTTTTAATGTTCTTTTAAATACTGCAAACCACAAATAAAATTTAACACATCATTCACAGTGTTAGCTTTATGTTGCATTACAGATATAGTAATACTAAATTACTGATATTGAATAATGCAAGATTGTGGACTTGCCATGTTTTGGAAGGGCACACAATATATATAAATTCATGTAATTATCAGTAACAAATTCTTCAGCATCTGAAAGGGAGAAATCAGTTTGATAAATGCAGCACAACAAGATCATATGAATTTATGGTAAGAATGGCCCTTCTGCTATTTTGTGTTTAAAAGCATTGTTTTCTTTATAGTCAAAGCCATATATATATTATTTTTTGTATTAATAAATTACAAAGATGCATTATATCATAAAATATCCATTAGTTAGAAGTAAACATGGGAACATTTAGCAAATTAAACATTGAATCACTGGTAATACAACTGGACAGAAATTTTCTGTGAAATATATTTTGACATAAAATAACAACAGATTAAATTACAAAACCATTTGAGGAAAACTCTTGGTTTAAGTAGATTTGTCTTGAAATGAAAAAAATATTTCCAGTTCAAACTGACTTTGCTTTAAAATGTAATTGTAGCAGAGGAAGAGTTAAAAAAACCCAAAATCTAACTGATAAGACTTAAAACAAAACTATCAGCTGGACTTAACTTCTTGCTGCTTCTTTTCAAATGATAAGGTATAACAATTTTTGATATTTCCATTTTTCCATTATGATTCAGCATGGGAATTTCCTGTGGTTACAAAGGACAAACAAAAACCTAGGTACCTCTGCAGCCTAAAATTTTTGTGACTAATGAACATAAACAGATTTTGGAGAAATGTTATTTTGGAGAAATGTTCCAAACTGGGCTGAAGAAATTGATAAAATGCAGAAGATGTTGACTTTATCTTATTGAAGAAGAGAGAATGAAATCCTGGTCCCGGTAAACTGATTTTTAATGGGAATTTAGTTGCACTGCAGGGTGTACACCAAAATGCTAACTTCAGCCTATGGAGATAGGTTACTCTTCCCATTTCCTCTTCAGTTGGTTGGGAACAATAAGATCCTGCATTCAAACATCCCCTACAAGAGCTTAGCTGTAGCCTTTCTCCCTCTGTTAACTCTAACAAGTCTAGGAGGGCTGCCCTCTGTCAGCGGATGACTGCCCCATTATAGTCCTCACTCACTGGGCCAGTTGTGAAGGAACTGCCTACTGGTTTCACGTGTGAGTCTCCACTTACAGCTAAAAATGAAGATCACTAAAAGTATTAAACCTGAGATTCTGGCAAACACCCATTCTCTTAACCTTACTGCATGTTGTTCCTGACTTTTTACTTGAACAGAGGAAGCTGACTCTCTCTGAAAAACTGTGCTTTATTGCGCTTGTGGACCCTAAATATGTCTTTTGCAAAAATAGCTAGGCTGGCATTGTGAGCAGAAATGACTAATGGGTGCATTTCCTTCAGAAATTCATTCTTTGTAATACCAGCAGATCAGTAGCTCAAAGCAATTTGTGCTGTGGCTCCTCACATCTCCAGTACATTTGATTAGGGCGTGTTTATTCAGGTTAGACATGATTTGCCTGCATACTGTGCGTCTTACTAACCTAAAAGAGGAGAGGTACTCGTGCTTGGATATAATGTCCATCATGTTTCATAGAAGAAGACTTTGAAGGGTTCTCAAGTCTGAACGTAATTTCTTTTAAGCATACACGTCCTAGTAAGTGGAGGGAAATCGTTCTGATATGTCTGTGCAACCCTTTCTTAAAGTTCAGGCCAGCTGTAACATATTGTTGAGCACTTCTTGCACTGAAGAAGCCATGTGACTATCAGCATGACAATTCTCTCCTGTTTTTAAAAATTAAGAAAGAACTTGTCTGTCAAGGAGTGCAGGCAGGAAAATAAAAATTAAGAAATTTAAGAATTAGGAAAAATTAAGAAATTAATTAAGAAATTAAGTGCTTCTGCCATTATGTCAGGCACTTACACTGCCATAGTTCTACTACAAAAAAGAGGCACAGACTTACCTGCACTCACTTCCTTTCCTGCCATCACAGTTCAGCTGCCTTCCAAACACAGTGATTTCTAGGACATGATCAGTTATGATAATAGGTGCCATGCAACCATCAAACCTTTATGAAATTTTGCAAGCTACTTCCAAACTCCTTGGGAAAGGCCAACCCACTTGTATAGGTATGGAATTGGAGCATGAACATAATGCTGAAATTATATAAACAGAAATATTTTGTATTGCTGCTTGGAAGCATCAAGCTTCAACCCAAATTTAAGATTTTCCTACAGTGTGGTTTTAATCTGAGCGAGATATAGACTAGTAGAACCACATCCTGTGCTCTCTGAAACATGGACAGAGAGAACCACCAGAAAAAGCCCCTGATCAAAAGGATTCAGTATCCTCTCACAGTTGTCGTGTAGGCAAGGATTTAGGGGAAATAGTGAGTGGAAGCTAGTGCACCAACAGGGCAGAAAGTGAACTCTCTCCTTGCCCACAACTCCTCAGGTGTCTCAGCACAACAGATATGAGGCTCTAGCTGTGGAAGACCAATCAGTGGACAATGTGGATGCTGATCCATCTAGACCAGATGAGGAACCAAGACCAGAATTACATATGCCTCGTATTACTACAACTGACACAAGAAAGAAAAAGCGAGTAATAGTTATAGGAAACTTCCTGCCGAGGGTAACAGAGGGTCCAATATGTTGAGCAGAACACACTCATAGTGAAGATCTTCTGCCTTCCAGGAGTCCAGGTTAGGGATATCACTAGGAAACTGCCCCAGTCTGGTACAGCTCTCAGACTACTTCCCATTACTGCTCTTTATGTAGGAGGTGACAAAGCTGAAGTACATAGCCCAAGGGTGATAAAAAGAGACTTCAGGGCCTTGGGAAGGCTAGAGAGGGAATCTGAGGCCCAGATGATTTTTTCCTCCCTCCCTCCCTCCCTCCCTCTCCCCCTCCCTACCTCCTGTCATGGGCAGTGACATTCAAAGAAACAGACAAGCCTGATCTATTAATATATGTCTCTGTGGCTGGTGTCACCATAACAGCTTTGGCGTTTTTGACAATGAGATGACCTACATGGCATCAGAAGGGTGGGATACCATCCAGAGGGACCTGGACAAGCGGGAGAAATGGACCCATGTTAACCTTTTGAGGTTCAACAAGGCCAAGCACAAGGTCCCACTCCTGGGTTGGGACAATCTATGGTTTCATTACAGAATGGGGGATGATCTGATTGAAAGCAGCCCTGTGGAGAAGGACTTGGGGGTACTGATTGCTGAGAAGCTTGACATGAACCAGCAATGTGTGCTTACAGCCTAGAAGGCCAACTATATCCTGGGCTGCATCAAAAGAATTGTGGCCAGTAGGTTGAGGGAAGTGATTCTCCCATTTTACTCTGGTCTTGTGAGACCCTACCTAGGATATTATGCCCAGTTCTGGAATTCTCAGCATAAGAAGGATATAGAACTTTTGGAATGGGTCTAGAGGAGGGCCGTGAAGATGATCAGAGGGCTGGAGCAACTACCGTATGAGGACAGGCTGATAGAGTTGAGGTTATTTAGCCTGGAGAATAGATGGCCCAGAGGAGACCTTATAGGTGCCCTCCAGTACCTGAAGGGGGAGTACAGGAAAGCTGGGGAGGTACTTTTTACAAGGGCATATAGTGATAAGATGAGGGGGGGATGGCTTTAAATTGGAGGGAGTAATATTTAGACTAGACTTCAGAAGGAAATTCTTCATGATGAGGGTAGCAAGGCACTGGAACAGGGCAGTTGTGGATGCGCCCTCCTCCTTGGAAGTGTTCAAGGCTAGGTTGGATGGGGCCTTGGGCAGCCTAGGCTGGTGGGAGGTGTCCCTGCCCATGGCAGGGGGGTTGGAACTAGATGGTGTTTAAGGTCCCTTCCAATCTAAACCATTTTATGAAGAATAGAGTAATGCCATTTCTCCTTCAGCAATCATACATCCCAAGTCAAAAAAGCATCATGAAAAAGACCTGTGGCAGTACTGATTCTGTGTGAATGAAGAGAAATTTATCTGATAGACATAACTGAATAGGGAAACAAATCTGGGATTTCAAACACATTTCATGAAAAGCCCAATCTAACCCACAGAGAAGCCAAGACCCCTGTGAACTTTTTGCCATACTCTTTCCAGATGGTATAAATTCTTTAAAATGCACACAAATAATGTGTTACCTACACACTGACAAAAGACTAACCTTGTTCTTTTCTTTTTTTAAGAAAGCCAGTGAAGCACAGCTGCTCCTAACATCTTTGTAGGGCCTTCCTGGACCTCCTTCCAGGGCCAAGTGGCTCCCAAGGGCAAATTACCTCAAAACGCTGCTGTTGTAGCTGGAATAAGCTGATGGTGTTGCCATGCTGGCAGTGATGCTCTGGCATAAACTGCCCAGGGATAAAGCCTATATGGAGGGGTATTGCAGGAGTGGTGCAAAATGGTTCATGGTGTGAGTCGGTGATTATGAATCTTGATTTTAGTAGACTTGGACCTAGACCACCGCAGATGCGGAAGCAATCGGACTAGCTGGAGGAGTTCCTGGACAGGCACTGCAGGTACTAGAATAACTCAGGCTTTGTCCCCTGGTGTACTCAGGCTCCTCAGTATGGCTGGATGTCATGGGCAGTGATCTGAGCCCACAAGGGGACGTCAGTATCATTCTCATCAGGCAGGTGGCTGAGCCCCACTAGCACCCCCACTTTAGCACACAGAAGAAGATATCTCAGAAACTAGCACAAGAAATCAAAGGGCAGCACCTACCAGTTCAATCCAGAAAAGGGATCTTAATCTGTCCCTTGCAATATGTTAATATTTTAAAACATATAAGTACTAGTTACTTTAAGTCTGGAAATACTTGCTACCAGAGAGAACTCCTGTCCTTTTGCAATCCTGCTGAATGCCTGACCTCCCTGGCACCTTGCAGCAGAGAGTTCCATAGTTTAATTATCTCCTGTGTGAAAAGGGTTTTATTTGATCAGTCTAGAAATTGCTGCTTTTCAATTTACTTGAATATTTTCAGCAACCAGTGTTACACTAGATAGGATTTAATATGTCTTTATCAGACTCTGCTTCATTGCTTTCTTTTCTAAGGTGAATAGCCCTAGAACGACCTTTTTCATTTGAAAGGTTTTCCATGTCCCCAGTCATTGTTTTTGTCCTTCTATGAACCTCTTCCAGTTTTCTTTAAAATAGAATAGATATTGCTGTACATAAGATTGAAGTAAGGCTGCATTATTCTTATTATTCTCTTTCTATTTCTCATCCATCATGTAACATTTTAGCTTTTTTTCTGGAACCCAGTGGCTTATTGGGAAGGTCTATGTGAACAGCATATGGGGTACAAGCTCCCATCCCTAACCCTTCATGGCCAATTTAAAACTCTGTAATTTGTATAGATGGCTTAAAAAAACTAAACAAACAAAAGACTAGTGTTATCACTCTATTATAGAGCTCCCATTTTATAGCGAAGATTGGACAAAATCTTTTCTCAGTTCCAAAATGCACTTTGCCATTCTGGGTGAATTTATTTCGACAACCCATCACTACTGAGGTGTGTAAAACCCTTCCAGATGTGGAACATGCCTTCCTTCATGTGGAAGAGAAGGAAGGCGTGTGGAAGAAAAGGAAGGCTACTTAATGCAAAAGATACATTTTAAAGAAACAGTAGCTTCCCATAGCAGAGGTAAGTTCAGGCAGTGGTGGTGTAGTCAGATGAATCTGCACTTATTTGTGTCAACAAACAGAGCTGTCCCTGCTGAACAAGCCAGAAATTTCAAGAAGTCCAACACAAAACCAGTGAGGTGCTTTAAAAGCCAAAGATTTCACTTTGCATACTGTCACAGTCTCAGCTATTGATCCCATGGTGTTGTGCTTGTCCCAGCTCAGTTATACCCTCTGGAATGAGGGCCAATGGATAAAAAGGGAAATTGCCAAAGAAATCTAGAAGACTAAATTCAGTATCCTGCCCATGGCCATAGAAATTGAGTCCAGAGCCCACGGTTTTGTAGTCTAGACAGTAACTCACCACAAATGGCAATGATATATTTTATATGAAGACATGAATGAAATGAATGTGTTGCCAACATGAGCTAACTTAGCTGGGAGTGTATGAGATGAAAGATAAAAATGTAGGTAGGATATTTTTGTGCAAGTGCCAGCACTATCCATCTGGGAGGACTAGTGAGGTTTTTTTCCCAGCAACTCATCTCCTCTGGAACTTGTTTGACTCTCAGCTAATTGATCTATGAGAACAAAGTTAGTTATGGCTCAGTCATAAATGAGGTTGAAATCCTTATCTACTACTAGGTTAGTATATAAGCTAAGTACTAACAGTGTCACCAAGTTCCACAAGCAAAGCAATTTGGTTGTGCTTTAAATTGCCTCTATTCCTGGGGTAACAATCAGATCATTAACGGGACATTAGGTAGTGTTTTCCTCCAAGGCAGGAGAAAAGCAGCGTGCAGAAATGCAATGAGGTTTTGGGTAAATATCACTGCTGTCAGCGGCTCAGGGGAAGGACCCCTGCTTTGCAGTCATCAGCCAAACATCGGTGCCTTACAAATGACAGTAAAGTGTAGAAGCACAGAGGGATGGATGGTCGCAGCGATGAAAGGAGGAGGCACGGGTGTCAGCTCATTCTTTGTTCACAGGCAGGTCCTGTTAACAATCTCCTGCCCTTTTAGCTCAAGCTGCAGGACAAAGGCTGTCGGTCTGTCAGATGTCTTGTTGCCCTTCCCCGCCCCGCTCCACCCCCTCTTCAAACAACCACAATTATTTCTATCTGCAAATAGTAATCTCCTGGCAACCGGTAATGAGCTGGGCTGGAATTTCACAATGCCAACAAGATAGAGGAAAACCAGGAAGATCTATGCATCTCAAGTGCTGTATAACAGAACTCTGCACCTGCACAAAGCCACATACTGTGTCCACAAACTGGTGACACTCAAAAGAGGAGGAGACTTCTCTACTGAAGAGGAAGACTCAAAATTCAGGAAGTCACTTACCAAAAATTTTGTGACCAAAATTCTACCAAATACATTAACTTGGATCATGTTTTCCATCCATTAGTACTGAAAGATGAAGGGGAATCCATCTCACCCTTATTTGGATGATCTTGTAGAGAAAATGCAGTGGCCCAAATGTCCTAGTGCTGAGCCATATGCAGTCCTTGCCTGGCTATGCAAAAGCAGAGAGACTCGGAAAATGAACAAATCCAAGAAAATTGGTTTCTTGCCATTACTGCTACTAATCCTGGGATTAGTTCTGGGCCTACCCACACTATGGAGAAGTGGAGCTTAAAATTATGTTCCCCATTACTTCCACTGCTTCAATACTGACAGGTATATCAGATGAACCTTCTCAGAGGATTTTCCTGCAGGTAAACTCTAGATGTGGTCCTATATCCAACCCAGAGGCCACTTCTGCACGGCACCGCAGACTTGCCAAAATGGCTCTTAGAATGTGGAAGACCCTAACCTGTGTTACATGAATAAGTGTTAAGATCAGATGAATATAACACTGAGCTACTTCCATTTCCAGGAGCCCAAGCTTACAGTAAATTTCAAAGAAACCTTTCAGAGACTAGAACAGTGGTTAAAAATCCCTCCCTTCCCACCACCACTATCCACTGTTTGAGCATAATTCAGGATCCTCCCATAAGGTGTTTATACTCACCGTAGCAAGGTTTTTACTTCATTTGCTGTAATAGTGCTTACAATGTTACTGCTTCATATTCAGGATGGTTGCCTCAAACTGCATCCTCTGGTTGTGAGATCCTCCAGCTGTGCAATGCTCAGACTCAAAATGGTTTCCTGCTGCCTTCTTTGTCTTCACAAGTAATTTGCTGTTGTGATCCATGACTGACAGTTGAATGCAGCAAAGATGGACACTGTTGCTTGCTTAGACAAAATCTGACATAGGATTTCCTTCCAGCCCTTCATAGTCTTGTCATTTGCCTTATTACACTCCTACTCAAGTTGAACTTTTATAGGTTTAATTACAAAGTACCACCTATCTGATGGGGTTTGGTATAGAGTTGTCCCTGGGAGGTTGTTCTGTTGACCTTTCACATTGTGAAACTACTGTGCAATGACACTAGGGCATAAAGAGCCATGATGGATAACTGCCTTTTAGTTGGAGTATTCCCAGCTAATTTAGTCCCTCTAGAAGAAAAAATCTTTGAAAGAATGCACTTCAACCAACCACTGTGCCCTGTTGGCTTTCATCAGTGCTGTAGAGACATTTATTATCCTTTCCTAGAACAAAGTACAGTGTTAAATATAAAAGCTATGGTTCAAATGGCCATAAAATGTGTTGGGTCACACTTATGGATTCAACAGATTTCAAAGCTTGGATTTAGGAAAAAAAATCCAGTTAGGGACTTTATTTTTCCAAAAGCTTGGCATAGCTACTTAATATTGATCCTAAGGTTATAATAAAATATATTTGTATTGATTTCTGTGAGGGAAAATTCATCACTGCAAGAATTTCTTGCTCTGTATATTGGATTGGTGGAGATTCACACAACTCTTCCTGGCTGGGGCCTTTGCATAGTGTAGTTATGAAGGACTATAGGGGAGTAGAGCTTCCGAGGGTAAAGCAGAACCACTAAACTCATACACTTCCACGTCTCAAGACAAATTAAATGACCCAGTAATAAAAAAAAACCCCAAACCCCCAAAAAACAGAGACCATTCTCTTGTGGTGTGGATTTCATTGACAAAATGTGGTTGATTAGTCATGTTTATAGCAGAACAGAAAATTGCAACCTTTTTATCTTTGCTTCAGTTGACTTGCCAATCTGTGTAGCAAATATATGATTCTACTATAAAATATATGATGCTACAATGTAAAAAATAGTCTTATAAATAACATGTCAATTAAGTTCCTCTGGGCTTGGCTGTAGTACTTTTAGTATCAGATTTGTTACTTAATATAAATTATGACAGCAAGTTGCTGTGTTCCCATTTTTTATAATAGTTTTCACAGGATGCCAACTACATCTGGATTTGTACCAGGTAACACCTGATTATGGAAATAATTCTTATTTAACCAATAGACTGGTAAATGTCACTCAACATGAGTAAAAAAATAATTTTTCTTTCCAAACCAAAATTAGTGTATAGTGTGTTGAACAGAGAGTACCATTCAGCAGAGGGTAGGCTAAGGTAAGTTAGGAGGGTATTCTGACTTTTGAAGCTAAAAACGTTAATGCAGAGTCAAGATTACTTTAAAAAGTTGAAACATTCCAAGGATGAAAATGCCCACATGGTGCATTCCAGCAGCCTCATTCCTACTCTGCACTGTATTAATGGGCATATAGGAGAAGATAAACTATAAATTCATGCAGATCTTTAGCATATGGTGATAGTACGCTATGCTTTTTGTCCATTCATTCCTTAAGGAAAAGATTCAACCAGAACTCTCCATAAACCTAGTCTAACTAGCTGATTTATCTGAGTCCATAGCTGCTTTGCTCCATCACAGGACAAAACAGTTAAATTACACCAGTGTTTCTACTCCTAGATATCTTTACAGAAGGAGGACTGAGTGGACGCTACTCACATGAAGTTTTTCTGTTGCCTTTGAAGGCTGCAATCACAGCATTGTTTCCTACTGTATCTATAAGCTAGAAAACAATCAAGGTATCGCCTTGTGACAAGCTGCCTTGGGTATGTATTTACTGCAGTGCTTTTCTTCATGTAATAAATTAGATTTGCTCGTGTATGCCATCATTCCTTGTGGTAGGTAAGTTAATGAAACTGTTTCATTACCTTATGAAGTACAAGTCAGAGTTTTGGGGGCTTTACTTCTCTGCCTACAGGTTATATGTGGCTATTTGACTCAAGGGCAAGTGTATATACAATAGCAAAACAACGATCATTAGCACTGGCATGTTCTCAAAAGGTTTATGTTTAAAATTACCTGCCGTTCAGTGCTTTGAAGCAAATGTTGCTGTTACTTACTTACTTTCAGATGTCATAGGAATCTAGTCTATGACTCTTTAGGATCTGAAGGTTAAACTTTTTTCCAGTGCTTAGAAATCTTGATAGCAGTAGCATAAGCGTGAGCAAAATGAGTTAACACAATCAGGGACTCCTGAGGAAACCAGCAAAGAAGGGAGGCTCCAAGGGCACTCAGCACTGGGATGAGAAAAGGCTTGAAGCAGTATTCTTCCACAGCTGTAATTCACTTTAAAGACTTATTGGTAGTCAAAACCCAAGACTATCCATGGACCTATGGAAATTGTAAAGCTCTACTAGTTTCTCCCAGAGAAGCCTGACCCAAAGTCTATTGTAGATGAGGAAGGAGCCTCACCAACCTTCCTGGGCTCTGGCTGATGCTGTAAATGACTTAAACACTTCATGACAGCAAGCACCAGCCTGTTAAAAGTCTGTCCTCATGAACACAGAAAACATTAACTAATCTACAAGTATCTAGTATCAGCATATCCTCAAAAATCCAATTAGTGACTGCAACCTTGAATTTTATCCTTGTCCAAAAATACATCTAGTTCCTTTTCACAGTGGGGTTACACTCTACTCCCTCCTCAACACACACGCTTCAGTTACTGACATTTCCCATCCATGCCAAATTGCAGACTCTTTTCTGTGAAGTAATTTTGTCTGAATTGCCTGTGCACCCACCCATTCCATCCCAATTTTAGTCCATGGCATCTTGTTTTCAAATTAGTTGCTATCTTAAACAGCTTACTGCCTTCAATCTTTTTGACTCAGGATTTCATTTACCTCTCTGACAATCTCCCATTTTACCTCATTTCTTCCTCAGGCTGCAGAGGCCAGAACAGACTAATCCTTCCTTGTAACTCAAAGCCCAGACCTCTAGAGTATTTAAGAATTTCCTTCATAGCACCTTTTCAATTTCAAACCTCTAAGCAATTTTACTAGTGCCTAGGATAGTATAAGATATTAGTATTTCTCAAGTTTCAGTACAGCAAAATAACCTTTACTTATTTATGGCGTATAATACCACTCACAAGGAAGTTTGGGGTGTTTCCTTCAGAGCTGCAGCTTTGTAATTCCTGTAAAATCATACACAGGCACCATTTTACTACTTGCTCTTTCAGTAACAGACTTTATTCTTGTCATTGCACTTGGAAAAACCTAGCTCACTCAACACACCTTTCCCACAAAGTCTTCTTCCTTCTGCTTTTCTCTTTTTATATAAAAACCTCTATAGTTCCTTCCAGGATACCAAGGCAACCCTGCTTTGTCCTTTACAGGCACCAGGGACAATAACTGCTGATTGCAAGTTAGATATCTAGTTGGAATGAATCATGCATCCTACCCATTTAGTCCTTTTCTCTTCTTAGGCAAAAAATCAAAGTCCTCTCACATATAATTCAAAATGGATGAAATTCACTGCTGAGCAAAAGGCCAACCCAAAGCCTGTGCAATGCCGAATTGCCTTTAAAAAAGTGTTTTGAAGGTTTCTGAAAGCTTAGGGAAATGAATTATCTCTGCCAGCCCCTCTGCTCTGGGATAAATTTCACTCTTTGTGAACTGTCTAGAAGTAAAGTTTTATTTTATTCATGTGCTTATTGTTTGAAATTACTTGAAACGTGGTTCATACCTCTGCATTTCATAGATACATTACCTTATCAATAGCAAAAATACAGAAATATCACTATGAAGCAGCCTGTTTCCACAAAGGAGCCAGTTATTGATTTACTCATAGATGGTTATCAAGGATGGTGGTTTAAGATGTAAATGCTGTATTTTTGCTGTTGGAGCAAGATAAAGGTCAGTCTCGTATTTCTCTTTCCTGATGGGGTGATACCTATATCTACTGTAAGTTCTAAAACCAAATCCTTATAGAAAGATATGCAATGCAGACAAGTAAAGAATCTTGACATAATCGTTGTTCCTAACATTTTTCAAGCAATTAACTTAGGTGGGATTTTGAAAAGTGAGTAAGAAGGTCATTTACTCACACCCATGGGGTTGATTCACATAAATCTGTATGGATGGATTTTCTCCAGCTTATTGTTCAAGCCTATATTCTTCATGAACTAATAGAGATTATTCTGCACAGATGTAGTCATGGCGATGCTTATGTTTTGCTCATTGTTCTCTTTTATTGTTAAGATGCCAACTATATAAACTTTTCAATATCCTGTCCAAGCTCATAAATTTCTGCTTCATACAAAGAAATTAGTTACCTAGGAATTGTAATGGAAGGAAAAGTTCACAACTGTGTAGCCCAGGGTTGGGGCCTTGCTACTGGGACTGAGTACACAGTAGAGTTATAGTGGCAGGCAGCCCTGAAGCTGGTGGTCACAATGTGGTCCCCAGGTGGGAGAAGAAAGGTCTGCAGGATCAGTAGCCTAAGGGTCTTCTTGTTCTTTCCATGTATGGAGAATAGATATTGTTCCTCAGGATAACACAGCATAAAATCTAAACGGGAACGACTTTGCAGTTTTCCTGTTCTCGATTCCCTTATCAGTGTTTGCTAACACCTCCCATTGATAAAACTGTGCTGTAAGGATCACTGCACAGTTTACATCACTGTTATCTGTTAACATAGATTTTATAAATCAAGATTGGTTTTAAAATTGCCCACATCCATTTAAAATATTGCAAGGCTTTCCACAGAAAAGAACATACCTAAAGAAGGATGTTTATGTTGGGCTAGGAGAGGGGGGCTTTCCCTCAGGCTTTTTAATCCTTCTTACTTCCTTGTGAGCATTTCTTCATGGTGCCAAGGCATTGGGCTGGTCAACCTGTTGACCTACCAGACCCAGCAGGGAAAGAGTCATGCAGTTTTGGATTTGGCTGAGAACCTTTCCCATGAAGGAACTACGTGGCTTGTCTTGCAACAAGTAGGCAAGAAGGTGAAGCCTTTGGTCCCTCTGGTCTGGGATGTAGTTTGTAACCCTGAGAGAGGAAAACAGTTCTAAAAGAAGGGCAGCAATGTTAGTCCTGCCCTAGGCACAAAGGGCAGCAACCTCACCCCTGCTTTGCTCAGTCCCCTAAAAAACTGCCCCTGTCACATTCAGTATGTGTTCTCTAGCTGCTTCAGCCACTGTTTGTCTTGCCCAGCTCCTGGTGTCTGTGATACTGTTGAGAGAGACAGCAAGACAACAGGCTACGCCAACAATTCTGAGTTGCTCACATCTGTGGGACTGTCACTGCAATCACTCAGTGGAAACAGGGAACCACGGGCACCTACATCCTGCAGGCAAGGTACTTCTGTTGTGTCAAGCGAATGATTTGGGAATTTTCCAGGCACTGAAATGCAATGCCTTGTCAAACTAAACTGCCTGGGCAGGTCCTGGAGCAGCTTTGGACTGTGCCAGCCAGCATAATGCTAAAGGGTCTGGCAGCAAGTTTTGGGAGCTCACACAGTTCAAGATCTGCTACCAAGAAGCAACTTGCAAGGAACCACACTATTTTAGAAGCCCGAGAGGGTTTATCAGCATGGAGCAAGTCTGTTCCTACATGTAAGGCTCAGCTGGCCTCTGTGGCTGTTCCCCCCCATCAGATGCTGGGCTCTGGATGCCACTTCTCTTGAGGTTGTGAGGCAGTTATTTCAACCCTGCTCATGCATTGAATGCTCTGCCATATTTCTTGGGTAAGACAAATGCTTGGAGCCTGAAATAATCTTTGCTTTTATTGCCCCACATCTACCAGCCCTGGTGTGAATGAAATACCCATACAGTGAATCTTTCAAATACTTTCTGTTTGAATTTCTATCATTAGCAAATACAGCTATTTAAGGAATAAGGCCCTTCCTTTGGCATTAATACACACTACCAAACACAGCTATCCTTACTCTTAACCTTGCAACAGACCCTTTTCTAACCTCTCCACCCCTGCTCCATCAGCCATGAAGATGCTCTTTACAGTTGTAAGCACTTCCTTTGGTTATTCACTTCAGTGCCTTCCACCTGTTGTTGCCAGTGTATTTCTTAAAACTTGCTGCAGCATGATAGAGTACCAAGTACCATCCAACACAAGGGAAACCCTTATTAATGCTATGTCCCATCATCCTTAGTATTAAACCTGCTTTTTTCTTCAGGAAAACAACTGTGATATACCAGTGGTGTGAGGGAAGTAATTTGACCTGGAGACAGGAGTTCAGCAAATTGGAATACTACAGCAATATGGATTGTTAATGCCTGGAAAGATCAGTTTGCAAATCTTTTTGCAATTGAAACCTCATGGCAGTGGGTTCCAAAGCAATGAGACTGGGTATACTACATCAGAAATCAGCTGAGGGAAAGTTTCCTGCTTTGATTCCCCTTAACAGTGCACAGCATGAAACCACATCCACGCACATTTGTAAGGACACATATAATCCTAGTGCACCCCAAATTCAGGGCTATGAAGAGAAGTCAGTTTGTGGGAAGGCATCTTCTCCACTTGAAGGCACATGATAGAGAGTCATTTGGTAGATGGGGAAGACAGGAGCTGACGAGGCACAAAAAAGCAAGGTGGCAATTTCTCAGAGGTCAAATAGAAACCTAAATGGAGGTTCAGCATCCATTTTTTTAGTGCAGGTAAGACAGAACTTTATTTGCAACAGCCAACAAATGGCTAATAGCACCCTCCCTGAACCAGTGTAGTCTGTGAAATCTTCAAGCCAATTTTGGAGTGATGGCAGAACTGAGTACCAAACAATTTGAAATATTTTCCTTTCTCCTGTGATTTCAGGGGTTTTCCCTGTCCTAGAGACAAGATATTGCCACTTGAAAATTACCAGTGAAGCAAAAAATTTAGGCAGTTAGTTTAGACATTTGTTCCTCTTTTTACTTTCTATGTATCTGGTATTGTTAACAAGTAGGCTCCTAGTCTAAACTGTTGGTTGGTTTGATGTGATGCAGCAGTTCCTTATCAGTAGCTGCTAGGGATATATTTTAGGGAAAAATAGTCATTTGAATGTAGAAATGGGTCAAGGCTCTTGGAGAAACCAGTAAAGATTGAATTTAGGTATCAGTTAGTGTTAGGTCAAATTACCTATGTACTAAAGTTCACTTTATAGCAAATATTGCATATTTCATACCACCTTGTATGTTGCTCCTAGGTTAAGCAAGCATTGCTTTTTACAACATTACAACATTTTGGAGGTTTTGATACACGCTGCATTTTGACACTGATGGGGACAGCTGGAAGAATACAAAAAGCATTTATTTGTTCATTGTATTGATTTCTGCAACAAATGACTCAGTAAAAGCAGATGAAGGAAGTAATGTTATGTATGAGTTATAGACACTTCCAACATTCTTCTTTCTAATTCACACCTCAATAATATTACAGAAAATGTGTTGTGTTGGTTTCATTAGTCTTTGCCTTCTCCTTCCAGAAATATGAAGTATGTATTGATTTTACCAAATTAAATATAATCCAAATCTTTGGCTATATGACTTCATCTATATTTTTTGAGATTGCACTGGTTTTCTAACTATTATCAAATTTGTCCTCTGACCTGTGCTTCAAACACAAGTATATTATTATAAAATGATCTATTAGTTTCTTGCATTTTATATAAGGGCTTGTTTATAGACATGTTATTGTCTCTAGAGTCTGGAGTTCAGCTAACTCTTTTTAGGCTGTCTATGCCTGAGTTCCATATGTCTAATGCCTGTTGCTAAAAGGAGGTTGTTCATTTTCTGGCAGTAAATAATGAAAAGAAACAAATGCAATCTGTAATAGAATCAAATGTGAGTACAACGAGTACACAATTCAATTTGGATTTAATATAGTTGCTTAATCCTGTTAAGGGATACCCTCATGAGAAAGATGATTTAGCAGCATGGAACAGATCTTAAAACATAAGGACAGGCAGTTAAACTGGCTTCTTGTTCAGTAGAGGGTGAGAGGAGAGAATATGCTTTTGTACTATGCCACCAAGCCAAGTCTAATGACAGCAATTCTGGACAGACTGTAGGTTGCTGACAGGACTTCAGAGAATGTACACAGAAAGATGTAACAGCTACCAGTGAAAGATATTATTATCTGTTGTCTGCCTATTCTAAAAAAAAAAAAAAAAAAAAACAAAACACAAACAAACAAACAAAAAAACAGAAAAACAAGGGAAGGGAGAAGTATTGAAACTCTCTGGATACACTTGCCATTCTTTTCTATTGCTGTGATGCAAGTCTCTCACTACAAGCCAGACTCATTATTATATGAAGCAAAGGAAGAGAGAAATCTATGGGAAAAACAAGAAGGGAGAAACCCTGTGTAGAATTAGGAACAGTAGTTAATTTTTGTCGAGCTGTTGTTTCATCTAGGAATAGTTAAATCTTGCACGAGACAACAAGTAACCCATGCAGTTGTGTCATAAGTTCTATTTTTCAAAATACAGTCTTCAAATATAAATCACACTTTTCCTGCAGGAAATATGCATCTTTCTATACAGACACAGAACATATTCCACCAGAATTCACTGTGGAGAACAGGTGGCATCTTACTGCTCCAGAAAGATAAGGAACAAAGGACTTATTGTGCCCATAAAACTGACCACAGAGCTAGCTGTGAGGAAGAGGAAGTTGTCTGGTTTTATTAGCATCAGGATGTGAAAAAAATACACATCTTCAACTACTTTAGAGGCTGGCACAGCATAAAAAAGAATCTGAGGGCACTAAATCTAGTCCACTGCTTTATTCTACATACTCCAGATATCCTACAAAGCTATTGTTTTTCCTGTCTCTCTTCATACAAGAGACATGAGCCAAGAAATATTTGCCTCCAAGTTCCGCAATGCATGTTTCTTTCTGCTCTCCAACACTCCTGTATTCCTCCCTTCCTCTGTTTTGAAATAACCTCTCCTGAATCATCCAGCTAGTTATGTTCTTGAAAATTTTACTAAACATTATTTCCAATTGAAGGCAAACTGTCCTTGACTAGTTTATTTTTATCCACTTTGCTGGGACAGCAAACCACTGAGCTCTACTGATTTCAAAATCTAACTGCCTTGAGCTGTGGAGTGGAAGTTCATGACCTGCTCCTTCATGTCCAAAATAGGGAAAGTTGTCTCCTCTCCAGTCATGAGTAGAGCATTAGTTAACAAGTAGGTGCATGCCAGGAGCAGTTTGCATTCTCCTTTAAATGTGCATATACTGTCTGAACTGCCTCTAGTAGCTTGTGGCTGGAGTTCTAAATGTTGAAACAACACAACTGTTGCATGTTATGCAAGGCTAGTCATGATAAAACTGACCACTTTTATTTGGTGGGACTCCTATATAGGCAGACTGCTTGGCCAAGGTTGGGTTCCTACTTTGGGTGCTGTCATTGGAGACCTCTAAAGGCCCTCAACTTTTTAGACACTCAAATTAGATACCTAAATGCTTGCCTGCATAAATAACTTGTATACTTCCACTGCATGAGTTACTTCCACTGTGTGAGTCAGGAAAACTCTCCACTTGAGATCAGGTCTCCTTCTGCATTGATCTTAGGAGGAAGTTTTTTCACATAAAGGGTCATTGGGCATTGGAACAGGCTGCCCAGGGAGGTGGGTGGTTGATTCACCTTCCTTGGAGGTGTTTAAGGCATGGGTAGACGAGGTCCTAAGGGACATGGTTAGTGTTTGATAGGAATGGTTGGACTTGATGATCTGATGAGTCTCTTCCAACCTAGTGATTCTATGATTCACCTGTGTCTGTCTTTTGATTTCATTGAGTGATGATACCATCTGTGTAGAACGGAAGATGACAAAATGGGTCATTAGTAATGTAGGTAAGTTACACAGTTACAACTACTTTTTTCTCAGTTACATATGGAACAGTCTGAAGGGAAAGTCACTAAGGTAGAATTAACGTCAAATGCCAAGGAGCCACTTCTGCAATGTCATTTTTCAGAACAAAGTCACTTGTCAATGCCATTTCCTTTTAACCTATGCATTGGTGAGAAAACATGGATGAAAGGAACTGCATCCTTCAGCCTGGAGAGGTCATGGTAGAGCTGTATTTTGGGACCATGTGTGCTTAATGACCTTATGCTCAGCTAAGTTAAAAGATCATTAGAAATATAACTTGATATTATCATTACTTTGAGGCATTTAGATAGCACCATAAATATATATACTGCTTTTGAAAATACAGATAGACATATCCTTTGCCCTAAAGACCTTACAATCTGAATAATGAAGTAAAATTACAACTAGTACTTAATCTATTGAGTATCTCCTACTGAACAGCAGACCCTCAGCTACTCTAATAACAGGTTCATATCACCTAATCTCATTTACTGAATATTTAGTGCTGAAATAAAGAATTGTGGACATTAAGTTCTTAACACTATGCTTCTTCAGCGTTCCTCAGATTTCCTGTTCTTCAGTATCTTTTATGCAACTACCAAATAGATAGAGCATTACTGAGCTTGTCAGATCATGGTCCGGGCTCTCAGCCAAGTAGAAACAAGTTTTAATCCATGTTGCTAGTTGTCAAGGAGGGTGACTTGCTCTAATTGCTCTGGTCCCTCAGTTATAACTACTTTACTTCTGGATGATTTTGAGGAGAATGCACTGTATTATTGAACATGTAGCCCTTTTACTTTCCTATATGTCGTTCAGTATAGTCATTAGAAGAATGTTGAACAGGAGTAAATGGATTGTATAAGGCTAGAAATTTCAACGCATTTGATCTGATGGAGTATTAGGAAAACATCATTTGCCTTTGAGTTTTATATCATATCTATACAGAAATAATTCCAACATGTCCTTCTGAATTAAGAATCATATTTGCTGTCAGACATCCAAGTACAGTTTTATTGTTTACTGTTGTGAATGAAATACAAGTATTGGGAAACACATGCAGAACATTTGTGCTTAAACCAAAGAAAGATGTTTGTGGTTTTAAGACTGTTATAATACAGAGAACAGCTTCTTCCTGGCTCTTCTGTCTTATTATCCAAGGGAGCCAAACATAGTTCATATGTTCTGAACAGCATGACTGAAAACCTGCACTTACCCTCCTTGGTTGTTATCTCCCTCACAGAGAACACCAAATACCTCCAAAAAGTCTCTTCCTCCTGGGTGGAAAAGCCAGTTCTATTGTCAGCTCAGATCTTGCCTTTAGAAGAGAAAATAATGCTCTTTCAGAAGGATTCCAGATTGCTGAAACTACTGATTGTGTGCACACATAAAAAAATAAAATTATGCCATTAAAGTAGGAAATAATTAAAGTTGAAATGAAAGCATTATACGTAGACTACCTTAGAGGAAGAGTATTACTCTACTCTCTGTTACTATTGCCATTTGTGTAATAACAAACAAAAGTTGTCCCAGCTTGGAGGACAGGAATGGCTCAAGAATGGATGAAGTTTTGCAGAAACAATCTCTCCCTTTTCCTTTAGGTTTGATACGATGCATTTGTGTGGTTGTTTTTGGTTGCTATGACACTGAATAGTTATTTTACCTTAAACTGGCAAGGAGAATATGAACTTCATAAATGCTCTTCTACATGGTAGCCAGGTCTTTCTTATACCCACATCTAAGATTCTTTTTTTAAAATAGACATTATTCATTCTTATTCAGCCTATTACCTTGCACTCAGCCCATTTAAAAAAATGTTCCTTAAATATTGCACAACTTTATATACTGCATATAGATTATGCTTACTTTCTATTAAGTTCACAGCTGCTGGCAAGCACAGGGTTTGTCTGGGGACCACATATGGCATAAAATTAACAAAGTGATTATTTAGAGTTGCTACTGGTAATGCAGATCCCCACTGAGATATGGGAGAATGCAGGACACCAAGATCTCCTGTCACTTGCATGAGTTCCTGAGTCACATTGGACCATCCTGCTGTTGGCAGACAGTTATCCATTTCTAATTAAGTAATGTCAGATCTTATTCTTACTTCAGACTGAAACAGATATGTAGGTCAAGATTATTTTTTTTTCCCCACAAAGAGAAGAATTACCCTTTTCTGACCAGTCCCTTTCCTGACTTAGGCCTACATTCACCTAAATTCACTTTTCACTGAACCTACTGAATCATGCAATGGATCTGGTGACACATTGATCCAGCAAGGCATCTCTACCAGAATAGCAAAGTTAAGAAGAAGGAGAGGGGGGATCCAACCTCCTGTATTTGGAGTTGTTGAGAGCATACTGCTGTGTAATTTAAATTTCTACATAGCCAGGACCCGGCTTCTACTGATGCAGTAGAAATATTACGAATGAACACATTGCCTCTGCTTTACCTCTATGCTCTCTGCTATGGAAGATACACAGATTCCTAAAAAAGCCTTTATGATATCAGCTCCAACTGGTACAACCAAAACCAACAGTCTCTGCTTTCATTTAAGTGGAAGTGGAGATGAGAGGAGGAAGAAAGTAAACAAATGCTTATGTGAGCAATTAAGACACTATGGGAATGTGTAAAGGAGCATATGAGGGTAGCTTTACTATTCTATCTCTCCACCATTGGAAAAGTAGAGAGGCTCAGTACATATGTTACATCAGTAGCTAAAGAGTTGCACTTCCACCCAGAGGAAAGCATGAGAGTACAGCTTTTTGATGACATTGGAACCTTGCCAATCTCTGTGGTATTTAAGCAGTCATGGCTTTGTCTTCATCTGCACAGATTAAATATGGATGTGTATATTAATTATGTAAATGTGAAACTGCAGATCTCAATCAAGTAGCGCCAAGGATACACTATCCTTTGCAAGTGCTGATTGATGCCATACACACAAGAAAAACGGAGCCCATTCAGCTCATTGCTATGTATATTCTGGAGAGGGGAGGGAAGGAAGAAGGGAAATTTAGAAGTAAACAGTGCTTTATAATGAGAGTGAAACGATAAATGCTATAACTCTCTAAAATACCTAATAGCATAGCCTCTACTAAGCAAAAAGAATGCTTATGTAGCTGGAGACAGCTCTAGAAGAGGATGAAAACATATTTAGAGTGAGAAGAACACTATCAACTATAATCAAGACACTCATAACAGCTTTAATTAAAGGTCAAACGGAGCTTTGATGTGACATGGTAGAAGTGTCTGATTTTTCTGTAACATCATGTAAATCATTAACAAGTACATGGAAATCAATGGTACTATGCCAGTATAAACTTGATGTTCTGAGGCAAAGGATGGATAAACTATCCAAGTTTAGCTTTGTGACCGATGGCGCCACAAAATTTGATTGGTTTGCACACCTTGTTTTAAACAAAATAATATTACATAGACTTCTTCATGTCTGTCTTAGCTGGCTTTGAAGGCTGCTTTTCTATCTCCTTTTCCTTGTCTATCTTGGCTGATTTCATAGCACAAATCTGAACTTCTGCTATGGATAGATACAAGCCATTCCAGGGAAAAGCTTTTCCTGTTGAACTGGCCTGGAGACTGACAGCCAGTACACACGCAACTTATGAGATCCTCTCTCGTAAGAACCTGTGAGCTTTCTTAGTTTCAACTATCACAAATTTTTCCAGGTCATGTACAATAGCGGAGCTAGAGAGACAACAGTGCCTAGAGAAAGAGCAGGGACAGAAAATGATTCTATTCAGTCTGCTCTGCACCTGGACAGCATGAGTACTGGTATGAAAGGTGGGATGACAGAGCAATGCAAGACCAGCTAACAGATGTACAAGATAAACATGACCAATCTTCATGTGGCACTAAACTAACTTTTCAAAATGTAATTCGTAACCACACTGAAAACCTACTGGAAGAATTTCTGAATGCGGATGATGTCTAAGTAGTTATTCTACTCTTAATGAACTTTCTTCATTAACAAAAGAATTGGTATGAAACAGAAAGTGCTGTCCCTCTACACTTACTACATAACCCATGCCCTGCTTTTACTCTAAATAGCTTTTGAAGACCAATCTGTATGTGGTGGACCCTGTGAAAAAAATACTAATTTTTATTTTTAGGATACAAGTTGGCTACTTCATTATATGCAGCAGTGTTTGCACACTTGCAATCAGTTACATAAAGTTACTATTCCTCTTCTAATCCTATAACCTTCATATCCCCATTCCCTAATGCCAAGTATTTGCTTGACCCTAGAAATTCTACCAGCAGTGCACACAGCATTCACAATTCAGCCTGTGCCATTTAGCTAATACAAGTCTTCTCTCTGGATTGCTCATGAGTGACTTTGGAGATTTATCTGAAAGAGCCTACATTGTGAAACTTGATATTTCTGTGCTTGGAATGAACTTTCTCTTGATTTAAATCTATTCTGTATATTGTTAACTGAGGTTTCATTTTTGTAACTACAGAAAGTGGTCTTCTGCACAAGGAGCTCCAACCTACCTGTGGTTGTGCAGCACTATCACAAGCTGCAGTGGCATCTCCCACACATATTCATGCCTAGGAGGAAGTATTTGGGTGCCGAAGCTTTCAGCTATAGGCTTCAGGAATCTTCACCCTGTATTATATTTCTGCCATTATTCTGGTAGGTTGTGTTTATGTGCACCCACCCATTCATTCCCTCATGCTTCTCCTATTCACTTACTTACATTATTATAAAAGAAAATTTTCTGATCTTTCATTTGGATAAAATGAAATTTAAATTCTAACAAACAGATAAAGAGGCATAGAGACATACAAATTAATATTAAACATCTAAAGCTTTAGTGTGAGCATTTTTAATGTGTTTTTAAACCTGAATATATTCCTTTTAAAATATTCTAAACTCAGCAATGATGAAAAAGTTAGCTATTCAAGATTTGTTAGACCCAGAGAACAGGTAACATACATACATGTTCATATACACTTAAATTCACCTCCTGCTTATTTGGACCATGAGCTTTAGCTTAACTTTTACTCCCAGAGTATGCAAAACTTTATTGAAAAGTCAGCTTAAAAAATCATTAGGCAATTGAAAAGTCCTCTCATCTGACCAAGTGATAACCTTGCAAGGATCTGAATGGTGTATCTCTTTGACCTCTGCCCATGATGCTTGCAAACTTTAAAGTATCAAGTCAGGTTTCAGATGCAACTGTAAATTAAGTTAAGTGACAGTCTGTGATGAAGAAACGTGTGACAGGATTTCTTATCTGTGAACTGTATAACACATGAAGGGTTTTAGCAATCAGGTGTTCTCAAGAAAGGACAAGCTTGATTAGTGTCTTAACAACAAGAACATTTGGATCTCAGGTCTTTTATAATGTGTCATAACCAATTCACCAACAGCAGATGAGTTAGTGTTCTCTGGACTAAGGTGGATTGGTCACTCCAGTAGTGTGTTTGACATGATTAAATTTTACCCTCTAACTCATCTTTTCTGATGCCAATGTGATTTCTAGTGCTGTATTTTGACTAGAAAGTATAAGGAAAACATGGCACAAAAATTATTAGGCTAGAAGTAACTTTTAATTATTTTCTTTTCCCAGCTTCCACCAAAAAGGAGCTATATTTTAAAACTCAAAATTTAAAATTAATTTCCTGCTGTCAGCCTAAAGCCTCCATATTACCAAGTGAATAAAATGACCTGCCCAATTCCCATACTGTGCTATTTGCTCTCTGCTTTGGATCTGCCATCTATTCATTTATGGACAGATTCATTAAAAAAAAAAACAAAAAAACCAAAAAAAACCCAAGAAATAAAATCTCAGTAATCTGTCAGCTTACAGTAACTGAGGATCTTGTTCAAGCAGCTGATGAAGAAACCATAACTCAGGCAGAGACAGTGAAACTCTTTCCTTTTTCTGTTTTTATTTTCTTCTGAGTCAAATTTTCTTATGGGACAAATGCTGGGAAGAAATCGTGTATCCTGCTACCTTAGGTCGTCTTTTGAGAAAACAGAATATTTCCATCTTATCTGCTTTCAGCCTAAAAAAACGGAAGATTTTTTTTTTTTTTCTTGAAAGGGTCTGGGAAAACTGGAACCTCCTTGAAGTATTACATGTTTGTATGCAATAGAGTTTGAAATATAGCATTTAATATTAGGACATTAAGTCAGAGCTGGGTTAGGAAAACATATGCACAACTGAAGTCTACACCAGATGAAGAGATGAAAGCATATACCTGGGAATCCTGGAGACAAATGAAACATTGTAGTTTTGTCACCATGGAGATGTAATTGTTTCTAAAGCTTTCTGCTTTCATTTTGCCATCTATGTAATGAGTATGGGACAGGTCAGAGAGACAGAGAAAAAGAGGGAGAAAAAACTGAGGAGTGTGAAGAATGCTAAGTGATCTCAAAAAAATAATGGATTACAAAGATTTTGTTTATATATAATAAGCAGTAAAAAGCGCTAAATGGAGACCCCCCAGTTTGTTCCCCAAAATATCTCATAGTTTTTCTTTAGAGAAGTTTACATAATTGAAAATTGCCTGATACCAATCCGTAATGACAACGGGAATTGAACTACAGCATTTGTGATAGATGGATAAATAGGTGAATAAATTATAGATATAAAATGCAGATCTTGACATGTCCTGGCAAAGACTCTTATGAAAGTGACTGTCAAATGAAGGTCACCACTGCACTTATTTGCTCACTTTGACTGAATGTTTTTACAACTTCACACTTTCAATTGCATATATTTTTCATATGTGTATCATAGGAATCTTGGAATTTCCTCTTCACTGCATTTTTTTTAAGTCTTTAAAGAGAATTAAATTAAATTGTGTTGGGCACAAGAAAAAAATCCAATAAAGGTTTGTCTTGGAAAGTCTAGAATTACAAAGTTGCACCTGGGTTATATTTTCTATATCAGTAGCTTTTTCATTTCCAAATATATGCTACAATACATGTACACAAAAAAATGTTCAAGAACAAGGTGATTTCCTTTCTTCATTTGTGATAACATAAATGCAAATAGTAAAATGTCAATAGTAGGAGCATCACCTCTAAGTAACAAAATATTTTTCCTCGCTTTTGTTCAAAATCACATCTATTTCATTTGCTTAAGAACATATATTTAAAATGAAAAAGTGTGAAAAGCCTTTGCAAATTCAAAACTCAGAACCAAAATAATAGGAAAAATTTTAGATGTTGGATGCAATTGCTATTCTTTATGTCAACTTGTTGATTCCAGAAAATCTGGTTGTCAGAAAATGAAAGTCTTGACCACCTCTCTGTGGCTGTTTTCTGCTATTTTCACAGAGCTTTCTCTTTGTGGAAAAGAAGTAGAAGATAATTAGTATTGTGTAAATAAGTTGATCAAGGAAAGAAAAAAACAAAAGTAGAGATACACCATACTGTGTCCTGCATTTGTAGAAACAAGTATACTCTAGTCAGCATAATCAGGTCAAACATATTTTTTAATGTCTTTACTCACGAAAAGTTTGCAAATTGTATTTTGTGTCAGGTAAAGCTCACAACGTTCATTATTCTGGCTGTTCAGAAAGACCAGTGAGATCTTTGTTTTCACACATAAGATGAAGTTCTGTCTTCCCTGCCATACCATGAGTCCCCAATCTGCCAAACAAATAGTTCCAGTTCATACAATAGATGCCTACAGGCAAAGTCAGTAGTGACTCCTTTGATTTCCAAGCTTTTAATCTTATGCTCAAGAATTTGCCTTGGTAGAACTATTTGTTTCTTGATGATTATAATTTGGCTTATTTTTTTTATTATCTTGATAGGCTGAAACCCTATTAACGCTCTTAAAAATAAACGTAGCATCTACAACATATGGAAGCATGTTTGTATATAGGGTTACATGTGAATTTCAGTGACATTGCTTCAGAAAATGCCTATTGGAGTCCCTGCTAGTGAGGAACATCACTTTTTACCAAACTGAAAGGACTTCAGGTCTTCATATTAGGGCTTTGCATTTTCTCTTCTTTTCAGACATTAGTAGGTTTCATATGGTTGGATTTTCTTGCTTTACCATTTCTTAGCTCTGTCAAGCTCTCTGATTACAATCTTAAATCATGTACAAATATAGCTTAGCTCAGTAGGGCTAATAAACTCACTTATGTTGTCAGATGCAATGAGCTTGAAGTTCAGACATGCTATTAAATGCAAAGCATCTTCAGCCAAGATTTCCTTTCTGAGAGCATAAAGACACAGCAACTTGTTAAGTTAGTTCCAATGTTACATTAGGCAATTGAAATCTCCATCTCTGCTTGTTTGCATGCTGATGAGATTAATTTGAGCATCTGCAATTAGATCATTAAAAGCCAAAGGTTTTACCTGTCCTTTCTCTCTTATTTTTTAATGTAGCCAGAGAGTACTTTTATTGGTATGCTCCACATAAATTGAGACAGGCTGTGACTATATGTCTTGACCTATTCTCATACTATACTTGAGTTTAAATCATTCTCCTTCACAATAAGGCTTTTATGCCTAATGTTAAGGTATGCTCTGCAAAGGTGAGAAAGCTCATCTCAAGTAACATAAAATTTTATTTTCTAATGTACTTAATGACTAGAGTCTTGGACTTACCTGTGCTCAGAATTTCATATCTCCCGAGTAGTAGCGTACCTCAAGCTTGTAAGCAGAAACACACTTGAAGAGAAAGTTTTGCAGGACATTTATGTATGTGTTAAGGGGGGTGTGTGTGTGTACAAAGTAATGACATTTCAAGACAAAAGGTTTTTACTAAATTACAATGATAGAGGTTATTCATTACCAGGTCAATACTAAAATGGGAAAAAATTCAGTCAGCTAAGCATGGGAAAGAACTCTGTTATTTGTGCAGCTAGTTCATCCATGTCAAAACTCTCTTTTCACATGCTCAGCAAGTCTGTATATATGTACTTCTTCCAATTTCTGTTTTAAAAATGACCAGGGAGAATTGTCATTTTTGGAGTTCTCTGTGTACATGTGGTTTGATCCAAGACCACTCTGCTTAAAAGCAGTTATTTCTAGTTTCTCTATCATTTTAAATTTCTCTGCAACATATACAGACAAAAAAAATCAATCACTGGAATTGTATCAAACTGCATATCAAAGTACTCAAGATCTGAAATAAATAATTGCAAATCAATTTATTTTTCTACTTTAGACAGACAACACAACCATTAAAAAAACTGACAGCTCATTCAATTTTAAGGTAAAATAACATTAATGATGTTTGTAAACTGCCAAGTATTGATGTGGGAAAGGCTTGCTAAGCATGCTCATGGTCATTTCAGAATTATTCAAATAGGTTTCACGCTTGCTTGTCTAGGAGAGGTCTCATCTTACCATGGTCTGCTATAGAGTACCAAGGCACAGAAAGCTTGGCAGTCAGCTTACACCACTTCTTTCTACTACTTTTGCTGTCTCCTACTTGGGGCAGAACAAGACATCCCTGGCCCTGGTCACCTGTCAGCTCCCCGGGGATGGGAACAGGCCAAGGTGGGGCCAGGATGTTGGATCAGCTCATTCTGCAGCCAGGTAGGGCAGGGCTATGGGGAACCTGCTCTAGAGGCTGATGGTATGAGGTCTTGGGCTATAGGTGTGTGGGAAGCCCTGGCAGCTGGGGAGGGACCAGTCAGGGCTGATGGTTGGTGCCCTCAGGGTCCTGACAGCAAAATTAAGGTTCATCATGAAGGCTGAAGAAGATGTAGCCCTTCAAAGGCAGCAGAGCAAGCTCTGTGCTTACACTTTACGCAGCCGCTGTGCACTGAATACAACTCTTGCTGGGGCAAGATTTTTAGACGTTTTCAAGCAGCTGAGGTGACAGATACCCATTGACTGTGGCTGGAGAAAGAATTCAGTTCACAAATCATTTATGCTCTTTAAAATGCAGTTCTGACTTTGCCATGACCAGGCCAGAACACAGAGGTGTTGGAGGTCACGAATGGGTTAATTGCTATCTTCCTCCCCAACAATTGGCACAGAGGCTGGTGAACAGATTGAGCATCCTTATCTCAGACACTTTTCAGACTTTATGGAGGGTGGCAAGTTAGAAGCACAGGACCTAGAAAGCAACCACTTACAAAATCAGCAAAGCATGTCCATTCAGCTTTTAATTGAATCCCTGGAGCCCAAATGATGAGAAATTTGTGTTTTTTCCTTAAAGCACTACAAAGACAAAAGAGAAAGAGGGAAAGAGAAAAAAAATTACCCCAGAGTTACACACAATCAGAAAGGAAAAGTACCCAGGAGTATCAATATTAATGAGGAAATTCCCCATATTTACACCACCAAGTTGTAATTTCCTTTTGCAATAAATAAATTTTATGTTGATGTTTACTATTGTAGTCATCATTATTCTATCCTAAGAAACTATTTCAGTTGCTGATACTCCATGCAAGGTGTAAATATGGTTTCCATTGTTTCAGTATTGGCTATTTTTTAATTGTAACAACTATATTCAGTGTTACTAGCACTCTGTGGAGTAGATTTTGTGTTCTTCTGTACAGTCAGACCTTCCTGCAATGTGCTTCTGCATTTCCACAAAATAAGAGTATCAGCATGAACCTCCCCAGCTTAACTTCACAAAGTTAACTTCACAAATCCTGTGCAATGTAGGGAAAAATATACATTCATTCTCTCTGTATAGGAAACAGTATGCTCTCTTTCTCCTTCTTATTGTCTGTTAAGGTTTTACTGACCAAATGAAATTCCATGATGCTGTTTCTAAGTCAGTTTCCCACTGACCAGAAGGCCTTAAATCCTTTTCTTCTTGCTTGCTTGCTTTTTGTTTTCTCTCTCACTCTCTCTCTTTTGGCAAATGATGATTAGTTTTCTAACAGATAAATCTATCCTACAAACAAATTAAGTAAATAAAAATACAGGTTTTCATAAACAAATACAAGAAAGGTAAACTTCTGAGGAATATTTCAGGGCCAACAAGAAATTCTTTGCATCCAGAATGAAGTTAGTTGTAAGAAGGGAGGAAGGAAAAGGTAAGAAAAGACATGGAATGGAGGGAAGATGTTAACACAACACAATTCAGTGCCACATTGCCATTTTTAGAAGCTTTTAGGACCTACTTCCTACTAACCTCTGATGAAAAATTGTCTTTCTTTTACTTTTTCTTTGAAAGAGGCAACTGCATGCTAGGGGTGATACCAAAGCGGATGAGAACTGTCCTGCTTGCATTTTAGAGTTTTGGTTTTGTATCACAGAATTTGGGGTTTGTATGTGGACTTCCCACTATGAGAGGCAAGACAAATATATTGTTATTTCCACAGCACAAAATCCCAGCTAAAACACTTATATAATAGTACTATTTTGATTATATTAATATTTTTTTTATGACTTAGATGTAAGTAGTTTTATTTTGCTACACAGTGATTCCAAAGTCTTTGTAGGTCCTCTACAGGACACCACAGTTCCTGCCCACTTGGCTCTATCATTCTCATTTCACACACTATGTAAGCTTGTGAATTTAATTTATGTGTTGTCAGTTTTTCTTCAAATCATTTGATTCGTTATTTTCCTGTTCTCAAGATAGCTTGGTTTCTAGCAATGCCATAGCTGTGGCACATCAGTTATTTTTTCAGCTGTCAAATATATCTTCCCTCAGCTATTGCTTTAATGCAGAAAGTCTAGAAGATGTATTAGGTATACAAATATGTTACAAACTATGCCATGACATACAACAAATACATCTCCCTGTTTGCCTGACATTCTCTCAGCTAAAGTTGTTCACCTCTTCCCAGCTCTGTTGGGTTTTTGTAGTGAGCTAGTCTTTAATCTGCATGCAAAACACTCAGTCATTCTGGATGTCCGCATTCACTTAACAGAGAAGGTCTCTGCACCTTCTCTCCCCTCTAAACAACACAAACCAATAAAAAGTATGCTCTCTGAAGACTATGGTATTAATCTGTATGAATTTATGAATAGTGTATGAGGCCAGGTAACAAAAAATATTTATTTAGACATATCATGCTTAATTTAATAGCTGGACAGTATCACAAGAACAACCTGTGGCTAAAATAACCAGAAGATGCTTACTGATCAACTCGTATGACTAGTATTGAAACTCCTGTAGAGCTCCCTCTAATAGACAGCTCCTCAATGCCTGATGGCCTGAACATCATAATGTATGAAATTAATTAAATTAGGTTTCTATCTGAAACTTGAAAAAGTACCATTTTGCCAAGCTTAATTGCTTGGCTAGCCAAAGAAACGGAGAATGCACATATAAAATATAAAATATTAATGAATACTAAGAATCTTCTGTGAAGAGTCAATATCCTGCCAAGAAACCATCATGGTATAGATAAAAAAAGGTTTGATCTACAGTTTATCCCAGCTACAACCAGATAAGAAAACGGCAGTAAAACACCTTATTAGTAAGTAAGAAATAGGATGGAAAATAGAAGCAAATGGTCATTAATACATTTTGCAAGTTTAACAGTGTAGAATGATAAGAGAAGACAAAAGAATCATTAAGTAATGGAACTTCATATAATAAGATTACAAAAATAAGAAACAAGAAAACACTAGGCTGCATAAAAAAAACAGGTTTAGATTAGGTGATAAGTTTGTAAAGATGTGATACAGAAGAACACCAAATTATCACTGCCTATTTTTCTAAACCTTACATGTTGGGTAACTACATCAGAACTGACATTGTCTCCAGAACAGAGGCCTGGTATTTGCAAAAATGGAAGCGATGAATTAATCACACCCAGGTTCTACATTTTAAACCATCCAGTAACTTATTTTCAATTTGACTTAAAGGAGCTCTCTGAGGTATATCTGATATCATATCATATCAGTATGATATGCCAATATTTACTAAATCTTAGTAAAATAAGGAAATTCCAAAGGACTGTAGAACTATAAACACTCCTAATATTTGAAAAGGGCTAAAAGGATGGTAACTAAGGACAATTATTGTGACACAGATCCCAACTAAAATACCAGAACAGTTAGTAACGGAGTCTATTCAAAAAGAATTAGAAGTTACAAATATATTTAATGACAGGCAAGATGAGAGGTATGTTTTGTCAAACAAAGCCATTGTTCCATTTTGAAAAAAGGATTATAGGTTTGATTGATAAAGATGACTGTGTTATTATAATACATTTAGATTTCTCCAAGGCATTTGACTTAGCACACCATGACATTTCGGTTAAAATGCTTGCATTATATGGAATTAATAGAGGTTATATTAGATGACTTAAGCATTAGATTGTGACATGTCTCAAAAGGTGGTTGTTAATGCTGAGATATCAGCAAACGAGACTGTTTCCTGCAGTGTCCCAGGAAATAAATTTTTGATCTAACACTGCCTAATATTGTCATCAGTGACCTATCTCATTTTTTTTTTTGCAGGTTCTTTCAGACCATGAAACTCACACACAGAAAGCAAACTAAATCTAACGGCAGTAGGACTGCTTTTCTAAGTTACCTTTTTTAATCCACTGGCAAGGAGTATACAGACGCAAGGGTTTAAGACCTCTGACTGGGACAATATCTTTCTTTGTAACATTTATGAACAGTATCAGAACTAGTGTAACATTTAGTAATGAAAATAGATAATTGGCACAGTCCAGTCCAATTTCTTCAATTAAATAACTAGGAAGCACCAAGAATATTTAATATTACCATAGTGACAGGCAATATACAACAGATGGGAACCAGTATAGAAGTTACACCTTCAGGGGGAAGACTGTCCTGGAAAACATACCTACACCCAAATTTAGAGACTGCTAGCAGTATACTGCTGAAAGAGCTGACCTGATAGTTGGTTTTATAAAGGGTTTAGAGGGCAGCAGCAGGAGAAGAAGGAGGGAGGTACTCTTACTTGTCAGAACTAAATGAATTTCTGAATGGAATGGCTAATACTACAGTGTCAGACAGAAAATACTGGAAAGGTTCTGGTTAGTGCATTTTGCTATTGTACTCAGGATCATGCTGTCACATTTTTGAGAAACAATTCTAAGCTAAAAACTCTGCTTTCTCATATTCTTTGTGGTTTTATGGTTAAATCAGCAGATACGTGATTACTATGCTGCTTCCCAGTCACATCTTTTCAAAGGCAACCCCAGTTGTTAGGCTAAGTACTTTACAGCAAGAACCACTGAAAGACTGTGAAACGGGCAACTGCCTCTGCAGAGGGAACAATATACATAGAACCTGTTTCCTGTCATGGAGAATTCACAAAGACGTCACTAGGTTCAAAAAGACAGCTAAGCTCTACACCAGGACACAGGTTATGGCAGGAGCCTCCAGCAGAAACACTAAATCACTGTTCCACGTCCTCCTGTCACCCAAAACTGCACTCAAAAAACCTCATTGCAATCTACAGGCTTTCAAGGTTGCCCTTGATACCTCATAGGCCCTCACACAGTCTATCATTAGAGCCTGCCACAGATTCTCTTCTTTCCTTATGTTTCCTATACTTGTTCTTAGTCACCTGCAGTCACCTGTGGAAGAAGGTGAAAGCTGGCAGAGTGCCACAAAGAGCTGGTTCCTTTGTAAAACTGTACTAAAACATAATCTAATGCACAGCTCAATGAAACACACACAGGTGTAACATTTGACATAGACGAGTTACATTCTCAAAATAGCCAACAATCACCCTCCTATCCTAAGAAGCTCTTTCATCCATCTCAACTAAAGCAAGACAGTCAAAATTCTTTGATCTGGTTGCTCATATTAATCAATTTCTTTGATCTCTGAGAATCTTTCTCCACCTCTATCCACTTCAGTAATTTCTTAGAAAAAATTATTCAGAAAACAGATATAGCACCCAGTATTTTGTTCATGTCATACAAAAGAGACAGATGCACTTAGTCAGGCTGATGAGATGCACAGTGATCATTGATTTCACCCACTGTGTGTATTTCTGTTTGGGAAATAGATCTAGTGCATTGTAATTCTTTCAGGCTCTCCCTTCTGACAAGGCTTTGTATATTAATGAGGTTAGAGTTAATCTATCATTTGCAAATGGCATGCTGTGAGTCAATAAAGTTTTGGTAGGAAATAACAGTCCAGCTGGGATATTATTACAGAAAGTCAGAGGAATTTTCAGGCAGAATAGAGTGATAATGTTTCTACCTCCACTGTCACTGTCCCAGTGGGAAGACAAAAGAAAAGGTCCAAGCATCCATGTCCCTCCTGAGGAACAGAGTTTCTGTAAGAGTATCATTAAACAGCTATATCGTCCTGAAAGTC
The DNA here is from genome assembly GCA_033558105.1 of Coccyzus lansbergi. NCBI lineage: Eukaryota > Metazoa > Chordata > Aves > Cuculiformes > Coccyzidae > Coccyzus > Coccyzus lansbergi. The sequence continues at coordinate 510,968 of JAUMJK010000197.1, forward strand.
CACTTGGTTTTGATCTTAATCGTAGGTATTACAGAGGTTTTGGAAAGATACTTCTTTGCAAAATCAGGATATCATTTAACCTTCTGTCCCATTTTCTTTTACCTGGGCATTTTTCCTCAAAATAGTCCCATTTTAATTAGCAACAAGGCCTCCAAAGGTAGGACCCCTCTTCAATTCTACTCAGTCCTGCAGCTAATTGAAAGGTGCAGTTCAACAGAGGAGGAGCACAACACAGGCAGGCTGTAAATAGAAAAGGCATCTCATCATCTTAACACTGTTGAGAAAGTGTGAGCCCACCACATTAAGCTTTAATTTCCTGGCTATCCTTTCCTCTCATGCCCTGATTATCAGGACTGAATTGGAATTAGCTGGCTACCTATTGTAGGTGGATATTAGAGAAAAAAGACTGATCTAAAGACAGCTGGTGGTCTTTTATTCTTGTTGCAAAGGCAATCCAGAACTAAAGAAAGATATAAAGGGTCAGAGAACCAGGTGAGTTTGGAACAACATCATGAAGACACTGAGGATTGTGTTACAATTCAACTAAATAGACAGTGGTATTGCCCAGATTTAAAGTTACCCTTGAGAGTTCATCTAGTGAAACTGAAACCATCTGTTCTTTTTAGCAAGGATATATTCAAGAATTGAGGCACTTGAGTCAGAGAACGTGACATGCATATTAAGAAACCACATACTGCTTGAATATTACCACAATTGAAAATAACCTCATTCAAGAATATCTGCTAAACAAAGCACATATAAATCACATCTACTGGTAGGTAATGTAAAGGTACTGATACAAATCCAAATTTAGAAATCAGATTTGAAGTAATTAAGTGGTAGTTAAGCTTGAACCTCTAGATAGCCTAAGAGTATTTATAAACAGATGTACCTTTGCCTGTACCCTGGCCAAAGTGAAGATCTAAAAGTTGGAAATGACAGATTTCAAGTTGCCTGTGAATGCTTCATCTATCCCTAGGAGACGGTGCATTGGGATACAGTCTCTAATTGCAAGGTCATTTACTATTTTACCTCTAAGATCGCTGCCTTATCCAGTATCTGAGACAGATGTTGCTTGTTTAGCAAGCAGCTCTTCAATATTTACTCTTCCTGTATCATTCTGTGCATACTTTTAGGCTGTATAATGTAAACACTTTCCCAGTCCTGCCTGGAAGTTAAAAATCTTCATTTTCTCATGAGGGTTTCTCTCTCCTCATTACATCCTAGTGCTCAAAAATCTTCCTCACAATATCCCCTTTTTTAAAACCATGAACTGAGGCAAAAATGGTTGAAAGTAAAAAGTCTGCCTTCAGGTCTCAGTTCTTTATGTCTAAATGGTGGGGTGGGCACATTGCAGCCTGAAGCATGCCACAGGGTTTCATCCAGACTAGGCAAAACCCTGGAGACCATAGGAGATCCCTCCAGATTTCTTTCCAGAGGACAGCTCTTGTCTAAGGAGATACATCCAAGTCTTGCCCTGACAGAGACGTAGGACATGGCTGAGATGTACAGCACCTGAAGTACACTGTTAACCATTAGGACACATATGCTTCTTTATTTTTTTGAGTGACTGGACTTATACAAACCTCCAGATATCCCAACTTATGTTGGAGCCGAGTCAACAACTTTTCTGCAAAACAGACACCAAGGCCCCAGCCAGCCCATGAGGAAACTTGACTGAATACAGAGATGCTTGCAGGGCACCCAGCTATGGGATATTTTTATGTGGCTGTGGATACTAGCCCGCTAGTGCAGAAGTGCCAAAAACCAGCTAAATCTTAGAATACAAAGGTGGGTGCTGAACAGTTCATACATATAGTAAGAAAAGTCATATATTTCTGTACACATGTATAGATACACATACATACAACTATATGTATTGATTCTATCTTACTCTCTGCAGTAGATAAATAGTGAACAATATTTCTTCCTGCATTTTCATTCTACGAAGTGCCTTTTCTGTTTCTATAGCAACTTCTGTTGTTTGTAACTTGTAGTCCATACTAAATATATCCTGATTTAAAAGAGAGAAAATTCTAAAAAGTTAGAACAATTGGAAATGATGGTAATTTTAAAATGAAATAAAGTCATTGACTATGATTAATAAGTAGCCTGTTCACCATAAGAAACACTGAATGTGACATTCATTATGTAACTTGTAAAGTGGAAATGGGGCTTTTATTACTGTCTCAGGCTCTTTGTTACAACCTGAGTTACTGCGATTTGAATGACTATGTAGTGTTCTCCATCAGAAATTCAATCAGAAAATAGTTCCACCTCTTGACATATTTATCTTCATGGGACCCTATCATACAGACTTCAGAGCAATAAGTGCAATTAATGTGCTCCATTCTCAACTGCAATGATTGCAGTAGGTGTCCCACATCATATGAAACCAGATTTTGTGAAGAGGAGCGTTAGCAATGGGCAGCAAGATAACTGTGATGGATACTATCCTTTTTGCCCTTCTTTAAATGAAAAATCTTTTATGGGTCATCCTTCACGTCCAGGTGATAAAGGTCTGAAACAGTCCCTCTTCACACCATCATATCTTTGTGAGTTCACATGGGTTTTGCAGGGCAATTAGTCTTCCTCTCCATGCTGTGCATGTTTAAGCAATGTAGAATGTTTTATAATATGATGTATACACAGAGGCGTACATACTAAATTCAAGAAACAGCTGTAAAGTTTTCAGCTGCAGGATTGCACTACAGTGCAGAGGGAATATCCTTACAGTGGGCTTATGGCCTCCGCTCATTTTTCTTCTCTCTTCTCCACACCACATCCCAACAGTGGCCTCCTTATGTGAAATAGAAAGGGCTTAGTATCTAAACATGATGGAGCAGGTCCACCTAAACCTCTGGTCTGTGCCTAAGGACTTCCTTCTGAGAAGGAAGAGGAATAAGGAATTGTGAGAAAAATAGGCAAACCAGGAGGTCAAATTTGTTAACAAGCAACTTCCTTCTTGTGTGCAATAGCCAATAAAAACAGTGAATGCAAGAGTGAGACACCGCAATACCTCTGCTTTAAAGTAACAGAAGGCACTCTGAAAGATCTTAATTAATCTTATTTCTAGCTAAATTGAATACTTGTCGTGACAGAGACTGCACTATATTTGTTCTGAACAGAACACATTGTCAGCAGCCAATAAATTAAACCATAATAAATGGAGTCATTCTGCTGCTGTGCAGTTTTACACAGGCGTTCTTACTGAGATCGTTACGTGCTGGTGTATGCTTCTCCTTGAACTTACTCCGTTATCTACATCTTTCTCCAGGCTGATGATTTTCAATTATTTCCTTGTTGATCTCTGCTTTTTGCCAGGGGAGACACAGAAGACATCTCTGTGTCCCTCCATTTCTCATTACATTCTGCAGATTACTTTGGTTTATCCTTCTCTCTGCTGCTCCCAGCCATCTTTGCCTTTTAAAAGTTTGTTGGTTCTTTTTACATTATTCATACCCCATTTCAGCATGAACAGGTTTTTCTTGCAAGGACATGACAAGAGATATGCAATTGTTTGAGTAGTTATCAAAAAGATTAGAATACTAAGGACTTTTGGAACCCAGGAAATGAGTTTCCTTGCCTGTCCACTAATTGTCTGAGTAAACTTCAACCATGTGAGTTAACCGTGGCGAACTACAGACTAGCTGTCCTACCTTTCTTTCTTCCTTCCATAGTTTGCAGACCTGTCTCTTAGTTGCAGCTCTTCTTTACACCACCAGTCTTACAAGAGATACTGGGAGTTAAATGTCTGCCAATGTCTCCGCAGCTCTAGACGAGAGCAGAGCAAGTATCTCACTGTAGATTTGCTTCTCTGACTCCAAGCTATTCTGTTCTTTCTGCATTTTGATTTGTCACTCTGTGATGCAAAAAACAGATGTATCATGTTAGTTTGGATTATCCCAAGAATTATCATCCAAAGAATTACAATCCCAAAAGGTGCACAATAAGTCAAGATAGAGCATTCTTTCACCAGCCTTTGACCAGTCCCCTCTGTCAGATGTTCTACATTGGTGCTGGTTTCTTTAGCCACTTGTATCTTAAATTCTTAACTGTGACACAAGAGCTAGCAGCGTTTTCTTAGACAGCCATTCTCAGTTAATGTAAATGGATACAGTTCTTAAGAAGCTGATGTACCTGCTTAAAGGGGTCAATGATCTGCCACATACTAGAATCTCAATTTTTTTCTGATGCTGCTGGATCTCTGAAAAAAATTGAAGTTTATTTGAGATGTGCAGGTTGAACCTTTCTTTGGTAACACATGGAGAAGAAAGCCGGATGCGTATTAGGGCTTGCAATGTCATCAGCTCTTTCACGGTAACAAATGTATTTAATAAAATGCATTTATATTAAAGGCACCTCCTGTTTCAGGAAAATGCTGTGGCATTTTTATAATGTTGGCATTTTAGTCTTTACTAAGATGCTAAGTATTTCATTCAGAATATGGCCAGTATTAATAGTAATGCAGCCATTTTTCTGCTCAGGGGCAATTTTGGCACTCTGTATCGAGCATGCTGAACAATGGGCACTTTACTAGAGCTACCAGTTATTATTCAGAAAGGTTCTGCAAAGGTTCACAGCAAATTCAGTGCAGCTACTGAGGACTGAGGCCTTGGTGGAAAAATGTCAGTTTCCTTTTCTGTGTTCACCTCTAGTGATTTCTGACCCACTTATGTTCAAACTTACCTTTAAAAAATGCCACATGCTCAACACAGAAAAAGTGTGGTATCTGATTCCTCTCATCTTCTACTCTAAGGAAAGCAAAGGCCCTTAGAACTTCTTTCTTGGCAGACAGCAGGAGAAACTGTTCCTGCATTAACAGGGAGACCCGAGGATGTCCTACCTTCATACCTAGCCCATCCTCTGGTCTAACCAAGCAGGGCTCTGCTCTCAAAGAAGTGAACCCTGGTTTTACAAAGAGTCTAGCATGATCTGCAACAAGTCTTTGGGAGCTTAAGCAGCACAGAAGTTCAGGCAGCATTCAGATATGATCCACTCTGCTTACAGAACAGAATCAGAGTCAATGCTTTAACTTTTGAGAGTCATGAGACATGAGTCACAATCACATGCCCAGACAGTCTTGCAAGGAAGCACCTTTCACTGACTCCAGAAGGGTCCATTTTGATAGGGAACTTAGAGACTTCCCAGTGGAAGGGCAACTATGTCTTATTGGAAGCCTTACTTGGAAAAGCATTTGTGGTTCCAGTACAAATGCAGCTTTCAAGGAAGCTGTTAAGAGGGCCATGCAACCCTATTCAGCCCTGAAGGAAAATTTCAGAGTTTTTTAGGGATTATCCACAAGACAGAGCTCAATGAAAACCTGGTATTTATTCGGTTGGGCATGGGCTTCTAGGTAAGTGTTGCATCTGTGCCTTCAGAGTGCACTTACTTGTAAAAAAAAGTTGGCTACATGTAGAAATGGAAGATTGCAATCGGCCACCTTCTTTGATATATAGTCCCTGTGAGAAGTTCTACCAACCTCAGTAAGAAATAAACAATTGAGCCATAATGAAAACCCCTCCTCTCTTCTCTTGATTATTGGCAACACACATATCCATTACCAGAGGTTTTGGCAGAGAACAGTGCTCCTTATGCTTCAGAAAGTCTTTAACCTATTCAGTCTGTGGCAAAGAAAAGATTTTTAAGTGCAGGTTCTATCCTATCTAACTTTAGCCCTAATCAAATCCACATCTCGAAGGTATTTGAATGCACTGTAATTTTTAAAGCGTGGGTGTTAGGACTCATTCATTTAATTTATATTTTTAAAAATGTTGCACATGCTGTGTTCCAGATCACTTCTGGTGCTTTGTACTTAAATGCATATTTTAATTTCTATTCTATTATGTTGCCTTTTTCTTTTGGGAATGATTTTCTGCTGGCCTGTGATCCGCTTCTTAATTCAAGTGGAAAGTTTCTGAAAATAGAAGAGTCTTCAATGCAAGACAAAAAATGGGTTTAAGTCTGAAAAATAAAAAGGATCTCTATCTTTCTCTAAAGTATAGTGATTTATAAGCTTCTGAGGGAATGAGGAAACTTGGGTACCTCATGAACACATATCTGGAGGATTTGAGGCTGAGACCTAAGATACATCTACTTGCAGGGGAAAAACATCTGGGGGCAGCTTCTAACAGATCATCAAGGAGATGTGACTTCCACATGCATCTGGCCCCTGGATTGTCTGCTCTGAGAATGAGCATGCCTGTTTTAAACAACATGCCCAGGAAAACAGGGATATACATTTCACTTCTCTAGGTATTGGGAAGAGCTCTGGGGTCATCTGACGTGCATGAAGGTTCTGTTTTCTGTCACTGCCCCTGCTTCTCCCCTTTGGCACAGGCAGACCTTGGAGAGGCATCTCATTCAAAGAGAGTCTCTCCTACTACAGAGAGCAAAGGCTGTAATTGATATCTCTTTGGCTTCAGTCCGATTGTGTTGGTCTTTAAAGTAACCAAAAGTAGGCAGTGGATGTGGGCTACTCACTGCAGACACCTGAAACTGAGGCACCTAAGGAAGAAAGGCAGCATTTTATCTGCTTCAAAGAGGAACAAGGCCCTGCAGACGAACTATGCTTTTGCAGTATGATCCAAGGAGGCTTTTGCAGGTGCTCTGTGGGCATTTTTGACTGCCTTCCTGACTCAGTAAGGTGAAGTAGACCTTATTCATCTCCCAAGCCCCATAAGGAAACAAGAACTACACAACCCAAAAGAGAGCTGATACGTACTTTGAGCAAATCCCAAATCTGGATAGTTGAGGTATTAAGACTGCAGGGAGGGACAGAAAATGCCCCTACTCTACATCCTACAAGTGGTCTTAGGCCTTTGAGCTTTACTAAAAGTTTGAACACGAAGTAGGAGCCTAGACAGACCTGATTTTCCCCTTCCTTAGTTTAAAGGAAAAAAATGTAGAGAGAGGGCCACAGCTGAGTATACAGAGGACACCAAGACAGGAAAATGAGGGAAGGTCAGTGTGAGTACCTGGAGGTTATCTCCAGGTAGACAGAGTCATCTTCTTTGAATCCAGGGCCAAGCTAATAGCCCACTACAGAATAGACTTATAAAGCAAATATTCTTAAATCTAGAAGCTTGCTTGGCACCATTTCTAACCAGATCAGTTATTTTCATTACTATGGCTGAGGGCTGTGAGTTAGAATAATTTTAAAGTGAGAAAACAAAAGGGAAAAGAGCTTCAGAAATCATGTCCTCCCAGGGTGAGTGTGTGTGCTATGTTTTTAAATTGTTGAATACTGGGTGAACTTAAAAGGAGAGACCATTCCCATTGTTCCCGAGGCAAGAATCACTGGTGGTTTCCTTTGAGCATAGTCCCTTTGCACAGAGCGTGCAAAGCAGCTGAAAGTGTCTCTGCATATGACCTCAGTCAGCCTCTGAACAGACTAAGCAGGATGTGTAAAAAGAAACAGCCACTGGGTGTGTCTTGCCTGTAAGAAATTAATAAGGCTAAATTTGGCTTGCAACTGCCTTTAAGCCCATTATAAGAAACTACTGTATCTTGTTTGGCAGGCTGCTCATCATGCAGTAATTATCTCCCTTTTAGGAGCACACTGATAGAAAGCACAATCAAATTCTCATTACAGCCAGTGGCAAAACTGTTGAATTCAGCAGGTGTTGCGGCAGAGGATGCTATCATCCCTCAGGCCAGGCTGAGAAGGAAAAGGGAGTCCTCTCCAGCAGGAACTGCAGCCTGGTAGAAATGAAAGTGCAAGTTGGTGAGATGTTTTTGTTATAAGAAAGAAACTATTTCAGTTTTTTTTTCTTCTTTTATTGATCAACATAAATAACCTTCCTTTCCTTAAAGATTGTCCACTCAAACAAATCCTCTTATTATCAAATATGCATACAAATGATGGAATATTTAGAGTATGATAAGCTGGAAACTCATCTCTGCCATTAAAACAGTGGCACTTCTAATCCTCCAAAAGGTACACTGTCATGAATGCAGCTTCTTCTCTTTCAACTTTTGCATTTAATTAATCTTTTTCTGAAGGGCATGTTCTTGTTACTCACAAGTGTGCCTTGGTGGTACTAATGTTCAGCTGAGTGACCTCAAGTTAGTTAACAATTATCACCCTATAGTTTTCCAGCCAATTATCTCAAGAGGTACTAGAAAGGGTTATTTATTATCCCTGTCTCATTTGCTCACTTGTTTTTTAAAAAAAAGTATCCCTGAAAATTAATTTAATTTCCTTAGGAAACACTAGAAATCTGCAATGCAACATTATGAAAAGACATATTTTTAGTCTAGCTGGGTATTAGTGCAGTCTCTCTAGTGCAATAAACAATGGTACAGTTGCAAAGCATTTTGGGTTAAGTTAGTTTCTTTGCCATATGAAAGGGAGTGATAGTAGGTACTGAATGTGTTTTAGATTAATTAGTTTTATTATAACCAGACATTATGGCAACTATAGGGGTAAATAAATAGCAGTTTGATCCACCAGTGAGTAATATTCTTGTAGTTGCTTCAGCACTTAGAGGGCGACCAGGTATGTGCTGGACAAACAGGGACCAAAAACATAGTCTATGCCACAGAAAACATGCACTTTAAATATGAGACAAAAAGATAGCTACTTGGTGACCAGGAAATATAAGAAAGGAATAATGGAACTAGATGAACAAGATTAAGATGGTGTGGGATGTCAGAGGGAGGTATAGGTCAGTAAGATAACTGTTGTAGGTGATCACAATTGTGCAAATCACAGTGAATTCATATGGATATTAAAGGCAAAATACACTCAAAAATAATAAAAAATAAGAAATGCCAAGGGACATTTGTTCCAAGTGAATGAGAAGTCTTGGTTGCAAATCTATGGGGGCAGCACAAATTGCTACTTCATCTGGAAAAGAGAATACTTAAAAAATGCACTTCTAGCTATGGGCCTGGCAAACCAGGGTACCATAGGCAACAGTCCAAAGAAGGACTTTGCACAGAGAAAGGGACAGGGTAGAAAAACAGCTCTTTTGAGGTCCTTTGCTTCACCTACCCTGGAGGAACCATCTTCAGAAGAAGGCCTAGTTCTCATGAGAAGAAGACTTCAAGGAATATTGAACATACACTTTCTGTAAGGACAGCAAAAGATCAAGACAGATTTCTGCTGTGACTGCCCTAGAGTCCTTAAAGATGAAATGTCTAGCCATGACTGTTAGATATTTGGCACTTTGACAGTATAAACCTGGGAGCAAAAGGCCTGAATTTCCCATTGTGCACTATGGTATCTGTATCTCAAGGGATGAAACAGGACTTCTCCTCCCTGTCCTCATGTAATCTGAGGACCAGCTACAGGATGTGCACCTGCTAACCTTTCTTTTTTTTTCTTCTTTCGTCTCTCTGTGAGTCTCAATTCCTCATCATCTAGGCACTCTACATAACTTTTTGTCTAGCTGCACAGCCTTGCTTAGTTGTAACAAAAGGACAAAGGAAAAAAAGCTAAATGAAGCCTCTGTGTTCCCCTTGTAGACAGGATGTCCTTAGTTCTAGCATGGGGAGGCAGTTAATGAAGAGGCTAGCTTTGTTGCATGTCAATACAGTCTGTGCAAGCCAGACAATTTTCTCTATTATTCTATGAGAATATAATTTCTTTCTGTAGTGTTGTGAATACTTGCTCTCTCATATAGATGGTTTTAATGGATCATTTCTCCAGGAACAGTACACAATTCTGCAGGGCACTTGACATTTTTATCAAGGATGCAGGGTGAAATTCTATCATACTTTATAAATAGCTGTGACTATGCCATTAGAAACGAAGGTCCAGATAATATCAACTGCCAGAGCATTTTGTCCCATCACGGTTCATGGAGTGTGATTCCTAGGAGCAAAAGTGACACCTGAAATGTTTATAGACACTGTGAGATGTGTTTATCTCTACCATAACGCTGCCTGTGCTTTGCTAGGATGTAAACAATAACCTATGAGTATAAACCATGAAACTATATTCCCTTCAAAGATACAACAAAGAACAAAAGCCAATAGCTTTGGGGCCTAAGCCATTGAATTTTCCTGAGAATTCTTCCATCTTGCCTTTCATACATTTAACAGCTTATAAATTGGATTTGGTATGATTGACATGGAAACCAGATTCTCTTGTATTTAGGTTCTTATCTCACCATCCTTATCTCCTAGAAGAGCCTAAAGCAATACAATTAATAGTCTGTTCCTGAAATCACTGATCTACACATCTGATTGTTTTAGAAAGACAACGATTCAAATGCTTTTGAATTTGTGGTCCTTCACTTCAAAGAGTGGAAATAAAATAATGGTATGCAGAGGAATTTGGTTTTAAAGAGGAATTGAATTTTCACGTGTTATTTAAAATGCTGTATTTTACCAGCATTATGAGTGGTATATTCTATATATGTGGAAGATGTACTGTCTGAAGTAAATCTTCACCTAGTGTCCTTATGAACCCAGCCACAGTAAAGGCTAATCATGGTTAAGAGTGGATAGTGCTGGGGGGGACAACTACAAATAAACTGCCAGGCAGTAAACTCCTCACATAGCAGAACCCTCTTGAAAAGCTGATGCAAACATCCCCAGACTCCCAATTTATCTGGTTTCTCCTATTTTATTCACTTTCATGCTTCTTATATAAATATCTGTCACATATCTGCTTAGCTGCATTAAGCTACTGAAGACGGAAGACTTTGAAACAGAGAATTTAAAATGTTGAACAGACCAGTGATCACAAGACTATGTAATTACCCAAAACAAGTAATTCTCTTCTACGGCATTACATATAAAATAGCTCCCCAGTGGAATTAAAGAAAATTAGAAAATTAACAAATAAACACAAAGCCTGAATATCTCCATGTTCTGTCAGTTTTCATTTCTCTGTGCCTTCTTGTTCAGAACAAGCATCCAAAATGACCAGAAAGGTCATCTGCACCACCACAGCTTTGGACTGAGGTGTGGAATGGAAACTGATATTATCTCAGGGAGCATCTCTTACCAGGACCACATTTGCATAAATTACTTTGTCAGTATTTCCACTTCTTATTGAATTCCAGGTAAATGGGGCTAGCTCACAGGCTCAATGAAGTAATCTCAGAAATCTCTTGGTAGAGTTGCTGGTTGGTGTTGCACTAGTCATTTCTCAATATCTTAATTACTCCTGCAGCCTTCAAGACTTCTGAACTTCTGCCCTGGCCCCATTTCCCTATGTCCACACCACAGAGAACGAGCAAAGATGGCCCAGCTGCTACTACTCACCAACTGGTGTCTCTGCAGACAGTGGGTGTTGGTGAGCCAGGCAGTAAATTATAATTTCAACAAGGGACATTAATTTCAAATCTTTTTATTTCTCTGCAGTTTCCTGAAAGGACATGTTAGGTTTGAGCTAGATGTTTAATAATCCTCACCAGATAGGCTTGAATGCTTACGTCTGCTTGTGTAAGAATGGACTTTTGCAAAGCCAGAGGATTTGTCAGCTACTATCTTTGTATGTGACAGAGCATCTTCATTTCCCCCACCCCGGATCACTAAACAGGACAAATGGATGTTTACCTTCCTGTCTGATGTCTGGAGCTTCTACTCCAGTTCTCAACCTAGTCCCTTTTTTAACTGAGGCTATATCTCTTCCTGACAACAAAAGCACTGAGGATCAAAGCCAGTTAGACCACAGGAGTGAGTCAGAGACTAAAAAACATAGGTGCAAGTAGCAATGTAGTGTGGCTCACACGACCTGTATTGGCATCATCATCATTTAGTGCCCCCTAGAACGAATTTCTGAGGTTGAGCCCAGGGCGAGCTGTCTTCCTGAAGTTGGTGTCATAGGTATTAAATTAAGATGGCAACTTTGAAGGGTTTCTTCTCTCCCTCTCAAGACAGAGAACAGAGCCCTGCTCAGCCCAGAGGGAGAGGAAAGCAAGGATCACTCCTCCTGCTTGATTTCCTTAAAGATTCATTTCTCACAAAGCAACGGGCTGAAGATTCAGCTGCAGCTTTTAAGTGAAAATTTATATTATGAGACTTTCATTTGTTTAAGAGAGACTTGTTTTGTGCTTGCATACTTTTAGGAAGGATATTTTCCAAGGGTCTCTTTTAATGGCAGGCAGTGCTGGTTTAACCTCAGTCTTGCAGCTGATGGTGATACAAGAGAAAAAAAATGTTTTCCACTGATATTGCATATAAAAATATACCATATTCCATGATGGCATTGGATTCCAAATACTCATAGAATCAATGGAAAATTATGTTTGACAGGGATGGTGACCACTGCAACCTTTTCTACCTCAGCAATCTCTCTAGTTGGTTAAAACTGTAACTGCATAATGCTGGCATGTTACTTAGTTCCACTGAGTAAGGTGTCTTGGAGCAAAGATATTACTGAATTTATAGCGTGAGTCTGCTAAGACCAGGAATTCTTTCACCCAAGACAGATTTTGAAGTGACTAGACTAGGGGGTTAGACAGTATTCAGACACATTAAAAGTCAAAACAATATTTTCTACCTCTCATTTCCAAAATATTTTATCAATCCTAAGTAATGAACCCAAACAGCACATAGTTTAGTAAAGAACAGAAAGTTTTCACTTTATACAAGGGAAGGGAATTCATCCTGGCCACAAAAAAAAAAAAAAAAAAAAAAATTTCAGAATTAGAGCCTAAAACTAGCAGCATTGGGTTCTAAACCTGGGAGCAGCTCATTGAGTTTTGCCTAATTACAAGTCCAAATTAGCCATTAATGACTTCTCCAACTCCCATTTGCTTACTACAGCAGGATAGATATCAGAATGTGAGAGGTGAGAAAATTCCTGTGCTGGACTCACAAGATCTAAAAAAGTAGTAATTTTGAAAAGCTACTTTTCTTCTTAAATGTGATGGTGACAGCTGCTCTCAGAAAAACATAAACAGACAGATGGATAGGGAACACTTTTGCTAGGAACTGAACCCAACATATACCTTAATAGTGTTAAGTCAGGTCTCCCACAGTAAAAGAAGAGAAATTGAACAGGAGAAGGTAATGAAATAAATTTCTCTAAGATCTTCCTCTTGAGGGATGAGGAAGGAAATAATGAAGGGATTTCTACATCTCTCTGCTTAGTTGCTCTTAAAGGAGGCTTCTAGCCACATTAACCTCCTTTAAATCATCAATTTGGATGTCCTTGGGAATATGGAAACATGGTGCCATGGGCCGGAGCCAGAACACTGTTCCAGCCTTCCTCGCCCTGCCATCACCTGCAGAAGTAATATGGGGCTGTGACCCCATAGAAACCAGGAGTTCAGGAGTGGAATTATCTACTTTCCCACAGGGACAGAGAAGTTGCCAGTCACAGATCTTGTCACAACAGAGGATATCAATGCCTCCTGCTGACCTTCGTAAAGGCTAATTAGACTGGAAACTCTTGGCAAGTCTTTACAGGAACTGTGCTGCAGGGACTGTACAGTCATTTCAGTACTTCTAATAGGGGGACTTAACATACAGGATTTGCAGAATTCTTTATGGCATTTCTCTGGATCCCTTCCTTTCCTCCCTCTTTGCATGCCAGTGTCACCATTGCATGCAACATTATTCTTGTTTTCATACTTCCGCTGCACCTGAGCACAAAAGAAGACAGATCTCCTTCCAAGTATCTTCTCTTTTGCAACTGTGCTATAGGCAGCTTTCTGTGTTAAGGAGCTTGGTTTAGTTTCCGTGTGCTTGCAGATGAGCCAGCAAACATGATGCGAGCTGAAACAAAACATCTCAACTCATTGTGCCAGGCAGGAGTTACTGCAGCGTATTTTTAGGGTGACTGTGTTCATGTGCAAACTCACAAAGCATGGCTGAAGTGACAGCTTGTTTCATTGAGAACTGCTGCTACATAAAGTTACAATACAGCATACAAGGATATTGCTGCAACTCCCTGAATGTTTGATTTCTTGAACTATCAGTAGAAATGCTCCATCTGTATCTTCCCATATGTACTGTGTGTTTTGGAAAGACAACATGCCAGTACTTCTCCTTTCCTCTATCTTCCTCTTCACCTCTAAACTCTTAGCCTTCACCCCCTTCTAGCTCTCCTCTCTCTTCAGAAATATTGGAGAGAAAACAATGTCCAATGCAGGGTTGCTGCTTCTGTCTCTTGTTTTACTTCTAATGACCTTGGAGGGAGAGGATAAATCTTGCCATCTTCCCACCCTGCTCCACAAAAACTAACTGAGTTACAAAATTCAAAGGTGCTGATTCCAGGTAAAACCTGTGATAGAGGCAGGATGACTCCCAAAGGCAAAAAAAAAAAATGTGTTGTCTTTCAGCTGCAGTGATTCTGGGGGAAGAAAGCCAAAATTTCTGTAGGAGGAAATGGAGTGCAAGGCCAGAGGGAGAGGAGATTGGATGAGATGAGCCCAGGAAGCAAAAGGAAGCCCTGTAGTGCCAGTTTCCTACTGCCATGGGAGAGATGGTGTCAGCACTGCTGCCCTTTGCTTCCCCCAGTACTGCTGGGTTCCTCAGGCATCCCATCTCTCAGGTAACCCTCACACTCTCTAGGCAGCGGCAGCAGTCTGGATTTGCATGGTTGTGCCGCAGGCAGAGGGAAACCATAGCCAGTTTGATGCTCCCGAAATCTGCATCTGGAGGCAGTTGCTTATTTTGTCAATGTGGCTAGCTGTTTTGAATATTTATAGATTCCATTTGGATTTTATTCTCATACAATCTTCTGCATGCATGTAGGTATGACTGGTAATCCTGAAGTTATCACTTATTTAATAAAAAAGGGTTTGCTTATCTGATTCATTTTGGCTGGATAGGAAGAGAGGAGAGGCTAAGACTGTATTTCCTAAAAATTAGGAAATTGTGAATGTTTTTATAAAAAATACCAGAACACACTGGGTTTGTATTTCTCTTTTTTCACACAACTCGGTCACCTGGCAGAAAACATTAAAAAAAAGTGACTTTTCTTGCCACAGACATCAAACAAATAACGAGCAATCAAAACAAAGTGATTACAAGAAACCCAGAGTGAGAAAAAAATTGAGTAGTTGAGCTCAGATGAGCTATCAAAAGGAGGGAGAATAAGGCACCAAATCCTCAAAAATGGCCCAGTGCCACACATCAGGTAATCCTGAAGGGAGTCTGACCTGTAAGAGCTTCTAAAGCTCCTTCCTTTCCTGGATTGCCATCCAATAAATCTTTTGAGGACGTATCTACATGTGCTTGTGAGTAACTGTAATGGAAACTTTCAGATGCTTGCATTTAGGGATGTGCTCAAGTACTTTGCTGGATCACTATGTGAAAGTGAGCAAGATTTAGTGTTTTACAAAAGGTAGCTGCAAAGCATAAAATGAGCAGAGGTCACAAATCCTTTTTTCTGGGATTTTTGGAGCAAGCATGGTATTTAATTGATAGTTACAGTTTCTCATTCCTACTTCTCCTTCTCTCCCTCTTTCTTTGCCAGCATGAAAAAAAATTATAGTCACACAGATGATCTCAGTGTCCTGATCTGACCTCACCACTAGAAACAATTTGGGACAACGTTTAAATACAGAAAAAACCACAACCCCAGTGTGGAAACAACCTCAGTGGGCTCTATGTTAAAAATTAACATTGGTTTCTCTCAGAAGAGCAAGTAACTGTGTTCAACTTTGCTCAGGCACCAGCTTCTCTGATGTTGCACTTTGGTCTATGTCCTTACATGCAGCCTACCTGAAAGTCACCTGAATACCATTTCAGAGGTGGGAGAAGCCGCCACATAATGGTGGATGTTGCTTCTGCGAGAAGGTGCTTGGGATGTTTCTCCACTGCCTGATTGCCCCTGGGGTTATTACTGAACAGCAGGCTGTGTACCATAAGGTGCCGTTTTCATGCATGAGTAAGTAACAAGCCACTAGTCAGTCTTGTTACACCAGAACTTCTTCTGCTAAAAATATGTTCCCCTCTCCCAGTTGCTCCCTGCCATGTTCACACCCCATTTAAGATACCAGTGTCCAACAGTATTACTTGGCTTAGCTTAGGATTTCTGTACCCAGCAGTTTTTGAGGCTGGCACATCAGACTGTTTAACATCCTAAATCAAGAAAAAATTATAAATGATGGTGTTTGCTTAGGGTTTTGCTGTGCTTGTCCTTTGTGTACTAAACGTTTCTGACATGATTCTCTTGCAGATGCTGAGCACATGTTCCTACAATGTTTCACAGCTGCGTTTTCACCACAAAAAATGCCCTCCCTTGCATGAAGGACTCACTGGGCTTTTAAGGCTCTGCCTTTTGCTTCTAATAGTTATTGATTCCCTGAATGCAGGGGAATATGAATTCAATTAGCTGGTCATAGCACTGTAGTTCAGTCCTTGCCAGCATTTCCAGTATATAAGCTTCTATTTTCAAAGTTTATATAACATAACCATAAAAATTCAGCCTGCATTAAAGCTGGCGTATAAGGTCGTTTTACAGATTATTAGCTCATAAAATGCACTAATTACTTTTATTAGTTTAGAACCACCACTTACTACAAATATACAGTGTGTTTCCTACAAAGATTTCTTAAAGATGGGCACTTCCACTCCAGGCAGTGCTAGGCACTCATATTCAGAAGCAATACTTTTCCTGATTGGGTGAAAAATTGTTCACAGAGTCTTCAGAAGGCACTGCAGACTGCAGCTCCCGAGCACAAACATTCCCCATTGCACAGAATGGAAATAATTTAATAGCCCTTGAAATCAATTCCCCTTTAATGTAGGTCATGACCTATTTCAAATGTTTTTGACCAAGCTACTTACTGCTGTGTCTTTTCTCCAGAAATAGTCACTCTTTCAGGTTTCCTCTTCATTCTTGAACAGCAGTCGGGCACTAATGCTCTAGTAAATTCTTTAGGCAGTATTTACCTACATCCTTAAGTTAGTTTTAAATATGAAGACATCTCCCCACCCAAGGAAAGGATCAGCTTATGCTGATCTCTCTGCTGGCTCTGCAGTGCCACTGCCCCCTGTCCTCCTAGCTGTGTAGTTCTATCCCCTTTGTACTCACTCCAGCGTCACTTTGCAGACAGGTTTAGAGAAAGGTCAGCCCAGTGGCCAGTGACAACTGCACTGACTAGTCCAGAGGCCTTTTTTGTGGTAATAATAAGTACAGCCCAAAAAGTCACATCACCCAGCAAGCATACTCTTACATTTGCAAGTCAGCTGGGATCCCAGCACTAATTTTCCAGCAAAAGAAAGGACTTTCTACATGGATGTTTCTCTTGAATTCTGGCTTAATAACAACTATGAGATGTGGAGTTCAGGTGGGCAATATCTTGCTTAGAACTCATCGGGACCTGTGATCCAAAACCCTTTTGCTCTCAGCAAAGCAAAGCACTGCCTAACAGCTGACTGATGATATTGCAGCACTGAGAGCACCAGACAGCTCTGCCTTTCTTGCTCTAACTGAGCCAGGAACTCAGCAGAGCAGCTGCTTCTTATCACGGCAGAAAAATGCTCTTGTAGGAGAGGCTTCTAGGTTTCCCTTGCCACTGTGGTCCTAGATCAGAGCAACCAGGATCCCTCATGCCTTACTGTGGTCATCTGTTGTCCACATGAGAAGCAACTGCTCTTGTCTCCCAGCTCCAGTGGAGCTGAGTGGCAGCCTGGTGAGTCTGAAACTATAACCCCCACATTTTTTTTCCTTCTTTTCTGGGTGTAATGATTCAAGTTTGAAAACAAGGGGTTTCTTCTGTCTTCTAGACATTCTGCAAACCTCCCAATGGAGAGGTTTTGCTCCTCTAGCTCTAAACCTTTGTCGTCGTATCTGCCTTGTCATAACTGTAGTGGAGCAATACTTTCACCCATTTTCCTCTCCTTCGCAGCCATTCGCTCACTCTATTCCTTCTCCTGCTCTCTGATAGACACCTGAAACATGCTCAGTATTAAAGTGCTTGCTATTCTCAGTGCACACCATCAAGCTGCTTAGCACAGAAGGTGCAAGTTTAACATTCAGAGTAGTTCAGCCTGAGACCAATTCCCATCACCCAGTCTGCTCTGCTTGGGTGCGTGTCCTCACCACATCCTGCCAGCAAGGCAGGCTAAGATGTAGGTGTGAGATGTGGACACCATTTGTTTTTTCCGTGCTATACCTTGTTTGGTTTCCACTGGAGGGAAACCCACTGAATGGGCATGGTGGGGTGCAGCTGGTCCTCTGATCTGGGCACCCTGGGGAGAGGATGGGATTGCCCTCAGAGCTGGTGCCCTTCAGGACTTATGCATCCTGAATATCTGTTTTCAAGATGTTTAACTTTGGTCTTCCTGTTATCTAATATTGCTTTTCTAGCTGCAGTGTGTCTTTTACAGTGACTATCTTTGAAATACACAAACTTCTAAAATACCTAAAATAGCACAAATGTTTATAATATACTTGATATTAGGATGGCATATTAAAACATATTTGCATCTCAAAAATTTTAACCTGGAGGAGACTTGATATTATCTGAATAATTTGTTTAAGACAACATAAAATAATTCCCTCCTCTTCCAGGGGAGATATAATGCTTGCAGAATCTTATCTTCACAAACAGAATTTGTATTTTAAGCTTGCAAATTAGAATTTGCACATTAAGAAGAGTCAAGCTGAAAAAGAATTAAGTATATGTGATCAGCAAAGGGAGAAAAAAATTGCTGAAATGTAACACCATTACCATGTTAATATATGGCAAACTTATGACAAGTAAATGTATAAGGACTTCTTTGCCAACACAGAGCATTCTCTATGGAACATATGATTTAAATATAGCTGAACCTTTCTCTCTTCAGTGGCTCATAATGTAGTAGTAGTATGTCCTCCAACGTCCTCTACTTTCACAGTTGATACAGGGACCCAGCTAGAAAGATTAGATAAAATGGGTGGCAAGCATAGGAGCAGTCTGTAACCATTGCCTTGACATATGCAGTGGTATAGGACCAGTGCATTTCTGGAAGTGGTAAGAATCATTATTAACATCATGCTAGGAATATGCATCCCTGTAGTCACTCAGCTATGGATTAAGGTGATGGGCACTGCAGCAGCACAAATTGTACTGGTATCATTAAGGCTGAGATGTCACCTCTGTGCCATGAATGGTAGCCTCTCTGTTCCTTTTCTTGTATCTGTATACATACCAATATAATGACAACTATATATTCAGATAGTCACAATTTGAGGAACAGTAATGGCTAGAAAGCAGCTATAATGCTGAGTCCATTAAACAATATGCATTTAAAAAGTGCTTAAGTCTGAAGCCACGTAATAGTTGCAATCGTTGAGAAGGGGTTTTAATGGCATGCTACTTAAATCAATCTGCATCAGCTGTCCTCAGCCCACTGTGGGGTGAAGGTCTTTTTTTCAATGTTCCTGGATGGATCTGTGCTATGCTTGGTTACTGCAGACTGGTAAGATCAGGATGACTTTCTTCTTCAAGATTTCCCCAAGTGCTCTTTCCCAATTGAAATGTAGACTCATCCCCTCTTAATGATACTGTGACCTTCACTGGTATTTACTACTTCCAAAGCATTTTTAAAAGGTTGCCAGGTAAATGAAAGGGATTTTTAATGCTGCCATATCTGCAATATATTTCCTGTAGATTCGATAACATACTTGTCAGAAGTTGTGTGCTTGTAAGTAATACGCCACTCACCCATCCCTTCTGTTCACATTAGCCCTGTGGGGAGGGGTCAGAGCCTCTGTCTTAACAGCTTATCTTTGTATCTACATCGTCAGTCAACTGGGCAGGCAGTGCTCCTGTCCAGGCTCTCTGAGCCAGCATGGGTTGCTGAAAGTAGCTGAAGCCTTTAGTCTAGGACAACACGTAAAGATTTGTTGGAGACTATGCCTGTGAGCACAGTAGGAAACATTTGTGTGACTGATCGGTCTGGATCCAAAATAGTGGTGCTGTGGGCTAGGGTCAGACAATGGGAAAGCAATGGTACTGTAGCCTCACCCTGTCACTCTGACCCTTGTGCCTCACCCCCCACCACCCCCTCACTCACTAGAATTTGTACAGATTGTGTAAAATGAGCCTATAGCGCTGCCAACATTTCCCCTGGGGAGGGGAGCAATGCTGCATGGCAGCTGTGTGCCCACCCTCACACCTTGGCCCTGACACCTGCCGGGGCAGCAGCTTCTCCAGCTGCTTAATACAGTAGCCACAGAGGCCCTGGGGGCTTTTTGTTTCTTTTTTGTCTGCTAGATTTTATTAAGATTATAATGGTGAGGTGTCAGACTTTTCTGAATGTTCAGAAAGAACTCTATTCTGGCTCTTCTGTCTAGTCAGCTTGTCACTCCAGGGTCTTATGTTACAGAGAAGGTGAGAAGACGCAGCAGCAGTTGTCATATGCTGTTGATTGTGTTTTATGGGGTCAGTGATTTCCAGCTCCTGCAAAAGCACCTAGAGTGACTGAACCCAGGTTTCTCCTCTGGCTTGCTCTCCTCTGTCAGAGTGAAGGCAGCAACCTTGTTAATTGTTTTGCTGTGCTAGGCTCACTGCTCTTCTCACATCAGGAGATCACATCTCTCTCTACTGACTGCAAATATTGTCCAACCTGTAGCAGGGGGTAAACTGCACTTTGTAGTATAAAGAAGCAAGCCAAGCTTAATTTTCCTTTCATGGGCTACCTTCCTTCTCTCCATTTTGGGCAATATGTGCTACACAGTTGTCTTTGGAAAAACTCCAAATGAGATTTGGCATTGACATCTCTCAGGCTGAACCCAAGCTGACCCATGAAACACCGGAGAGGTGTTAATGGTAAAGGCTGTTCCTGATCACTGTTTGCGAAGTCCTTCGAGAGGCACTGTTCTCAGTCAAGTGATTGCATTACAGTGTCACCGGCCACATCACTACTCCAAAACATGGAGGACTGGAATGTATGTGGGCATCTGGAAGTGCAGCCAAACCTGTGAGTTCCTCAGTATATGTAGCATTTTATAAAATGTCTTTAGTGTGAAAGGTAACTGCTAAAGCCATAAAAACATGATTGATTGGGGAAAAATGGATAGTCTCAGGTTTAGACGCTATTTGAAAGTTCTCTGTGAGTGAGTTTGGTTCTCATTGTTCCAGGAGATATGTCCTGGCCTTGCATATCAATGGCACTGGGACTTCTGAGACACTTTGCCTAATTTAGGGAAATATAGAGAGAGTGGTTTCCAGGTGATGGAGAGTCTATTGACCACTTGCATTCCTTTTATCTAACTCAACTGGAACATTCTCTTAACCTTCAAACATTCGAGCATTTAGTTATTTTTGGTTTCTACCTCTAGTTTGTTTTCATATGTTTTTCTCCATTTTCAGCTGTTTACTGTTTTCCTTTTCAAAAAACTTCCCAGCATCCTTTAAATTTGCTATTGTGAAGTTTCATCTGGCAAATCCCACCCTCCATTATGCTTCCCCAGAGGAACATTTATATGTTAAATGTGTTCAGTTCTTCTGCAGAAAATGAGAGTTTAAGCACAGGGGGATGTGAAAGGCATTTAGTACATGACTCAGCTCCACATTCTCTCCCACAGTGCAAATGCAGTGAGTGAAATAGTCATCCCAAGAATGTGCCAGGGTGAGGGAGAGATACTACCATGTGGCTTGTCCTTACCTTTCTCTGGTCCAAGTCACAGCTGGAGGAAGACAGCTTGCTCAGCTGATGTATGTGAGCCTCCTGCTAGCATCCTGTCCAAGGACAGACTCTGAGCAAACCCAGATTTTCCTTTTTGTGCACCAGTTAGATGATACCTAGATTTGGCAGCATGGCAACAGACTACTTGGTAGCTCTGCTAGAAACAAGCACTAACCATTTCCCTGTGTAGCTATCTCCAAGGAGAAGTTCAATGTAAGTCAGTCCCTTAACATCAGTTTGACATCATCTTATGTCTTTGCCACATTAATTCAATTTATTAGCCATTTTGATCCACACTTTGCATTCGATTTAGAATGCCAGGGGACCTGTTCATCCCTAATGACTAAGGAAGCATTTGTGTTTTATAAGCTATTTGGGACACGCCATAAGGAACTTAGAGTGTCAGGTTTATTTTCATTGTTAAATTTACCATGTACCCAATTCTGATGCCATTGAAATTGATAAGAATCTTACCAGAGATCACTGCAACAGGAATGCTTTCTGAAATGTAAGGAGCCCCATCAAAGATGCATCTAACATATTTTCCCCTCAAAGAAACCTACTGGTGTCTTCATAAATAATGCATGGAGAATGTTATCAGGGTGGGGACGAAATTACTAAACGTTAGTTTGTTGTTCTGTCTTTTATCTCTAGCTAAACTTTGATCTCCAGAAAGTGTTTCTACTGTCATATGTAAGAGTTTCCTTAGTCTTTACTTAGTAGCATATTAAAATTCAGCTGACTAATTTCACTCTTTTTCTTTGATCTTTTTCCTTCAATGTGAATTACTCTAGCTGAAGAGTGTATTTGCCTAAGCAAAATTGATCTTCCTTTCTGTGTACATTCAGACATTTTGGGGGTTTCCCTGCACTGCATTTTTGCCTGCCTATCCTTGCTTATTCAGGTATATTGCTTCCTCTCTTTTCTAGACTTTTCTTTTCAGGTGGTCTTTTGCTGTCTTAGGTATTCAGACTGCTGCTAGTGATGTGTCTCTGGAGTACTTCCCTACTCCTCACCCCATTGTCTCCATGGTTTACAAAGCCCTATAAGACAGTTTCCCCACTGAGGTAGGTATCAGCATCCAATCAGTGCTACTCCAGTCCATACTCTTCTTTGAAAGAGTTTATTCATTTAGAAGTGGAAAAATGTTGTAGATTTGGGAGTGTAGAGAATCAATAGGGTCTGTTAGGGTGCAATGGTAATACAACCTTAGCAACAAATCAAGAAAAATTGTCTCAGGTTGTTGGCTTCTTGCACATATCTGGTTCTGTGTCTGTGTCATTGCAATCTTTGTAATTATGTAGGTGACTTGACCATGCACTTTGCCAGCTCCAGCCTATAAAAAATGGACAAGTCATGGCAGAAGATGCAACAGAGGCACTTTGCCTCAGAAGTGCAGGATAATATATATGCTGGACAGTGGAAGCAGCAGCATCCTTCTCAGCATACTCCTTCAGCCACCCAGAACACATAAGATTAGAGACAGATGCACTCTCTACATCTTCCACCCACTCACTGCTCATTTATTCTTTAAGGGAGCAAAGAAAACATATTTTCCCTGTCCCCATATAAAAAGACCCCATTGCTGTCAAATCCTCAACCTATGAGCTCTATGTGCATATGCTTTTGTACACACATTCATACTCCACCTGCTTCTTTTCACATAAGATTCATGTTAACTCTCTGCTGAACAAAAGAATTTTAAGAAGACCTTGGAGACAAAACAAGGATTGACTTGAACGCTGTTCCTTCATTCACAATTTCACAGTTGTGAAATCAAACTACATATTATGGTCCATGCTTCTTTTTATATAGGGGTGTACTGTCTGTTCTCAGGACAGGAAGACATTTTTTCACAGGCCAATGCAGAACTCAGAGCATAGTGCTTTATATAGATGGATCATCACCATATGGTAATTTCATGTGTCATGTCTACCAAATCATACTTGATGCTTAGCTAGAATTGCCTATCAGAGCTGGAGATTATACTTTTTCAGTCAAACAGTTGTTCATATTACATGCTATTATCATGTTCCTCATGATCTGACATCTGACAGTGAAAATTAAAAGAGGAAAGAAACTGCAGGACTCTGGACTGGTCAGGCAATCGGCTAGAGAAGAAATTGCAGACTTTCTTTCCTGAACGAACCTCAGCTTCTTGGGACAAACCCATTAAGTGATATTCTGCCACACAATTTTTTTTCATTCAGCTCTGTTTTTTCGTTCAGCAGCAGCAGCTTTTGCGAAAAGATGGAGCCTGAATTCCAGAAATTAACCCAACTGTTAACCCAACCAATTCTTTGAGAGGCACGTACCCAAGGTGTCTGTGCAGCTGAGAAGAGTCTCTCCTCTAATTGCACCCCATCTAGCCTCCTGCTATAGAAGTGCTTCAAAGGGAATGTGCAAAGGGAATTATGTATTATTCATTTAATATGCTAGTTCACCACCTCTAGCTAGCTATGATCTAGGCAGTTGTCCATGATACACACTGGTCGAGGATGCCTGATACTGATCTTGAAAGATGAAATGCTGTGCCTTGCAACACTATGGGTTAGCTTCACATACCACGCCAGTTCTTGTGTGCTAACGGATAAGCTCTACAAATATTTGTGTTATGACCTTCTTTGTTACTCTTCTTTTCCTTTTCCACCCCAGGATATCTCTGACCACACTAGATTCCAGCCTGAGTGAGCAGGGTTTTCTCTCCCAAAATGATGTCTGGTACAGACACATCTCTGACAGATGCTGTGGATGGGAGCACAACAGCTCTCACCCACAGGGCTATTCCGAGCTCAGCAAATCAATGCTGTCTTTGCTGAGAAGCAGGAAGCAAGTCTACATTGATAGAGGAGGGGTGAAGCACTCACTGTCTTGTCAGATCAGATCATGAATACTCAGGCAAGGCAGCCCCTCTGAAAAAGAAATTTAACACTGTGCTTCACCATCGTGCTGATGATGGGATGCTAATCTAGCATATCAATTCCACATTCTTTCCCTATCCAAGCTATGGTTCCTTTAGGCCAGATGAAGCTCTCTGCTGGTACAATTTCATCTTTACCACAGACTTGACAGCCGTTTAACTTCGTTACTTTGTGCTGCATCTTCTCTCTTGATACACTTTACAATGACACTGCAGCTCTATTGTTTTTTCCACTAGCAGGCAGACACCACAAGCCAGACACAGACTGCTGTAGGATAAATCTAGGGAGAAATGATAATTCTCTTTGCCTTAACTCCCTGTATGCATGGTGGGAAACACAAGTAGAAAAAGTCAGCCTTCTCTGCCTCAAATTTGCCTTCTCATTTCCATATATCTCCCCTCAGTCCTGACATGCACCATCCTCTTCCAGCTTTGCTTTTGGAAACTGTGAGAGCTCTGAACAGTAGTATTTATTCAGAGAGGTATTGTTAGCTGTTTTCTCCCACTGGATGTGAAGGATGTGTGCATCCAAAATCGTGTATTTACACTAAAGCTTCTCATTTGTTTTTACAACACTGGCCAGGTAAAATCCACCGAGGAAAACCAGAAAAGTGGAAGGTTGCTGTCCTCAAGATTCCCAAGTTGCTCACGAGGCCAGGAAAGCATGCTCCCTGGTATTTATAGGAAGTCATTAATATCTAGGGGTGAAATACAAAAATAACCAGAGGAGAAATGAGAGGGAAGAAATTGCTTTATGCAAATGCAGTCAGAAATTCTTTAGAGCAAATGGCTTCAGCTGGCTGGGAATGCTCCAACAGCTGTGGAAGCTTCCTGCATGCTTCTCAGTGGGAACAACATTGATTCATTGAGCATAGTAAAGCCCTGTGCCTGACGAACAGGTAAAAAATTGTTGGTAGCACTAGAAAATCACTTCTGAGTAGACACACTGAGTGTGCAATAAACTACATGACATGGCGCAGTTTAACATACTTAAAAAAAGGAGCGTGGGCTCAAGCACTCTGTGGCCTATCATTCTAGACGTTACCGTGACATGTTATAAAAAGGATATGATTTAATATCTTTTTCCTCTGTCTGGTAGCTCACGTTTGGCTCATGATTCATATGTGCCTGAGACAGATGGAGGGAAACCATTTTTTGTAATCTGCAATGTTGCAGGAGTGAGGAAAAGAGCAAATCTGCAAGGGTGTGAGCTGGAACATGGAGTATCCCTGAGGGTCTGGTCAGCCTTGCAGGGGTTGGGAAGCCGATTGCTTAGCTGAGAGTCTTGCAGCTCCGGTCCTGGATTTACTTGTAACTATTAATGCTGAATGGCAGGAGCTGTAAATCCTGCCTTGTGGCAGAGAGACTCCCTCCACCAGTCAGGCCATCTGGAATAATTCACTAACTGATGTAACTGTCAAAGGTGTCATTTATCAAAGACAGGGGAACTGGTGAGGGCCTTCATCCTGTCTCCATCCACTCCAAACCTCATCTGACTGCCATTTCATTAGGATGTTGATTGCCCCAACACTACATCTTTTATTTTAATGTCTCTCAAGTGCTTGAGAGGCAGGGTCAGCTTGACTGTTGTGTTTTCAGGCACCATCACGATGAGTTGGTCATTTCTGGCTTGGCAGAGCAGAGTTGTTTTTAAACTCATAAAAATGGGAAAAGCTAGGCACAAATCAACTTACAATGGAAAGCAGAGAGCCTTTTCTGGAGCGGCTACATGGATGGCTTACCCATGGGCCAAGGAGGTCTGCTGTCCCATGGAGTCAATGGGTTTCACAGCACCAGTAAAATGGCAACCTTATACCTGTGCCAGATCAAATTGCTTTAAGCGAAATACGCACATTAAGCCTGGGAATGGAACATGCCTGCAGCCCTGTGTATGCTTGGCAGCCCTGAGGACCACTGTGAATCTGCAGAAATTAAAGCAGTCTTCAACCCTGCATTAAGCGAGAGTAGCTCTGGGCTTAGGACTGGGAAAGGAAGAGTGGAAAGTGGGATATCCATCCCTTAGTTATTTCATGCTCTATGCCAAGTACTGCAGTGTGTGATACCACAGCTGGGTAGCTATCTTGTTTTCTTCATTTTCGCCATGATAAATGCTGCTCACTTTTAGGAAAAGTAATGAGACATAGCAAAAAAAAAAGAAAAAACACACACAAAAATTATGTTATTGTATGTTACTTAGGCTTTTAAAAAACGGTTTTCCATTGCCAAAATGCTTACGCATCGCTTCTTAAAAACACATGGCAAAAGAGTTTAAATGTGGGGGAGAAGACCAAACCAAAACAAAAAAGACTTAAAGAACTTCTAAAATGTCATGTATGAAGCAGAAATGTTTACTTTTAATCATCAGTAGTGTCATTGTAAAGTGAAGCAGCAATTTCATTGCATCAGTCCTTTGGGGTTTTATGGATGAAAAGCGTACTTCATACAAAAGCAACAGGCACATGTGCACCATTTGCAAGATGTACATTTGCTGCATCATTCATACGAAGCATTTTAAATCTCTGAAGACCTTAGCAAGTCAGCATAATTAATCTACTCCTTAAAAGAAAGAAGATCCCAAAGAGAAAACATAAACTGTCAGCTTCTCTCAGCCAGAGAGAGCAAATTACAAGGATTAGGAAATCTTACCTGTCTCTCACATATTCTCACTACTCTCTCTGGCTGCAGGTGTGCAGCAGGTTTTTTTTTCCTCTTCTTTAATATGTTATCACAGAGACAGTACCCCTGTCTCTGATGGGCTCAGCCTTGGACAGTAGTGGGTCCAGGAATTGACTGGTATTGGCTCTGTCAGACATGGGGCAAGTTTCTAGCAGCTTCTTACAGAAACCATCCCGGTAGACCCCATCCTTGCTACCAAAACCTTGCCATGCAAACCCAATACCATTAGATACTTATGTAAATGTTGTCATAATATGTGGAGGAATGAGGAACATTGAGTGTCCCAACCTCACTGACACTCACAAATAAGGGAAAGAGAGAAAGAGTTTTTACTGTAGGATCTCAGAGGTGAATTCTTCCCAGTGAATGCGAGGGTAGGATGGTATTTAGGTTGCAGTCATGTAAAATCATTCATAAATTAGATCATAGTGTTATTTCCAGGGAGTAATTTACTTCATCTATAACCTGAATAACCTTTAGGACATTTTCTTTCCAAACGGTTTTAAAGAAATATTAAGCCTTATGGATATGTCTAAAATTAAGTGAACTAAATCCAGATCCTGGATTCTGGTTCATAAAGAGCTACAAGTGACCAGATCCTTCAGCAGATCAGATCTTCAGAGCAGGTCTTCACTTCAGAGTAAGTGAACACAAACATGAATATCCACCTTAGTGGTTTAGATTCTCACCGGAGCAAGCTTCTTCTCAAAATTCTTTAAATATAATTCCTTAATTCTCGTAAGAAGCAGCACCAGTTTTCATCAGTCCTTGCCTTGTTTTAGTAGAATCCAGCATCTGTGGCGTCATATGATGTAGTCTAAAGGGTAGGATGGGACTTATCTGGTGAATCTGTTATGTTAGTTTTAAAATAACTCTGCTGGACTCCTGATATCTTCCCCAACACCAGACAAATCTTATTTGACTTGTAATACTGAAGGTAGCATTGATTTTGTAAGAAAGCACATGAAGTCTTCAGGCAGGAGAAAAGATCCATCTTTGCTGCTCTGGAGCTTACACTGTTGGTCCTGTGAAACAGCACTGACTGTTTGTAGGTCAAATAGTGCCCACACTCTGCTCCACAAGAAGGAGCCAAAGTCCATCTCACTTTCTCAATGTTTTCTAGCCCATTCTGGATGATGCACAACTCCACAGTTTGGATGAACCCTACTGAGATGTTATTGAGTTTCAGGTACCTTGGGCTACATCTTATCAATCCATAAGCAATGAGGAAGAGAAGCAGGCAACAGAGAGGTCTTTGAGAATTCATTGAAGCACAAATGCTGAGCTACCTTCCATGTGTGTATTTTATTCCTTACTTTTATATACAGAGACTGAATGTGGAAGGTATAGTGTCTTTAAACTATCCCAAGCTCACAGATGTATAGCCAACTTATAAGAAGTTTAAAAAATAATTAATGTAGGAGATATAAACAGACATCCACGTATAAGGCCAAGGCAACTTCCTCAGCAATTCTGCCTTGTAAAAAGTCATTCTAGAATCAGCAAATACAATTGAGCCTGCTTTTAAGTATGTCATTGTATTACATTGACCTCAGTTCCCCTCAAAATTTTTATATTATTTCTTATTATGGTATCCTCTCAGCAGACTATGTCACATTTTTACCTATGTTTGCCAAGGGCTAGAGGCAGCCAGACTTGGCACACACAGTCATAGTGCTGAATCCATCCGCAAATGCTGCCTGGCTAATGGGCTGCCACTCTCACTGTCAGGCATATCCTGCTGCCAGATAATCACTGAAAACTCCCTGTCTCTTTCCCAGGCAGTGTCTTCTCTGGAATCAGACCTGAATTCAAACCAGGTGTCACACAGCTAAGGATGGACAATGGATGACAGTAGGATTATACACTTTGCCCAGTGTTTGTCAATTTTAATTTTGTACAAATAAAGGAATTAACTTTTCCTGGTTCTATTTTGACTTTTTTCGTCCTTTTCTGACAAGAAGATCACTCTGTGGAAGGTAGTATCACATTCTGTTCCTTTGGAAAGGCTTTTGTAGTTTGCTTCATTAGAAAAATATCTAGGAACTCTTCTTCCATGTAATTAATGTAGCATTATGAATTTTAACGGGATGGAAAAACTAGTTGCTTTGCAAAAGCTGTAACATACAAATGAAGAGACAGGTCCCCAGCTGTTACAGACTGAGTGCATCCCATGGACTTCAAGTGGCAATAACAAATCATAGAATCATAGAACAACCAGGTTGGAAGAAACCCATCGGATCATTGAGTCCAACCATTCCTATCGAACATTAAACCATGTCTGAAGGCATGATTAGAAGACTAAATGAAGACTAAACCATGTCCAAAGACATGATAGAAGACTAGATTATATCTGCATGATTTAGGAAAAGTTAAGAAGCCTGTCATTTAATATCCTTATTTCCAGACAAATAAGCATTTCTGCTTATTTGCAGATATAATCTAGTCTTCTATCGTGTCTTTGGAGATGGTTTAGTCTTCATCTAGTCTTCTAATCATGTCTTTGGACATGGTTTGGTGTTTGATAGGAATGGTTGGACTCAATGATCCAATGGGTCTCTTCCAACCTGGTGATTCTATGATTCTAAATATTTGGAATAGATTTGCAACTCAAAACTCTATGCTGTCCCTATCTCCTTTAAATACATATTTAAAAAGGAAAGAACAACAATCCTGTGATTAATCCAAATAAATGGCTTCGGGGGGAATCTCAGGTCAGTGGTAGGGTTGGAGACTGGCTTACTCAGTAACTGTCAATTAATAAGGCTTAACCTGACAATACCTCCATTCTCCATCAATGAAGGGCAAACAAGAATTCACATCCCTTTGGTAATGTCTTTCTTAGAGCTTTTGTGTTTTTGAAGGGCTTTAGGACTGCTAAATAGAAACTGTGTATTGCACAGTATGTACAGCCCTTATTGTGGTTTACTTAAAGTTTAAATGGTACCTTTGGTGACCATCTACAAAGGTGCCACTTGACAAAGATATAGAACACTGTGGTTATTCCAGTGACATTAGGAGGGAAGGGATCAAATTGTCCTCAGAGAGCTATACTGAATCAGAATAATGACTTTCTATGGATGCATCCTCAGTAGTTCTACTCATTTTAAAATGGCAGACTTTTATTTGTCCACTGATAAAGCCTACTTTTTTTTTCTACTTCTTCTAGAAAAAAGACAGTGAGGTTTAATCTTTCAAAAGTCAACAAGTAAAACTGCTCAAGGCAACTCCCAGTAACATCAAGAACTGCAAAGATAAAACCTGAACACTAGAAAGTTCTGAAAATCTGGCTT
This sequence comes from Coccyzus lansbergi, assembly GCA_033558105.1. Classification (NCBI taxonomy): domain Eukaryota; kingdom Metazoa; phylum Chordata; class Aves; order Cuculiformes; family Coccyzidae; genus Coccyzus; species Coccyzus lansbergi. The sequence goes on from JAUMJK010000197.1 coordinate 541,388, forward strand.
AGTTATATGCCTTGAAAATAAAAGTCTTTAATCAAAACCTTGTTAAATAAAGTAGCATGAACATAAAACTAAAAAAGTGCGAGCTATAGGGAAAGCAAAGGGAGATAGCGTCTGTCATTTTGTAGGCAGGCTGTTTTCATAGCTAAACCTGCTTGTGCATGCTGGATGATAAATACCTCATGCTTTCAAGAAGGCCTGGAAAAAAAAAAGGCTCTTTGAGAGATGCCTACCAACTCTGTTGCCATGGCAACTGCAAGCATCAGTGATAACCCAGAGCTTCTAGGTTACAATGTGCATGCAACCCTATTAACAAGTCCCACAAAGTATTCCACATTAGTGATAGATGAGGTCATCTACTGGTCCAATCCCCAAACCTGGAATTTAATCAAAGAATATCTAGATTCAAGCAAGGTCTGTTTCTGATATGGATATTCTTATATCTTAATGATACTCAGTTCTTGCAGGTGCATAATACCTTTCATATAAAAAATTTACTAGAAACTTGCAGGTTGCACATGCATTTAGCTGCTGCAGTCTGCACTTGCGTGTTAGGAAACTAAAGCACAGAGAAATCAGAAAGTTGGGCACAGAGAACTCAATATCACATGCTAGAACTCAAGAATAAATACTGTTCTCTTGCTGTTCCTTATCTGGGTGTACATTGTTTTCATGACTCCAACAGCACCTCCTTTAAAAAATTGTCATTTACAGATTCTCATTTCACTTCAATTCTGTGACATGCCCATCCTTTCTAATGGTTTTCAGGAAGCAGAGATGTCAAGGACAAAGCACAGAGGGGCAAAAGTTGAACATTTTCCTACTCTCTAGCCTCAGATTCACTGCTGTGAAGGAATTTCCTACCAGGCATTGGTGTCTAATGCTGTCTTGCCTTATGTTAGTGAAGGAAAAGGTACATGTGGCTGTCTGCTATCCAATGCTTACCTCCCACCAAAACCCTGAAGGGGGCTTGGTAGCATCTTCAGTGGTTCTGGAGAAAAGGCATTGTCATCATACCCCAGGACACTTCAGCCTTAAAGCACAGAACTTACTTGTTACTTTGTCTCTTCATCACCCTTTCCTGTTCAGAAAATAGAGATAATATTTCCTTTTCCTCAGTTGCTGTGTGTTCCCTATCCTTGGCTTGTCAGCTCCTATGAGCAGAAGCTGTCTGCAATGACATGTGCACATGACATTTACCATAATCAGACCGTTTTTCAGATGAAGCATCTCCTAGATATGATAGTGTTATAACATTGGTAATTAAAGAATTGCATGAAGCTGCTACCTCCCCATTCCATGGGATTCAGGCATAATTTCTCTTCTATACCCAAATAAGGAAGAATTTTTGCCATAATGAAAATGAGCTCTGGTTTTGGCTATAGGGTTGCTAGTACACCACGTGTGCAACTTTCCTTTCTGTTTAAGTGACTTTGTTTTTCTATTGTTCCCCAGGTCCATTACTTCTGTACACAATTTCAGACCAAGGAAGTAATTTATTCTCCTGTCAGACACTGCTTTTTAAAGTAAATGAAAACATTAATATGCCACCGTATATTAGCTCTCCTTTGTTTAAGGCATCTGGAAATAAATGTTCAGATTCTTTGAGGGAGGGAGGAGAGTTTCTGCCCATAGGCAATTTTCCATAAATCTCGAATATCTTGAAATACATACCACTCACATACATCAAAACATTCAATACATCTAAACACAATTTTCACCTCTGGTAATGAAGAGTCCTATGAATGGACGCATCATCTTAACGACTAGAGAGAGAAACATGTTTATTTCACATATTTTATTATTCCATTACTTTCATTTCAGAGTTGTGTGGTGAGATGTGGCAGAGAAATCTATGTTGCGAGCAGTGGAATCTAATTCGTTATTTGACCAACATGAACTGGTCAGTTTTGGTTTTCCAGAATATCTCTTTAAGGGACACTAAACAATTACTGGCCATGTTTATTCCAGGTTACTGTGACTGATTAAGGCCCGTCACTGATTCATTATACTAATTATAAATCAACTCTTATGTATTTCCTGAAGCTACAGTGCTATAGTCCCACTATCATTAATATTCGATCTATGCATTTCTACATTATCTAGGACTACAAATTGGATTCATATCAGGCTTGGGTACACTGTTGAATCTTTGCCTTGTTAACAATAGTGCAAAGAACTGGTGCATATATGCTTGTTTTATGCTAGCTGTGAGAATACAGGTGATATCTGGTTTCTTATAAAGACTGTTATTGCAATAATAACTCGTAAAACTAACTTTCTGAGAAAATCTGAAACAGCAGAGAGACTGGTGCTTTGTACTATAAGATTGCATCATTTTTTATTTTGCATCAAGCAAAGCTCTAGAGATGAAGTTGTTGGATCTTCCAAACTGAGAATAATTAACTTCTTAAATTCACTCACAGGTTTGATAGTATATATCTTACCCTGTCTGATCTTACTAAGGATAGGAAAAAGACCTATAATAAAAGTACATAATATATGCGGAAATGTGAGGTCATGCCAACACTTTTTGGAAACGGATCCAAGATTCCATTTTGGTTAAGATGAGAGGCAGAAACTTCAGTCATTCAGCATTGCCTTAAGGCAGAGTTTAAGCAGAAAAAAAATGCTGCGTGATTGATAAAATGCACAGGCGGGCAGTGATGACTTCAGTTCCTCAAATAGCTACACTGTAGAACAGGGCAAGACAAAGATAGAGTGCTTTGAGATCCCCTGGTGAAATTATTATCAGTGAGCTGAGTATTTTAATTGCTTTTGTACTGTTGATTTAAAAACTTGAAACCTCTGAAGCCACATCACTCTTGATATGTCAAAAAATTCCTGTGAAGGAAGGGGAAACAGGAAAAGAAAGAATACTTGTCACATTTTCTGTCATTTTCAATCCCTTCTCTTTAACACCCGTACCTTCTGCTGCCATTCTCCTCCTTGCCCCTCTTACCATCCAATAAACACAAAAAAAGCCCCCCACATTAAATTTAAAATCTTTGCAGAGAATGTGAGTGGAATAGGTTCAAGGCAAACTATATACCCGGCCAGGCCAATTTTTTCCTACCATTAAATTATCCTGCACATAAAACATTCAAGCAATTCAAAAAACTTTTTTTTCCACCCTAATGATTATTTTCATGTCAAATCTACTGAGTTGGAGAGCATAAGATTTCAACAGGCTGCTATGCTCTTCTGGGGAACAGCTGGTACATTTTATGCAGGCAACAGACTTAAAGTGCTCTTTCAAAGGAGAAAGGATAGGTATTTCTGGCAGATTTTTTTTTTAATGCTTTCATTGGGTAGCTTTTCTGTTTTACCAGTGAAAGCAGGAATACCTGGACATGCAGAATCCAGAGCTGATTTTGCTAATTGGACACCCTTTCCTTCCTCTCCCCCCACCCACGCATCCCCCAGCTTAGATAAACCAAGGAAATTTTAATTCCATGCCAGAGAATGCATTAAACACTGACCACCCACCCCCCAGATGCTGCTTGCTGAAAATTACTAGTAGGATTAAACTTTAAATATCTCCCATGAAGACTGCTTAACCATCCATTGCACTGGGTTCAGCTGCCTGAATTTCCTTACCTTTAGAGCTCTCTTTTTGTTACTTAACCTGTGTTTTCCAAGAACAGCTTAAACCTATTGTGTCACACTTTCCTTTGATATCTAATGAGAATAATAGGTTTCCAGCATGCAAGGAAGACAAGCCTGGTGTTGAGCTGGCCTGAGGGCTGCCCCTGAGACTACAGACACAGCTATTATCTTTCCTGTTAAGACATTACTGTTCCATAGCTCCAGGAAACATGCAGTAAAATGTTCAATTAAAGTGGATTACATGTTCTTAGCTGGTCAGCGGTAATACCTAGGCTTGAAAATGTATTAAGGTATCCAAGAAAGAATGCTGTTCCATTATGAACCTTGGAGTGCTGCTCTTTATGCTTGTGGATTCATTTTGCTTTCATATTCCTTTGTAAATTTTCCTGGGAGCAATTCAGTTTTACAGAATGGTTGCTTTACTACAAATATTATGTCCTGCACAAAATCTGGCCTGAGTATCTTTGTGTTGCAACAACTTAAGCTAAGCAGGGCACTTATTCCGTATTCCTTCATGGCATTTCATTTTTTGTTATATGCATCCAATTCTTTCATTGTTTGCCAGTACTGCCCCTGCAAATATCTAGGCCTCAAAACCTTTCAAGAATAAGTTACCCGGGTAGCTCAATTCCCTTTGTTCTCATCCAAGATTTGCTCAGTTCTGACATGACATAAGAAAGATGTAAGATAATTAAACACTACTGCAGTTCATGCCTTTATTTCCTGCTGTAGATAGGTGACAATAATTAAGGTTGCAAATATTGTACTTTATTATATGGTAAGGATTGCTCTATATTTGATCCCATAACAATTATTACTGGAGAAAAGAACATGGTGAATGTTAGACTGGAAGAAATAAAGGTCTGTTGGAGCAAGTCCCTGACAGCCTTTCAATTTATTCAAGCTCAGTGTTTTAGGAAGTCATTAAAATGAGCTATCCCAAAACCTAGCTCAGCAGAAAAATGTGTGTAACTGAAAGCCATTGTATTAAGATCTTGGGGTAGATACAGTACAATGTGTTAATTCATGAATTACAGCTATTTGTTTAATCCCCTTATTTGCTCCTTTCAGCTTGGCATAATTCCTCTTTTACTACCAAACACACAGGGCTAGGCAGGTTCATTACATTCATCCAAAAGCCTAACAGAAGCCTGCCAGTACACGCCAGACTTATCCTTCCACTGCTTGAAGCTTTCTAAATGCAACAAGTGACTGTATTTCGTGCTCTAGAGGAACTGTTTAGAAAAACAGTTCCTTCCTTTACTTTATCACTATCTGGAAAACCCTCCTGATTGACAAGCTGACATGTAAGTTCAATTGAGTTCTTGCCCAGTCTCTCCCTTCATCATTTTTAGCTAAAACCCCCTCAGGAATAAGCATTCTAATAGGTTAATCTATCAACCAGTATTGCTGTCTCTCGGCATGCTGTGATATACAGAGCTGGCTCCATTTCTTCCCCTTCCAAACTGGAATCTAAACTGGATACAGGAAGACATGAACTTTTTAAAAATCTGCTCAGCATCAGAGGTGCAACCTTAACATGGAACTAGCAGCTGTTCCTGTATGAATACTTACACATTTTAAGATTTCTTTTGAATGGTACAAAAGATGGGGGAAAACCCACTGATGATAACTATTCTAAGGATTCTCTACACACTCATTACAACCTGTTGCAACCACCATCCTTTCAAAGGGATGCACCACCTTCTGTTATAAACCTGCAGTTTAAGGCTGGAGGACACAGCTTAAAAGACCAGCAGATGTAATGAATTATGGCTTCACTTAATGGAATGGTGGTTACACATAGTTTTTTGATCTTTAAGTTAGTGATAGAGACACAAATTTACTAAACAAACCTCTGTAAGTATGTCTGTGTCTAGGAAAGGAGAAGAATACTCTTATGGGAGGTAAATGGTGGGCATCACACTTACTTTTAAGTATGGTTTCTATGGGTAACAGTTCTTAAGTTGTTTAGAATTATTTTACCCAAACCCAATAAAAAGTAATTAAAGAAAAGCTTTTCCTTTAAAATATTTCTTATACTCCAAGAAATCTAACTGTAACCCTTCTGGGTTGATCTTTCTGCATATATGAAAGTAGCAAATAACTGAGTTACATACTTTGCAGTGGCCAGTTGTTGACACAGCTGTATTCTATTCTAAATGGACGGAGAATATTCGTTGGCTCCCAGTAATTACTGCCTAGCTTCTTGAACAGGGTGAATTGGAGAGATGAGTATCATGATCCATAAAATGAGAAAATCTTATGACACTTAGGAAAGCAACGATAACTGTTACAGAGAATTTCTGCTTCTTTCTTCTGCAAAAGTGAGATTTTCAGAGCTAGAAGTGCTTACACTGAGGTAACTACTGTGATGGTTTTACACAGCCAGCAAACCTCTCTGATAAAAATTTGGCTGAGCACAATGTTCAATGCTGGGACTTTGACTGAGCTTAGAGAAGCCCCTTTTATTGTGGATGCAACGTATCTCCCCTGGATTTGTGGAAATGGTAGGGATTTTTTTATACTACATTCATCACATTGGTTTAAGCTAGTAAAATATCTCTGAGAGATCCTAGGGTGTTCCAGGAACATATATCAGCTCATGATTTCCAAAGTAACTATTTTGCTAGAGAATAATGTGCTGCCATCATTACTGACCTTAATATAACAGGGGAATTACATGACTAAGAAGTCATGATACCAAGGTCAGTTCCCATGGGAGATGAACCAGATTTTTTTTGAGGGAAGAGGCAGCTGAGGCATAAGGTATGCATATCCAGAACAGATTACATTTGCATAAACTGTGCTAGAATCTAGTTCAGTAAGTTCTTTATAACACTACAGTGAGATGTTATTATAGCGTTAGTTAAATGCTGCAATGCATTTTATCTTAGCTTGAGTTAGAACAGCAACAAGCCATTAGTATTAGTTAATGAAAACCAAGCAATATGGGACCACAAGCTATAGCAACACTTCCTAGAAAACTTACATGATATTTCCAGAGGGCATTCTAAACTACTTTTTTTAACTGTTTTGCATTCCAGGAAAGAAACATCATAAGCAATAAACACTTGTAAATATTTTTTAATAGCTATAATTTCAGAATTAGGAGGGGAAAAAAGAATAATAAAAAAAAATATTTAGTCTCCATAGATGAACATTGTTATTGTGCTCAGATTTGCTGGAGTGCATAAAGTCTCACACAGCTCTGTACTAATACTTAGGAATTCTGTCTTTGTAAGCCACATAGCTGAAAGGTGGAAAAAGGAGGGATGTGGAAGAGGCTTTCACTGGGTGATCTGCAGTTGCAGCATCTTTGTAAATACCTTACTTGCAAAAGAGGCATTTTAGTTTTACAAACCCAGAGTGATTTCAAACTCTTATACGGCATGTGGTGTTCACAACGTGCTGCCTTAAGACTCACAGCCAAGGACAACAGGTGAAACACAGGTAAACAAGTTGGTACATAAGAACAGAGTGAACAGGTAGCACAGCAGGTCTTGAACTGTCACAAATGTTGGATTTCCTAGTAAATAAAATATTCCCACAAACCCAGAAGCATAAGAAAGGAGAACCAAATCTGTGTGGAAATCTAGAGACTTTGGTTTGAGGGCAGAGGGTCCTCACTATCTGATGGGCTTGAGGCTTGAGGAACTGGAAATTAATGAGGTGAAGGTGTCAGGGATAACTGGAATATCAGCTTTTAATGGTATTTGATGACTTCTACCACACTCTTCAAACAAATACCTTTGAAGACCTGGGCAGAGTATCTGGTTTCTATCTTTGAAAGAAACTATACCATGAACCCTCCTAAGACAAAGTCAGTCTGCTGGAAGAACACAAATCATTAAGGAGACAGAGAACATCTACCGTCTCACTTAGATATGGGAAGTTTTAGAGGGCATTTAGGAAGACTCGTTTAGAATCCTGGTCTAGGATGGTCTGGAAGGAAGAAATAGTCACAGGGTGGACAAGTGGATGTAGATCCTTTTCTAGTTGAGCACCCCTGCTTCTCCTGTTTGGATTGGAAGTAAAGACAGGCTAGCAGACTCCGTCAGTCCATACCCCTAGAGAATGAAACAGAATAGAGCCTGTTTAGAATTTGTAACTGCCCCCTGACAGTAGGCCATGAGGGACTATGATATGAGACACTGCCTAAGGCAGTCTCAGGTTACATGAGCTAATAAATTCTTGCTTACAGAAAGCATCGGCATTATTATCATAAACCATCTGGTTCAGGTTTTCTGAATAGACTGCTGAGAAAATGAGACTTAGCCCTGAGAAACGCTTCTACGTTCCAGGAACTCCTGGGAAAAAGATCAAGAGAAGCCAGCAGTGGTTGATTCCTCTGCTGTAGTTAATGCCTTCTGAAGCTATGGGGGAATACATGTGCCTGGTGACTCTGAGAATGTTAACACTGATCAAAACATGAGTCATGAACACTGGTCAAAAGTTGAGAAAAAGAGAGAAAATACTTCAGGTGGTTGTGAGTTCAGTAACAAACCAGCAACCTGCACTCAGAAAAAGTTTTTAAAAAGACGGTTGCACCACAGTCACTGTGACACATAAGGGTAATAAAAAGTCATCTGCAATGGCAGGAAGATTTCAAGTTCCTGTTAATGCCCAGCAAGTGCATACTGGTATTGAAATAACCAAAGGTATTTGGGGAATGCTGAATGTTTGAGTTCCCAGATGACCAGAAGCAGCTGCAACCTCCAGGTTCAAAAAGTCTCTCCACTGTCATCAGCACTGTGTTTGAAAAACACTGTGTCCATGAGCTACACAGAGGGCCAACACAACATAATCCTGAAGATGAAAGATGAAGATATTACCACCTTTACTCCTGGCCAGCCAGCAAATGATGGCTAAATGTTGCAACATCGATAGAGATGGTTAAAGACAAGGTTCAGCAACCTGTATCAAACTTGGCAGATGTCTACAAAAAGAAAGTGTTCAGAAAAGATACTGGGAAAGGAGTCTATGTGGTCACAGCATTTCAGTGAAGACTCAGTTTACTTTCTATTCTGTTTTGAGCTAAAGCAGAATGAATTTTCTAACTTTTCAGCCTCTTCTAAATAACTTTATTTTCTGGAAGTTAACCTGTTTTTCTGAAATTTAACTATATGTTTTTCTGAAAGTTAACAATGTATTTTTCAGAAAATGTCTGTCTCTAGAAGTGATACTGCTTACTATCACCAAAGCAATAAGGCATTGGTATGCATTAAGACCATTGCTTACACTTATTCCTATAGAAACCAAGACCATCCTTGAGTTCGTGGAATGCCAAAGTCAAAAGGGTGAAAATGGGTTGCACCAGCAGGGAGAAGTGAACGATACTGGTGACCCAAAGTTGACCAATGAAGTATTCCATGATACATGTCATACTCAGTATAAAGATGAGGGATCACAAGGGTCAAACTCATCCATCCTTCTGTCCCTGATCCTAATCCATGCATTCCTGAATTCAAGTTCTCAAATCCAGTTCCTGAATCTAGCTCCCATCTGCTGCTGACTCCAGCCTAGGACATTCCCCCATTCCTGCTCTGCAGTGACAGTGGTGACATAGAGTCACAGGGGTTCTGGTTTTGGATATTTCTAAATGTTTTATTATCTTTTTATCAATATTATTGGTTTCCTTTTTATTTCATTAAAAGCTATTTTAATTAAAGCTATTTAATTTTGTTTATTTATTAGTTATTTTGTTTAATTAAAGCTATTTTAGTTTTGGTTTCCAACCCACATGTTTCTTTCCCTCATTTTCCTTTTTGCTTCTCCCTAGGGAGGTGGGAACAACAAATGCCCTGAATTTATCATAGAATCATAAAATCACCAGCCTGGAAAAGACCTACCAGATCATCGAGTCCAACCATTTCTATCAAATACTAAACCATGTCCCTCAGCACCTCGTCCACCCACCCCTTAAACACCTCCAGGGAAGGTGATAATTTAGGTTCCAATGAAGCTGGGATGGGAATAAACCATTATTCTTTCAAAATTGAGTCATATCATAGTATTAGCTTTTGAGATGTGTTTACAAAGCATAGTACCTATACTCAAGCCTCCAATGCAGCACTAAGCAAGGTTCTTTTCTTTGCCAGGGGTGTCCTCCCACCACCATAAGATCTTTGGGACAGGATTGTCTGTTTCTACAAGGCCAGTGATGCCCTTGTCAAAACTGTTTTACAGGCATCAGCCTCCTACAAATAACAGTGCACAATATAGCACAATGCAATGACAAATCTGCACTCTGTGTGAAGAGCTTATGCTAAGCTCTGTAATTAAGACATATGGGGCCTTATCCACAGCTTAGAGAAGTCGGTGGAAACACTGTCTTGTAGACTGGATGACAAGATGGTGATGAAGCAGTTTTTATTTTAAGGAACTATTTTCTTTCAGGAAGAGCTGTGCTACTAAAAGGCATAAAAACTAAGACTTAGGAAAATTAATAAAGTACAAAAAGAATGTATCAGTGTTATAAATGGGCTTAAACTGAGATGTGAAAAAACTTACAAACAGTGCGAATGAGGTTTATGTTAGTGGGTCACTTTTTTTTTTGTTTTGTTTTTTTTTTTTTGTTGGTCTTTTTTTAAGCATATACTCAAAATCAACATAAAGACTTTCCTCTTCTTTGCACTGGGACATAAATTGTCTTATGGATTAGAGGGTGTTGATGGACATAAGGAAAAGAGAATCTGACTACAGACAATATAATTTTAAGTGAATTATAAGAAATAATTATTAGAATAGAGCAGAAGCTATATTTTTTCAACACTAGTGAAAAATGCCAGTTTGCCTGTGGAGTGAGTAGCTGCCTGGCCCACTACATGCAGATATTTAGTAGATCTGTTTATGCAACAGTTTGCCTGTTAACAGGAGAATATTGATTACCCTGGCTTGGCAAATCAGTGCCCTTAAGTGCTCTGGCCAGAAAGTCATAACACGGCAATACAGAAATGAAGTTGTCAAGGAATAAGTCTGGCCCTAAATGTTTGCTGGGCAGAGGGAAGCATTTTTCTTGCTCACAAAATGACATTCAGGCACCCAGTTTCCTGTCTTGCAAAGTATATGATAGAGGTTCTGAAAATAAAACATACAGTAAGCGTGGTCTGTTGTAACCCAGACAATTATAGGCATCACAACAATAAATTTTTAAACAGTTAGGTAATATATAATAAATAAAAGATGAACAGGAAAGCACTCACAGCTACTCCCCTAATGCATCTGGAAAGTAATTAACTTTTTTCCTCTGTTAAGAATGTAATGTATTATACCCTGGCAAAGGAGGAGCCTGGCTGTGCATTCCTGATGAGGATTTATCTGAGGTCAGACTCAGAGGGAACAGACCTGCCATCCATCCTGCCAGATCACAGCATCCCTCCAGCATCACACCACAGCCGACCGTCCTCCACTCAGCAGCAAGGTGCTGCGGCAGGCAGGGAGGTGCAGGGCTCCAGGTGGCCCAGGATGGGTGGTCCTGCTCCATGGAGGTACATGCCAGGCCCCTGCTGCACAAAGGAGGCTCAGGGCAATGCTTGCAATCCTCTGCTAAGGACTAACAGGAAAACAATAATGATAGGAAAGGAATTACAGACATATTTAGAAGTTGATGTGCCTCTCCTGGGGCTCTTGGCATGTGGCAAAGCCTAAATCTTCTTATATCAGGGGCTGACACAGCTGCCTAGTCACTAGAACACAGGACTGGCATTCATTTGAGGGCTCCTCTTGGCTCTGTCATCTCCTTACAGCTCTGCCACTTCTAACTGCTATCAGGTTACAGCCAGGCTGATAGCTCCATGGAGCAGGGAGTGTTTGAGGATCTCTGAGGCAGGGGCAGCAGGACAGAGCCCATCTGCCCCTAGCCAGGAACATCCGGGGATATTTAGGAAGCTTCAGCACTGGGCATCGTGGACTCATGCATGGACCTGGCTCAGCAGGGCAGTGGCCAAGCAGAACAGTGGCAGACAGCAGTTAGAAATTGGCCCCACTTCAGCATCGCTGAAGGAGCTGGCATGGGATCCTGGGCTGTGGGCAGGTAAGGGAAGCCCCAGGGGGCTGACATGGAGCAGTCAGGACTGCCATGAAGTTCATTCAGCTTATTTGAGCCTCTGGCTGAATCAGTTGTTGGTCCCATTGAATCTGATTGAGGTCTTCTGTGGCAAAGGTGTTGCAGACTGCTGGACCACTGCATGTTTTCTCCCATGGAAGCAAGAAGAGCTCCTCAAGTAGGTATTGTCAAAGCCTAGCTCAATGGAAACTCCTGAGGCTGGTTTAAAAGGAGGGGGTTTGCCAATGTGGGTCATGCATCGACTTTGGCATCTACAACAAACAGCAGAAAATTGCTGTGCTCTTAGGTGTATTGCAAAATCAATTACTGCTGGGATGTTTTGGAGAATGGAGATGTTGCTGAGGGGCAACTTTTAGGACATTAAGAAACCCAAATTAATTTATTTTTTCTTAGGTGATCTTGTTGACTGCTTTTGCCTTCAAACTGATGGCTCTTGTAATCCATTGTCAAAGGTACAGGTGGTGAAGGTGAGTGAATGGAATTAATATATAAAAAAATATTAAAAAAATAACATAATAAAATAAAAGCATAGACTGGACAAAACTCTAGTCAGTGTATTTCAGCAGACAATCTTTTAAAGGTGGATACAAGGGAAAAGATAATTTGGTGGGTTGTATTCCGTATCCGATTTGTATAGTGTAGATAAGGGCCATTGCTCCGTATTTCCTCACTTCCTGGTCTAAATCAGGTACCATCACACATCATCTCATTTATATTTAAAGAAAGCAAGTCACAACCTCACACTTTTGGAACTGAATGATTTCTGGAAACATCTGGTAAAGCCAGGCTATTATTAGAAATGAACTGTTGACATGATTTGCAGGCACAATCGTACACAGAGATTAACCTCTCTTCAATAAGCACAGTCCTGGACTGCACTCTGTGAGCAAGACACCATGACCCAGATTCCTAGCTGCAGCTGAGCATCAGCATAGAGCCAAGTCCCAAAAGATGAAGGCCTGACCTCAGCTCTCTGTGTGATAACCCAGTCCCTTAGCAGAAATTAGAGCAACCTGTGCCCACTGCCATCAGAGAGTGAGGTCTCTAGAGGACTCGAATGCCCTAGCCATGACTCCTTCATTCAGTTGTGCTACTGTTGCATAAGGCATTTCCTTGATCTGAAACAACAGAACAGAAACAAGGGCATTTCCAATGCCTGATTTATCAAATTACTCAGTACCCATTTTATGCTGCTTACTATTGCATTTAAAAATCGATCTCAAATCATGCCTAAGTGACTCAGAAGAAATCTGTGCCCATGGAGTCTCTGGTGTTGCCCAGAAAGCCTGCCTGCTGCTTTCTTCCATTCTATCTCACAGCTCCTCAGCTGTGCTGAAATGGTTGTTTTTCTTCCTTCTGAGGAGGGCAATTGCAGCACCCTAGGAAATAAAAAGCAGGTGAAGTTCTGTCTTGTCCTGTAGTAAGCTTTACTTCAGCCCTTTAATGGAGTAACTCCTCTCCAAATACATTTCTTTTGACTATATAGTTTTATTTAAAATTCTTTCCTTATTTATGCTGTATGCACCAATTTGGTTGCAATTGAATATAAAATAATTAACATACAGTAACTGTCTTCTCTTCTCTATTGTCACAATATCCCCTGGTACTAGAAAAACACCAACAAGGAGGCCTGACATTCTAAAAACCTTTTTATTTCCCAATGAAAAAGGTATTTAGGTTATAATTAAATTTAAAAGTGCCTACAGTGGACTCCAGAGGCCACATTCACTTTTCATGTACATACGTCCATTCCAATTGAATAAGTTCTGCATTTGAATCACAAATTAATTGATTTGTAGCTTTGGTCTCAACCTCCAGTGTCTTTTATTTTCTTTATTAGAAAACAGCTTATTTTCAGCAAGTTTCTTTACTACAACCATTGCAGATACCTTCTCATTTGAAGCCCATTACAGAATTAATATTATGATCATTTCCTGGAAAAATGTCATTTATTATCTCTGTCTTTGAAATTCTTGACACATTCAAATCCATTTTAGTTCTTAGGCAAGCTGATTTAGAGAAAATTGTTTCCAGATTTCCAAAAGTATTTGTGTAACTCTATATTTTCCAATTAACTCCATAGAGGATTAAGAAGAATTTAAAATCTCCCAGAGGCCCAGGAGGACTATGAGCAGTTCTTTCCTTGTTACACCAGATGATTGCCTCCTGAGATTTCAACCAAAATTCAGTAGTAATGCACAAGGTTGTGGTAAATTCTGTTTGATCTGTTTATATTCATACATATTTCCCAAAGGCCAGGCTCCTTTCCAAATACTCTCAGACTCTCCTGGAGGTACTTAACTACAATCTGCAATCTATAAAGAATGAAAGCGGATCTTGAAGAATTGTAAAATATAGAGACAAGGAAGAGGTTTCCCCCAGCAACCTGTCAATGGTTCAAGAAAAGAAACAGTCCTGAACTCTAATTCCAGTTCTGATGGACATCCCATAAGTAGTCTTGATCATCTCACCTCCTGTTTCCCTGTATCACAATCAAGACCATAAGGGAGGTTATATTAGCACAAACCAGAAGTCCATCTATCCATGTATCCCATGTCTGATGTCAAACAGTAATCGTAAATTGAGAACAAAGTATTGGAACAAAGAAAATGTGAAACAGGGACTTTTTCAGCCTGAAGTGAATTGGCGTCTTGTGGTTTAGTAACCATGGATGGAGTTGTCATTTGTGAGCTTGTCTAATTGCTTTGTTAACGAATTTATACTCTTGGCTTCTGCAACACCCTGTGGCAATAAGCTCTGTGGTTTAATTATGTACCATGTGGTGAAGATTGCCTGTTGTTTCTTTTAAAACCTTGGCTTGACAGTTTCATTTGAAAGCCATTACATGCAGAGTATACAAAATAATTTTGCTCTTTTCAGCATCACCTATGGATTTGAAAATCATTCATATCTCATTCTTTTTCTTCATTGAAGATAACTGTTCCATTTAATTTATCATTGAACAGAAAATATTCCCTAACAGCAGTCATCTGTGTTGCCATTTTTAGTACTTTTGTTGGTTCTTTTATGGTTCTAGAGAAGAGAAGATTGGAACCATAAAATTCAGGTGCATCACTGCTTTATTTGCCAACTTAAAGATATGCTTTCCCTTGCTTTTGTGTTTGGTTTTTTGGTTTTGTGTTTGGGTTTTTTCTGTTTATCCTTGCTTCTGTTCTCTCTTTGCTAACAATTTCTAGTGCTCTGTCTGACTGCCCCTGAACAGTGAACTATTTTCACAGAGCAACCTACACCAATCTGAACATCTAATTCCTTGCATGGTAGCATCTGATGTGGGACTTATCACTCTTTATGTCCAGGCAGGATTGTTTTTCTACATGTGCATCAGGTTTTCAGCTGATAGAAAGATAATTTCACCTATTCCTTTATTGCCCATCACCTGGTGTCAAGCCATCCTCCTGCAAGTCTTCATAGATAATTTTATATTTTATTGGTCCTCAGTAAAGGTTTCGCATTTCATTGCTCTCCTTTCCAGGTCATTCATCAATACATCGGAGAGCAAAACTTCCAGCACAAGTCTTGGTGGTAACCCCTTGCAGCATTTTCTGCCTTGTGATAATTGGGAATTTGCACTCAGATTTATTTTCTGTCTTTTAATCATGTATCATTCCATGAGAATAACTTCACACGTCCAATTTACTGTTTAATTTCTTAATGCATTTTTGAGGTGGGAATTTTCAAATGTTTTTTATCAATAAGTTCATTGCATATTTGTTGAATTTTATTGATTTTAATACTTGGAAACCCTTAAGACATAAGAAACCTAAAATTTGTCAGTATTCACACAGATGTTCTATATCTCCAGAAGTGTTGAATTATATCAAATCTGGTGCCTTTGAGATGTGTTAGCCTTGTTTCAGGCTGCCTATGTTTGAAAGTGAGTATCTTCAGGAATGTGTGTGCCACTGAGATTATTTCTTATGCCAAAATCTATTTTTAAAATTTTGGCTGATTTTAATCATATTTGACAGAGGTATAAAGGTTGGTAATAAACCTGATCTTCTAGAACTAGGAAGAAAGAAGAGCTGGTGAAGGGTCAAGATCTCATAGTGCTGCCATAGAAGTATTTGTCTAATATGAGCACACGTTAGAGAACCTTGTTACACATCAGAGGCTGAGAGAAACAGAGGAAGATGGTTAGAAGGAGCAGATGGTATGGGAAAAATCTGTAGCTGTTCTGCAGCTGTAGTGAAAACCTTCAGTTAGATCTTATGACAAATTAGACACCAGAGAATCCAACCATCAGTCACGAAAGGCTTTGAAACAAGTTTTGGTTACTCATAGACCATCTTATTATAATAAGATAATTGTTCAAAGTCCTTGGTGTAAACAACTCAGCTCCAACATCGTTCCAGCAGAGACAGCTGGCATTCAATATATACCCCTGATTTAACAATTTAGAAGACATTTATCAGTTAAAAAAAAAAAAAAAGAAGGTGGAAGTGGGAGAAGTGCTGGGAAAAATGTATCAGTTTTTTTAAATGTTGCTTTGTGAAAGAAACTGATCTGTGGAAATATAACTCCCTGCAAAGCTAAGTAGATATTATAGGACTGTTGATAATAAGAAGAAGAGAATCAAGAGAAACTGAATAGGTCAGCACATGGTCAGATAAACAGCTGGTTTGTTAAAGGAAAGCTGAGCAAAGTAACTTGAACTGGTCCAACAAATTACTGATGTAATTTTGATGATGCTAGTAAGCAAACTCAGAGTAAATAAACCCTTACAGTGTCTTCACTCTGATAGATTTCCTTATCTGGTGTTCCTATTGACTTTATTCTTGCTGGTTTTATATGAAACACCAGTACACCACTGGTTTTCTCTTGCATTTTGAAAATAACTACAAACCCATAAACTGATGTTATATTGCTAATTCCAGAGAGATGTACTTAAATAATTAGCTTGCTTTAATAAACATCTAGGCAAAACTAAAACTTCTTAATGAAATTTTATTTCCATTAAAAATGCAGATTCTGTGACACTGAAATTCTTACTCATAATGAATATCTCAATTTCAATAAAATATTTTGTGCTATAATAATGTCCAATTATTCTACTTTAATATTTTAAAACAAAACATTGTAATTTTCATATTATAAACGGCTTCCCATTTGAAATAAGACCATATTTTCACTGGAACTTTTTAACAGGTTTTAACTTCAAAACTGCTGATTTCATTTCCAGCCTAGCAAAAAAAACCCGTATATATATATATTTGCTAAAAATATTGTCAGCTGGCGATGGTAAGTTTTACACTTGCCAAGGTATTAAAAAAAAGTAATTTGCATACATCTAGAATTCAGAGCTCTGGAAAATCATGTCACGTTTAAGTTTCTTTTGAATTTAGAAATTTTGCTTCAGACCTCTCCAACTAAAATAAGAAGATGTAGAGTCATTGAAATGCTCAGAATTCCACACACACCTGCACAATACAGACAGATCTTCCCAAGAGAAGAATTTTAAATTTGTAACTAGACATGAATGCAGTACACAGTAAGCATATTTTCTCTATCACTGAGCAGCCTGTTAACATAGTGGTATAAAGAAATGAATGTAGTTCTGAGTGCATAAATACTACTGCAGTATACTTGTATGTATGTATGTTGTATTCTGTCTTCGTAATGTCCCATAACATTTTCTGTGACATGGCTCTGACAAAACTGGAACCCTGTCCAGGCAGCATAAAAGATCTCAACTCACAAAAATAATATTATTTCAAGGAGTTGATCTTTATTAGTCAGGCAGATTTTCCATCATGACTGGCCAGCTTTGCCCACATGTGACACAGTCATGCTGCAGATACAAGTGCTAAGCTACCTGCCATTCCTATTTTAAGCACCCTGCACTGGCACATGGTGACAAGAGTCTGTTTTGCCTCTTGCTTTTAGTGTGCCTCTTCTCATTCTTCTCCCTGTGTCATGGTGTTCTTAAAATTTCTTCTCATTATTTCAGTGAGAATAGGTTGATTGAGGATGTTAGTGGTAGAACAAGACCAGCAGAGTCGCTCCTGGTTTCTGTCCTTTGCCTGCTGCATATACTAAATATTTTCATGCTGCTCCAGATGCTCTGTCTTCCTGCACTGTATTTCTCTATGATTTGAAAGTTAAATGAAAGGAGTTTCAAATATTTCCCTGCATCTAAAAATGCCAGCAGTAAAAGCTGGATTCATGGAATTAAACAAATCACTATGTACCAAACCAAACTGGGAAAAGACAGGTTTTGGGTGGTGATTGTTTATGGATCGCTTGCAACAAAGAGCTCTAAAGAGCCTTCCTGCCAATATGCTAGATGTTAATAAAGTATCATCAAACATTGTGCTGCCTCTGAAGAGAAAAGACCAAACACTCTCTCCTGTAACATCTTAAATATACATTTAGCACCTGCATGCGCAAACTCTGACTAAACTCTTCCAATTTACAGCATTCTTTTCTATCTCATGCTTTTACAGACTGGTAAGATGCTGCCTTGACTCCCTGCCAGTCACACTACGAAGAATTCTGTAATCATCAAACTAGTGGTGGCATTTAAAAGCATGCACAGAAATAATCTTATGTCACCTACAGTGAGTTCCACAAGGACTGTCAGTTTGTTTGACTATAACTCTAGCATTATTACATTTAAACCTCTTCCATCATCAGACTCCCACAGCCAAAAAAAGTATTCTTTTATTCATAAAATGGCATGTGGCTGACAACGTACCTAAAGGTCATATAATGTCAGAGTCATTATTTTCAAATCATCTACACTCACGAGCCCTACTTTGCAAGGCTAGCTATCAAAACAATGATAAACACAGAACACATGTGGTGCTGCATGAAAATTTGTGCCCTATCATTTAAGAAGCATGATATAGAAACAGAAAGATTCTTTCCCACTCCTCCTTTTCTCATAAGTGTGCAACCATTCTATTCAGCAGTCTGTTATCATAAATGCAATTGATAGTCTGAACCCTTCTCTACCAGTAACTTGTTCTCCTTGACCCACTTGGTAATCCAAGACAATGCTCTTATGAACCAGATTAGCCATTACAGAGTTGTCAGCTCTGTCAGACCTCGACATTTTACCCTGTCATGGATCAAAAAGATTAAAAACAACTTCAAAAAGCACGTTATGATACTAAGTGCAGTAACTTTAGCCTGTCTGTTTCAGCTCAGATTTGGAAACTAAGCAAAGATTAATGTTTTGGATGATATCTGAATTAAAGTTCTGTCAATCAGCTGTGGAGACAGGGATTGCTGTTTTCCATTTCTTTGGTTTGGTTTAGTTTCCATAATCCAGATAGTTTTCTGTCACTGTTAGCAGCATCAGGAAGGCTATGCTGCATCTGCCGTCCTGAGCACTGTTAAAACTAATATTTCCAGCCACGCTCAAGGTGGGAGCCACAGGTCATTGGTTCAACAAGTTAACATGACTGACATAGATCACAATAACTCTAAGACTGATTACATTTATTTGCTGACCTAGGTCTTCTGTAGATTAAAACATACTCCTACCTTCACCTTCTTTACTCTTCCATTTCCTCTGCCTTAAAAAAATAAATTGGTTAACAGATGAAGGCAAGTGGAAAGCTTCACATTTCACCTCTCTGTTTTCTTTTTCTCAGTGACAAAAGCAGTGAAGGAGAAAAAAGGTCTGAGATGAAAGAAATAACTGTCCTGTGCTTTCCTCAGCCAGCTGTACCATACATTGCCCCTCCCTTGTGATGACACCTGGAACTAGTCTTAATATATCTTGTATGATATCAGTCCAGGGATTAAAAAAGAAGGTAGACTCTAAATTTATGTATCCAGAGATGACCATGTTTATCAGGACTGAGCTGCATAAAATGCTCTGTATGAGCTTCAGTCAACAAAAACCAATTTATCCTTATATTACTGTGAATTATTTACTACAACATTTTGAACCGACATCCAGATTTCCACCTCCCCTCTGTTTAGAGCTTTATTGCAGTGAGAAGAAGTAAATGAATAGCAGGAAAGGAGAAATAAATTCCATTGACATGAACTTTCTGATAAAATAATTGTCTTCGAAATTTTTTCTTATGCAAGAGTAATTGTATCATTTGTTATAGTGCTGTATGGATGTACTTAAGACCATCTCTGACTATGAAAGAGATGCGGGAAGCAAAGCTTCAACTAGAGCACCCATCAGTGACTCCACCACCAATTTCTCCTATGGATGGTCAGACTGTCCTTAAAGAAGATATTAACATTCAAGGTGGCAGTAAAATACAATTAGGCAATCCCTACATCAGCAACACACCTCCTCCTTCTCCCTGGAACAGTAGAAGAAAACATTTGATCCTTCATGACTCTCCTTGGAAGTCTGCTCCTTTTCCACAAGTGGAGGAAAAGGCTAGTGTTATTGATGTAGATGGTGCGACCAAGTGTTGGGGCATCATATGTGTCAGCTGGGGAGGGAAACTGTGTTTCTCTCTGTGCATAAAGGGAAACATCCACCCTTCTGCCAGAATATTTGTTCCTGCAGCATAAGAAGAGACTGAGGTTCTGCTATGTTGTTTTCTGAGCTGCTGAGCTGCACCTCTGCAGATCACTCCCACAGCACCTGTGTGGTGGGGCTGGAGCAGTCCTATACCCTGGCAGGATGGGACATGGAGCAGCTGTACCCCAAAGAACCTGCTTTAGTAACTGGGCTGCTCCTGGACACCAGTCCCAGAACTTTTTGACCAGTATTATCCACAGGAATACCCTGAAATTGGAACAGTCTTTGTTATCCCTGCTCTCCAGTGCCAGAGCCACTTATGAATGCTTAAGCATCCACTGGATTTATCCTTAAGCATGGAGTAGTAAACATAACTATACTAGAGAGTCTGGATTCCACAGATGCAGGCATGCCCGGTCTGCCTCCTTTGCTTTGACTGCCAAACACGAAAGGAAGGAGCAAGCCTCTGTGTCAACCCACAAAAGCAATGAAAACCTTCAACCATTCATTAGCAACATTCCAGTGAACAAACATGTGAGTCTGCCTCTGGTACCTTAGGTAAGCCAACTTGAAAATGCAGTAAAAATGGAAGAGAACTGTCAAGCTGAAAATGACTGTGCATTTCAAAAAATTATGCCTTGTTGGTTCTGTATTGGATAAAAGGACAGCCCAGGGGAGAAGCTCTGAACCAGCTTGTTCTCTCACTCTGAATTTCCATGTCTGTTTTGGTATATGCTGTGCAAGCACTCTTTAGCCAGATTAAATTGAGGTAGAATAGTGCATATTTTCTATTAACCAGAGACTGCAGACCCAGTTACTTCAGTAGGTCTCTTCTACCTGAATGAAAGCAACCTCTTTCCTCATAGAGACAGACACAAGATGCAAAAGGCACTCGCAGTCACACCTACCTGCTTGTTCTATCATCTCCACTGGCATCCATCATTTGTCCAGGAAACTCATTTATTTTCCTGAGACAAGAAAAAAAAAATTCTTGATACCATCACTCCATTCAATGTGAGGTACAGGAAGTCCCAAAGAAGAAACATAGTAATACCAGGTCTTAGATAGGTCAGGCAAACACATAAATCTGGACTGACATTAGAAGGTGATCACTTTCCTTTCCCTCTCTTTCCTCCAAATTGTTCCTATTCACAAAAATCCAGAAGGAAAATTCATAGAACTGTCTCCACAGGCAATAAACTGAAGTTAATGATCTGATGTAAACCCACTGGAGTAAAAATATTTTCACATGGTCAGAAGAAGGAAGCAGAGTAGGCAGAAATATGGCCTTGTGAGTGCCATATGACTTTATATGTTAACACAGATATTGAATCCTTCTTCCAGCTTTTAAAGGGGATACTGCTTAAATTTAGAAGTTGTGGAAATAAAAGATGTTTAATTAATCAACACAGAGGTGCTCTGAAGCAGAACTACCACAATAAGCAAAACAAACACCCTTTACTATCCCATTGACATTAAAAGTACACAACAAAATTGACTTCGGGTTAGCAGGTCTGCACTAAAGGAGGTGTGTGGTTACCTCCTCCTTGCTTCACACTCAATGAAAGGAGCACACATGGCTATTTTTTTAGGGAACACTGAGAATCAGTTGCCTCCTGAAAGAAATGCTGCTGCACTGCTTCAGATAAGTTACTTGTGCATCAAAAAGAATTAACATCCTGCTTCCACTTACACAAAGACAGGAGTTTTGTTTGATGCCAAATGGCCATGTGCACTGATACAGAAATAATGTCTTGGCAGCCAGCAAGAGTGAAAGGGAGCCAAATTACATCATTCACTCTCCTTTCAGTGGGGATGGAAAACTCTATTTACTACTTTTGGCAATAACCAGCACCACAGCTGCCGCTGGTCACGTGTAAGGGAAGCAAAGGAGAGGCAACAAAAAAAATTATTAAATCCTGAAAGCCTAGGGATCGTCTCTGTAAAATGTGTCTGTTGCAACTCTGTGCTATTCTAGGACTCTCAGGAAAGCCTCTGTTCTGGTCCCACTGCTGTCACCAATGTCTGCTGTGTGACCTCAGCCTGCTATTTCACCTTTTTTCCTCCTGCTCTTGGTCCTGTGTATTTGGCTCACAAGCTTTTGAAGGCAGTGTGACATACTGTGTAAACTCTGTGCTTAGCTCAGCACTCTTCCAGCCTCATCTGGGTCCTCTAGGTACTCCTGTAGGAGAATAAAAACACGGCAGCTGTATTGCTAATAAGAAAGAGAATATACTGAAAGGGCCAAAATGGGATAGATCTTCCAACAGACCAGATAGATACGTAACAGATGTTGCAGGATGTGAAATTCTGTCACTCCAGAGCACCGTTAGCTCTGCAAATGCCAGATGAGTGCAAGTACAAGGATAAGAAGTCACCAGTATGGCTAAAGTGAGCAGCAGAAATAGTTAAGTAGTTTATATAGTTTTTAAGGTGAAACTGTAAAGGAGAGGAACTGAATTAATATAAGCGAGCAAGGGTAAATGCCTCTATGAATGACTGTCAGATTAGTTTTTATAGAAAGAACCATACTGCCTAAATAATACGACTGCAGGGCATTTAAAAAAAAAAGGGGGGGGGAGAAAAAACGTTTAACTCTGTAACTTAACACATTTTAAGATTTGTCCAGTTTCTACTGCCAGAAAGCTCAAGTTTACTTGTCCGACATTTTCTTGTATGCTTCAAGCAACTGATAATTATCAAACACAGAAGAGAGTAACCCCATCTTAATTTAAAACACGTGCCCAAGTGATTCAACTTGATTCTTATTCCTCAAGCAAATCCTTGCAGAGTAGTAATATGATAAATCACTAATTGTGATTTAAAAAAAGACTAAAATTACCACCCAAAACTAAAGCCTTTCTCTCAGGATGGAATGCAATGCTAATTCATGAAACTTGTTACGTATACTTCAACAAAACCTGGTAAAAAACTGAAGGATTTGGTGGCTTAGAGTATTTTTTTACTTTTAAAATGAACCATAGTCAGCTCACATAGAGAACATGAGGACACTCTTATTTGTCCTTTCTCTACAGAACAGATCCACAACTTCATTAAGAGAATCAGTGTATTTTGTAACTAAATGAGATTCTGTCTCGCTGGCAGGCAAACCAAACAAAGAAACTACACACAAAAATGTTCCAAGGGAAATGTCCTTAAAAAAAGCCAATGTAACACGATCAGACTGCAAAATCTGCCAGAAATTATGACTCTGAGGAAGAAAAAAAAAACTGTCAGGAATTAGGAAGCAAGCTAGATGCATGTGACAAAAATCTGTTCTCTTGACCTTTTATTTCTCAGTTAATGCCTGTGAGTTTTGGCTTGTTACAAAGCAATTGTCATATTGTTTTGTTTTCCTATATACAAAAGTATATAGGAAATGCCCTCCAATTACTGAACCAGGGAGCTGTGTTTAGAGATATGGCAGCACCCTCAGACTTGTTTGCAGTTGACTTTTAGAACACCTCACCAGCACCCGGAGCCATGAAGAATAAAGCCTTGAAGGCTTCCTCTCAAAGACAACAGTCTTATTGCTCATCTCCTGATACGCTTGCCCTTAGCTGCAGGCCTGACGGGGCCCATTAGGCTTGAGATGAAGAACTGCCTGAAAGACAAATGTGAAAAATCACAGCACTAAACCACTGGGAAATTCAAACGCCTCCACACATAGGAGCCAAAAATGCTGCTGATCTGTAAGGAAATATTCAGGCACTGATCCATGAGCTGTGCTCCTGCTAGGAGTCTGACTGAGAGAGAAAAGGGATAATGAGATCTCAGATCTGGCAAGTAGTGGTAACAGAAGGTGGGAAGGGGGAAAAGTGAAAAAACACCAGTGAGTTGAGGACACAGATGGTGGTCTGAGGCCCAGAGTAGTGCTGTCCATCACGTTCTACTTCTCTCCTTTAAGATACCCAAAAACAAGATGAAAAAGAAAGGTAGAGCTAAAGCCCTGAGAAGGACTTCTATGAAGGGTTTTTTTTCCCCTGGCAGACTATTAATTATTGTATTTCAGTTACCAAATACAAAATCAGGAATTAGCTAGATTCTGAGCAATTCCAGTAATATATAAATTTAAAGACAGGCAAAATTTAGCCTAGATATCAAATATGAGTTAGGTGTCAAGTGTGAGCTTGGTGTTCTCACTCTTCATAGTCAGTTGAAAGAGAGGCAGTTGCACAAGGAATTTCTTTCCAACTTCATTAGGCACATGTTTACTCGAAAGAAACCTGTCTGGGTGAAATGTTATACTTCAGTACATCAGTATTTAAAGAACATGAATCTCTCATGAAGTTACTGCTAACCTGCAGAGTCACTGCTTGATCTGACCCCATGACTTCATTACAGCTTGCAAAAAACAACACATCTTAGCCTTGCTCCAAACTCTTCCAAAGCATCTGAACTCTGAAAAAAAAACTGTTTACAGCATTTATGGAGAGATTAGCTGACCTAATCTCTGACATTCATGACAGAAGAAGAAGCAGACCAGAATAAGAAACATTTCTTAGCAAATCCCTTATTGAAGTCTAACTATTGCATTTTAAAAAAAAAAAAAAAAAGCTTTATAATGCTGATTACCTCAGTTGTTAGTTATTTTATATGTAAGACCAACTACCTTCAGACAATATAGACCCAAATCAGTTAGGTATTTAAATCTAATTCTGAGACAACCAGTGACTTCCTGTTTATTTTGGCTGATTCTAGAGTGGTTCCATTAATGCCAGATCAATATTAAATTCTACTCGGAAGTCAGCTGTTAGCTTGTGCGGTCTGTAACACTCTGGTATTATGTGATGCTAGTGTAAATCTCCACTACTAAATGGACTGAATCATCCTCAACAAGTGTTCTGGGATATAAACACATATGGAAAATATGAGTGGTCTAATCTACAGGTGATGGATAAACTTATCATCCAAGCAAAAAAAGTGTACTTACCTTATTAAGTTCAAAGTATTATTTTCCACTTGTAGACAGGTCCAGGACTTCTATTTCAAAAACCATGTTATACATTTTGTGCAAATTCCAGCTAACGAAGTTTCATCATTACTATTTTTTTCACTCTTCCAATATGATTTATGGATGTATGCACAATGTTTTTATGCCACATAGTCATCATGTAAAGTGAAAGCCTGTCTTGACTAGTAAAATTTTACCATGATGGTAAATGGATGATGGTAAAATTTATCCAGCAGGATATGCTGTTCAATTCAGAATATTTTTTTATTTTAATATTTTCTACATACTGAAGATGCAGCAATACAGAAGACAATTTCTGTTTACCAGCTCCTGTAATCATGTCAAGTGATGAGCAAAAGGAGTTAGAAGAGTCATTTTATTCTCCAAAGTCATAGACTTTTGCTCCATGGCATTCGCAGAAGACCATGAACACAGTACAAACCTTAAAGCATCTTTAAACAACCAGGACAAGGTCTATTCATTTTGTTGACACTAAAAGATTACTGAAGTAAAGCAATGAAATTGTTAAAGGAATCTATAGACTGAATATCAAAAATTCACTATCCTCATTTTTCCTGCACCCAGTGAAACAAGAGAACCATGGCTGCTCAGTCTCTCATTCACGGCAATCCCATAAGTTCACCAAGGAGTCAGAAGGGTCAACCCTACAAACTTTTCCAGATCTCTACGTCAGATGTCTTCCCAGAGCAGGATGGTCTATCTCTATACATTAATGTTTTTCAAATAACAACCATCACCCTCTCTGCAGATGCTCTACCCAAATTAAAACCACACTGGAACCCACAGAGTCTAGAAAATTCATTAATGTATTTGAGTGAAATTGCTGTTTTATGGAATGTAATTTCACATATGGGTAGCTACACTATCTATGGAGTTTATGGTTGAAACAATTTAAAGCACTTCTCACCCTAACACAAAAGACAAGCTCATTTTATGAGCTTCTTAACTTCCTTTAACCCATACTAAACACAAATATAGAATCATAGAATACTTAGGGTTGGAAGGGACCTTAAAGATCATCTAGTTTGAAACCCAATGCCGTGGGCAGGGACATCCCACTTGATCAGGCTGCCCAAGGCCCCATCCAACCTGGCCTTGAACACCCTCAGGGATGGGGCAGCCACAGCTTCCCTGGGAAACCTGTTCCAGTGCCTCGCCATTCTCATGGTGAAGAAATTCTTCCTTACATCAAGCTTAAATCTGCCCCTCTCCAGTTTATACCCATTCCCCCTCATCCTATCACAACAAGCCTTATGAATAGTTCCTCTCTAGCTTTCATATAGGCTCCTTTCCGGTCCTCGAAGGTCATTGCAAGGTCTACTAGGAGACTTCTCTTCTCCAGTCTGGACAACCCCAACTCTCTCAACCTGTCCTCATATGGAAGGTGCTCCAGCCCTCTGATCATCCTTGTAGCCCTACCATTCCAACAGCACCATATACTTTTTATGTTGAGGATTCCAAAACTGGACACAGTACTCCAGATAAGGTTTCACAAGAGAGGAATAGAGGGGCAGAATCACCTCCCTGGACCTGCTGGCCGTGCTTCTTTTGATGCAGCCCAGGATACGGTTGGCCTTCTGGGCTGTGAGTGTACATTGTTGGTTCATATTGAGCTTCTCATCAATCAGCACCCTCAAGTCCTTCTCTGCAAGGCAGCTCTCAATCACGTCATCCCCTATCCTGTACTGAAACAAGGGATTGCCCCTACCCACATGTAGGACCTTGCACTTGGCCTTATTGAACCTCATGAGGTTCTTACAGACCCAGTTCTCCAGCCTGTCCAGGTCCCTCTGGATGACATCCTGTACTTTCAGTGTGGCTACTACACCACTCAGCTTGGTGTCATCTGCAAGCTTGCTGAGGGTGCACTCAATCTCACTGTTGATATCATTGATGATGATCTCAAACAGCATCAGTCCCAGTATGGACCCCTGAGTGATACCACTTGTCATGGAATAATGTGAACAATAGTCTTGTAAGTTAGATCATCAAGTAGAGCTGAAGAAATATTTACTACTGAAAAAGCACAGCCCTCTTCAAAGTTATATGTGGTGCCCTGCCATTTCAGAAACAGAATCTGAGTCATCAGCAAGCTTGCAGTTGACTTGCCAGATATCTTCTACTATAACATGCTAATTTTAAACTATTTGAGAGAGACTCTTTTATTTTGCTGAGATGTTTCCCATTTCAAATTGTTCTGGAGCATGACTGCAAGTAAGAGAATAAATAACACAAGCATGCTATACTGCAAAACCCAAAAAGATTCTATGAATAATTTTCAAACCTCAAATTCAAGTAATATTTTAGTGGGATATTAAAAACAATGTGGTTTATCTTGCTTTAGTTATTAAAAGGTTTTAAATTTCTCCCTTCAAATCGGTGTCTGGTATCCAGTACCTGGGTTTCAATCATTAATTCAAACCAGGTCTTCTGCAAAGAAGTATTTCTTACCTGATTCGCTTCATCATTTGCACATTGCATTCAGGAAATCCTATCACAAGCCATAGGCATGATTAATATTATTGAAATTACACTGCTAATATCCATATCAATTATGTTTTGAGTTTTATGTTTAGTATAGATATTAATGCAGTCTGGCTTTTACATTTTTACTTCTGCAAGTATAATTTATTGAGACATAAATACCAATATTAAAACTATCATCAAGTGTACACATCAGTTCTTAACATCACTGTGTAATTTAAGAGTTACGTGCATCTAAATTCAGCTAAAGACCTCTCTGAATACTCACATCTAAACTGTAGACTGCAGCTCAAAGGGAATTCTGGGGTTTGGAAGCAGTAGGCTTAATACAGTACTAACGTCTTGAAGTAAGCTTTCCAGAAGGACTGGGGAATCGGCAGCACATGATTGGGACATAAAAACATGCATGGTTTGCTTTTTTTTGCTAAAAACTCACCGCTTACATGCAGTGATGCTTTTTCCCATATCTCAGTCAGTTTGGATGAACTATGCTTTTGGTGTTTTAATAATTCCAGAGACATAGAGGAAAACAGGCTGGAAGGAAACTCAGTAAGTCACCCATACTGTCAATACTCCAAGTTCAGCTGCATGGAAGCCTTCCTTAATGACCAGCTTGTGTCTAACATCCTACACTGATGGGAATGCTACAATACATAGGTAACATTTTCCTTTGATGTGCTTTTCATCATGTTAGAAAGTTCTAATTTATTGCATGAAAATAGGAGTAACTGATAAGTAACAGTATGTTGTTTGGGAAAGACTGCATAAGTTACAAGGCCTGGCCAAAAAGACTTGGATTTCAAACAGACATTCTTCTGGTGAACCATCAAAAAAAGAAATCCCTCAAGGTAAATGCTTACAAAGCAAGGATGCCTGTTGCTCAGTTAAAATACGTTTGTCAGTGAAGGCGGGATTGTTTAAAGGCTCAGTCACTAATACAGGCTTTTAATCTCAGTTCACAGTGAACATAGACAATGTAAACTGGAAGGAATTGTCCTCTAGAAGTGTCTTTCTCTCTCCTTTGGCTACAGAGGGAACATCAGTGCTCAGCCTAAACACCTAACTTACATGAAGCTGCATAAGGTGAACACCAGTTTCAGCATATGCAAAAGACCAGAAGACACCCACCATTTGTCATTGTAACAAGGAGCTCAAATCTCTATTTTTGAATATCAATGGACGTACAGTGTTGCCTTCAATTTTAGGCTCATAATACTAGTGTTCTATTATTTCTTGTTGAAGGCAGAAGTTTTGTGCTGCTTTGGTTCAGTGAGCCTCCTGACGGAGACAGATACTTGTACTTACCAAGAGGGGCTACCCCTAGCAAAAAGAGAAAAAGACCACACTTAGCACTGTCAAACACTTACGAATCTTTTAGTTCTTTAAAGCATAAAACTGATCATGCTCTATAACTATCTCAATGAGCTTTGGAGCTCAGAGTCCTTTTATCTTGTATAACTTTTTATCCTTTTTCTATTTGGCATTCTGCTTTTATTAGGATTTGTCAGTGTAGTCAAGTGTGCATCTAAATAACCTAAGAAATTTAATATTGCCATTAATGGGGAATTATGCCCTCTTGCACATGGAGGAATCTTCCCTTAAATACAGAGCTTAATCTGCCACATGCAAAAAATTCTTTCTATTAGAAAATAGTCACAACCCACCTTTTCGTGGAAAAGGCTAATTAAACACTGTACTTTCTGTATATACAGTGTCCTGTATATACTATGAGTCTATCTAGAAAAAGTTACAAAATGACATTAGTATTATTTGTTCATTTAAACATCCTCTGACAGGGTAAGGATGAACTAATTTGCACTAAAAAAAAAAAAGAGATCTCCCAGCATTACCTGTGATTTAGAAGTACTGATACATAGTCAAGAATTTCCCACATCAGTGAAATGGAGCTGAAAATGCTTTGAACAAACCACACTGACCCCAATCTGACAGCCTTGTGCCCCTGGAGGAATCCCAGCTAACAATTTCAGTGACAGTCTGTTGGCATTTTCCAGTTCTGGAAAGCCTGCAGGCAATGAAGATATGGCCAAAGAAGATAGATACCTGAAGTATACCTATCAAAAAAAGACACTGTCGACAACACAGATGAAGGAATGCATTTGTGGGTGTCAAACAGTTCCATAAATTTATTTTTGGAAATATTTGAGGGAACAGTTGCATTTTTTCCCCTCTTATTTATAATTAATGTTCCCTAGTTGGTGGGGAGTACACCAACATTTTAGGATCTTCTTCTTTCTTTTAAGATTCTAAAATGCAGCTGGCACTAATCTGCAGCAACACACTAATGTGGCTGACTTTGACCTCCTATTAATGTGTTTTAGATTTCAGTAGTACTTATCTAATTTTATCCAATTTGACCACATTAAAATAAATGTGGCACAGACCATGAAAGGAGCTGTTCATTTCCCAGCATGAGGCAGCTACTTTCAGGACAAATGTTTGTTGTGGAAAAGTTAATGATCAAATGAAGATGTCAGCAGAAAATGTAGAGAGTTACAGTCCCTGCTGTCAGGAAATTTATTCATTTCAAAACATCATCAGTGGTACATGAAAAGGTGAATTACTGAAAAAGCAAATAAAGATTCTCTTTAACTTCTATTCTCTCTATAACAAACTGAATAATACTTGGGGTTTTGCCCATAGCTGTGCAGGTGACACAGCCCTTGTTCTCACCCACTCACACACCTTTGTTTCACCTGATGGCTGGAAAAGGAGATTGGGCTTTCCTTTGAAGTAGCTGGAAATGAGAATAACCACACCATGCTGCTACTTAGCCCTGTTTCTGGCAGGCTCAAGCCACTTTAAAGAAGCCATCAGCATCATAACCTCCCCTTTAGCAATGTGGCCACCAAACACCAAGTTGTGTCTAAGAACCAAGGGAAGTTGTGGCTTCACCATCCCTGGAGGTGTTCAAGGCCAGGTTGGATGGGGTCTCGGGCAGCCTGATCTAGTGGGATGTTCCTGCTGCCCATAGCAGGGGGGTTGGAACTAGATGATCTTTAAGGTCCCCTTCAACCCTAACTATTCTATGATTCTATGATTGTGTGTCTTTGTCTTGCCTTTTCTCCTCCTATGTCGTCCTCATAGAAGGGCCT
The DNA here is from genome assembly GCA_033558105.1 of Coccyzus lansbergi. Classification (NCBI taxonomy): domain Eukaryota; kingdom Metazoa; phylum Chordata; class Aves; order Cuculiformes; family Coccyzidae; genus Coccyzus; species Coccyzus lansbergi. Next base: position 572,092 of record JAUMJK010000197.1, read on the forward strand.
ATAATAGAAGGCATCTAAGGATAGCAGGTGTTGTCATAACTCTGATGTCCATATATGATTTTGTACTTTGTATTCTGAATCTAGTGCAGTTTCTAATGCTCTGTCCTTAAATTCTATCTGTAAAATATCCTGAATGCCCTGTCTGCACCAAGGATGGATGCATCAGCAAGTCAGATTAGTACGCTCTCACTTTTTATATGAAAGAAACCACATTGCTTCCAAGATAGTCTTTGAAGAAATCCATTTCTTCCAGCCCAAGGTGTCTCACTGTTTCTTTGTTCTCACAGGGAAAACAGTGATTTTCTCCACCATTAAGGAGTCATGGCTATGTGCATGCTTGTGTGAGAGAGAGGGGAAATAAGGCAGAATCTGGAATGTTTGTTTTCACCCTGATAATCATTTGAAACTAATGGACAAGAATTCACAGTAAGAAACACAACGGAAAAGTCTGTAGGTAACTGTGCTTCTGCAGTCAGAGCAAGGCGGAAAAATAATGTGACTTCAATACAAGCTAACTGCATCAGTGCATGGCAATGCTATCAGTATCAGTGGACATTAGTAGTCTATACACAAAGCAAGAGAGGGAATGACAAATGAGAATTTAAAAAATAAATGATCATTTTGGAAAAGTGCTTTTTCCAGAGAGCTGCATTGCAAGGGGAATGAGATCTTTAAAGGAAGAAAAATATGATGAAAAACTTGTGATCTCAGAAAGACAAGTGTCTTTTATATATGCTAAGCTTATCAGCAACATGACTCACTACCTACAGAAGTCCAGACAGATCACATCCATTGCTTTTCCCATGCCCACTGCTGTGGTTACTCCATCATAGAAAGCCACTAGGTTGGTCAGGCAGGACTTACCCTTGGTGAAGCCATGCTGGCTGCTGTGAATCACCTCCCTATCCTCCATGTGCTTTGCATAGCTTCTAGGAGGATCTATTCCATGATCTTCCCAGGTACAGAGGTGAGGCTGACAGGCTGGTAGTTCCCAGGGTTGTCTTTTCTACCTTTTTTAGAAATGAGGACAATCTGCCCTTCTTCCAGTCACCAGGGACTTCTCCTGATTGCCATGACTTTTCAAATATCAGAGAGAGTAGCTTGGCTACCACATCAGCCAATTCTCTCTGGACTCTGGGATGCATCTCATCAGGTCCTATAGACATATATATGCTCAAGTTCCTCAGGTGGTCACAAACCCGACCTTCCTCTACAGTGGGAGGGGTTTTATCGCTGCAGTCCCCATCTTGTTGTCTATTGACCCAGGAGTGGTGAGGAGAGCAGTTGTCAGTGAGCACCGAGGCAAAATGGTTGTTGAATACCTTAGCCTTCTCCTTGTCTGTTGATATAAGGTCACCATTTTCATTCACTAGTTAGGGTTTGCTCCCTTTAACCTTCCTTTCCTGGTTGATGTATTTATAGAAGCAGCTCTTGTTATTCTTTGCTTCCCTTACCAAGTTCAGCTCCAGCTGTGCCTTGGCCTTCCTGACCTCATTCCTACATGACCAGGCAGTGTCCCTGTACTCTCCTCATTCCCTGTCTCTGTTTGCTCTGCCTGTGCAAAGAGGGAACCTCTTGCCCTTCACTTTGGCCAGCCATGCCGATCTCTTCCCTTCCCTGCCCGATTTCCTGCATCTGGGGACTGAGCACACTTGCACTCTATGGAATGAATCCCTGAATATTTGCAGCTCTATTCTACTCCCTTGTCCCCGAGGACTGTCTCCCAGGGGTCCTACTGACTAGCTCCTTGAAGAGCCAAAAGTTTGCTTTCCTAAAATCCTGACTATATTCCTTGCCTGTCCCATATCCATCAGGACCTTGAACTCCTATGATGTGTGATCACTGCAGCCCAGGTTGATTCCTATCTTGAGATTGCTGATGAACTCACTTGTATTGGTGACCATTAGGTCCAATATTGCATCCCCTCTCGTGGGGATGTCTATTACTTGGGTTAAGAAACTATCTTTAATGCACTGCAGGAGAACAACCCAATGAGTTGAATTGTTAAGGTGGTGTTCAGGCTGTTGCCATTTATAAGTAAAGGAACTGGACATGTAAGACTTTAAAAGAGAGAGTGAAAGAGAAATCCCATATAGATTAATCAATATCTAATTTGACTAAGTAGAATTTTCCTCTGGAAATGCCTATCAGTTACCCTTGACCATGGTGTTAGATGAGACATACACACTTTTTATGCAATTAAAATTAAGTAAAATAAAACTGGGCACATGTAAAACACAGATAATATTCTATGCATCAGACAGTCCTAAAATAAAGTCTGTATAAAATTACTGAACCACTGAGGGCCAAGTTAGTTTTGGTACCTGATAGTAAAAATTTCACTAAAGGCTTGAAAAGTTATCATGAGTGTTATTGACTAGTAAGCATTGTTTCTGGGCCATAAAAATCATTAAAACTATAATAATAAAGGAAAAGATAGACATGTGAAAATACCAGCGAAAAGCCAGCATGGCATTTGTGAATGTCACACAGTTCTCAGAAGAGGCAAGGAGCAAAAAGTTTAACAGCTGATAGTCTGCTTAGATAGCCAAAAAACCCAGCAATGAGACCCTCTGTTCAAAGGTCTTATGAAAATGAAATATTCACAGCATAAATGGTAATAATTAATTAGTAGCTGCTTTAAAGAAAAGGTGGAGAATTCATTTAATTCTTCAAGGTATAATGTCATCACTAGTGATATTATGAACAGATAGGAGCTGGGTCCAGTGCTCCTCCACATATTCATGAAAGTTGAAAGAAGCAGATAAGAAGGGCACTGATAACATTAACTGATGCAAAATTATTCCAAAAAAGCTAATCTAAAGTTGACCATGAAGTATTTCAAAAGGTCATAAGTTTTTGCATTTAATGTTAGTAATTGCAGTGTGATGCAGAAGGCTAACTCTCCTCTTATATGCAATCAATGCAGATATATACATGTGTATGTACATATATGCATGTGTGTACAGGTTATTACATATAGGCAGACAGTAAGTTACCTAATGTCATTTAATAAGAATAGTTGGAGTCCTTCAAGATTCTTTGAATGCTTTGAATGTTTAGGAACTATCTAAGAAACATTGGATATTAAGAATTATCAGGAAAAGCGAAGACAAAAAAATCAAATAACATTATGCTACCATATATGATTCCTATACATTATGTACTTATTTAATTCACCCATCTCAAATGGATGTTTTGTAACTATAGACAGAGACAGGAAGGAACATGTTTTCTACAAGGTCACTGGATAGACTAGGTGACAGATAATAATATACTAGATAATAGATGACAGACGGAATATGGCTGTGGTGCATATGATGAATAGGAAATTATTTATTCACTGTTTCTTACAATACAGCAACAGCTAGACTGATAATTAAATTATCAGCCAATAGTTTGAAAGCAGAGGAGTAAAAAATCCTTTCATAGAAGGCCAGGGAAATAATTCTCATAGGATCCTGTGGAAGCTACAGCATAAATTTGCTCCCAAGTGTCAGTGAGAGTCTCTGGATACAGGGTTACTGGCACCTCTGGCCTAGAAATATCCAGTCCAGGTCAGAAAATTCTTCAATGAGCAAATCTCATAGTTGCCACTATGTGTTGGAGAAGAAAAAACAAAGCCCTGCATATCCGTCCCTTCTCTGAAATTCTCTTCAAGAAAGCCAAGTTCTTGAGGCCACAAGAAAACCTCACTGGGACATGTATGTATTTGCAGTTTTATCATACTTGAATGAGGTCTTACCATACAAACTACTGAAATGCCTCCAATGTGTTTCCATAATTCAGCATTGAGTCTTAGAGAAGGAAAGAGAAAAGAAGATGCATAACTTCCCTGTTTCCAGTTCTTTTCCTCACAAAATACAGGTTGTTGCCATCGCTAGTTTTGTTACTGGTACCTCTGGTTTATTTGCAGAAGTAATCTCTTCATTCTGTCCACAAATACAGGATCTTGCCCTTTTCCCTCCGTTTATTAAAACAAACAAACAAACCCCATAATCAAATAAGGTCCGGTCAATTCTGTAAAAATCATATCCTCAGATGAAATAAATTACTGAAATGTTATGGGCTTCAGTGGAGCTATGGCAATTACAGCAGCTGAATATTGCCCCAGAGCAATGATTCAAGTTGTCAAGAAAGTGAAATGCTACAATATTGATTCAGGAGAGTCTATTTGAATTTATTTTTCTAAATTCATTTGCTCCCATATCTGTTAAATATAATAGGGAAATATTTCTAGAATACACTTAAGTTAAAAAATGTAGACTGGGGTCCAAATTCACCAATGCATTTAAGTATTTTCAGGCACTCTTGGGCTCCTGTTTTATGAGTGTGACTCTCATGATGTAAGACTACATCAATAGCTTATTTACCAAGTGTCACTCATATGGATAAGCATTGTCCCAATTATTACCACTGTTAGTTTTTTATAATGAGAGTATTCCAGTAACACTCATGGAGAGTGTTCACCAGCAGATCTATGGACACACCCTGCCTTGAGATCTCAGAATTTTTAGAAACAATATAAGGAGTATACACAAAAACTCTCCTTTTAGACTAAGCTTGCCCTAGTGACCCTTCTACCTTTTCCATTGTATAATGGCTAATTCCTCCAGGTACCGCAGTAAAAGTGATACTTAAAAGGGATCATGAAGGAGGAAATGACCTTGTGCTTCAGTTTTTATCAACCAATCCATAAACTCAATATGAAAGAAAAGGGGTGTATTTAGATTTTCTATTTTAAATACATAATTTACTCATTGCAGCCCATTCACTCCAGTAACTATAAAGTATGGCATCTATGTTGGCACCATGATTTGTGTTACTAAGAAACTGAGGCAAGAAACACTTAGACAAGAGTTTGGGGTGGAGTTCAAAGATGAGACGCCTAAAACATCATAAAAGAAATTATTCTGAATGAAAACTGGAAAGGTATGGTGCCAAGGAGAGGTCATGGCCCAACATAAGGGAGGACGACCTTGTTATTTAGGCACAGGATAAGGCCTCAGTCAAAAGATTTGCTTTCAAGATCTGCCACAGGTCTCCCATGTGATTTTGGATGTGCCCTTACTTCTCTCTCTCAGTCCCTCATTTATGAAGTTCTAGTCTTATTTCATTACCCAGCTGTAATTTTGCCGGTGAAAGGATAGCCTTTATGCTTGTGTATATGCTTGTATGAACGAAGCTTTCTATAACAGAGTCCAATTTTCAGCTTAACCTCTAGAAGGTTCTGTAAAACAAGATTCAGTTTATCCATGAAGCATGATTGTAAAATTGTAGGTCTGAATGACATAAAAATTATAAGACTTTCAGCAATGAAAATGGAAAAAAAATTATAAAAATAGAGGTAGCTTTAAGATAAATATTACAGAGTGTTGCCTTCTCTTTATGTATATGTTCTTTTGTCTCTCGCCAGGTCCTCAAAGATATTTATATTAAATGCATTTGAGAACCTTGGTCATAACCATAGACAGTTTGCAAGTATCAGTATTATGAGGAGCACTGTTAAACTCTTTATTTACTTACAGTATTTGTAACTAGCATCTACATTTACTAGCATCATAAACAAGTGGGAGAGGGGGACAGTTTTTCTCCACTATCCATGTATTTATCTTGTCTGTTTGGCAACATTTGGAACAAGACCAAAACTAATTTAAGTCAATATTCTGTTTCATTTGTTCCCTTTATAGACCATTTCCCCTCTTGGTTCGCGTGGGTATTTCCAATAGCAACAGAGAAGAGAAAATATTTCAAAGCAAAGCAAAATGTGGTTATGTAACAGCAAATAAAGGCAGGAGGTTTCAAGGGGAAAATGTAGCCCGTGAAAATAATTTTAAGAATTTATCTTTACAGACTGCTATGCACACTAATACAATTAAAGAAGTACAAATCCCACACACACATACCAATGCACGGAGTAAATGCAATTACATCAGTGCTTGCTTGAGCACAGCTGATTTTATTAGAGAAAAAGAAAAAGCTGTGATAGTACTAGACTTGAATGCACACTACATTCATGATCCTTGTTTTGTGATTTTAGTTTAAACATTTGTACCTCTTCTACATCCTATATGTCATCAAAGTGGTACGAAAACTGGATGTAAAGCGATGCTATCTCTCCTCCTCACCCCTCATACCCTTTCTTAAGACTATTTCTCTTCTGAACTCTTTCAAATTATCAGAAGTTGAGGGATGGTCAGCCCGACCACTAAAGAGAGATTTCACAGAATCACAGAATCACAGAACAACAAGGTTGGAAGGGACCCATCGGATCTTCTAGTCCAACCATTCCTATCTAACACTAAACCAAGTCCCTCAATACCTCATCTACCCGTGTCTTAAACACCTCCAGGGAAGGTGAATCAACCACCTCCCTAGGCAGCCTATTCCAATGCCCAATGACCCTCTGCGTGAAAAACCTCCTCCTAATCTCCAGCCTAAATCTACCCTGGCGGAGCTTGAGGCCATTCCCTCTCGTCCTGTCCCCTGTCACTTGGGAGAAGAGGCCAGCTCCCTCCTCTCTACAACCTCTTTTCAGGTACTTGTAGAGAGTAATGAGGTCTCCTCTCAGCCTCCTCTTCTCCAGGATAAACAACCCCAGCTCTCTCAGCCGCTCCTCATAGGGTCTGTTCTCCAGCCCCTTCACCAGCCTCGTGGCTCTTCTCTGGACTTGCTCCAGAGCCTCAACATCCTTCTTGTGCTGAGGGGCCCAGAACTGGACACAATATTCAAGGAGCGGCCTCACCAGTGCTGAATACAGAGGGAGAATCACCTCCCTGGACCTGCTGGTCACACCGTTTCTGATACAAGCCAGGATGCCATTGGCCTTCTTGGCCACCTGGGCACACTGCTGGCTCATGTTCAGTCGGCTGTCCACCAACACGCCCAGGTCCCTCTCCTCCTGGCAGTTTTCCAGCCAGACTTCTCCCAGTCTGTAGCTCTGCATAGGGTTGCTGTGCCCCAAGGGCAGGACCCAGCATTTGGCCGTGTTAAACCTCATGCCGTTGGACATTGCCCAGCGGTCCAGCCTGTCCAGGTCCCCCTGCAAAGCCTCCCTACCCTCCAGCAGATCCACACTTGCACACAGCTTTGTGTCATCTGCAAACTTGCTAAGGATACCCTCAATGCCCTCATCCAGGTCATTGATAAAGACATTGAACAGGACTGGACCTAGCACTGAGCCCTGGGGAACACCACTTGTCACTGGCCTCCTGCTGGACTTAACACCATTTACCACCACTCTCTGGGCCCGGCCATCCAGCCAGTTTTCTACCCAGGAGAGTGTGCGTCTGTCCAGGCCAGAGGCTGACAGTTTCCATAGCAGAATGCTGTGAGAAACTGTGTCAAAGGCTTTACTGAAGTCCAGAAAGACCACATCCACAGCCTTTCCTTCATCCAGCAGCCGAGTGACTTTGTCATAGAAGGCGATCAGGTTGGTTTGGCAGGACCTGCCTCTGGTAAACCCATGTTGACTGGGCCTGATCACCCGGTTCTCTTGCAAGTGCTTCATGATAGCACTCAAGATCACCTGTTCCATGACTTTCCCTGGCACTGAGGTCAGACTGACTGGCCTGTAGTTCCCGGGATCCTCCCTGCTACCCTTCTTGTAAATGGGAACTACATCAGCCAGTTCCCATTTGGTTCTAGCAATGATCTATTTATTAGTGGTTTAACTAAAATCATGTATTCTGGTGTCTTTGTGGTAGTCGTTAAAGGTGAATACTACAGAGCTCTAGCAGCAGTCAATGCAATCCACTCTGCAGTATAGTAGTTAGGAAAAAAATGCTGAAATTAAATTAAATGAGTTGTATTAAAAGCAGTTTTAAAAATCAGCTTTTGGAGGTGTGTGTCTTCTTAATGGTTCACTTGTTACTATGGGAACAAGGGCTTTCCCCTCTCCCCTAGGTTTTGCCTTTAGCTACATTCAGTGTGACTACGCTGCTCCATGTCATTCTTTGAGCTGGCTGAGACAGCATCAAATACTTTTATTATAATACATGTATAGCCACCTACAGAGAATGAAAAGGTTGATTTTCTTCTTTGTGGCGGGCGCGTTGTTAGATAACACAGTTAACTGATTGTAGTAGATTATTTGTTCCAGTCAGGTTTATTGGCTTATTTGCTCTTTCCTTCTTTCTCTTCTTTTAAGTATCAAGGGTCTTAAACCTACGACAGCTTTTGATATCTCTTAAAAAAAATGTGAGGTTGGAAAGCAATTGGCAGTGCAATTAGTAATGTTAAATCAGCGTGAATTCAAATCATTTAACTTGCTCCTTAGCAGCTGATACCAGGAATGCGAATTAGAAGGTGTTATTAAAATCGACCTATTGAAAATGAAATTTTTCAAAATAAAAGACCCTAGGTTTCAGGCCAAGATGAACACAGGCTGTTTCTAACATGTCAAGGAATTAAAAAAAAAGAGAGGGTCAGAACATGAGTTCAGTGAGCACATTTGTTTGCTTCCCTTTCAAGAAACAGGCAGCTCTACATCACGCAAATGTGAGGGTGGGTGCAGTGGCACAATGAATGTTCTTACCTCCTCTTCCTTCAGTTCTGATGAACGCTCAGCTCACTGCTGAGAGGACCACTCTCCTCTACCTTCACCTCCCGCTGAAGGAAGGGAATATATATACCAAATATGCCTGGGTTTCACTGAGAAAGGTTTCAGCTGCCATTTGCTGCAATGTTGTACCTGAAAGAGGACGCTAGGGCCATTTCTCTCTACCCCAGGCATGTTTCTCCCTACATCTCACAGCAAAAGAATACCGCAACTGTGGATTTTTTTCCTTCCTCCTCTTTTTTGTTTTAAATAATGTCATAGCTGAAGGATGAGCAAAATATGCTGATTCCTCCAAGTGGTTGGGGGTTACACATCTTGATGGCCAGGGCCAGTGCCATGAGGACCACTGCAGTGCTGTGTCCTAAAAAGGCCCCATTCATAGACTCTGTTGGGTTAATTCAGAGCCCAGCTAACAGCTCTTATGTTTTCTTGCCATTTTAGTAATTTTTGAAGTAAGGGTGGGAGAATAAATGTAATTAAAACTGAACTGCTTATTGCCCTCTTGTGCAAGTTGCAAGGCAAGCGATTGCACTTTCAAGGCAAAATTCACCAACCTACCACACTGATGTCCTGCCAGAGCATCCCTTTGGACCTCTCTGGTGGCCAGAGTCTGTAGCTCTGGCTCCTCAGAAGTCTTAGAGAGCTCTTATGCTAGGGCTCTTTGACTGGCTCAGTCACCTCCATATACCCCACCTGCTTTTTCATGATGCCACATAATCAATATCACACACAGAGGGTGACTCAGGTCTTTCCTACAAGGCTCTGAATTCACATGTGATAAAGACACAGAGTGTATATAAGCAGCCTAAATTCAGGTCCAACCCTCAAGAGGCAGGTTAAAGATGATTCGTCTTGTTCAAAGCATAAAACATCCTGGGAAAATCATCAGCATAGCAGGTATAACTGAGGAAATTCTGCTGTTCTCCTGTTGCTCCCTGAGAACTAGTTGAAACTTTGTGCCTTAAATCCCAACAAATTTTCCTCCAAAGCAGCATTGAAGAGCTCAGCAAAGGTTTGTGTCCTGTGCTTTTTCCTACAGATTGCAGTCTCCACGAATACTCAGCCATATGGAGGCGGTATTTCAGACTCTGACATATCAGAGGGAATTTCAGAGCCAGGCTAAGAAGGTGCAATTCTACTGATAACTCTTACTTGCACCCAAATCTCAATTTGTTACCAGTGCAAACATATCATGGCAAAGTACGCTCAGGGAATACATGCCATACTGTTGTTCATAAAGTGTTCTGTGAAGAAGAAAATATCTATTTCATTATTCAGTTGTACATGATAGGCCATGGAGGAGCTTCCCTATATAATGTTTGAAATGAAGAAATCAGTGGAGAGGGGCCCCTTTCTCAGTTTAATTTGGTTTTAATTCTTCACAAAGGTCCCGCTAAGAAATACTAATGTCACAGTGGAGAATAAATCACTCCAGTGTGTCACACAAAGTCCAACCTTTTCATCTGACCTGAGAGATACTTTCTCTGAACCATATCACCACAGTCAAAAGAAATTATAATTAATTCACAGAGTGAGAATATAATTAGCATTCTTAGAAAAGAACTGACTGCTGATACACTTATTGCCTTATGAGAAGATTTTTCTTAGGAGCAATAGAAATAAACTAAGAGGCCTGAAAATCTCTTTTTTATTATCCTCATGTGCAAGACAATCACATTTGCGACTTGACAGGCAGACTTTTGGAAGTATAATAAAAAGCTGTACATCAAATAAAAATACAGAGTTGGCTATTACAGAAATTGTGTCCTTCAGTATTAATAGCTAAAGAACAGCCAATCCTCTCCATCTTCATGTCTATCTATACAGTCAGGTTCAAATTGATTCTTTCACTGATTTATAGATATGATATCAAAGAAGCTGGAAGGCTGTTGCAGAGACACACTTGTTTGTATCAACTACAATGTCATCAGCTGAGCCTGGATTATTTTTTCTCTAGCAGTCGCACTGCTTGTTAAGCAGAGGTAGCCAAGATAGCCCTAGTGGTCACTTATTTTTCCCTGGAAAGCAGTAATTGTTTGGGTGAATACAGATGAGAGGAGTGGCAAAAGCAAACCATGAAGACTTCAGTAAGGAATGGCATTGATTCATAAACCACCTGACTCTAATTTTGAAACAAAACAGTAGTAAAAAACCCACAAAGTCTAAAGAACATGAGACAAGGAAAGGGTACAAATTTTATTAACACATATTTCAAACAAATTCTTAAAACAACACCAGGATGATGCAGCTTTTTTCATCCAAAATATACACGTCAATTGCAAAGCTCCTCCAACTCTTTTTTATACAAAATGTTGAAATATTTGGTTGCACATCAGTCCAGCATTTCACAATGACATTTCATTTTGAAATTTACCTGCAAATAACATTCAAAAGGGTGAAAAAACCACAGGGCAAAGAAACAAATCCAATTTGTCTGATTCGAAAGCAAATACGTTGTTAGAATGAAAAAAGCCCACTTTTTTTTTCTAAAGCACAAAACCTGGAAACTGTTGGGTAAATTTAAACTCTATTTCCTTACCCATTTTTTTCAGTTCTTGAAAACCAGGTAATTGGTGGATTTACTTGTGACATAATGTATTAATAAGGCCTCAGAAGCTCAACATACCTACTTGTTCTGTAATTTCTACCATGTAAACACCTATTTATTATCACACTTTATCAGTGATTTTGATGTATGAATGATGCAGTCCTGCAGGAATGTAGCTGGAATTCTCTTGTCCACGTGTTACAAATAAAGGCTTAGTATTCTCATATTACTTCTATATGCAAACTTAAACTGGTTGGAAAGGAGCAAGCAAATTACTTCTGTATTTAGCAGGTGAGCTGGAAAGAAATCTAATGGCATGCTTGCAACATTGCTTTAACTTTCATTTTGTTTATTCTGGTGCCAAACAGTAGAAGTATGTACAAGTGATACAAAGAAATATAAAACATGGTAGACAACCCATGAAAACTTTTCTTCATCTAGTATTCTGAAGGACTGACTTCTGAATTCTTCTGCATCAATGTACTGACTGGTTTATTTATGGTTCTAGCAAGTTACACCCAAACAGGTGTGGGTTCTCTTCATCACTGGAGACTGCTTTAGTAATTTTATTTTAATATATATGTATATATGTTTAATTTTGAAAAGAATTGTTTTATGTAAAAAAAATTAATATAAAAAAAGTATTGTCCCATTTTCCTCTGGTCTTTGGAGTAGGGCTGCCTTTCATATGTAATCCAAGAGCTAGGTCAAGGGTTTTAGGCTCTGAATGTGTGGTACCTGAAACCTAACTTAAACATGTGTATACACTGCAAGAAACAGCCTCTGCAGGTCAGTGCAGATGGGATGGAAGGAGTCTCTTTAAGCAGACATTTCTAGGTATATAAACAGGGGTTTCCCAGGCTGGTATGCACACTGCCACTTAGGTAAACAACTTCAAAGTGATGAAACTTCAGTGTTCTGTGTGGTCCACTAGCATGAGTAAGCACTGCAACCTCTGATGACAGGACTAATTTTGCTGTGAGCAGCAGCTCTTGATGCAAAAGTGCTTGCATACTCTGCCTCTGGGAGGTCTGCTTGTGCTCTGTGCTATGTCCACTGATAATTCCTGGGAATAATAACCCTACAAGGATTTTCATAAGGTTAAATAAAGCTGAATGGCACAGCAGAAGTCAGGAACACTCACCCAAGGTACAGCAACTGATGCACAACAGAACATTGCACTGTTTAAGCCACTAAAGGCCTTGTCTTTGGAGCTGTGTTTAATAGCAACATAGCAAACTCACTATGTTTAAGTAAGTGATTAGTTTCAGACCTTGAAACCTGGGCACTGATGTCTATGAGTTGATTCTGTTCTTTGTCCTCTGTTTATGCAGAATATGTTGACCTGCTTATCTCCTTACCATGTCTTTCCTATTTCTCAGGAGTTAAAATACAAGCTATACCAATACAAGAAACACTACAATTTCTTATTTCATCTCAGTCATTAACAAAGAGAATTTTCTGACTATTTGACAGTACATTACACTATCACTGTACTCTAGATTTTCCACATTTTTCTGCAAGTATATAAAATCAGCATCCATTTATGTTCCCCATTCCTTTCTCCCAAGGTGATCTTTGCATTCATAACTTAATCCTGGGAACAGCATCCCAATTCACTAATGATTTGCACAGAAGTGATGAGAAACTATAGCTAAACATTACTTTAAAAAGTGATACCCAAAGCAATGAAAGGAGATCTAACTTCTAGCTTGAATCAATTATTTTGTGAATAGTAAAAAGAATGAAAAATTATGCACATATTAAAGTATTAATAGTTGGCTTTTGTAATACAACAATAATTGGTTGTACGGAGAAAGTACTGAGTCAATAAGCGCTAAGGTTGCAGACTGGTTTTGTTGATTGATTTAGATAAGAGGAAGAAATTCTTCTCCTTGAAGCTGGTGAGGCTCTGGAAAAGGATGCCCAGAGAAGTCATGGACACCCCATCCCTGCAAGCATTCAAAGCCAGGTTGGATGAGGCTTTGAACAATGTGGTCTAGTGCAAGGTGTCCCTGCCCATGGAAGAGGTGTTGGGACCATATGATATGTAATGTTCTTTCCAACGCAAACCATTCTATGATTCAATGAGCTCATGATCTCAGCTGCTTCTTAACAATGCAGTTAATACTGTTGGACATTTAAAAATAAAAGTATTTTCTGAAGATCTACTAAACAATTGAAACAACACTATCCTTTTTTAAAAGCCTCCCTACCATGCCATTTCAAATCAATCTTATTCATTTGAGATTGTTACCTTGGTATGGAAACCTTCAAGGTATACTAATGCACTTCAGCTTTGTTGTCTTCTGTCTGGAAAGCCATTTTAGAAGTCACTTGACTAAGAGGCTTTTGTGCAAGTTTTGACTTCTTTAATGTCATGTCTAGACTCCACCATGACTTAGAAAGGAACCACATTATTAGTTCTCTTCTGTATGTCTGTGTTTTAAATTGTGTACATTACAAAGGTGTGTAAATTACTATCAAAATCTAAAATCTTCCTTACTTGACCTCAAGGAGAATTTCATTCATAATGGATAAGGGGTATGTTTGTACTGCAGTAAGGTATTAGGTCTTTCCCTAGATGTTGCTTTCACCTTTATACAAGTTTTATTTCCTCTCTAGACAGGTAGTAACTCCATATCACTATGCCCAAGGGACCTGAGCATTCACAGAGCATCTTTTGAAATCAATGATCCTTTCTGGGAAATATTAAAACCTGAGATCTACATTAAGTATCAAGTGTAAGAACTGTAATAAAGCCTCAAGGGGACATTTGAGTCTGAACAGAAGCTGAAGGAGATAAAGAGTATGGGAGAAGACGCTTGTCTGCAGCTCAGTATCCTTTTTGGGAAAAGCAATTCTGCAGATGGATCTTGTTGGAGTACCAGTTCCCATATGACAGATGTGGAAACTGACAGAGAGCTTTTCAAGGAAATGTTACTGATACAGACTATCTCAAGATAGGAAATATACAGGTGTCTATAACAAATATTTTCTCTTTTATTTTTTTCTCTATAACAGTCTCTAACATACATTACTAACACTCTTAAGTAAATATACTGAATTATATTGTAGTTATCATAAGGTTTAGCTAGCATCACAGATGACTATGAAGCATCTGGCAAATCACCACATCCCACTTTCAAGACAATGTCCAACTAATCTATGGGTGCCCAAAACCTCAGTTCAAACTCAGTACTAATGCACAAAGAAGTACTAAGGTGAGGCACCTGGAAGACTTTATGAGATCTTCTCAAGCCTTTATTCTGTCTTTCATTTATAAATATTGACGATGTGACCCACAGACTGACTGGTTATCACCACATCCCCTTGTCTGCCTCATTTTTTAAGGCTACTGAGCTGTTCGATGTCCTCCCTTCACCTTTCATATCCAGTGATGTTCAGGAGTGATGAGCTCTTGTTTCCCTGCAGAACTGGAGATCTGACTAGGGAGATCTGACTGTTTGAGAACAGGCAGGTTTCTAAGCACACACTTAGCTATAGGGAAAAACATCACTGAACAGGAGAAGGGGAGACATTACACTGTGTACGGGAGTGCACCTGGCAAACTGAAGAAACATTCATCAATATTAAATTTTGAATGGATTATCTAGACATTTCCTTGAAAAGTAACATAGATTTGGAAAGTAAACATAGGTAATCATATGGATTAACAAAGAGTGCATATGACTTCCTTCCTTTGGATTACTTCTGTAAATATCTTAGCATCGGCTAATCATTATGCTACATTATCTCCATTAAACTTTGGACAAGGTAGGTTTAAGTTCTTGCAGGGTGAAGAAGGCAACAGAAAAACAAATCCCAGTGCTGCTCACTGATTATATTTTAGGGAATTTTGTCACCATGGCACTTCTTTTGACATTCAAGGCTCTTGCACAGAAGTAAAATCTGAGGGGTGCTGTTCCATATGCGTCAAGAAACATCTTCTGAGACTAGCTTTCCATGTAAGGCATCTAGCATTCACAATTGGCAGGCAGATGGGGTTTTGTTAAAATTCTTCCAAAGGCTACCAAACCCACTGGGTTTCTTACAGCTAAAAGAAAGAACTAGAGAGGCACAATGATGCATTTCCATATTTTCTGTTGTGCTGTATTATGTTCTCTACGGCAGAGCCATTTAGACAAGTTGTTTCCTTTAAGTGTTCTTCCATTCCTTCTGCTAATGTCACATTTGAAGTCATGATCTCTCTGCATGGGAAGTAAGTGATAGAAGAAGTGTGAAAGTAATTAGATTTTAATTTTTTCTGTCAAAATCGGATCAAACCAGAATTTCTCCTTAATTGTTTTCAGGTATTTTTTTAAATCAACCTATAAATTACTGAAAACACTCTTGATTGGTAGAAAATAAAAAACCTGAGGTAGACAAATGTTTCAGAAAAAATACAAATGTTTCACTTTTAGGATAGGGGTGGTGGCATTTCTTTTGAAATAACTAACAGAACAACTACACATTTCATCACATCTGTCTCTAAAGAAAATAATATCAAATTTCTCCACAGTGTTAATTCATATTTAATTGTTTAGATTACTACTTTTAATTCAAGCAATCAGTTAAAATTAGTTTTCTTCTGACCGGTCATACTTTGTTTTAGTCTGATTTTAGCAGTATTGATAACAGAAACCCCTGTTGATAATTCCTGATGTTTCAAATGTGTTTAAAATAACTCTTGGTGTAGGCTTTATGACTTCTGCTCATGTATAGTTGGACAGTAAGGAGGCTGAATAATATTAATGAACTAAAGGCCTCAGATGAAGTCTGAGTGTCAACAAATACACAGAACTTTTACACACCCTTTGAATTAAAAAAGCAGCACGATGAATCCTGTTCCTAATATGCTCCCAAATGTTTTAAACTGATTTCAACATATGTCAAATCGAGTAATACAGTAGAAAATGTTTGCACTATTAGTATAATTTAATTGTGCTCCTCAGTGTTTGAAATGGCAGTGCACCAAATACCACCTGTCATGGGCCAAGACCTTATGGACCTGGGTACACTACAGAATCTGAACAGTAAGAAAAGAGCCTACCTCAACAGTAGTGACAGCAATCAGTTGCAAACAGATGGATGAACATCCAGTAGTAAGGAAAAAATAATAAACAGTGCAACCTAAATGGTATTCTATCTTGCAGGCGCCCAAGACTGGGAGAATTTCAGCAAGGTCTCTGAAACTTCTGGGAACATCTCCTAGGTAAAATGGACAAGACAGAAGCAAGTTGTCAAGAGGACAACAAAATCTGGCACAACATGTGGCTGGCATGTAAACTGACTTTACATT
The DNA here is from genome assembly GCA_033558105.1 of Coccyzus lansbergi. Lineage (NCBI taxonomy): Eukaryota > Metazoa > Chordata > Aves > Cuculiformes > Coccyzidae > Coccyzus > Coccyzus lansbergi. Next base: position 588,502 of record JAUMJK010000197.1, read on the forward strand.
TCCAAATGACAGCTGGCTGTTGGAGGCATGAGTGTAGAAGTCATGCCAACTGCAGTATGAATTTTAAATCATAGAGAAAAGGAGACGTTATGGTCAGTGTGATCAGAAATAGATAGCAGTGAGTGAATTCCTACATTTTAAAGCAATTTATTCCTCTTTTAAAAAGATATTTAAATCTCAAGTAATATTAGGCAAAGGGGTCACGTCTGTAAGCACCAAAAGTCAAACAAACCAGTCAGACTTTTTGGTTGGTTGTACTCTTTTCAGACATGGCATGGACAACAAAGAAGAGGTAAAGAGAAGGAGCAACTTGAAGTGGGGAATGTCACTTGAAGGGGTGATGCAATAATGTGCAGTAGTAGAAGGCCATGGAGAAGAGATATGCAGAGCTATGGATTGGAGGGAGGCCAAAGCTGGGAGAAATGTTGTCAAAGACAAAAACAGGCACACACTAAAAAAGATGTGGATAGAAATCACAAACATGTGTGGTGGGAGAAGGAAAGTGATTGGGAGGGTAAAGAAAGAAATAGATCTCACGAGAAACTCTCCAGTACATGAATTGTAAGGACATGAAGGGGAAGAAAATTGAGGGAGTGTAAGAAAAGGGAGACAGAAAGGAGAAAGATTCAGTGAAATAAAGTAGGGAGTAGTAGAAGCTAAGAAACATTACAAACAGGCAAATTCAAAAATCCCCACTGTCTACAACCAGCATCTTCTCTTTGCTTCAGGAAAGATGAAGGGAATATCACTGTTTTGACTTAGATCTCCCTTGTTTTGCCAGCAGGTGCCATTTTCCTGCATGCAGCACAATGTTTGCTTCAGAGAGGGGGAAAATCCCTTTAGGATGTAGATAACCACTGTCTACATTTACACAAGCAGTTGTGCTTCTCAATCAGACAGTTTAAAAACAACACAATCCTGACCAAAATGAACTTATTTATTCTTGGTACAAGTATTAACACCAAACGATTTTTTCTATCTTGCATTCAAGGCAGTGGGCAAAAGAAACTTTCAGAAGTATTCATATGAATATTTAAAAGTAGGGAAAATAAACAATCCAGATATGCTGCAATTCCATCTTGTTCCCAGAGGCAAAATGATACCAATACTCTGAAGAGCTGTTTTGATGGCATTTATTTGTCCTCATCAGCTAATGATTGGAGGGAGAAGAAGATAATGTTCAGGAAACAAGTGTACTAGAGGGGTCCCATTTTGTGCTTTGGGATTTGGATTTGCTTTCAGTATTATCCAGTTCCACAAATTCAATTCCCTTTGCAATTGTAGGTTCAGTACTGAATCAGATTTGTCTGTGCCTTCCTCTCCCTGTACTCCCATTATGTAAGGAGGCAACACAGTGAGAAATGTGAGCAATAGGTGATTTAAGAGATTCCAGTTCCATGTATCAGTGCTTCCTCATGAGACCTGTTACATTATTTGCACTTGTCTGTAAGCCATTTGCACTACATTTAACTCTGACAGAAACAATACTATGCTTAAGTACTACTACACAAGAGAAAGTGTACTTGTGAACTGGGAAGAGAATGTGCAGGTTTTTAAAATATCCATAGTATTTACAGGTTTTTGGTTTGGGCTGGGAAATTCTTGCTTTGTTTTGTGGAAGGCTGAAAGTCACTGCTTCTGTCTTCCCAATGCTATCTTCTTTCTTGTGCCTTCCAGCTCTGACAGCTCACTGACAAATGATGCATGTGGTGCTGTTTTGCTGGAACCCCTCCTACTTCTTGACTCTATCCCATAGCTCATCTGATGGAATAAAGACAAGGAAAGATTTCAGATTTTAGTGAGGGACACTAAAACTCTTGACTGCCAGAGAGCTGGAGCAGTCCTGCCCTGAGGCATTTTTGATGCAAGCCAGCAGAGTATGCTTACTTCACAAGGAGAAGCTTTGGTCCTAATATGCTACACATCTCTTCCTCAAGAAATTCCTCTGGGATGTGACAGTAGTGTAAAACCTGCATGACTTCCCGTCAAAAGCATTCCCCAGCCTACCATCTGGGAAGCCATTGTGCAACACAGCAAGTTGCAAAATTTAAAACCTGTCCTCCACCGCTTTGGTAGTGAGAGTAGAACAAGCACAGTAACTTGAAAGGCAAACAGCAGCCTCCTAACTGTACGACCGAGGTAACCAAAGATAGGCAAATAACAGATAAGGTAGTCTGCTGACCAAAAAAACAATTTAACTGGCTTTGGTCTACATCATGGGAGACTAGGCAATGAAGGAGGAATTACACTTCATAATTTTTTCTTACACACAGTCGCTGGCAGTGGTAAGTGGAGTTAACTCCAGCTGGAGACCAATTACAAGTGGGGTTCCCCAGGGCTCAGTGCTGGGTCCAGCCCTGTTCAATGTCTTCATCAATGACCTGGATGAAGGCATTGAGTGCACCCTTAGCAAGTTTGCGGACAATACTAAGCTGGGTGGAAGCACAAATCTGCTGGAGGGCAAAGAGGCTCTGCAAAGGAATCTGAACAGGCTGGACCCCTGGGCTGAGTCCAATAGCATGAGGTTTAACAAGGCCAAATGCCGGGTCCTGCTCTTGGGGCACAACAACCCTATGCAGAGCTACAGACTAGGAGAAGTCTGGTTAGAAAGCTGCCTGGAGGAGAAGGACCTGAGGGTGTAGGTTGACAGCCAACTGAACATGAGCCAGCATTGTGCCCAGGTGGCCAAGGAGGCCAATGGCATCTTGGCTTGTATCAGAAACGGCATGGCCAGCAGGTCCAGGGAGGTTGTTCTCCCTCTGTACTCAGAACTGGTAAGACCACTCCTTGAATCCTGTGTTCAGTTCTGGGCCCCTCACCACAAGAAGGATGTTGAGGCTCTGGAGTGAGTCCAGAGAAGAGCAACGAAGCTGGTGAAGGACTGGAGAACAAGTCTTATGAGGAGCAGCTGAGAGAACTGGGGTTGTTTAGCCTGGAGAAGAGGAGGCTGAGGGGAGACCTTATTGTCATGTTGTTGAAAGTAGTTGGGTCTGTCCAGCCTTTCTTCCTCTCTCTTTTCTTTTTTGTGTCACTTTATGTTGCCATCCATTCCTTGATCTCTCTCCCCTTTTATATAAATGATTTGCCCCAAGACCATTTTACTACAGAGTAAACAAATCACTGCAGCAGTCATTATGAAAATAAAAATTACTGGTTATCTGTTCCTGCATGTGTAGGCAGACAATGTGCTGAAATGGAGAGATTTATCTGCTGCATAATCTTTTCGAAAATGCCTGTGCCTAATACAAATCTGTAGAAGTGTGATCTCACCTGCTGCCTCTCCAAGGGGAGAGGAGGATGTGGAAGAGCAGGATTGGTTAGTGTTCTTACAAAAGAAAAACAGTTGTTGAAAATGTGTCCAGGCTAGTGTGAAATGCAGAAAATATTCCACAGAGGAATAAGAAGAAAATACAAGCCAAGACAATGAAAAAGCAGTAACCCACAGAATAAGGAAGAAACCTGTAAGCAGCAAACAACTTCCCATACAGTCTTCCATTGCTCAGGAAGGACCAAGGGCAAGAACCCTACTAGCTTTATCATCTCTTGAACTGCCCCTTTACTATACTCCCAGTAATGCAAATGATACACAGAGGCAGAAAACATACAAACATGAACAATAATAATTTCCAAAATATACATTATATTCAATAAATACTCCAGGTATTTTACTGTATTCTTTCCTGGAGAAAGCCAGCAGTTGGTGAAAACCTCAAACCTGTTTGTCAAAATGAATCATCACTTGGATTTGGTGTTAGTTGTGGAAATAAGGTTCGCATGCAGCCGTACAGGGTAATACAAGTCTTCCAGACAACAAAAATAACAAATACAGAAGCAGTAACTATTGACCATTGCTATATAAGCAGTACAAAGGTAAAAATGGGCACAGTCTGAATGGACACAGCTCTCCCATTGCATAGAACACTGTATCTGAGGGTGACCAGGCAATGTTTCTGGTGTGAAGGGATTTCTGCATCTGGACATAGACAGTCATCATCAGTGCAGCTTAGTTTTTAGAGAAAAATTCTTGTAACATATACCCTACAAAGCCCTGCAGAGAATAACTTAAACCAATATGGCAGACTGCTAGCAAAGAAAGAGGAAGAAATAAGAAGGAAGAAGGAAGAAGAAAGAAAGAAGGAGAAGGAGAAGATGGAAAGTGTCCTGCTGACAGTTCCCTAGAAAGATCTCCTCCTTGAATGGAAAGTGCAGGCAGGAAATCAGCAAGAAAAGACAACTGGCAGACACTCTGATATACAACTTAGTGGTGTGATTGCTTGTTGTATTACTTCAAGCTGAGACAAAACCTGTTCAAATGTTTCATGTACATATAAATTTCCTGCTGCAGATCTACAGAACAGTTTTGGTGAAACTCTGCTCAACTACGCTTCCCCTCAAACAGGAAATATTCTCCACCTTTTCCAAGTCAGGATCAGAATAATACAGAAAGCTCTTGGTGTGCCAGATTTCTGAGCTTTCCCACCCTGTTCTCTACCAGCCTTGTGGACTGTCTGCTACCCAGGCCACAACATGGATCTAGAGTCAGGTCCAGACTTGCAACATGATTTTTTTCCTCAGGTCCAGGCTTGCAGCATGATTTTTTTCCTGAGGTTACTGGCTTTGATGCCATGATAGAGGTAGTTTATGTCATTAATGAGAATGCATTCACCTGACAACCTTGTTTTAATTCAGCACTGTATTAAGGCAGAATCCCATAAACTCAGTGTCAGCTGAGTCAGGTTTATGGTGCATGTGTAACAAGCACAGCAAAACTGACTTTATGGGCATGTGTAGCACAAATGTGTAAGACACAAGGAAGCTGGGGTCATCTGGCACCCTTGATCCAGGTCCACTTATTTTGATATATGTAAGTATTTTTCTTAGCCACTGCATGTAAATTCTTTACACATTTTCAGTGTCTCATTTATAACCTGTCATACTTTTGTAGAACAGTAGCTAGGAAGGTGCTTACCCTCCCTAGAAGTTCAGACAGAAACTGGACATCTGTATCTCTGAGGTGCCATCCAAATGCTATTGGTATATGCCCATGCAAGTCCCATCAAAATCAGTTTGAAAACTGTGTATGTGCCTATGAGAAAGGCTTTACAGCTCCATTTTTGAGCAGTATTTTGAACCTGGGAAAACCTGATAGTGGCAGTTACTTGATATTGGCACAATGGAAACATCCAGGGAATTGGGAAAATCCACTTGTACTTTAGTGCTGAGGTTTGATATAAATAAATGGGCAAGTGAGTATGTTGGGTGAAAATCTCCCCCACCCTGAAAAAGAGATTTCTTTTAACAGCAGAAGATAAGCAGCCGGGAGGTTTTCTCAAGGAAAAGGTGATGTCATCATGAAGTGCTGTGTATGCTCAGGACTCCTGTGATCTTCCCTGAGCTTCATCTCCTAAGTTTAGATCCTGTTGATCCATTGTGCTGTTCAGAAAAGCTGCCTAAGACTTAATCAAAATCGTACCCAGGCTGTGTTTGCTATGCTTTGTGTTAAATTCCTTCAGTACTATTGAACAAATTCTTCAGTATTACTGACCCAAAATATTTTTTCTGAATAGCCAGAACTAGCATTTCTTTTTTTTCATAAACCCCCCCACCTACGTTCATATTTATCCTAGGAGAAGTGGACCCAGGAAGAGGAAGACACTAACAGAAAAATACAGATGGGTAATTTTAGCACTAACACACATACACTTAAAAATGTTTATAAAGCAAATTACCTTTGCCCTAGGCATGTTTTAGGTTTTTGTTGTTCAGCTCAGTGAACTGGTTCACATTTACTATATTGCTAAAGTTGTGACTGCAATCGAAATTACACTTAATATATCTAGTGGATTAGTTAACTGGGCAATATAATTTAAAGTTTGAAGTGTACGTGCATGCATGGAAGTAAATACACACAAAGACTTTTAAAGTTTTTCTTTGTGGAACATCTTTGTGGGTTGTTACTTCTTACAGGTAAAAAGCAAGCTTCTGGAGAGTTTAATTGGTTTGTAATTGCATTTGATAGAGAATAATTTTTTAGAAAGAGATTCTTTTGTTTTTCATATTCAGTGCTGCTGAAACTGAATACAAAAGACATCTTTTAAAGGTGGGAAAATACATAGTTCTAAACTTCACCTCCTCTGTGGTACTTGATTTCTAGCAAGATAGAAATTCTGTGAACAAGGAGGGGAAGCCTTAGTACCACATTTTCTATATTCTAAAGCACAGGAACAAAGAAGAGGGGTTTTTTTGGAAGGGAGATTTCATGAACATCTGAGGAGAAAAATAGTTCTGTCTTTGAAGCATCTGATCCTATTTAAACATCAGATCTACATCTTCTTTACCTTCTGATTTTCCCATCTCAGCAATAATTCAGAACTGAGCATGTGCTATCTCTTTCAGCATGCTTGAGATAACAGAAATCACAGTTTCAAAAATTTATACAAAGGATGGCAGAACTGATCCATGTGAGTTAAATAAATGCTCCTGGATTATCAAGGGGGGATACCCTGACAGCAACCTGTAGATCACCCTGGGAGGCAACTCTGCCAGCAGTTTTCAGTCTCTCAGGCTTCTTTGTTCCAGCATAGTTTGCCCTAGCTAGGTAGTTATCTGTTCTGGTGAATCCAAATTGTTGTGAAGTGCAGTGTCATAGGAGGTGGCAGAGCAAGCTTTGGCAGAGGTTCTTAGGGGTAGAAATGAATAAAATGTCTCATCACTATTTACTTTAAAAGGAGGTTGGTGTTAGGCTACAGTTCCTGAATCCTTCAAAGTACCAACAACAAAGGACAATACAAAGTGCTATTAGCATCACTTTAACAGTCCTTTTCTGACCCTTCCACTAGAGAAAAGGAGCAAGCAAGAAAAGTCTTCCCCTTAAGGAGTGTGTGGAGTGCTGAGATTACATATAGAAAATAACAAGGTGTGCATAAATATCACTTGTAACAATAGTTCTGAAAATCAGCCCTGTCTCATTTCCAGACAACACTATGACCATCCATAAATTCTAGGCTTCACTGATGTAATTGTATCACACAAACCGACAAGTTATCAAGCATCATGAGTTACGTGTTATAGAATAACCTACCATGAATCACTACCATAAACTCTGGTTGGCTCAATGAAACACCAAGGCTAAATCTGCGCCAGTTTATTAAACAGTGCAAGGTTGTCTGGACACTGAGGTTCAAGCATATCTACCAAGCTGGCACAGAGCTGTCCCTGGTACAATTCAAGCTGTCTTCAGGTGACATCCAGGGACCATTCCAAAGAAGTTGATTTAGAGGATCTGAGAGCTTATAATGTCATGGATGCACACCATGCTGGACTGAATGGTCTCAGCACCAGAACTCCAGGCATATTTAACTTCCTAGATAGAGATGCAGCTATAGGGGCAATCTGAGATCCAAAAATTGAAGAAATTATTCAATTCTCAACACGTTTATGTTTCTCCTGCAGGTTTCTAAAACTAGTCAAATGTAGCTACTAACATTCTGGTTCCATCTTTGGGATTTCTTACATTTGCTGTAATCCACAGGCACAGTCTGTTGCATTATCACCTCTGATTTCAACTAAGTTTAACTGAAGGGGATTTTTGTCAATGAGAAGTTTCCACACTATGTCTAATCGTGAATACTCTTTATTTTATTTATTTAGTGGCAAAAGATATTTGAAACTGCAACACTGAAACATGTTTTATCATTATCAAGTACTTAAAGGTATTCTGTAAAAAAAAAAAACCAGACAAATCTGTAAGGTATCTGAAAACAATTACTCGAGTGAATTGTAGATGAGTTATATTACTTAGTTTGTAACAACAAGCTTTTCTCCTCTTCCCATTCACATAGTTTCATATCCAATTCATACTGTATTCAGATAAGGTAACTTGCCATGTAACATACACAGGACAAACATTAGTTTTCAAGCGGCTGTGCTGCAAGGGTCATCACCCTTGCTCAAGTCCAGGGTTTTTTTGCTACCTATTAGCAGAACTGCTTGTCTGATAGCTCCCTAAAATGTTTAGTTAAAATGACCTCTATAAGGTTTTTTATCACTTCATTTCAAAATAGATTTTCAGAGAAAAGTGTCCCTCCCTACGTTAGAGGAAGATGGTTTAATTAATGAGTCTTATACTAGAATTTCTTAATCCTAAGACCTTACTGCATTTTCAAATTACATAGGACTGATTGATTGTTGGCTATAAGATGAGGAGATATATGCCATCCTGAAAGGATTCCAAATAAATTTGGTCTTTTGAAGAAAGTAAGAGAATGGCTCCTTGCGGTACTTGGTGACCCTCCTACAGGTAATACAAATGCAGTCTCATCAGAGGATCTTCAGCCTGAATTACAGATCCAGCACAAACAAGGATAAGTCCTGTCTTGTTGCCCTGTCACAGCCTTTGGGTTTTGCTGCCAGAACCTCCCAGATGCTCTTTCCGTGTGGTGCAAATGTCTGAGCTTAAACACTGGTGCATGAATTGAAGGTGTGTTGTTAGACTGGTGGCACTAGACTTATGAAAAATCGCTTTAGTGGTTTTCTGCCGTAATTATAAAGAATACATATGTTTTAGATATTTATTTTAGATACTTACATTTCTTACACTAACTATATAATTCTCTGTGGCATAAATGCAAGATACTTTTCAAAATAGGATTCTGCTTTTCATTCTTTGTCTGGGGGAGAAAGGATGTCAGGCAACTCTATCTGAGCCTTGGATATTTGGTAGCTGTTCTATCTGGACAGAGGAGACAAAATGAAGCCACTGATATTAAGTGGAAAAAAATCTCTATGTGAAAAAGATGCAACTCAAAATATACCAATGATGACATATCAAATATATTAGTCTAACTTCAAACATATCAGCACTCTAAAGTTTTCTTTCCTTCCAAGAAGGGCTAGTGTATGTCTAGACTGAAAGACCTCTGCCCTAAAGCATTCAGATGAAACCTGGGGAGCTGATGTCCTCTGCTCTTACTAGGCAGTAGAGCAGTTTATGAACTTTGTGACCCATTTTTCGGTTCTATTAATTTCTAATTCCCAACCGGAGGAAGAATTGTTCCGAAGTCTTTCTCCCAGCTCCTATTTTTCAAGGGAGTTTTAAAATATGGAAATTGAGTTTCTTTTTATGGGAGGGAAAGCCTAAGATCTTTGGCTGTTGTCCTTTTAAACCTGATATAATTAAGTCCCAAGAAAGCTCCATCTCAGCAGTAGAGAATTTGGTTTTAATGAATAATGCTTTCTCTTTAAAGACAGAAGTGCGTCTGCAATAGAGTTCTTGCTTTATAAAATGTGGTCTTGGAGAATGGTACCTGTTTGAACTGCAACCTCAACACATGCAATAGCTGGATGAAATTTTGTAATAACAAGAGCAACTCATGGAAACATATTCCTTTTGTACTTCTCTAGCTTTTTTCCCCTTTTCAGAAATAAAAACTGTGACAGACTCAGACTTCACAATACTTGGAGCCAGTAAAGCTTGTGGAGCAGTTACAGAAGCTCCTCAAGACAGGCCCAACAGCCTGCAACAACCACGACCTTAAATAGCTTTTCTTTCTATGCCAATTCAAGCCACGGATTAACTACACAGCAATTCTGACTTCAGAGCATCTAATGTCAGAGCACAAATTATGTGGCCGTGTAATGCAATGCATTGATCCAGTATAAATTCACTCTGCCAGTTCAAATCTCCCAAAACAACATCCAGAATACAGGCAGGCTTCATAACTGTATTGTGTATTCACACCACACTGTGCTGGTATCATCAGAGCTGACAGGAAGCCAGCATCAACTCTACATCATTGAATCAGAGAATGGTTTGAGTTGGAAGGGACCTTAAAGATCATGTAATTCTCCCCCCCCACACCATGGGCAGGAACATCCCATTAGATCAGGCTGCTCAAGGCCTCATATAACCTGGTCCTGAACAATGCCAGGGATCGGGCATCCACAGCTTCCCTTGGCAATCTGTTCCACTGCCTCACCACCTTTGTTGTGAAGAATTTCCTCCTTATGTCTAGTCCAAATCTTCCCCTCTCCAATTTATAGCTATTCCTGCTCATCCTATCACTACAAGACCTTGTAAAAGTCCCTCCTCAGCTTTCTTGTAGCCCCCTTCAGGTACTGGAATGTTGCTATAAGACCTCTTTGAAGCCTTCTCTTCTCCAGGCTGAACAACCCCAACTCCCTCAGCCTGTCCTCATAGTAGAAGTGCTCCAACCATCAGATCATCCTTGTAGCCCTCCTCTGGACCCATTCCAACAGTTCCATATCCTTCTTATGCTGAGGATTCCAGAACTGGACCCAGTACTCCAGATGAGATCTCACAAGAGCAGAATAGAGGAGGCAGACTCACCTCCCTTACCCTGCTGGCCATGCTTCCTTTGATGCAGCCCAGGACATGGGGGCTTGGCTTCCCTTCCCTTCCCTTCCCTTCCCTTCCCTTCCCTTCCCTTCCCTTCCCTTCCCTTCCCTTCCCTTCCCTTCCCTTCCCTTCCCTTCCCTTCCCCCTTCCGTTCCCTTCCCTTCCCCCTTCCCTTCCCTTCCCTTCCCTTCCCTTCCCTTTCCCTTTCCCCTTCCCTTCCCCTTCCCTTCCCCTTCCTCTCCTCTCCTCTCCTCTCCTCTCCTCTCCTCTCCTCTCCTCTCCTCTCCTCTCCTCTCAACATAGGCCTGAGGCTCCTCTCCTCTCAACATAGGCCTGAGGGATAGTGTAATACTGATCACTGGAATGGTGTAGTAACTAGAGGACATTTACAAATATTTAAAAATTTATTACTTACACAGAAGTTCTGACTGCTACAAAAAAATGAGATTATCCATCAAGCGCATAGTTCACTGCTTTCATCTTAGCAACAAGACTGACTTTTATCCAGAATGCCATTAGCATAATTTCTTGAAGGGCTAAACCCGCTAGCAGAGATCACCAAAATATCCCTAATGTTAAACAAATTATAAGTTACGTACTAACTTGAACAAATAACCCTTCACTTAAAGTCTTTGTGTTCCAGATGTATACTCAAATTAAAAGTCCCTTAGGGTGGATTAGGAAGGTACAGTGACAGTCCTTCTCACACACCAATAGGTAACTCTCTGTGAAGTCCAGCTGTATATATTATTTTTATCCTTGGTTTCAGAAGGAAAAACAGAGCAAAATCATTCATAATACTGAACAATGACAAATACTCAGGGAAAATTTACCAGCATCAAAATATTGAAAATTTCTTTTGATGACAGATGTGTCCATTTGCATCAGTCTTTCTCCACACAGACCATTCCCCTGAATAAATATTAACTTCTCTGATCAAGCAGCTATTCACATAAACCTCATTCCTAACACAATGACACTGAAAAAAAGAGATAACACACAAACCAAGTGTTTTCAAACCTACCCTGGCAAACACTTTGTGTTCTTTATGGGATGATTTGCTGTGATGTGTTACATTACTGTAATACTATTACTTGTTATATTACTATGTTTGGAACAGGCTGTCAGCAGCAGATGGACTA